>OX637578.1:14290632-14890632 GCA_951800085.1 Comarum palustre
ATTTCGTCGGCTAAAGTTAAATGAATAAAATAATAATTTATACCCCTAGTTGCGTTTCCTCGATATGAAACTATTTGTAGTTGAAGGTCCGGACAGAATACGTAATTTAGGTGGCCAAATCACCGTTTGTTTGTGTTTAGGGGTTTGACCAACGGGATTGACCGTGCGGATCGAGGCCTTACGTGTGTCCGATGATGCTGAAATTTTACCCTCACACATGTTTCAACATAATGATGATATCTGACGGTCGGTTTTTCGTTTCACAAGATGGATTGTCACAATCAAAATATGCCTACTAATGTTGTATAACTAATTTACTAAGTGTTAAGTAAATGTTCCGTTTTAAAAACAAACTATACGTAGATGCTTCAAACAAAAAAAAGTCGTGAGATAAGATATGACCGGAACGATGAAATATGTCTACGGTTGAAATTTCACGTAATTCCGATAAGTTTCGGTGCCAATACTTGCGGTCATTGCATTTTTTCTATTCGTTCGCCATAGAGGACGCCCTATCTCCGACGGTTATTTTTCTTATAAATTTTATACCGCTAATTGCGTCTCCTCGATATGAAACTATTTGTAGTTGAAGGTCCGGACAGAATACATAATTTAGGTGGCCAAATCACCGTTTGTTTGTGTTTAGGGGTTTGACCAACGGGATTGACCGTGCGGATCGAGGCCTTACGTGTGTCCGATGATGCTGAAATTTTACCCTCACACATGTTTCAACATAATGATGATATCTGACGGTCGGTTTTTCGTTTCACAAGATAAAACAAATAAATTGTGCATGAACTTACTAAATAATTATAAAATATACTTTAGCCGACGAAATTACTAACATTCGTAGTAATTTCGTCGGGTAAAAGTTGGACTATAGCCGACGAAATTTTTTAGTAATTTCGTCGGCTATAGTTGGACTTTAGCCGACGAAATTAGGGTTTTGTCGTCGGCTAAAGTCCAACTATAGCCGACGAATGTTTTATTTCGTCGGCTAAAGTGGGACTATAGCCGACGAATTTTTTATTTCGTCGGCTATAGTTCTTACTATATATTCGAACCCAGCGAGACAGAACCCCACTTCTCCACTCCGCCGGCGAATTTCTCCCTCTCCTCTCGATTTTCTTTCACCATTTTCGACGGTTTCCGGCCTCCACTCCGCCTCCCTCATCTCCCAAACCAATTAGGTATGCAATTTCATTTTTATATTGTATTATAGAACAAATTTCATTTGTTTTTTCCATATATTGCATTATATTGAATTGTGTTGAATTATGTTGTGATAATGTTGAATTGTATTATGTTGTGATAATGTTGAATTATATTGGGTGTATTTACTGAATTTGGGTGTATATTTAGGTGTATTTGGGTGAATTTGGGTGTACTTGGGTGTATTTAGGTGTATTTGGGTGTATTTGGGTGTATATTTGGGTGAATTTGGCTGTATTTGGGTTTATTTAGGTGTATTTGGTGATTTTTAATATATTTAGAAATTGAGTGTATTAAGTAAATTGGAAATTTTTAATATGGTTGGGTATATTAAAATATTGAATGGTATATTTAATATATTTGCGTATATTACAATATTAATTGGTATATAAAAATAAATTTTTGTTAATGTTGTTCATTTTTTATAATTTTATACATTTAACAAAATATTAATTATATTATTTAGGATGAAAGGATTATTCAGCAAATCAAAGAGTTCGAAGGGCCAAAGGGGTGAATCGTCAGAGGGAACGTCTAGCAACCCTCGAGGTTCGTTTCAGGGCCCAATGACGGCCCGACGGGCGTCTCTTCTGGAGCCGACACATTCCTCCAGGCAGCCAGATGCCCCTCCCGCCTCCAGGCCGCCTAGCGCCCCTCGCTCCTCCGGCCAGCCGGACGCCCCTCGCTCCTCCGGCCAGCAGGACGCCTCTCGCTCCTCCAGGCAGCCTAGCGTACCGCGCTCCTCCAGGCAGCCCAGCGTCCCTCACTCCTCGAGGCAGCTGTGGCCTCCGACTCAGGCGGAGGTGTCTGCACCACGTATGCCTGAGATACATAGGGCACCGGCACCGGGCCCTAGTGCATCGGAGGGTGGGTCTTCCGGGGTACAGATACCGCCGCCTCTTCTCTTCCTTCCGCGCTTCATACCGGCAATACCTGCAGTCGATGACTCAGGGGCGCCGATTTATCCACTACCCCCGCAGGTGACCCCATCAGCGGTGTATCTGTTCGTGCCGTTTGCTACAGAGTTAATTTCTGCGAGGGTATCATCGTCGGCGACAGAGTCGGAGTCCGTCGCATCCGCCCCAACGCCCTCAGGTAATGATTATATAAGTAATTTGTTATGTTATAATGTTATAATAAAATTAATTTACTAATCATCAATTTATGATAGGCACCGTCGGAGCCAAGCCGACAAGGAAGAAGAGAGGTCCGGTCACGGGGAAAGCTCTCGAGAAGACAGTGAGTACATCGGGAAGGATCGTCATTGATACTGATGAGGATGGGAACGTAGTATCGGGCGGCAAGACGAGGATGTACTCTGGCCGCGTGGGAGCGCTTATTAGGGATAGAGTCCCTATGTTGTGGTCAGACTGGGGCGAGGTCCCACAGGAGGTTAAGGACATGGTCCACAACGCCATGTCGGTAAGTATAACAAAATTCATATTTAACATTATTTATTACATTGTAGATTTATGAACGTCTAAACTAATAAATGTTTAAATGCAGGTGTGGTTTGACGTTCCCGAGTACCTGAGGAACACCTGGGCGGACGTTGTGCACGGGGGAAGGTACGTTGCAAAGTTAAGGACAAAAAAAAACTATGTATAATTTATAATATTTATATTTTTTTTGGCGTATTACAGGTACAAGGAGTGGAAGAACGAGTTACGGACCCACTGGACTACACATGGGAACGAACGTTCTGGCACCCCCCTTGAGTTCCAGTTCAGGGAGTACGAGTGGCGTTGGCTTCTGATATCGGAATTCAACAACCCACATAAACAGGTAATTAAAAATAATTATTTATTATATTGAATTATATTTAATACGTTTTAAAATATTTTACTAATTTGATTCCTTTGTAGGCCGTTTCCCGGGTGAACGCTCCGGCAACGCAACATGAGGAACCATCATGCCGGTTCTAGACCGTTCGCATCGTTGATGGAGGAGGTGGCCAGGGAATATCCAGAGGTCAACCGGTACGTCTATACGTACGAGAAGGCATATCCTGACGCCCAGGAGGATATTGTAAGTCGTTTTACGTTTTAAAATTTAGTAAATTATATGTATATATATATTTTAAAATGTTAATTAATTTTTTTTCCTATCAAATTAGGCGAGGGTGAGGCAGGCTAGTGACGAGGTGATGGCTGCTATAGTCAGGGAGACATGGCCTGACACGCAAGAGGAAGACATGTCCGAAGCCATGTCTCGGATCGGCACTTCGGATCTCACCGTTGGGGCGAGGATCATGGGCACAGCATTCCCACCGCGAGGAAATAACTTCTACTGTCAGGGTCTAAGAAAGAAGGGCGAGGGGGTACTAAAGACCACTCCTGGATTTCAGAAAAAAAAAAAAAAAAAAAAAAAAAGGAGCCTCGACCAGTAGCAGAATGACTCAGCTTGAGGCGGAAGTTCAGATGTTACGGGAACAGCAAGCCGCCCAGACAGCATATACTGCCGCTTTACAAGAGTATAATGCAGTAGTATATGCCTCCCAGCAGACACAGCAGCAGCAGATGTTCCAGTACATGCAAGATTTTTCAGCTGCACAGCTTCACGGACTTCCGCTTCCGCCCATGCCCACGCCTATTCCCTTACCTCAACCGCCACAACCTCCCCAGTAACCTCATACTGGTGCGGATATTGATTTAGACGATATCGACTTTATTTAGTTTTTTAGGTTTATGATCAATTATTTATTTACTTTTATAGGTTTATGAATAATTTATAAATTCAAAATTTAATGCAAAATGTTTATGTTACTTTTGATGGTGTTTGTTGTTGGTTATCAAATTGCTTGTGTAATTTGCAGCTTGCTTGGATGGTAATTTAGAAATTTTGTAGTTTTTTTAGTATAAAAAGTACTATAGCCGACGAAATTTACCATAATTCATCGGCTATAGTTTTTTTTCAACGTTTAGCCGACGAACTTTACCATATTTCGTCGGCTAAAGTTGTAGTTAAGCCGACGAAATGTACAATATTTCGTCGGCTTTTCTCTATTTAATTTTTAATTTTTTAAAATATAGAGCCGACGAAATATAGTACATTCGTCGGCTAAAGTATTTTAAGTTGGCCGACGAAATATTACTATGTCGTCGGCCAAAGTCTTATGTATAAACCGACGAAATATTAATATTTCGTCGGCTAAAGTAAGACTTTGGCCGACAAATTTTTTAAAATTATGTCGTCGGCTAAGTTTAACACTTAACCTGACGACGGATTTTATTTCGTCGACTATAACTTTAACCCACGAGTTATAGCCGACGACGGGTCGTCGGCTAAGAGCTTAGCCGACGAATTGGTGAAACAGGCCGACGAAAAAATTTCGTCGGTTAAAGTGCTTATTCTGGTAGTGATAGTTGCATATCCTAGTAGTGGCCAAAACCAGCATACTGTATGGAGAAACCGTTGAAGCAAATGCAAGTGCAGCAACGAATATAGCATGTCCAGGTCTCCTGAGTTGATATTTGTAAGATCTTAACAAAACATATCTAAAAATAAATACTAACAAAAATTATGAGTAACATCAAAACATGTAGAGAGGCATGCAATACTCCTGAATACCCAAACAACTCCTCAGTGAACATATTATATTATATTATATTATATTATATTATATTATATTATATTATATTATATTATCTACGCTATTGAGATGTATATGATACACTCATTATCATTAATTGAACAAAAATAAGTTGTTAAATGAGTAAAATTTACAACTTTCACAACAAAATTTACAACATTCACAATAAAATTACTACCTTTGTTTTATACATTTACGTATAATTGTACTAAGTTACTATAATAACAACAAGTTGTATATAAACTTGTAAATAGTCTTAAATTGAGTAATTACCTCTAATAGAATAAATATTACCTAAATAATAACTACACTTACCAAAATAACAACAAATTATATCAGTAAATGTAGGTATCACAAACAAATAGGTAACATAGAATATATTATATTATATTATATTATATTATATTATATTATGAAAAGGAAAGCTATGTATCTTTGATAAAAAAATCATACATCTAGAAAATAAAAATGACAAGAGAAGGAAATAAATGCATAAGAATAATGGAGAAACTTATTTGACACTACCAGGATCAGTACTTTAGCCGACGAAAAATTTTTGTCGGCTAAGTACAAAATTTAATTGGCTAAAGTCTTAGCCGACGAAACGTCGTCGGCTAAGAAGTCGTCGGAAAAAAGCCGTCGGGCAAGACTTTAGCCGATAAAATTATTGTTCATCGTCGGCTAAAGTAATTTATTTAGCCGACGAAAAAAAATTTCGTCACTTAAAGTCTGGACTTTAGCCGACGAATTTTTGAACCTTAGCCGACGAAATTTTATTAAATTTCGTCGGTTATAACTATTATTTTTATTTATTTAACTTTAGCCGACGAATTTTATTAAAATTCGTCGGCTATAGTTATTTTTATTTATTTATTTATAAAATTTTTCATACCTATCTCTGGTGGTTATTTTTCATAAAAATTTTCTACCACTACTTGCGTTTCATCGATTTGAAACTATTTTCAGTTGATGGTCCGGAAAAAATACGTAATTTAAACGGTCAAATGACCGTTTCCGTGCGTTAAGGGGTTTGACTTATGAAATTGACCGTAAGGATCAAGCCCTTAACGTGGTCAGATCAAGTTGGATTTTTTGCTATAGACATATTTCGACATAATGATCATATCAGACGATCGGATTTTTGTTTCTCAACTTTGATCATTAGAATCACAATATTTCTACTAATGTTGTATAACTTGTTTACTAAGCTTTAAGTAAAATGTTCTGTTTCAAAAACAAACTTTATGTAGAAACTTCAAACACAAAAAATCGTGAAATAAGATATGACCAGAATTGTGAAATACGTCTATGGTTGAAAAATCACGTAATTCCGGTAAAGTCTCGGTGCCTATAGTTACTGTCAATACAATTTAAGGGTTTGACTTACGAGATTGACCGTCCAGATGAAGCCCTTAAATTTATCAGATCAAGTTGAATTTTTTACCAAAGACATATTTCAACATATTGATGATATCAGACGGTCGTATTTTTGTTTGTGAATTTTGATGACCGAAATCACAACATGCCTATTATTTACCATTATTTATCCATATGGGAAGCCCTATCATCGAGGGGTAAATGTCACAAAATTTTAGATGGACAGTTGCATCTTATCATGATAAGCGTTTGTTGTGTTGAAGGTTCGATCAAAATACCTCATATAGATGTAGATATGGGTGTTTTCGTGTATTAAGTGTTTAGAAAAACGTCATTTTGACGCCTTAAACGAACTCGGATGACCAAAAAAGCCTGTATGACCTGGCGTTAGCGATGAGTATTACTCGTACGCCCGTTTTGGTTCCAGATTGGTATCACAATAGTCAATCAGACATTGAAATATCCCTAATGCAATTTTGTAACTAAAAGATACTTTAGCCGACGAAATACGTACCCTAATTTCGTCGGCTAAACTTTTCAAATTTCGTCGGCTAAAGTTCACAAACTATAGCCGACGAAATTTTTTTTCCTCAGCTAAAATTCTACTTTAGCCGACAAATAAACTAGTTTAGCCGACGAAGTTTCTTTTCGTCGGCTAAATCTTTGTCGGCTAAAATTCCAATTTATTTGACGAAAATTTAACTTAGCCGACTAAATAATTTTTCGTCGGCTAAATTAGACTTTGGCCGACGAAAAAAAAATTCGTTGGCTAAAATCTTTTTTCTGGTAGTGTGAGTGTTGAGTACTTATATCTATTTCTTCAATTACAGTTTTAGCCAAAGTGGAGGACCTGGTTGCTCTCCTTATAATGTGATCTTTCTTCCTTAACCATGTTTGAATTCTGGACAAACAGGAAGCTTTAAACTAATAAATGAGAATAAGCTTAGAGTAACCTTCAAGATAAATTTACTACCTAAGGAGTCACAATGCGAATCTAGAATGCAACACAAAAAATTGGATATTGTTTTGAAATCATATTGAGGGAATGAATTCTCCTTATCTTATTGATAGAATGAAACCCCTTTATATAGGGAAATACATGAGCATCTTGGGCTATTACAAGGGCCTCTTGAGCTATTACATGAATATGTGTAAAACCCTATTACAACATGGTTTACTACATAAATCTCGTATACAAGGCATGGACCAAGACACACATATATATCAAATATCCTAAAATAGATATTGCACCAAGAAAAATCAAAACTCAAAAGCAGTCAACTAATCTAAAGCAAAGTTGCAAGAAAATTTAACAGAAAACTTGCAATAATGTTAGAAATGTAGGAAACGATCTGTCAAGAAGGTTACACCAACTTAATTAAATGCCATTTGAAGGTGTCGAGTGCTTTATACATGATGCAGCTATAACAATAAGAAAGATAAAGAATCTAAGTATGTAAATGGAACGGATATATACCACAAGATTAAGTGTAATATAAAGACTATATAGGTTCTTCGATCCCTACTGAAACAAGATTGTCACTATAAGAAGAAGAGTTTTAGCCGACGGAAAAAAAACATGCCAACTAATTTATCAGCTAATTAAAAAATTTAGCCAACGAAATTAATTTTTTCGTCGGCTATAGTCTATGAAATTTAGCCGACAAAATTTTAAAATTTTAATCGTCAGCTAAAGTGTCTTATATTTGTAAATCTAGACAGCTCATTTGAAAAAAAACGGGAGAAAAAGTTTGGGTGTCACTACCAGAAAAAAGACTATAGCCGACGAAATATCTAAAAACAGGCCGACAAAATTTTTTTTCGCCGGCTAATTTGACTTTAGCCGACGAATTTTTTTTTTCGTCGACTAAGTTAAAATTTCGTCGGCTAAAGTGGCATTTTAGCCGACGAAAAAAAATTTTGTTGGCTAAACTAATTTTTTCGACGGCTATAGTTAAATTTTAGCCGACAAAAAAAATTTTTGTCGGCTAAAGTGTTTTTTTCGTCGGCTATAGTATATGAACTTTAGCCGAGGAAATTTGAAAAGTTTAGCTGACGAAATTAGGGTATTTCGTCGGCTAAAGTAACTTTTAGTTATAAAATTGTACTATTGATATTTCGGTGTCCGATTGACTATTGTGATACCAATCTGGAAGCAGAACGGCCGTAGGAGTAAAACTCATCGCTTCGCCATGACATACAGGCTTTTTTGTCCATCCGAGTTCGTTTAAGGCTTCAAAATGAAGTTTTTCTAAACGCTTAATACACGAAAATGTCCATATCTACACCTATATGAGGTATTTTGGCCGAACCTTCAACACAACAAACACTCACCATAATGAGACGCAACTGTCCATCTAAAAATTTTGAGACATTTACCCCTCCATGATAGGCCTCCCCGTATAGATAAATAATGGTAAATAGTAGGCATGTTGTGATTCCGGTCATCAAAATTCACAAACAAAAATACAACCGTAGGCGTATTTCACCATTCCGGTAATATCTTATTTCATGACTATTTTGCGTTTGAAGTTTCTACGTACAGTTTGTTTTAGAAACGAAACATTTACTTAAAGCTTAGTAAACAAGTTATACAACATTAGTACGCATGTTGTGATTCCGATGATCAAAGTTGAGAAACAAAATTCCGACCATCAGATATGATCATTATGTTGAAATATGTATATAGGAAAAAATTTAACTTAATCTGACAATGTTAAGGGCTCGATCCTTACGGTCAATCACGTAAGTCAAACCCCTTAATGCACGGAAACGGTCATTTGACCGTCTAAATTACGTATTTTGCCCGGACCTTCAACTGAAAATAGTTTCAAATCGATGAGACGCAACCAGTGGTATAAAAATTTTATGAAAAATAACTACCGGAGATAGGGCTACCTCTAGGACGAAAGAATGAAAAATTGAGTTAACCGCAATTATCGGTACCGAGACTTTACCAGAATTACGTGATTTTTCAACTATAGACGTATTTCACCATTCCGGTCATATCTTATTTCACGACTTTTTTTCGTTTGAAGCTTCTACGTATAGGGTTTAGGGTTTAGAGTTTTAGCCGACGAAATTAGGGTATTTCGTCGGCTAAGGTTAAATTAATAAATAAAAAAATAAATAACTATAGCCGACGAAATTAGGGTATTTCGTCGGCTAAGGTTAAATTAATAAATAAAATAAATAAATAACTATAGCCAACGAAATTAGGGTATTTCGTCGGCTAAAGTTAATTAAAAATTCAAATTTTTTGGCGGAGATTTTTAAAATTTTTCGACTAAAGTTCAAAATTTTCTATATCTTTCATTTTTCTCCTCCTCCTCTTCATCTTCCCTCTTCATCTTCCCTCCTCCTCCTCTTCATCCTCCCTCTCCTAACCTTCTCCTCCTCCTCCTCCTCTTCATCTTCCTTCCTCCTCCTCCCTCTCCTAACCTTCTCCTCCTCCTCCTCCTCCAAATCCCTCCTCCTCCTACTTCTCTAAATTCTTCTCCTCCTTCCTCTCCTCTTCTCCTCCTCCTCTCCTCCTCCTTACTCCTTTTTCGGTGTAAAAACGAAAAAGAAGTAAAAATTTTAATCAAAAATACAATAAATTAAAAAAGAAAAAAAATATGAAAAAATTAAAAAAAAACTATAGCCGACGAAATACCCTAAAATTCGTCGGCTAAAGTTTTAAAAAAAATTAATAATTACATAAAAAAAAAAATAATAACTTTAGCCAACGAATTTTAATAAAATTCGTCGGCGAAAATTAAAAAAAAAGAAAAAAAACTATAGCCGACGAATTACCCTAAAATACGTTGGCTAAAGTTTTTAAAAAAATAATAATTACATAAAAAATAATAATAACTTTAGCCGACGAATTTAAGGGTAATTCGTCGGCTAAAATTAAAAAAAAAGAAAAAAAAACTATAGCCGACGAATTACCCTTAAATTCGTCGGCTAAAGTTTTAAAAATAATAATAATTACATAAAAATAATAATAACTTTAAAAGAAAAAAAACTATAGCCGATGAATTACCCTTAAATTCGTCGGCTAAAGTTAAATAAATAAATAAAAATAATAGCTATAGCCGACGAATTTTAATAAATTTCGTCGGCTAAAGTCCAGAAATTAAGCGACGAAAAATTTATTCGTCGGCTAAATAAATGACTTTAGCCGACGATGAACAGTAATTTCGTCGGCTATAGTGTTGGTCGACGGATTTTGCCCGACGACGTGTCGTCGGCTAAGACTTTAACCGACGAAATTTAAGGTTTAGCCGACGAAAAAATTTCGTCGGCTAAAGTGGTTGTTCTAGTAGTGTGTTGTCAAAATTGTTGGGTGTGTTGTCGAAATATGTCCAAAATTTGTTGTGGAGCTATATATAGATACGTATATGTGTATATATATATATATATATATATGATTATTTTGAGTTTATTTGAGTTGATTTAAGAGTTTTATTTGAGTTATATTGAATTTGAGTTTTATTTGTGTTAATGGATTTTGAGTTTTATCAATCGAGTTGATTGATTTTGATTTGATAATATATATGAAGTTGTTGTTAAAAAGTAGTATATATATATATGTTAATTAATTTAATTATAATATTATGTTGATGGTATGAAGTTGTTTATGATATGAGTTGATTATGATTTTATGATGATGTTGGTATATAATATTGTTATGAAATTATTAAGTATTTATATATATGTGTTAATTATTAATTTGTTATTAATTAGTTGTAGTATAATTGAAGAGATGTAAGAAATGAGGAACAATGTAATAAAATTGAAGAGATGTAAGAAATGAGGAACAATGTACTAAAATTGACATCAGTTTGATCACTTGGTGTTAATGCATGGACTTTGCTACTTGGCCATTTATGTTTTGTATGTTTTTTATCGTCTATATGCAGCAGCCTAAATCCTCTGCTCGTCAACTTTTTACTGTTAATTCTTCCTAGAATCTAAATTATTTCTCTTCCTCACGTATTCTCATTTCTTCATGATTCCTCTCTATTTTTCTTTTTCCTATTCCTAACTTAATTCTAACAACGGAGTTGCACAGATCGGCCAAAATAAACCCAGCCAGAAAGCATACATGAAAAACTAGGAAAGATCCAACCCACTGACATTGCATACTTACATCAGAGCAATACCATGTCGCTGTTGAATTATAAATGGAGAGAAAGTCGAAGGACTCAACGGGGAAACACTGAACAAAGTCTGTGGAATTGGTTCCGGTGGATGCAAGAGTTGTATCCATTGAAAGGAGAGGAAGTCTTGTTGATACTCGATGACAATTTCGTTGTGGGAAGGTTCACCGGAGGGAGAAGAGTCGCAAAGCGTGAAATTCCTGTGGTTTATACTGAGATGGATGGAGGGTTTAATACCGCTGGTGGTGCTCCGAGGAGGATTTCGTGGGCGTCTAGTGAAAGAAGGTAAAGGAAGAGTGGTGATGTTGCTCGAGCTTTTCAGAATTTCTTCTCATTTTTCGGGAGGCTTAGGAGCTCATCATCTTCAAGGTTGAGCTAGGGGTTTGGTTTAGCTCGATGTGGATTCTGAGAGAAGAAGAAGAGATCATAAGTGCGACAACGAGAGAGATATCAACAACAACAAAATGTGAGAGAATAAAGACATTTTAACCCTTTATACATTAGCAAATAAACGACGATGTGACAGAAATTTGTCTCGGACATTTTGTTGGTAGCAAAACTAAAATTCAGGTATCACAATAGTAACTTTTAAAGTCTGGATACCAGTTTGACCGTGCCACAAGAGCTTAGATACTGACCATGTATTTAACTCTTATGGTTTTATCTCGAAGTGATTGCCTCGCTAGGTATATGAACTACCATAGTACATATTGCAATTAAAATTCAGGGGATTAATCAGACGTGGGCGGTTTTGTATTTTTAATTATTTAATAAAAAATAATTATCTAAATAAAATTATATAAAACATTATTATTTCTAAAATAGTCAAAATACTTCAAATATACATGTTCAACAATAATGTTCTTAAAAATTAAAAAACAATTTAAAATTAACAAACATTAGTTTTCATTGAGATAAAACGGTCTCACGAAGAAGCGGGTCGCGATCTCTAGGTTGTTCTCTGCTTTATCAATTGTTGTATGTGTTTTAGTTTTATACTTGTGTAGGTTTTCATATATTAAAAAAACTCTAATTAAGCCACCCAGTCAGCCTACCAAACGCCGCCCAGCCTGCCTAGACAACCGTTTTTCACACCAACACCTAGCTTGGCCAATTTGTGTAAAATCGGAACGACCCTCTACCGTCCAGCGCCGCCTAGGCAGTCCTGAGCGGCATTTTTTAGAATTAAGCTCAACCCCTTACAGTGCTTAGCGATCCACAAAACACCAGTTATAAAAGTCCATATCGTGAATGAAGTTATGCGCAGTTGCACACCGTCTTCTGGGTTCTCTGGTATCTTCTTCCCCTCCTTTTCTGAACTTGCAAAGAAACGACCACTTGATGAGCAAACACAAATTTGTCCTGCTTAGTAATAATTGGATTCTGTTAGGATCGTGTTTTGTTTCTTGTTAATAAGTGGCCTATTTCTTAGGGTCAAGTATCTGTTTAGATTAGATTTGAATCATTCTTGTTTAGTGGTCCACGATTGTAGGGCTGTTACATCGTGGTAGCACTTCTGAATTCCAGTTTCTTTGTATGGCTTTATAAGCCAGTTTGCTTTCATTCAGTTAATGAGAATCATCCTCCGAACTATTGAGTGTATTATGAGTTTGCTAAGGTTGGTTTTTCAACATTTTTGGTATCAGAGCTCCTAATTGGGGCCTGAATTTGAGAGAAGAGAGTAGAGAGAAACAGAGAGAGAAAGAGAGATATGGCTGCAGAAGGGAACTTTGTTCAGCCTGCCATACCAAAGTTTGATGGGTACTACGACCACTGGTCGATGTTGATGGAGAACCTGCTGAGGTCGAAGGATTATTGGAGCTTGGTGGAGCAAGGAATCACTGTGCAGGCTGCAGGAGTCGAGCCAACAGAGACTCAACGCAAGATGATTGAAGATCAAAAGGTGAAGGACCTCAAGGTCAAGAATTACTTGTTTCAGGCTATTGATCGAAAGATCATGGAGACTATTCTCAACAAGGATACAGCTAAAGGTATTTAGGATTCCATGAAGCTCAAGTATCAGGGGTCTACAAGAGTAAGAAGAGCACAACTGCAGGCATTAAGAAGAGAATTTGAGGTCCTCCAGATGAAGGAAGGAGAAAAAGTGGATGAGTACTTTGCTTGGACACTGACCATTGCTAACAAGATGAAGGCTCAAGGAGAAAACATGGAGCAAGTCGTGATCATTGAGAAGATTATGAGGTCAATGACATCAAAATTCAACTATGTTGTTTGCTCAGTTGAGGAGTCCAATGATGTCAATGAGATGTCAATCGATGAACTTCAAGCAAGTCTGTTGGTGCATGAACAACGGATGAATATCAACAACCACACCGGAGAAGAACAAGCACTGAAGGTTACCTCTGATGAGGGGTATGGAGGAAGAGGAAGAGGCCGGGGTGGATATAGAGGAAGAGGCAGAGGTAGAGGAAGACAAGGGTTCGACAAAAGACAAGTTGAATGCTACAAATGTCATAAGCTAGGGCACTTTCAATATGAATGTCCTACCTGGGAGAAAGGAGCAAACTTTGCTGAATTGGATGAAGATGAAGAACTGTTGTTGATGTCTTTTGTCGAGCTGAAGAATCCCATTACAGAAGGGGTGTGGTTTCTTGACTCAGGATGCAGCAATCACATGTCAGGGAACAAGCAATGGTTCACTGAACTTGATGAAAGCTACAGACATTCTGTGAAGCTTGGAAATAACATGAGGATGCCAGTAATGGGGAGAGGTAGCATCAAGTTGAATATAGATGGAATGAAGCAGGTAATTACAGATGTGTACTATGTTCCTGATCTGAGGAACAATCTGCTAAGTCTTGGGCAACTTCAAGAACGTGGCCTAACTATTGTGATCAAAGAAGGGAGATGCAAAGTGTACCATTCCAGGAAAGGCATGATCATGCAGTCTCAAATGACAGCTAACCGGATGTTTGTGATCATAGCAAGAATAGTGACGCAAGATCCGGTCTGCTTTCAAACAAAGTCAGAAGATAACACCGAGCTTTGGCATAGAAGGTTTGGTCACTTAAGTCATAAAGCATTGAGAACCTTGCAGTACAAGCAAATGGTGAAGGGGCTTCCTCAGATTAACGCTACATCGAAGGTGTGTGAGCACTGCATGGTAGGCAAGCAGCACAGGGAGTCAATGCCAAAGAAAAGTGTGTGGAGAGCTTCTCAACAACTCCAACTGGTGCATGCTGATATTTGCGGCCCCATTACTCCTACATCCAACTCCAATAAGAGGTACTTAATCAGCTTCATAGATGATTATAGTAGAAAAATGTGGGTTTATTTTCTTGTTGAGAAGTCAGAAGCCTTTGTTACTTTCAAGAATTTTAGAGCCCTTGTTGAGAAGGAAACAGAAGCTTCTATATGTTGTTTGCGGACTGACAGGGGAGGTGAATTCACCTCAACTGAGTTCAATGAGTACTGCAAGGTTAATGGTGTGAAGAGACAATTAACAGCAGCTTACACCCCCTAACAAAATGGGGTGGCTGAACGCAGAAATCGAACCATTATGAATCTGGTTCGATGTATGCTTTCAGAAAGCAATTGCCAAAAACTTTCTGGCCTGAAGCAGTGAGGTGGATGGTGCATGTTCTTAATCGAAGCCCTACAGTTGCTGTGAAAGACAAGACTCCTGAAGAAGCTTGGAGTGGAATCAAGCCAAGTATGGAGTACTTTAGAGTCTTTGGCTGCCTGGCTCACGTACATGTTCCAGACAAGAAAAGGGTGAAGCTAGATGACAAGAGCATTGCGTGTGTCTTGCTTGGAATCAGTGAGGAGTCTAAGGCATATAGACTCTTTAATCCAGTGACTAAGAAAGTTTTGATAAGCAGGGATGTGGTGTTTGAAGAAAATGAGAGTTGGAATTGGGGGTAGAAGTGATGAGGAGGAGAGGCAAGATGCTTTAGCTTGGGGAGATGATGAGATTGAGGAGCTTACTGAAGTAGAAGAAGAGGATGTTATAGTTGAGCAGGAGGGAGAAGTAGTGGGTACAGGTGAAGATGATGAGGCACAAGAAGAAGATGACATAGGTTTTAACATGCCTACAGGGAGGATTAGAAGGAGACCTGTGTGGCTTAATGATTATGTCAGTGGAGAAGGGCTATCATCTAGTTCTACTGAGGAGGAAGAAGTGCAAAATGTGGCTATGTTCATTTCTTATTGTGATCCTAATTCATATGAAGAAGCTTCCAGGAGCAAGAAATGGAGAGATGCAATGGACCTTGTAGAGGTGCCTCACGGAACAAAGACCATTGGAGTAAAGTGGGTTTACAAAACTAAGCTCAATGAGAATGGGGAGATTGACAAGTGTAAGGCACGGTTAGTAGCCAAAGGCTATGCTCAACAACATGGCATAGACTACAATGAAGTCTTTGCTCCTGTAGCAAGATGGGACACGATAAGGATGGTGCTTGCTTTAGCTGCTCAGAAGGCATGGATTGTGTATCAACTAGATGTCAAGAGTGCTTTTTTGCATGGAGAGTTGGATGAGACGGTATATGTTGCACAACCACAAGGGTATGAGAAAGCGGGAGAAGAAGACAAGGCATACAAGCTCAGGAAAGCCTTGTATGGATTGAAACAGGCTCCAAAAGCCTGGTATAGCAGAATTGAAGCTTATTTTCTCAAGGAAGGGTTTGTGAGATGTAGCTATGAACATACCTTGTTCATCAAGACTGGGGAAGGGAGTAAGTTGTTGATTGTGAGTCTCTATGTTGATGATCTAATTTACACAGGGAATGATGCAAGTCTGTTTGAGAAATTCAAGAGTTCCATGGAGCTTGAGTTTGATATGACTGACCTAGGAAAAATGAAATATTTCCTAGGGGTTGAAGTTGTTCAAAACTCAGCAGGAATTCACATCTGCCAGAGAAAATATGCAAGGGAGGTTCTTGAGCGTTTTGGAATGGAGAGAAGCAATCCTGTGAAGAATCCGATAGTACCTGGTTCGAAGTTAACAAGAGAAGGAGAAGGAGCTACAGTGGATGTGACAATGTTCAAGCAAATGATCGGGAGTCTAATGTACCTTACGGCTACTAGACCCGATTTAATGTATGTTGTGTGCTTAATTAGTCGATTCATGGCAGCTCCAACTGAGTCACACATGCTTGCAGCCAAGAGGGTGCTGAGATACATCAAAAGGACTTTGGAGTATGGGGTGTTTTATAAGAGAGGTGGCAAACATGAGTTAATTGGATATAGTGACAGTGATTATGCTGGGGATGTGAATGATCGGAAGAGTACAACCGGCTATGTGTTTATGTTGAGTGAAGGGGATGTGTCATGGTGTTCAAAGAAGCAGCCTGTTGTTGCTTTATTTACAACTGAAGCTGAGTTTGTGGCTGCAGCATCTTGTGCATGTCAAGGTGTTTGGTTGAGGAGAGTGCTTGAGTCTTACAATACACAAGGTAAATGTACTCCTCTATTATGTGATAACAGTTCCACCATTAAGCTGTCTAAGAATCCTATTTTACATGGACGTAGTAAACATATAGATGTGAGGTATCACTTCTTGCGTGATCTCACAAAAAGTGGTGTTGTCGAGTTAGTTCATTGTGGTACTGGTGAGCAGGTTGCAGATATTTTAACAAAGCCCTTGAAGCTCGATGTGTTTGTAAAACTTAGGGAGCTACTTGGGGTTCAAGTTCTTGCTGGAGTAAACTGAATGCATTCTGCAGTGTTCAGTTTAGGGGAGGATTTGTTAGGATCGTGTTTTGTTTCTTGTTAATAAGTGGCCTATTTCTTAGGGTCAAATATCTGTTTAGATTAGATTTTAATCATTCTTGTTTAGTGGTCCACGATTGTAGGGCTGTTACATCATGGTAGCACTTCTGAATTCCAGTTTCTTTGTATGGCTTTATAAGCCAGTTTGCTTTCATTCAGTTAATGAGAATCATCCTCCGAACTATTGAGTGTATTGTGAGTTTGCTAAGGTTGGTTTTTCAACAGATTCTGGAAACAGAGCAAATATCATTCTAATCCATGCCAGCGTCAGAAACGCCCGTTTCCTACGAGAAAGTCCATATCTTCGATATCAAGGGCTTCTCCTATGCACCATGGCCCTTTAATCCCTATTATTACACCACATTGTATAGCAAGATCCTCTTAATCTATGCACAGTAGTGATGTTACCTTAGGGCTAAACGCAAATTTGAGTAAAAGAATAGAAGAAAAGCACAAAGGAAAAAAATAAAAAACATATACTAACAAATGAAGGATGCTTCTCAAATGGTATCAGACAATGGAAAAAGCTTTTCCAACTTGACGTTTGAAAGGATCCGGTTTGGGTCTAACTCCGATCGTGCTTTGTTGTAGGCATCCACTGGAAAACGCTTCCTAAGCCTTGCCTGCAGAGCGGTAAGTTGTTCTTTGTCCTTTGGAACCTGCTCAAGGAATGAGCAAGTAAAATTAACAAGGTAAATGATAATCTTAATCTGCAATTGCTAGTGCAACTTTTGGCTCAGACTTTTATGCATGTTTAGCATGAATTGGTGGATTATCTGAGAAACCAAAATGGGTGCTGCTAAATGTACTCAGCAAATTGCTGAATAGACCCAGCTAAACAAATTTGATTCAAATGTCAATTTTATCATCATTTAAAATGACATTTGTAGTCATCATTATTAAGATAATAACCAAAAAAACTCATAAAATTTCAAACTCATCTACCCAACAGTTTAACGTTGTTTCCCACAAACCCCTTAAACCGTGATGTTTAAACAAACTCATATCATAAACATTCAAGCAAAGAGATTTCCTCCAACACATTTAAGCATATGAATCAAAACATTCCATTAAACAATATAAGCATCTGCTACCTATATAGCCAAAACAAAAATGAAAACATGATATATCAAACCCAACGTGGGACATATGATCATTACCAAAAAAACGTGGGACATATGATATATCAAAACGCAGTCATGGTACCATCAATTAAACCTTTGTTTCTCTGCTACCTACTGTGATATATCGAACTTATCAACCCTCTCAGATAGTATACCAATAATCGAAAATAGTTGAGGGAGAATTTGCTGAGACAGACTGGGTATTAACTCAACGAAATCAATGCAAATCCTCCTGGAGCGTATTATTCCTCGTTCCTCACTCGGACTTGATGGCAGAGTTTTGTTGGGTGTGAGTTTAGTCAGTTTTGCTGGGTTTAACAAACAAAGGGTATAGTTGGAAGGTAGCTTTACTTAGAAATTCTAAAATTTGGCTGGGTGTATAAAGTTTGCTAGGTCTACTCAGCAATTTGCTGGGTACATTTAGCAGCACCCAACCAAAATCCAGGTGTCATTTTAACAATAATATTAAATGATATCTCAAGATGTATTGACTACCTCAATCTTGGCCCAGTGTTCATAAGAAGAATATGTATCCCACAACCGTGTCTGAGTTAGGTGCCTAAAGTGGAAAAACTCTTCTGTAATATCCTTTCTCTGGCGGGCATCTGTCGTTGGAAGGTACATGATAATGCCAACCTGATACAAATAAAAACAATGTTATTGGTAGTGGTCGGTGAAAGACCTGATAAAAAAGAGGCGAGTATCCAAATGTTCTAAACAAATTAAGCCTACAATCCAACTCAAATCATGCCCTGAAGTTTGTGACACTCAAACCTAATGTATAAACTAAACCTCACGTGATTCAGAAAGTGAAAGTGATTCACGACATAGTAGGCAAGGATTTTATGCAGGGAGATAAGTGAATTCTGTATAGTATCCATGAGAATATATCATTCTCTCTTGAGCTCGAAGCTGGACTCAAGTGACTCTAACTACACTATCTGTCAGTAAACTATAAGCCTTATATGGAAACTGATTACCCGAACCATATGGAACAATGATTCTCTCCCTATATTGAACTAATTACTAAAAGGACAATATACTGGTCACTCCTCATACTTTAAAGGTTTCGACAGTTTAGTCCTCATATTTTCAATTTCAACTGATCATAATACTTAAATTTCGACCAATTAGTCCATTCCGTCCAAAATGTCTATTAACTTCCTTAAATGCCCTTAGGTGTTTTCATTTTTTTCTCATTTCTCTCTCTACATACTTAACAAAATCTAGCATTAGTTTCAATAGAAAATGAAAAAAAATGTTGTAAGTAATATAAATGTGGGATCACATACATATATATTATATATATGTGTGTGTGTGGTCTTTTTATTAAGTAATATGTTGTAGTCATCCCGCACTTTTGCTTCCTTATGTAACCATTGACTCTATCAATAAAGCTTTGCATCCTTTGATCAAAAAAAATTGAATTGAAGTTTAAGAGAGTAAACATGCTCTTTCTTTTTGAATTTCATTCTTCTGTTCAAACAAATTTGAAAGGGTTTAGGGTTTTTCATTTTTTATTTATGTAAATCTTAAATTTTTCTAGATGCTAGATTTTAAATTGTGAAAAGACATGGGAGAGAGAGAGAGAGAAAAAAAACACCAAAGGGCATTTAAGGAAGTTAACAGACATTTTGGATGAAATGGACCAATTGGTTGAAATTTGAAAAGTATCGGTGATCAGTTGAAATTGAAATTGAAAATATGGGGACTAAAATATGAGGAGTGACCTGTATTTTGTCCTTACTAAAACTGGCACAATTGCACATGGTTATTTCCAGCGAGATGAGTCAATTTTGTATGCTATGTTTGCCAACATCCACTTAATCTATCATTACCACTTAACCTTTTTTATCTCAAGATGCATAGAAATCAACAAAAGACAAATGGAACACACAGTTCATGAATTTACCCATGAAAATATATCATCCTCTTTTGAGCTTGAAGCTGGACTCATGGGGCTCTTGCTGCTGGCTGTCCAACGCTGCTCTATTGGAGCAGGTGCAGGAATCTCTTCCTTCTCTATTAGCTGTTTTAGATCTTCTATGTATTCAAGGTCTTTCAAGCTGGGTTTGGCCAGGGTTCCAGCTGGAAAACAAGTCTCTGAAACCCACTGTTGGCCACCACAGTCAAAGCCCAGAATTTCATCACTCCATCCTACTCTGTATCCCTCCGACTTCCTCCAGAACTCTGCCTCAGCTTGATTCACTTTAACGATATGATCCTTGTTGAGAGGATTTAGAGCAAGGAGTTTATCACGCAACTCTGTAAAAGAGAGCTCATCTATGTCTACACTGTTGTCTGGAACTACTCTGCATTTATTGCAGAAATCAACCACAATTAGCAGATGAGTCAACCAAATTATGAAATGTACTTCTGTAAACAAATAATCGCAAACAAAATGAGCGAGAACCATATGCTATGCTTAACAGAACAATATTAAAGAAACCAATACACGTGAAAAATAAAGGATATTGATCAACACTATTTCAATCCCCGAAAAGAAACTCCTTTCCTTCAGAAATGGTTGAGGAAACTCGTAATGAAGTAAAACATTATTCTCCTTCACAGAATCCAATTAACTCCTTTTACTAAAATACCCAAAAGAATTAAAATTAAAGGACTAAGGTCTTTTTCCAGGAAATTGAGGAAACAAGACAGATGAGTGAATCAGAGAGTGAAATCCAATGACTGTATCATTAGGTTTCAGAGATAGAACCAAGAAGTTTCTGGATTACACTACAAGGTGACAGTTCAGAACAATACATCAATAGCATTAGATAGGTGTACTCTAAAATACATCTAGCTCAAGCAGTACTTAAACCTTTGCTTGACTGTACTTGATTATTATTTTCTCCAACCTGGAGAAAATAACAAAGTAATTACATGCCAGTTTTTCATGAGAAAAATCACATGTAATTACTAACAATTTCCAATCAGCATGCTCCTTGCCATAAGAAAATGAAATAGAGAATAAAGATAACAAAAGGGAAAGAAAAGGTTAGACAAGATGTGCATGCAAGGAGCTTATAATTTGCTCAGAAAGGAATAATCATCCCCTTCTATGGTCCCTGGATATGAAGAATTATCTTTCTAGATTATACAGTAGAAAAAGGACAGGGGAGAATTGTACCTGTACTTCCTGAGGCATTCCCAGTATAGATCACGAACGTGTTGAATGGCTTCATCCGTTGTAAATTTGGGTTTGAACTTTGGGGGACCTTTCCATTTTGAGACAGGGTTGCACGTCACAACCACAACAGTGCTGGTATATGGAATATAGAGGTACTTCACATGTTTGTTCTCAGAGAGCAATTTCCTGGGGAAAAATCAAAGAAAAAAAGTCTTTAACCAGTGTGAACCAATCTGTCCTGTATCATTCATTGTTCACTTATACTGTATAATGATCGTTGTTAAACACGCAGCCAGTGAAGATACGAATAAAGAGATAAATGCGGAAAAAGTGTGAATTAGCAACTAAGGCTTACATATCAGTACAACTAAGATTTCAGAAACCAATCTGCAGTTGTGATTGACATTTATTTATTTATTTATTTTCATTAGAAAGTAGTGCTCAAATTTTTCTAGATGACTGTGACACAATACTTTTAATGGTTTTTCAGCTCTTGATCCGAGTGTTTTCACAATCCAATAGATAATTATAAGACCCTATGCTCCGAATTAGTCAGATGTCTCACAGATTAATGTTCTATAAATAAATCCATTAACTAGTTGCAAATTGCATGAAATTTTCATCAGAACTGATTAATCAACCCAATGAAAAGAGTTACTTGTGATTTTTCTTGATCTCTTCCATGTTTGAAACAGTAGTGTGCTCTACAAGCTCCTGTCTCTCAACACACTGAAGGGTAACTTCAGCGACAACTCCAAGACCGCCAAGGCCACAGCGAGCTAAATAAAACAGCTCTGGATCTTTCTCCTTGGAGACTTCTATTGTCCCCTTACCAGGAGTGACCAATTTCATGCTGATCACCTGCTCGTCAATCGGAGGCAACCTTGCACCAGTACCATGTGCACCAACCTACAACATATGGCATGTCATTTACCAATCAACAATGAAGAAAGAACAGATGAAATGGAAGCAACCTGCAGAATGCCACCAATCTGCTGCTCCCTTATGGATGCAAAGTTCTGCAAAGTAAGGCCCTGATCCTTAATCCCATCAACCAATTGCTGGACCCTGATCCCAGCTTGCACTCTCACTATCTTCTTCTCCTTGTCCACCTCCAAGACCTTATCCATGAGAGCCAAATTGACCATCCCAGCCCTGGACAATCCAATCCCATTGGGGGACAACCCAGAGCCGACGGGGCGAATCCGGTACTTTTTGGCATTGGCCTCCTTGACTAGTTTCTCAAGCTCCGCAAGCGTCTCGGGCTGGTGGAACACCCGGGTCTGGACCTCGTGGGTCCCGCTCCAGTTAGAGACGGTGTGGAGCTCTTCAGGGAGAGGGGCGTAGCGGAAGATCTGGGCCTTCCTGTGCTTGGCGTCCTCGGGAAATGGGAAGGAGTAGTAGGTGGCGGCACCGCAGAATATCACGAGGGCTGTGTACCCCATGTACTTGCGCAGCTCAGATGCTGATGCCGGCAACGGCGACGAAGCATTGCACAATGCACGCCCTGGGATTAGTGGGTTTTCGGCGATTCTGGGGAGGGATTGGAGCGTGCGCTTGAGAGTGAGAGCTCTCTGCATTTTTCGTGGCTCGTTCGTTGCTAATTTGCAAGTTTCGGGTTTATCGCCCAGTTCTGAAGAACCCACAACTCACCCCCTTAATTACTGTATAATTTAATTATCAATATCGTATTTTGAGCCATACACTTAATAGGGATGCGTTCGATTCAAATTTTAAAATATTTAGGCTTACTTTTAATAAATTTTGTTAACTGTATAGATTCATTTATCTATATTTCTATAGATTTTATTAGAGTTTATGGATTATTGTAATTACGATAAAATAAAATAAAAATTAATTGAAACACAAACATTAATAGATTAGACTTGAAACAAGATGCGCATATATGTTACCTACCATACAACGAAAAAGAACATCCTATCAGATCAAAATATTTCTAATATTAAAAACTAGAAATAATAGAATGTGTACCTAGGTATTTCATTGATTTTGATAGAGTTTCTACATCATTCTGAAATATTGTAAACGCAATTACAACATCAACGTAGCATATAAAATTGAAAAGAATTTGCAGGGAGATCCATGTTTGCCAAACAATTACTCAAGGGAAAGACTAAACTGTAGCTTCCTCCCTGGACTAATGTAGCATACTCCACATTCAACTAGGGTGACATGGAACATGTTCACTTGAAATTGCAACTCCAAAGATCAGATATTGTCACATGTTCCACAAGTTTTCAGTATCATATCGAATAGAATCTAATAAAATAACATGCGTTTACAAATGAAAAATGAGAATTTGAACTTCGAAACCTGATGGACTAAATATCATTATTCAAGTATAGCTACCACATGTCATTTATATCACATCTGAAATTGTCTTTTGTTGCAACGTTCTTTGTTAGCTTTTGGAGCAATGAAGGAATTCCTGGAGCACATGTCATTTCTTGTTGGCGGCCGATGCTTGTTTGTCTCCGGTCCTAACTAGCTGCAACTGCACATTAATATATCGCAAAGAGCAAAATTAGAGGAAAACTCAACCAATATCATAAATCATTAAACTAGAGGCTTAGATCGCAAATTCTTACTTGAGTCTACTCATCAAGTTGCAACACACTACATTGAGTACCAAGCATAATAATCACTTGTGGAAGCAAATAATTGTTTTAAGATAGGATTCACTTATGATATATTAAAACAACCACACTAAAGAATCAACATGTAGTTGATAGTTTAATTCCAAAACATCAGTTGTATATTAGATTTCTTTTTTATTTTACATAAGTAACACAATCTCATACTACTGATTATGGATGCTTACCGGTATTAAAAGTTTACAATGGTAACTCGGAAACAGGTTAGTCTAAATAACTTCAACAGAATGTCATTCATCATGTCAAAACCCAAAATGGTGCACAGGCTTTCACATACCACAAAAAAGTACCATTCATTTATAAGGAACTTTACTGATAAGACACTTACTCTTCATTCCAACAGAATCTTTAATTAATAAGGAACTTACTCATACTTCGACCTAGTTATGTCACCAACTAGTAGTTTAGTACAATCCGACTCAATATCATCTGGCTCCTATTATTTCAGCTTCATACCTTAATAAAAATAACAAACTGTATTTAAGATTTTGAAATGTGGATACTAACCATAAAAAGCATGTCCAGTTGACCACATACCAATGCTTACAGTTCTATTTTCGACATTTGCCTACAATTGATTATAAGAGGGCATAAAAACTGAAAACACGGTATAATACAAATGGTATAAAACACATTCAAGTAAATCATATCAGCACAAACAATTTCAGAACAAATCATTATAGCAAGGCCAGAACATTTTCCTTATTTGTTCCCTTGGCTAGTAGACAACTATATATTGTTGTTCAAGACTGTCTTACTCGCCGAACAATTACTGGCATTACAACAAAAACACACCTGGAAGACAAGAGACCTTTGCTTTGTCTCTTGGTCTAAATCGTCTAATTACAAAACTGTTTTGTTACTCTATACCCCAGCCTACAAATTTTCATTGCAAGTAAACACAACAAACGATATACTTATCAACTTAAAACCCATTTCAATATCAAAATTGCAAATTGGCCATAGTCTCATAGAACCCATAAACCCAAATCAAAGTTCCTTGTAACTACACAATCAATATCAACCAGCTGGTTAAGATTCATGCCAACAAAGTTTTCGACAACACAAATGCGACAATAGCATAATTTAAAAAAAAAAACAGCACGATCTATGAATAAAGATTCAAATACAAAGAAAGTAGAACGAGCGGGCTTGATACCTCCCATGGTGATAGCTAACGAAGTACGATCGATTGATCTAGAGAGAAAGTCGTTTTAGTAGCAGAATATCTTGTCCGGGTTGCTTCGTTTTGGGTGGAGGCGCCACCACTATCGTCAACTGCACTCTCGGACCTTGTTGCTCCATGGCTCACAACCTCACCAGCCTCGTTCTAGAGAGTTTGTCAAAATCTTGATGGAGGAGGCCAGATTTCATAATGAGTTTTCTATTTATACCTAGCCCTTAGAATCCATCAAAATCCAACCATTAATGAAATCTGTGAAAATTCATTGAATTTTGAATACCATCGGATTTTAATGGATATTTTAAAATAGTAAACGAATACATGAAAATTTAAAAAAAAATCATAATTGAATACCTATAGACTGTAAAGTCTAAAAAAATCCAACAAACTCTCTTACACCCCCCTTAACCAAATTTTGTAAACTCCAACAGAAAGCTCAACGATCTACAAACCAATTACATGAGGCCTAAGCAGCCTAAGCCCACCAAACAAGACTTGCAAACCCTAGCTTCCTTGAGCAGCCATTTCACACTGTCGTTGCTCCCCTTGACGTCGGTGTCGTCACAACCGTTGTTGAGCCGTCGGCATCACTTCCAAGAGCCTCGTCGCCGTTGTCATCCATAGAGACCAAATCTTAGCCCTCTACACTGATAAGGATAGTGATCAACCAAGGATCAAAAACAAGGACTCTCTAGATTAGATCGGTGATAAAATCAGCACCACCGTCGTTGCCCTCTATACTGATAACATCCATTGATTTGAGTTTTTATTTTTATTATTTTGTTTTGTTTTATTTTAATTAATTTGTTTTAGACTTTATTTTATTTTAATTCATGGGCTTTTAGGTTTTCATTGTTAGTTGTCATAGGGTTTCTTTCCTCCTATATAAAGAGCATCTATCAGTTGTATTTGATAACCTTGATTTATAAAAAAAAACCCTTTGAGTTTATCTCAATTCCTGGTGGATTCTAGAACCTCTCGTGGATTCAAGATCAAAAACAGATTGGTGGATTCCAATCTCTTATCCCTTTATTTTCCGCTGCATCAATTGGTAATCAGAGCTTGGTGGATTCCTGGTGAGTGATCTATCGATCGACTCAGAAGCAAAAAAACAGTATCGAAAAAAAACAGCGCCTTTGAACCGACCCGGCAGACGAAGGTGTCCTTCGTCCTTTCTGCTGCTCTTCTCTGATCCGGTGACAGCGCCACCCCAACCCGACGCCTTCCCCAGCCCAAGAATAACCGCCTCAGCTCCACCTCCGGTAAAATCCCGCTCGACCTCTCTAGCCCGACGTTGCCACCGAGCCCCTACATCTGCGTCGCCACCCAACCCGACGCCTCCCCAGCCCAAGGTTGTCCCGCCTGGGCTCCGCCTCCGGCCACCACTATGCTTCGTTCGACGTCCCCAGCAAAAACCCAGTTTTCTGGGTTTTTCTGCAACAGACCCGACCCGTTAACCGTCGACCCGACCTGATCCGACCCTTAGCTGATCCGGCCCGGCCTGACGAAAAAAAAACAGGAGAAAGAAAGAAAGAAGAAGAAGAAGAAGAAGAAGAAGAAGAGGAGGAGGAGGAAGAACAAAGAGAAGAAGAAGAAGAAGAAGAAAGAGAAGAAGAAAGAAAAAAAGAAGCTAGCATGGAACGTTGGATATTTATCTTACTAGATTACGATGATTTCAGAACAACGTGTTTCATCAAAAAACAAGGTATAGTCAACAATAATTGATAATTGATACCTCTTGATTTTGTGTGGATCTGGGTTGAAATTCAGGGTTTTCCAGCGGCCCTAAACACGATAGCGACGGCGAGAGTGGTGGTCGAGACTATCGTCCCTGTACTACAAGTGGAAAGCAGAGGTTTTGAACAGGGGATCGCTAGGGTTCGTATCTCTCATCCTCTGAATCAATAGGTTCGTCTTGATTAGTGACTTAGGGTTTCTCCAATGGACGTAATTCATGTTTCCTACAGGTATGAAAAATTATTTGGACGTTGTCGTAATTGTGCTATGATTATTTATGGCGGTGTAGAGTGTCCTAATAGGGTTGAAGAGAAAACAAGTCTGGTAGCAACACCTCCTTCACTTGTGGTGGTTCCACCCATGGTGTTTCAGGCTAATTCTTCACAAACCCTAAAGGTGCCTACCTCACCGACCTTGGCTGCTCTCTTCCCTAAGGAGGAGATCTGTGCGGATCCGAGAGGTCCTGAAATTTCCCTCTCCACCCAAAGTTACTGGTATCCGCTGAGAAAGAGGGGAAGAGGAACCCATTGAAGGCAAACGAGTCCGTCATGCCCTTGCTCTGATGTCTTCACCTCTGATTCTAGATGAGATGGGGATGACTATTGCTAAGGGAGGTGAACTGATGATAAGGAGAACTGACAAGTCTCCAAAGAAGGCAATGAAGAAGTAGAGAGGTCCAGCCCGTCCCAAAGGTAGCAAGAACAAAAAACCCTACCGGAGTGTACAGCTTCGGACTCTATGGAGCCTAGCTCATCGGTGAACTCTGAAGGAGAGAAAGGCTTCGAATCCGAGGCCGGGGATGAGTGATTTCCTAGTGCTTTTAGGAAAGATCCCTGATTGATACCTAAAACTATTCTTGACTGATCAAATTGACGAATGATATACCAATGGGTCTTAGGCCTCTAGTCAGAGAAGGAGTTCTATGGTGCATCAGGGGTTATGTTGTTTTCTAGTTGGTAGGTCCACCTTTTTGGACGTAGTTTCGAGGTTGTTTAATTTTTCAATTTCTTCTTGTATTTTGGATTCAAGTTTGGCTTGTTGACTTGAGTGGTTTTTGAACCCTCTTGTTTTGACCATTATGGTCGTGATGATCAATGATCATTGGGATTATCCATTTTTACCTCAAAAAAGAAAGAGAGATAGATTGAACAAGAGAGATGATTTATTAAGGGTCTTCTTATTGAGATCTAGTTGATGAATTTTCCTTAATGGTTTATTTCACTCACTTTTCAATCACATTTTTCCATCTCAACAATTCAGTTTATAGGTTTATATAAGTAGATCACTTCTATCAATCAATTTTTAGTCAAATTAGTGATCATTATGGCATCAAAATATATCAAATCAATGGATGATCGAAATATGTCAAACAAGAGCAATTCAAGTTTATAATCGGTGAATCACAATTATGAATGTCTTAACGATTATAATTATGAATGTCTTAACGATTATCAATTTGTATGAAAAATTATATAGATGATATACTTATATATATCTATAAACTAGACGGTCAAGATGTAATTATGTCATCGAAAATATAATGAAACGAAAAAGTCCTTAACTATCAATAGAACCGCTCCTGACATTTATGTAACAGAGAATTATCATTAAACATAACAATGTTATAAAAATCAAGATGAGTGCGGTTTGTTTTGTAATTTAAAAAGTATACTATAATCTGGGCAAGGCCGCATAGTATATAGTTAAATCTACATTTTTGATTAGTGGCTATAATTGCAGCTGTAACTTCACAAATGTTTTTTCGGGTGACCTATATATTTTTTATGATTTGTTTTAACTATTAATATTTCTCAATAAAAAAATATCGGATAATCCCGTATTACTAAAACGTGTGAGCGTGTGAAACGACACGGGATGAGAGAGAGGAGGATGTCCACAAGAGGGCAAAGACCATGAGTGATGCCACACCAATCTATTGTTTGTTGGAGATGCTCTGTTTCTCACCTCTCTCCCTTCCTTGGTATGCAATCCTTCTTCTACCTACACTCTCTTCTAACTAGAGTTCCATTTTTCATTTCCTTGTAACTTCCCCAAGCTTTTCAAGTCTTTTTCCGATTTAGTGTCCCTGTTGCTTCCCCTTTTATGTGAAATTCAAGTTTTCCAAGGAGGCGCACTTCATGTTCTGTGTGTTTCCCGACAAACCATCCCTGAATTTGATTTCTCACTTTTAATGGATCCATTACTCAAAACACATAACAAGCTCGAGTTTCTGCACCCACTTCATGGGGTTTCAGAGAAAGTGAGTAATTGGAACTCTTCAAGGCCGGAACTTAGATGTGGTCTCAGGAAGTCCTATAGAACTGGGCGTGTTAAGGCCAGTAGTAGTGCTCTTCTGGAGCTGGTGCCTGAGACCAAGAAGGAGAATCTCGACCTTGAGCTTCCCTTGTATGACCCATCAAAGGGTCTTGTGGTGGACCTTGCAGTCGTGGGAGGCGGCCCTGCAGGGCTTGCCGTGGCACAGCAAGTCTCCGAGGCCGGGTTATCTGTTTGCTCCATTGATCCCTCTCCCAAGTTAATCTGGCCCAACAATTACGGTGTTTGGGTGGATGAGTTTGAGGCCATGGATTTGCTTGATTGCCTAGACACTACCTGGTCTGGTGCTGTTGTGTTCATAGATGAGCAATCCAAGAAGGATCTTGATAGGCCTTATGGGAGGGTTAATCGGAAGCAGCTCAAGTCCAAAATGCTGCAGAAATGCATTTCAAATGGTGTCAAGTTTCATCAAGCTAAAGTCAACAACGTTATTCACGAGGAGGACAAGTCACTCTTGATTTGCAGTGATGGCGTCACAATTCAAGCTTCTGTGGTTCTTGATGCAACAGGCTTTTCAAGATGCCTTGTACAGTATGACAAGCCTTACAATCCAGGTTACCAAGTGGCGTATGGGATTTTGGCAGAGGTTGAAGAACATCCTTTTGATGTGGAGAAGATGGTTTTCATGGATTGGAGAGATTCACATTTGAAGAATAGCCCTGAACTGAAGGAGAGAAATAGTAAGATCCCTACTTTTCTATATGCAATGCCTTTTTCATCCGATAGGATATTTCTTGAAGAAACCTCCCTAGTTGCTCGGCCAGGACTACCCATGAAAGATATCCAGGAAAGAATGGTCGCTAGATTGAAACACCTTGGCATAAGGGTTAAGAGCATTGAAGAGGATGAGCATTGTGTCATTCCGATGGGCGGGCCCCTCCCGGTGCTCCCTCAGAGAGTCGTTGGCATTGGAGGTACAGCTGGGATGGTGCACCCTTCCACAGGGTATATGGTCGCGAGGACTCTGGCGGCAGCCCCTATTGTTGCAAGTGCAATAGTTCAGTACCTTGGTTCTGCTACAAGTCTTTCAGGAAATGAACTGTCAGCTCAAGTGTGGAAAGATCTATGGCCCCTACAAAGGAGGAGACAAAGGGAGTTCTTCTGTTTTGGCATGTCCATTCTGCTCAAGCTGGATTTGAATGCCACAACAAGGTTTTTCAATGCATTTTTTGATCTAGAACCTCGTTATTGGCATGGCTTCCTATCTTCTCGACTGTTTCTTCCGGATCTTCTTTTCTTTGGGCTTTCACTGTTTTCTCATGCTTCAAATGCTAGCAGGCTAGAAATAATGGGAAAGGGTACTGTTCCTTTGGTAAAGATGATCAGCAACTTGATACAGGATAGAGATTAGGATGAGTGATACTATTTGTATAATGCAAATCATGCTGGTAAGCCTTCAAAATACATACGATTGCTTATACTGTGGAAAATCATTTTGAATCAGCTACTTTTCAGAAGAAGAAAGGATTGTAATGCCATTATATAATTATGTGTGCAAGGCTTGGCTTAAACTCTTGTGGTTTGCTAGTAGTTTTAGTGTTCAAATACGTGACGGAATGTAGTTGTGCAATCACCAAAGGGGATACTTGTCTTGTACTCTTAGTTTATCCATGATGATCTGTAAGGAAAAAAGGGTAAATTGAAAAAAAAAAGAATTACTGTGTGAAGTAGAGGTCAAATATTGATTACCGGAAGTTAACCGATGTCAAAAGACCACAGACCAGAGTTGACAGAAAAGTTAAATTCAAAACAGAGAGGTCTGGGAAATTCAAGTGTCCTAATAACTGAATTTCAGACTGTACAGTTGAAAGAGTTTATTTTGCCTGAAGCAAAATGAATCATCCAAAGTCTTAACTGTTTCTAAAAATTGAGCAGATTGAGCCTGGTATTTGGTTTTCGTAGTCTTACTTGAACAACAAACTTGATGTAATTAAGCTGAATGATGAACATCTGACTCCATTTTTGTCAGGGGTGTTGAACTGTTGATAAAACCCGAGAAACTCATCATGTATTATCAGTTAGAAAACAATCACATTATTGCAAAGACTTGAGAAATAACAGTACATGTTCAGCTTCACATCTGCCTAATGAGAGCTGAAGCTGGGAACCAAAAGCATAAACCATTCTTGATTTTCGTAATGTGTGTGTGTTACTCTATTTTCAGCTGTTTCTTCAAGTACTCGCATACCGTGTCGCAGGCAGAGGGTGGAGAAGTGATGGTGTACCAAGTCTGAATGCTGCTTAACCCCAGAGCTGCTAAAACACCAAGGAAAGCTAGGATAGTCCAGGGGCTACTAAAATGCTCGTGACAGAATTGAGCCATCCAGGTTTTCGCCTTGCTCTTGTAGTGCTTTTCTATTTCGCTTTTGACATCACAGTATGTTGCATTGTTAGGCACTAAGTCGGTACCTATCTCATTGAAAAGTCGAGCCACCTCTTTATCACTCCCAAGTAAGTTGTATAGTACGTCTGCCGACCGTAGCTCTTTAACATCATCTGCATGATCAATCAGTGAATCCAAGAAGCATATGTAAGAAGTAACCCCAAAATCATTTTGGAAATCAGGACACATTTCATAGGCTATCAAGTTCAAGAACTTAGGCCCCATGGAGTCGTCTATTGATATTGGTGGAAGATGTAGGAACCCAACAAAGCCTAGAGATTGGAAAGATATGTCCTTCAATGTCCTTCCCTTACTAGGCTTTAACTGGATCCCTGCTGCTTTCAGCTCCTGTATGTTGCGGAACGATTGTCGCTGATTTGGGGAATTTTTGTTGCTGTCGTCATCTGGACCTAGCATTTCTGTCCGGAGAAGCTCGAGAAGATGAGTTGGCTCTTCGTTCATGGTTATCGAAACATCTTTTGGTTGCACTCCTTTGGGTTTGGGCCCTTCTGCCATGATGTTGTGTCGAACAAAAGCATGGATCGCGATATTCAACTCCTGCTGTTTGTGACTTTTGCTCATCAACAGCTTGAGAACTTCGTAAGGCAGCTGGTTTTCTAGCAAGAACAAATCTTGTTGTGCAAAAGCCACCTGATCCGTCTTGATCATGAAATCTTCCAACTTAGCATTAATATACGAGTATATGAACTGTAAGGTTGAACATCCATCTAAGAAAAACAACTGTGTGAGCTCCTCGTCAGTGTAAGACCTTGTTGCTTCCTCATCATAGCAGTCCCTTAGTGTGCTGATTTTGTCCTCAATGATCTTGTGCAAGTCTTCAGCTGAACAGCCACTGTCTTCAACAAATTTCGCTGTCAGTGCAAGTTTGAACTTCTCGGCCAGCTGACACCTTTCTTTAGCATGATGGAAAGGACCAAGTGCTACTGCCCTTGGTACATAGTATTTCTCAAAACTTGGGTGATCTCGGAGCATGTCAGGAACCTTTTGGAGCTTTGGTTTTGAGCTTTGGTTTGGTTTCAAGCCTTGAAGCTTCACTAGCCTTGCCTTTGCTTCCTCTATGTTTTTGAACAACTCCTTCTTAGACAACGATAACTCTTCATGGATTTCGATACTCTGTTTTGGAGCTTCATTAATTGAAGACATTTCTTCGTTTCTTGCCATTTTCAAAGTGCCGGTCTAAATAAGACAATTCTAGCTTTTTTGAGTACTGGTTCTAGTGTATTATGTTCCCAACTGTGTGTGTGTGTATATAGTAAGGAACTATGTTATAGGGTTGGAATATGTTACTTGTTTAGGATGTGAAGTTTGGTATCATATATACACTCTTCTTTATTAGACTGTTGATCTGTACGACTTTGTGTGCATCTCAAGTCACTGATTATGATGAAAGAGCTGGAGAATGAGCCCCCTTTACCTTTATTCCCCTATCCAGCAGCTGCAGAATCTTTGGTACCAACCCACAAGTCACTCTACCTCCCGATTCCATTAACATCAAACCCCGCAAATCCTAGCTCTCATGTTCCTAGACGTTAATGGATTAGGCAATTTTGGGATATTTTACTTTGCTCCCGATCAGTCATGTTTGTTGAATTCTGGCGAAGATTTTGGCAACTGGGTTCATACTGAATGCCTTGATCAACTGGCATTTGGTCATCTTGAATCCCATTATGAAACATAACTCAGATTTGTTCTTCCAAATACCAAGGCAGGTTCTGAAACTAATACAGCTGATTCTTCTTGATGTTACACTACAGTTGAAGACAAACTTCAAATGTGGTATGTTTTTACACTGCAGTTACGCTTGAATGTTGTAACTGCCTGTATTCACTTCCATTTGCTCATTTGACGCCATGTTATTCCAGACAAATTCATGTAAACCGCAACAATTCAGCTCTTCCGGCTTTATCTTTGATTTCTTCGGGAAAACTTTGATCACTTTTATTAGACCGTTGAGATATATATCTTACATCGGAAATATGGGACATTGCCTGTGGGTTTATAAGAGTTTGAGCTACTCTCTCTATTGCCAATTGGTTTTGGAGTTGAACCCCAGACTACTTTATCATAGTATCAGAGCGGGTTGCTTACGTACACGTGTGAAGCTCAAAGGTTACACGAACTCAACGACCACCCAAGTTGTTGTCCACGTGCGGGGGCGTGTTGAGATATATATCCCACATCGGGACCTTGCCTGTGGGTTTATAAGGGCTTGGGCTACTCTCTCTATTGCCAATTGGTTTTGAAGTTGAACCCCAGCTACTTTATCATCGTGAATATTGTAGTTTCTTTAGAATTTGCCAACTTGGTTTGTCCAACTCTTCAAAGCCAACAGCAATATACATTTTGTGCATTTACTGTTAAGTGTCCATTCTATAAAAGGAATTGTTTCCGCCTTAGCCTTCCATATTCTGAAATGTAATCGAGCTTCTCCTTCCATGTACTGTCAAATGATAATCACTTGAGGTTCGATTAGACTAAAGACTGTTACAGTATGTATTACATGAAACTATAATCTTTCTTCGGATCAGAGAAAGGATGTCAGTCTACTAAACGACAGTAGCAAGCAGTCATCATATTGTACTCCTAGAATAATCTAAAATTCCAAATTTCCTTCCTTCAATACTGTAAACACGTTCTGGTCAATTTTGAGATGTAGTTTTAGGAGGATCAACTTCTCATCCCATCACCAGAATCCACCAGGGGGCAAAGTTTTTCCCAGTTTAGGGGTTTTCATAAAAAGTTTGATAACTAGAGCAAACAAAACGTTTGACATACTCTGTTAGACTTCACCACTGAAAATTATGGTAAATGGATATAAACAGTCAAGAAGTACTAAAGAGATTATAAATTGGCTATGTAGCCCAAATCCTTATAAACCACAGGTAAGGTCCTATTTTTTCCAATGTGGGATTTATATCTCAACACGTCCTCACACGTGTGACGAATCTTTAACCCTAACATGTGGACAACAACTTGGGTGGTCGTGGAGTTCGTGTGGCCTTTGGCCTTCACACGTGAACGTGAGTAACCCGCTCTGATACCAAGTCAAGAAGAACTAAAGAGATTATGAATTCTGCGATATATTAACACCCCCAAGAATAAAGTATATATACAAGATTACATATATCAATCCTAATAAGAAACTAATAATACTACATATTCCTAACAATACATATTCCTAATAGTACATGGATTGACTCACGCCAACACTCCCTCTCAAGTTGGCTCATACAGATCACAAATGTCGAACTTGTCCAGTGAGTCATAAAATGTCTTACTAGAGATTGTTTTCGTAAGAATGTCTGCTAGCTGCTCCTCAGTAGGTACATATGGGAATGCAATAATCTGCTGATCCAACTTCTCCTTAATGAAATGTCTATTGATCTCCACATGTTTCGTTCTGTCGTGCTGAACTGGGTTATGAGCAATTTCAACAGCAACTTTATTATCACAATACAAGAACATTGTCTTCTTCTGCTTGAATCCCAAATCTCTCAACAAGTGTCTCAACCACAACATTTCACATACTCTAAAAGTCAATCCACGATACTCTGCTTCAGCAATAGAGCGAGCTACTACTTTTTGCTTCTTACTTTTCCAAGTAACCAAATTACCTAGACGTAGACCTGTGATCTGTAATATTACTTGCTCAGTCTGCGTCTGTGTACCTGGAAACATCCAAGTGTCTATGTTTTGAAACGATTAATCATTTTCTTGGAGCAGACTTCAAATATCACAAAATACGAAATACAACTTCCATATGAGTCTCACTAGGATTATGCATAAATTGACTCATAACACTAACTGCATAGGCTAAATATGGTCTGGTGTGAGACAAATAAATCAGTCGGCCAACTAACCTCTAATACTACGCCTTATTTGCAGGCACCTGATCTAAATGTTATGTCAACCGATGATTCTGTTCAATTGGAGTATCAGCAGGTTTACAATTAAGCATACATGTTTCTGCAAGCAAGTCTAAAACATATTTTCTCTAGCTCAACACAATACAATTCTTAATACGTGCAACTTCGATTCCCAAAAAAAATACTTCAAACTACCCAAATCTTTCATCTCAAATTCAGAAGATAACCGATCTTGTAACTTCTTAATTTCCTCACTGTCATCATCTGTCACAACCATATCATCAACATAAATAATTAAAGTTGTCACCTTACCACAACGTTGCTTAATGAACAATGTGTGATCTGAGTTGCTCTGTCGATATCCAATCTTCTTCATAAACATGGAGAAACGTCTGAACCATGCTCTTGGTGATTGTTTTAGACCATAGAGAGACTTTTTCAACTTGCACACCATCAGCTCCCTAGTTGAAGTACCATAATCAGGAGACAAATCCATATAGACTTCCTCATGTAACTCACCATGCAAGAAAGTATTCTTGACTTCAAATTGCTGTAAAGGTCAATTAAGGTTAGCGGCTAACGAAAGAAGTACACGTATTGTATTAATTTTGGCCACTAGTGCAAATGTCTCTTCATTATCCATCCCGTACTTCTGAGCGTAGCCTTTAGCTACTAACCTTGTCTTGTACCTATCTACTGAACCATCAGGATTATGTTTTACTGTGTACACCCACCTACAACCAACTGCCTTTTTTTCCGGTGGCAATAACACTAACTCCCACATACAATTTTTCTCAAGAGCATCCATCTCAACTATCATTGCTTTCATCCACTTCACATCATTCATGTCATCCTGCACTTTACTAGGAAGAGACACATAATATAATTGATTCACAAAGGCTAAATATGATTTAGATAATCTATGGGTCGACACATAATTAGCAGCATGATATCTAGCCTTAGCACTTAAACTTAATTGGTTCATACTTCTTTGGGGGTTGACCATGGGTTAATCGATATGGTAAAATTTTAGTTTGACATTGTGTAGAGCCACATAAAGGAGCAACAACACTAGACACAGAAGGATTATCAACACCACTAGATGACGGAGGAAGAGAATCAGTACATACCTCAGTCGATTCTTGAACAGGAGAGACCATTGATGGAGAGGGAGAGATTGGACTAGCAGTAGTAGTAGGTTGTCCACCTTGTAAAATATTGTCCTCTGATGATGTACTATTGATGGGTTGCTCCCCCTTCCACTGATCGAAGTCCTTTTCTATACGTCAAACAGACTCAAACAGCTGGTCAAGGGCTTCAGGAACCGTTTGTTGCAGTGGTTCAACAGAAAGTCTCTAGGATGAATGAGTAATTTCAAGGCTTATTTTGGTCCTAAGGTTATACTGGTCCTCAAAATAAACACTCTCCCCCTGACTAGGAGTAGCAGATGACAAAAAATAACATGTATCCTCATTGAAAGTAATATCCATGGTGACATAAAAATGTTGGGAAGGAGGATGATAACACTTGTACCCTTTCTGTTGAGTCCCATATCCAACAAAGACACACTTGAGAGCTCTAGCATACTGATCCTCAAAGTAAACAATCTCCCCCTTACTAGTAGTAGATGGCAAAAAATAACATGTATCCTCATTGAAAGTAATATCCATGGCGACATAAAAACGTTGGGAAGGAGGATGAAAACACGTGTACCCTTTCTATTGATTCTCATATCCAACAGAGACACACTTGAGAGCTCTATCATCTAACTTTGATCTTTATAAAGATTGGCATAGGCTACACAACCAAAAGCACGGGCATGAAGTGTATTAAGAGATGAAATTGAGACATTACCAGATAACACCTTAAACGGAATACTATCTTTAAGAGAAGATGATGGGAGACGATTGATGAGATGAGAGGCACACAACACGGCCTCTCCCAAAGATACTTGGGCATATTGGCACTAAGCAGGAGGGCACGAGCCATGTCTAACAGGTGACGATTTTTTCTTCCAGAGACCCCATTATGTTCTGGTGTTTGAGGACAAGTGGTTTGATGAATAATCTCATGAGATTGGAAATAATCACGAAACAAATAGTTAACAAATTTCCCTCCATTATCAAACCAAAATATCTTAATACTAGCATCATATTGGGTACGGACGAAACTATGAAAAGCTGTAAAGACAGATAAAACTGTGCAAACATCTTTCTTCTTAAGCAAAACAACCCAAGTTAATCTTGTGAAGTCATCAATAAACAGAACGAAGTAATTCATACCTGATAAGGTAGAATTTTTAGAAGGTCCTTATAAATCCGAATGAATTAACTCAAAAGGTCGTGAACTTGAATGAGTCTTAGCAAATGATAACTAGATCGATGACTCTTAGCAAGGGCACAAGTTTCACAGTGTAGGCTAGAATCACTTATCCCATAAAACAGAGAAGGCAGAGACTTCTTCATAACACCAAATGACGGATGGCCCATACGCTGATGCCACAACCAAACTTCATTTAACCGATCAGAACTCACTTTCAAAACAATTGGTCCTTGTGGTGTTAGTGTCTTTCTAGTGTACATGCAATCCAAGTGAAATAGTCCCCCTCTTAGGCCTCTCTTTCCAATTATCGCATGAGTGCACAAATCCTGAAAAACAACATACATAGGATAAAAAGTGATAGAACACTTATTTTGTGAGGTTAACTGAGACATAAACAATAAATGGTGAGACAAAAAGGGTACATATAGGACATTATGAAGAATGATTGAGAGTGTAACTAAACAGGCCCAATACCTATAACCGGAAAAAACTCACCATTAGCATTAATTAGAAACGTGTTTTATAGACAAAGAGGATAATGTGACAAAGAATGACTTATCATAAGTCATGTGATCTGAGGCACCAGAATCAATAACCAACATGTCACTTCCAGTAAAGTCATAAACATGTAAAGCAACACCAATTTTATCTCGAATTTTTTAGTCGTCATTAATCCAGTACCATTAGAATCGTAGCGAGCCATATAGTCGTTAAGAGCCAAATTGACTATCTTGTTTCTATCTCCTTCAACAAACCACAAATAGAACGAATGCAAGGAATAACAAAGACAAAGAACTATTGCAAAACACACGTTTAGTTCTTCTTCTATTTTTTTCTTCCTTTCTTCTCAATTCACTTTCAAAACAAACTTTAGAATGAGCAAAGTTTGTCGCACACCTCTGTTCTCAACTTTATCAATTAACAATCACCTCAGCCAATTAAACAAAAAAACTTGATGGACACCTCCAAAGCAATTGAACAAAGCTTGTTCGATACCCCAAACTGACAAAGTTATCCTCACAACTAAAAATCACCAAACCCAACGTACATAAGAAAAACGAAAACCCAAACGACCAAGAGAATTTCAAAAGAATCAAAATTCACAGCGGAACAAAACCAACCGAGTCCGAATGGACCTTGATTGGCTCTGATACCAAGATAAAGTAGTCTATGGTTCAACTTCAAAACTAATTGGTTATAAAGAGTAGCTCAAACCCTTATAAACCACTCATTTTTTCTAATGTGAGATTTATATCTCAACACGTCTCCGCACGTGTGACGAATCTTTAACCCTAACACGTGGACAACTTGGGTGGTTATGGAGTTCGTGTGGCCTTTGACCTTCACACGTGAACGTGGGCAATCCGCTCTGATACCAAGTCAAGAAGAACTAAAAAGATTATGAATTCTGCGATATATTAACTCTCTTCAGAAATGAAGTATATATACAAGATTACATATATCAATGCTAATAAAAAACTAATTATACTACATACCTAACAATACAGAATCCTAATAGTACATGGATTGACTCACGCCAACATAAACAAGATTCAGACCAACGAAAAAAACATAAACAAGATGAATATTTTATTTTGAATAAATAAATATTGCCACAACAAGCATCATAGATACCTACAATCCATCCTTGAAAGTGCTTAAACATTCAATCTATAACCTCAACCGACTGCTAAAAAGAACATATAAGAATCTTAACCAACTTTTTATGAGGGCCCAAAAACGGACAGAACATATTTCTAACAAAGAGGACCCAAAAAAGAGAATTCATATAAGAATATCAATATGACTAGTTATGTGAAAGTTCTCGGCTTCACTTGGCAGCGGCAACGACTGCATTCATCAATATTCCACGAAATCCACCCTTCTCCAGCTCATGAATACCAGCAATGGTAGTTCCACCAGGTGACGTAACATCGTCTTTTAGCTGACCTGGACGCTTCCCAGAACTAGTAGCCATAGATGCAGCTCCCAAGTACATGTACATAACATATGTTTAATACAAATAAACAATGACATTTGCACCATGAAAAAGTTTAAGAGGACAATATTACTATCGAAACTGTGTACTATTTTTATTATATCTGGAAAAGAAAAGAAATTTTCATTTATTATCTTTAAGATTTTGGAACAACTGAATATTCATAAAAAGTTGACATTTAAAAAAAAATTCTTAATCCTTTAATTACTTCTCATGTGCAGCAATAGTGTTTAACTTCTTAAGTATATAGTGATTATTAACTTGGATATATTACATGCAATATATCCGTATTGAGCAACTGCATTGTCAAGATTTTGAGAAATATATCAGGCACACGTCACACACACAGATACAAAGTTGTAATATCACGCGACTGCTTTACTGTGTCATCTGGCTTACAGTTTGAGATGCTAGACCCAATGCAAGTTCTTGTGGCAGACCTGCAGCAACTCCTCCATCTGCCAAAGCCTCTATAGCCAAATATATATATATATATATATATGCAGGAGCTGCCACTGTAATTTCCAAGACGTTAATCAAAACGCAATTCAAAAATCAAAAAACTTGAATGAGAAACATTGCATTCTGTGAAAGTCAAAGTGCAGGGAAAGAGGAACACAGAATTATCATTCCACTTATTTTTGAACTTGTGTGTAGTTGCAATATGAGTTTGTTTGATGGCTTGAAGTTACATACCTTAGGCCAGTAATTGCATCAAACAACTTTTCATCAGCTTTCCAAATCTTGCCTACTGATCCAAATAATTCAGCTATTAAGTCTCCATCTTGTTCTGTTGCAGCTCCTCCCAAGCTCAAAACTGTTCGAACATTAGGATCAAGAACTTCACCATATTGATTCAACTCATACAAACGCTCAACACCAAATTAAAAAATATAAAGGGAAAAATGAGGCAAGAGTTTAAACCCCCATATGATAACCATGAATAACCATGAAGTTTATGACAAACTAAACAGATAATTTTCTAAAAATCATATTATAAACTTGTCATCCAACCAAATGAAGTAAGGTAATCTGCAATTTACAAGTCTTCTCGCATGTGATACCCACATGTTTTAAGGCGGATAGCTCTCTTCTTGCAAGCATTTGTTGAACATATAATGAGAAAGGAAATAGTGTGGGGTTCAGTATGTTCAATTCTGCTACTTATCATATTTCAGAGTTCTGAAGGCAGCTGAGTACTCCATGATAGGCTTTAGAAATATTAGGAACCTACTAGACATAAAATTACCTTATTGCTCTACTTGGCATAAGAACTGAAAAGCTGATTGGATGGACCAATCCTCATAAATAAACATATCAACTATATAAATAAGAGTTCGTACTGCAAAGGACAACTTGTTCAGCCCTCTATGAGGACATCATAGTCAAACCTCTTAAGGTTTATGAGAAAAAGAAATGGAAAAAGAGAGCACCTAATCATTCCCTTTTCGACAGCTAGGCTAATTTCTGTTCCCATAATTATTGCACATTTGAGGGATTGAATTTCCATATTTATGTTTCAGTTTATAATTTTTAAACTTTTCTTTATCAAGTCTCTTATGCTTCAATTGAGAAGTATGCAGTCTTACCTATCAATATTGCTAGTCTGAGTCTTACCTATGAATATTGGTGTGCAAGCCTAGTTTAGCTTGGATGAGAACCATGGGAGTGATTCCTACTTCATAGTTTTCTCATTCAACCCTACAAAATCTATGTATTACAAGCTCTATTCTGTAGAGTTTGTTGATCCTAGTGTTTAGGCAGTGAGTGTACTGCATGACTACACATATCCTTTGCTAGAACCTAATATTATGAATAATAATCATTTTACACGTTATTGAGCCTAAGCCTCAGGTTTAAACTAAAATCACAATAATCAGGAAGAAGAAAAATAACATGATTGAAAAGATACCTGATGCTGCAACACCAACAGCAGAAGGGGTATTGGGCCTTACCCTGATAAAACAGCTATGACCTGCCCAATCCAGAGGAAGAACAAATTGGTAAGCAGAATACGAAAAGCATGAAAGCTAAATACTTAAATATGATACATATGTAAGAAAGACTGAGAGCTCAAAGACATATGTGAAACTTGAAATCAATGCACACAGACTATGATTTTTTCGTCTTCTTTTTTCAGATGAAAGAAAAGCATTTGTTAATAATTAATGGAGATAGGATGATGAAACTGAGAGGACCTGAAGATCTTTCAACTTGAATCCAGCTGCAATAGAAACAAGCAGCTTTCTGGAAAGCAATGGCCACAGTTGCAGAACGACATCTTTAACTGCATGATATCACAAAGTTAATACCAAAATCTAAGAACAAAAAAATTGTCAAGAAAGGTTTTTTGGATTTGCTTAGATGGTTTAAAACCATTAGATTGAATAAAGATGACATGATGATGACATCACTCAATCCAATGGTTTTAAATCATTCAAGCAAATCTACGCAATAAAACTCCAAACTGAGAAGCTAATTTTTTCAATCATACCACCTTGACAGAGAAAATGAAGACATCACTCTCTTAACCACCTGACAGACGCATCACATAAATATAGCTCTGAAAGAGAGAGAGGGCAAACGTTGTCGTCGCGAGGGAGGAGGTGGACGCCAAAGGACTCGAAGGCTGGAGTGGGATGCTCTCCGCCATTTTACCAGCTCCGATGAACCGAGCTTGTACGTCTCCGTCGGGATGGGTAGCGCCTCCATTTCTTTTCTTTTCTGTTTGTCTTTTGCTTCTTGAGCTCATGCGCTTCTTCTTTTGGACTGTTTGGAATGAAACACTTGCTTGGAGCCAACAGAATCACAATCATTGACCAAAAAAGTGCACTAGGCTTTGCAATCCTCGGCAAAATGCCAACTGCTTTGCCTGTTGTGAGCAAGTAAGATGTCACACTCACTACGCGGGAGCTACTTGCCTCACAGCTAGCAGCAATTCAAAGTTGATATGCGTTATCATGGGCCAACTTCAATAACTAAGCAAAAGCCAAATTTTCAAAGCTGTTTCGGTGAGTACATATTCGCAGACTGAATCAAAACATAGGTCTTAAAAGGCTGAAAAAACATCTCTACATGCACAAATAATATAATACAAATAAACAAATATGGAAGCTTGCTCCAGAAAACAAAAAGGCGCCAAGCTGCAAAGTTTGTTGGTCTGATTATTTCGCAGGAAAATGCTACAGATACGAATATGGTACTCTTCATGAACATTGTTGGCTGGGGTTATCACCTGCGAATCAAGGTAGCAACAATCCCACCTGCTATAAGTCCAACAGCACTTGCAATGAGCCCTATTCCGATAAAGCCATCTGCATTCAAACAATGTGTTCACAATGCCTTTGTTAATCTGATGCCATAATGCAGTCACAAAATAAAGTATAAATCCAATTCTATTACCTTTAGCAATTTTATCCTCAACTATCTTCTTAAGTGACAGAGCCTGCCTCCAATCAGGTGCAATCTGCAAAAACAATAACAAGATAAACCAAAGAATTTTAGATACCCAACAAAAAATGCTGAAGTTGTCTTTGTATTATTATGAATTAGTTTAAGAATGGTCAAAAGATTATTTTTCGCAATGTTTAAGTACAGTATAAATCACATCACAAAACTATATCTATGAACAATCACGCTCACATGGTCAAAAACCGTTAGATGTATATCTAAAGGTTGAAAACAAAACAGCTTAACTTTAAAATAATACTCCCAACCATCAGATTTACATCCAATGGTGATCCATGTTTTCCTTGGTCAGTAATGGATCACGTGAACGCTATGAAACTGTGGTTAGATGCCCCAAAAGACAACTAAACAATTCGATATCTCAGCCACAATATAGAACATGGAGGCTGGAGGAGAGCATGATAACCACACATCAGATCAATTGCCAACTGGCAAGAGTCTACACTGCTGAGACATTAAGTGACAAACTGGCAAGCAGCCATAAATATGAGACAAATAGTCCTTGCATCACATAGCCACGTATCTGTCCAAGTACTAGATCAGCAACAACCGCATAATCGACTTCAAGTCAAGAAGAGAATGCAATTTTTATCACAAGATAGCTTCAACACATACCAAAGCCTCCGCACTTAGGCAGATAAAATCTGCCAGACACCAAAATTTGGAGTAAATCCAGCTTGCCGACCAACATTTTAACTCCTGATCAGACCCATCAGCTGCAATTCTTATATCAGGAATGTGCAACAATGCATATGCAATTAGAGAATTCAAAGGGGAAAAATCCAAGAAGACAACAATCACACCTTGGTTAACATAGTGCAGAGAAGGCTCCACACACGCATTTGCTTTGCACCACTAAGGTTCTAGGGAAAGCAGGAAGAAATAGCCTCTGATTCAAGAAAAAGTTGCATATCCATCTCCAAAAATTTAATGTGAATGAATAAGAGATGCAAAGCTGCCTTTATAGCCTTCGTGTTACGCATTCAGTAAGGACTAGGTATGGAGGCTATGATTAAAAAATGAAAATAAATTTGGGGAGGAAGCATGTTATTCAAGGGCTATGATTAAAAAGACAATGAATTGATTCAAGGGCTTCACCACAACTATTAGACAAGGGATTGTTGGTCAATTCCTTTGTAAACTCTGCTTGGTCTGGTGTCATGACCAAAGAACCAGACGACCAATTTGACATTGAGATGACAAGGTCCTTCCATGTAACAGAGAAATCAAGGCTACTCATAGGTAGACCGTTACAAACATCATTGGATGGTACCCTCCTCATATGTAACTATAAACCATATCCTGTTGCAAAGCCTAAACATACATAATATTGTATCACAAGTTGGAGTTAAAAAAGAAAGAAAAAAGCATTCGCAGCACGGCATGCTAGAACAACCATCAAACAAGTAGTCAGCCACAACCTGATCAAGCACTCTCATTCAACCATTTAATCTCATAATGCTCTCGCTCTTGTGCTCCTCCGAATCACCTTTACTGGCCTCAGCGACTTGTCTCTCACACCCCTGAAAATCAAACAAACGCAATTTGATTCATTCAATCATAGAATGGGGGGTGACTCACAAGGATGACTTCTCGATCGCACCACGGGATCTGATCTCCTCCGCCCAAGAAGGAACCCACGGACTCGAAAAATTTGTTCATCATCTCTTCCATTTTCTTCCGCTCTCGCAATTCCGATATTCACCGACATTAAAAATAAATAATAAATAATGATGTAATCCATTTAGATCCTCTTTATTAAAAATTCTTGTATGCATAAAATACAATGCAATCTTAACTGTTTATGAAAATACCCTTAAAACCAAAAAGTCTCACCCTTGTGGTGATGCTTCACTATTTTGTAGTGATTTGTCATCCTTGTGGTGATGCGCATGAGTATGATCTATGGTTTCTTGTTTTGTTTTTGCTTTTTTTTCTCTTTCTAGCCTAAATCTATGCTCGTTATTTTAATGAGTCATTGAAATAAATTATTATATCCTTTAGAAGTGATCATTTTCTCCATAATATTGCTATGTATGTATGGCAATTGAAGTATTGTTCATATTATCACATCAGATTCATTTTTAAGTGATAAACTATATAAATATACATGAGTTTTTAAAAGCTATTTCATTACTCATTTAAATGGTTGTCTCCTAAAATAAAAGCTTGGATCTCCCACTGGTTTCAACAACAGAATGATGAAAGAAAACGATAACTTTTGATAAAATTGATGATGAGATGAATCCAAGTAGTACCTTTCTTAAAGAGCCTTAAGAGTGAAGACAAAGGGACGTCCATGTGTTGACACTTGTCGATTGTCGTCTACATGGGAGAGTGATAATGTTATTTCCAATCAGGACAATAATTCACCCACACCTGCATTTTATGAAGTTGGTCAAGATGTTCCTCATGGCCATGTTGTTCATGTTCGTCCTAATACATCAAATTAAAAACATAAGGATGTCCCAAATAAAGATCAGGTATGAAAGTCGTTTATAATACCTATTAACTTTTTGATTTGTTAATATTTTATTGACTACCAGTTTTACTTGACAGAGCCCAAATTCTCCATATGTAGTACTTACGACCAAATATAATTGTCAATTCCGACTTGGAATGCATCCATATATTATTGGCGCATTTGATGTCGAATCTGATGGTAACTATGGTTCCAGAGTTGTTGCATCTGTGATGGGATTTGGTCGAAAAACTTCGCGTCAGGTTCGTAAGGATCTATTGAACAAATTGAATAATATGCCACAACTGGTATGAAATACTCTTTGGTGTTGGACATGTTGAGACGATTAGGAATGCACTTGATTATTATCACTTTGGCTTTTGCAGTTTGCACCTATAAGGTGTTAGATGTGCTTCTCGGATATGGGGCATTTAATTACAACTTGTTATGGTGTGATGGTGATCAATATATCGGATGGACAATGCATAACATTTCTTCCTTTGGTGGAACACCATAATGGACATCTAAGTAGCAAGGATATTAAAGAGATTGGAATTGGTCATGTGAATAAAAATCACTACGTACATATATGTACTCTTCTTAAAATACATGTATTAATGTTTTAAGTATACTTAAATTGATGCTAACATGGTGTTTCACATTTTTTTTAAGCTTAAATTGTCTACAGGACATCCTTTGCCAAACCTTGCACCAAACTAGAACAGTAATGCAGACGCTCAAGTTATACATTTGTATTCAAGATATAAAATTGTCTAGAGGAATACGAAAAATGTTGTCTGGATACTATAGTTCCAAGAATTTTCACAGTTGATGATTGAGTTGGTAGATTCGAAAGATGTACAGTTTGAATGTTATAGGACATACGCTTTGATGTGGAAGACATATTCATTCTTTTGTCTATTCAAGAATTGATGTTTTTGTTATACAATCAGATAATTATAATACTTCGGCATGAGTCACAAGGCATATGCATATTAATTAAAAACATAAACACTTTCAGGCTTTGAATGAATTTCAGGTACATCTTGACATTGTTGAATGAACTAATGATCAGCCATGAACCGAAGTACAGATGACAAGGGTGCATCGGTGGTAGCATCTAAATCTATCTTGCTCTTCTTAATTTCAAATCATTAGGCCTCTCTTCTGCTTGGTCTTGCAAATAATAAAGCAATTGTCTCACTCTTCCCAAATCGATGTGCGAGCTAGCTAAATTGTTAATCCCATAGATAAATTATGCACAATACAAAAAATTATATGATCACGAAACAATGGAAAATACGAAATGGATGCACATATCATTGTTAGCAAATAGATGCCATCAAGATCAGCTTTTCCCATTTCCCAGTTCTTTCGAGCTACGAGTTTCGGTTTTCGGGTTCATCATATCAACTAGAGTGATGAGCATAGAAACAATGAGGAGCTAGGTATAGAAAGCAATGTGTAAAAGTCTATGCGAGTACGAGTATTTCCATGGCTCAGAGCATCTGCACCGATGTCTGAAATAGCATGTGCAGAGAGGTGTGGAGGCGAGCCCGGACGAAAAATAGCACGAGCAGCCTAGAATCAATATGCAGCGGTGAGAAGAGAGGTCGGCGACTGCACGTTGACCTACTCGGCGAGCAGCTGCTCGAGCAATCTCTGCTCGTTCTTCAACACGAGCAATCCTGGTGGGGCCCACGCACGTGGATGACACCAGGCGAGGGAGAACGAAGAAGTCAAAAGAGATGGGAGGGGTTTTTGACCGAAGTCGAGATTTCTACTCCTTTAAAAGAAAATGAACGGTTGAGATTTTAAAATAGAAGATTGATGGTTGAGAATTAATCTGGGATTTTAATTTTTACAAAATAATTTTCTAATTTCAGAAAAAGGAGTATAATTTATTAGAACTTTGATAAATCGCAGAAAATAGCTCGAGGCTTCAAAAAATATTCCAAAAACACTGGTGAGCTCGTGTCTACGCGCACATCGACATTGAGAAATGAAAAGAAAAGTTTGGTAATTCGACAAATTAATTAATAAACAGTAATAGAATATACTAGTTTTTTACACCGATGTCCAAAAAACATTAACTACACCTCATATTTCTTAAATAGTGTCTGCACCTCCTTAAATAGGAGGAGCAAACCTCCTTAACCGATGCATATGCTCTCAAAGAAGCAAAGTAAGTGATGCAAGCTCATGAACATCATGTCGTATATGCTAGCATCTAGAAGTATAAAGACATATTATATGTACACACACATCTCTGTAATATCCATCATTGTTTGTAGCAATGACTAAAATATTTGTAATATCAGCGATATTTTCTTGAAATTTTTATTTTGTACAAGTATCAATATTAATTTTTATATATTTCTGATATTTTACATTTAGTTTATTTTTGATCGAATATACAATTTTAATATAAATTTTGGTAAAATTTTCATCGATATTCGATATTTTCTCGATATATCCATAAAAATTCTTTTTCGAACCACCTAAATTTTTATGATCGTAGATATTTTAATCCTTGGTTTGTGATGAAAATATTCTCACAAAATTGAAACAAACCAAGATGTGAAAAGAGTAATACAAACCTACGAAAAGAGCAATATTCTCTCATGGTCGTCGCCGACGTCTAAGGCAAGAAGCTGAGAAGAACGAAAGGATTGGGTGACTAGGGCCTGAGAAGGCGAAGGAGGATTTTGGGGTTCAGAGAGAGGCGGATTTCATGGTGGGGAGACGTGAAGATGAGAAAGTGGGGAAGTAGGAGAACTAATCAAATCAAAATCGAAATCAGATTAAACCTGAACCTGATTTAACTTGGAGCTAATAAAAAGAATGAAGCGAAGCCACCACAAATCCTTTAAGGGTATTGCAATAAAGATAAAAGAGGTGTACTCAGTTTTTTAAGCATGTGAAAAATTAAATGAGATGTGTATTTAGTTATGGAGGTGTATTACACAAATTTGGAACTAGAAACCCACTTTCTTTTTCTTTTAGACTATATATTATGTTGATATCTCAAAAATTGTGTTTGAGAAGACAATCAATGAGCTTATTTGAATCAGCCTTAACCTAAATCTAATTGTCATAGTTAAGAAGAGCAGAGCTTAAACCATCCAGTGATGGATCCATAATGAAACTTTCACATGGGCTAATTGTAACACAAGAAAAAAAATAAAGCTCGACAGTGCAAGAAATTTTTTAAGAAACATGGTGGCCGTTGTAATTCGACATAATAGATAGCAACAAATCTTCTAATATCCTATATCAAGGTAAGACAACACTAGCTTTGGATGACACGGGCGACAAACGAAATAGGAATTGAGAGGAAAGTGTGCATGAGAGATTGAGGGGAACTAAGTAGGGTAGACCAACGGCTAAAATTTTCACTATTGATGATATTTTGATACTCTAAAAGATGGATATTTCAAAGAAAATATCAAGAAATTATTGATATGGACAAAATTGTGAAGGCAATGGGCAAACTAATATGAGATAAATACGTTTATATACCAAAATATTCCTTCTACTGCTTGAACGTAGGGATATAATTATGACAGTCCAGGTTCGAATTCTCTCAACTCTGTGTCCTGAATTTTGTGCGGCATTTTTTCTAGCCTCAAAATCTCACTCGGGCTGGATCCGCCCCAACCATCTCTGAAAAGGGAGTACCATCAGCATTTTTTACACAAACACCAGATCGATGAGAGAAACGATTTTTTTGGGCATAGATGATCGTATTTGGAAAAGGATACCAATTCTCTGAAGCTTACAGAACAAAAAAGTACTATTTCAGTTTTCAGCACATCATCTTCCAGAGCTCACAATAGGTGAAGAGAATAACAAAGCTCTAAAACAATAGCAACTGGAAGCAGGAAACAATGCATTCATTCAACTGAAGTTTGGCTGTAAATATAGCCTACAAATGTAACAGAATACCTAAAAACCAGCTCACGTTTCAAAACCACAGATCGGCTTGAAATGACTTATTCAAAATCAAAAAACTGACTCGATAACAAACTGCAATGTTATAGGAACATTTACAGCAACTACTTGATCACAATGGCTTGCTAAACAAGCTGCATTGTTCTAGGGACAGCTGCAGCAGCTACTGATCAGACTTGGTAAGCAGCCTGCAAAATTCTCTGACATTCATAACTCCTTCATACTCTCCCTTAAACTGAACATGATCTTGTTCAGATTACCTCGCTGACTTCACACATTCCCATCATTCTTCTGAGTTTAACAAAAGCCTCTGATTTGAGAGGTTTTGTCATTATGTCTGCAACCTGTTCAGTACTCCCACAATATGAAAGAGCAACAGTCCCTTCTTTGGTCAATTCTCTAAGAAAATGATACCTTACTCGTATATGTCTGCTTCGACCATGTAGAACTGGATTTCTAGACAATTTGATGGTAGAAGTGTTGTCACACATGAGATTAGTGCATTCTCCTTCTTTGTATCCGAGCTGAACCAGAATACCCTTCAACCACAAAGCTTGACATGCACTGGATGCAGCAGCAACATACTCTGCTTCTGTGGTGGATAAAGTAACAACAGGTTGTTTCTTTGAACACCATGAAATAGCACCTGAACTCAGCATAAAAACATAGCCACTGGTGCTCCTGCTATCCTCTATGTCTCCTGCATAATCACTATCCGTGAATGCTTCAAACTTGTTCTGAGTCTCACATCGATAGAATATGCCATAATCCACTGTTCCTCTCAAGTATCTCAAAGCTCTTTTAGCTACTTGAAAATGGAGTTCTGTAGGACTGCTGCTTAATAGGCCAGTGATGAACATCATATCAGGCCTAGTAGAAGTTAAATAGAACAGACTACCAACAATCTGTTTGTACATTGTTGCATCAACTGCATTCCCATTTTTGTCTTTGTCTAGCTTTAAACCTGGAACAGCTGGAGTACCTACCTTCTTGCTCTCCAACATGCCAAACTTCTTTAATATCTCGAGAGCATATCTCTTCTGACAAATGAAAATGCCTGCCTCTCGCTGCAGTACCTCAATTCCCAAAAAGTAACTCATGTTTCCCAAATCAGTCATATCAAATTCTTTCATCATGGATTCTTTGAAATCACACAGTTCTTGTGAGTTATCACCAGTAAAGATCAAGTCATCCACATAAACACTTACAATGATCATATGTCCTCCAATGCTTTGTTTTGTGAATAATGTCTGTTCAGTTGCGCATTTTTGGAAACCTTCCTTCAGAAAATAAATCTCGATTCGACTGAACCAAGCTCGTGGAGCTTGCTTGAGACCATACAAAGCTTTGTGAAGTAAATACACCATCTGCTCCTTTCCCTTCAGCTCATAACCCTTAGGTTGTTCAACAAACACCTTCTCGTCCAACTTCCCATGCAGAAAAGCTGACTTTACATCCAGCTGGTAAATTTTCCATTTCCGGTGAGCAGCTAGAGCAATGATGGTACAAACAGTGTCTAACCTTGCAACAGGAGCATATACTTCTGTGTAATCAATTCCTTCCCTCTGAGAATAACCCTTTGCCACAAGACGAGCTTTGTGCTTAACTATTTCTCCATTCTCATCTCGTTTGGTTTTGTAAATCCATTTGACCCCTACTTTCCTACCTCCACTAGGTAAAGCTGTTAGAGACCAAGTCTTGTTCTTTTCAATTGACTGTATCTCTGCATCCATGGCATGCCTCCACTTTTCATCTTTGACTGCGTCTTCAAAGTGAACAGGATCTTGAAATTCTCCCATCACCATGTATGTAGCTTCTTCTCCTTCTTCCTCACTTAAGCCCTCACCACTTTCATACTCATTCATCCATGTTGGTGCTCTTCTAATTCTTGAACCTGTATTAGTGTTGGTGCTATTAGTACCATTTTGCTCAGTTTCATTCTCTCCATCACTTCTTTCCTCATTTTCAATCTCCATGCCTTCTTCTACATCACCATTTACACCTGCAACCCCAAGCTCTCCCTCAGTCTCATCATCACTGAGGCTGTCATCACCCCACTGCAAATCTGCTTCTATCTGCTCCTTAAAATTGTCACTCCATTCCCAGCTTCTGTCTTCTTCAAAAATTACATCTTTGCTTATCACAATCCGCTTTGTTTTTGGATCAAACAGACGATACCCCTTAGATTCATCACTGACTCCAAAGAAAACACATGGAAAACTCTTATCATCGAGCTTGCGTCTCTTTTCTTGTGGTATATGTACATGAGCAACACATCCCCAGATTTTAAAGTGATCTACTGAGGGCTTGACACCACTCCAAGCTTCTTGAGGTGTGATGTTCTTCACTGTTAGAGTTGGACACCTGTTTAGAACATAAAATGTCCAATTTACTGCCTCTGTCCAGAAAGTCTTGGGAACCATTTTGGCTATAAGCATGCATCTCACCATGTTCATGACAGTTCTGTTCTTCCTTTCTGCAACCCCGTTTTGGTGAGGTGTATATGCAGTAGTCAATTGTCTCTTGATGCCTTCTTTTTCACAAAAAACTTTGAATTCTGTAGAAGTGAACTCTCCACCTCTATCTGTACGCAAACATTTAATGAAAGTTTCTGTTTTCTTTTCAACAAAAACTTTGAACCTTTTGAAACATTCTAGAGCCTCAGATTTTTCAGCTATCAGATATGGCCAGGCTTTTCGGCTGAAATCATCAATAAAACTAAGTAGGTACCTTTTTCCTCCATTAGAAGTTGGATCTATTGGACCACATATGTCTGCATGTATGAGCTCCAAAACTTTGTTTGCGCGCCATTTACTGCTTCTTGGAATGTCATTCCTGTGTTGCTTGCCAGTGAAGCAATCAGTGCAGATTATGGTGGTATTCTCCAAATGAGGCATTCCAAGGACCATCTTTTTGATTTGCAGTGTCTTCAACCCCTTATAGCTCAAATGACCATATCTCTGGTGCCATAGGTAGGTGAGATCAGATGTGGTATGCAAACATTTTTCCATGCTGGTAATTGGTTTGTTAGAGCTTTCATTGAGCAGAATGAACATTCGATTCAAATTCATTTTGGTGTGAGCAACAAGACCCTTGCTAGGATGATAAATGTTGCATGCACTATTTTGAAAAAGAACTGCCAGCCCTTTCTCTTGTAATTGTCCTATACTAAGAAGATTGTTTCTCAGTTCAGGAACAAAATACACATCCTTAACAAGGAAAACAGTACCTCCAAAAACTAGTTTCACACTTCCTTTGCCAGCAACTGTTATTCTAGAATTGTTTCCACATTTCACAAAATGTTTGCCACCATTAATCATGTCAGTGAACATACCTTTGTCTCCACACATGTGATTTGAGCATCCTGAATCTATGAACCATGCATCACTCCGTTTGACTTCATGTTCCTCTAAAAGAGCCATCAAGCACAGTTCATCTTCCTCATCTATCTCTGCATAATTTGCTTCTCTTCCCCATTTTGGACATTCATACTGAAAATGTCCAAGATTGTGACATTTGAAACATTCCACAGTGGATTTTGTGAATGTTTGTCTGCCTCCTCTTCCACGTCCTCGTCCACCTCGAAACATTCCTCTGCCTCTGCCTCGACTGTTTTCAACCTTCAGAGCTTGTCCATCATCTTCTGTGACTATTTTCTTGAACTTCTGTTCATGAACCACCAGTGAGCTTTGAAGACTGTCAACAGACATGGTGCTTGTGTCTTTTGACTCTTCGATCGAAACTACCACATAGGTGAATTTATCGGTCAGTGTTCGAAGAATCTTCTGCACTATCTTGTAGTCAGGCATGTTAGCACCATTGCTTCGCATTTTGTTGGCCACTGCCATGACCTTTGCGAAATACTCTGTGATGGTATCCCCTTCTCTCATTTGCAGAACTTCAAAATCTCGTCTAAGAGCATTGAGCATAGTTCTCTTCACACGCTCATTTCCTCCAAATTTATTTTTCAGAGAGTCCCAAACAATTTTGGAAGTTCGTCGATCCAAAATTTGTTCGAACACTTCTCTGTCTATAGCTCTGAACAGGTAATGCTTTACCTTGTGATCCTTCATCCTTGCCTTCTGCAACTGCTCCTGCTGTGCATCAGTTAATAGTGTTCCCTGTGGAAGCTCCTCAAAACCATTCTCAATTAAACTCCACAATCCTTTTGCTCTGAGCAAATTCTCCATTAACTCACTCCAATGATCATAATGTTGACCATCAAAGTGAGGAATTTTAGCAGCAAGCTTCTCTTCACTCATCTTGATTTCTAAGCTGCAGCTTAAATAAGATTATCAGGCCCAGTGGGGCTCTGATACCAGTTTGAAGAGAATAACAAAGCTCTAAAACAATAGCAACTGGAAGCAGGAAACAATGCATTCATTCAACTGAAGTTTGGCTGTAAATATAGCCTACAAATGTAACAGAATACCTAAAAACCAGCTCACATTTCAAAACCACAGATCGGCTTGAAATGACTTATTCAAAATCAAAAAACTGACTCGATAACAAACTGCAATGTTATAGGAACATTTACAGCAACTACTTGATCACAATGGCTTGCTAAACAAGCTGCATTGTTCTAGGGACAGCTGCAGCAGCTACTGATCAGACTTGGTAAGCAGCCTGCAAAATTCTCGGACATTCATAACTCCTTCAATAGGAAGGCTTTTTCTATACTGTGGAATGGTGTTTTCCTCTTGCTGAGCACAAACCGATTCCTTTACGCTTTGGCATTATTCATCTGACTCAGCTCTGAGATGTCTTTAATCTGGGCAACACCCTTGAACCGTCTCTCTGCCTTTGCCTCCTCTGGACATATCTAAAGGATTTGGGGAGAAGCCTCTTCTTGCTGAGCATAAAGAGATGCTCTCCTTTGCGGACCGGCATGATTTCACTAGCAAGATCTGTAACATCATGCAACTCTGCAGCCCTCTTAAACCATGCATCTCTCAGATATGTCAGCTTGTTCCTTTTCTTAGTTCCTGCTGCCATCTTGTTTCATAGAATTTCCAGATAGCAGACTCAAACGCCCTCCACTCCAATTCACTGTCCTGACAGACTCATTTTGGTCCTACTCTCCTCCGCATATCAAGTCTCAGGTTTCTTTGCAAATGCATCTGCAGGTAATGGCTCAATAACTGGAGTGACTCCGTCTGAGCTAGAGATAGAAGAGCAGGATCAGTTTTACCATGTTCTCCGGCAATGGTAGTCGTAGTATTTCATTCAGAAACCGATGAACGACCAACAATAAAGTCCGGGTCGATAGTGTCTTATTTGAATTTCCAGTTTTGGTTTCATGACTGTCCAAGTTCCTTTGGTATTGGGCATTCTCCAGCCTCCTCTCTAATGGCGTCTTCCTTTTACTGACGACAAATCTATTTACTCCTTTCCTCAATGGCATTATTTATCTGACATAGCTGTGAGAAATCTTACTGAACCATAGCTGTGCCTTCTCTTCATTGGCAGAAAAGAGATTCACCATCTAGAGACTGCTCTTCAAAATCACTTTTTCACCATAATTTAGAATCCTATTGGGCGGGAACAAGGTTTTAAAAACGCTGGACGCTAGCGTCGGGCGGACAGCTAAAGACTAGCGCCCAGAGGATTAATCGAAGATTAATTAAAGATTAATCAGAGATTAATCAAGGATTAATCAAACACTACCAGAAAAAAGACTATAGTCGACGAAATATCTAAAAACAGGCCGACGAAATTTTTTTTCGTCTGCTAAAGTGGACTTTAGCCGACGAATTTTTTTATCGTCGGCTAAGTTAAAATTTCGTCGGCTAAACTAATTTTTTCGTCGGCTATAGTTAAATTTTAGCCGACAAAAAAAATTTCGTCGGCTATAGTATGTGAACTTTAGCCGACGAAATTTGAAAAGTTTAGCCGACGAAATTAGGGTATTTCGTCGGCTAAAGTAACTTTTAGTTATAAAATTGCACTACGGATATTTCGGTGTCCGATTGACTATTGTGATACCAATCTGGAAGCAGAACGACCGTAGGAGTAAAACTCATCGTTTTGCTATGACATACAGGCTTTTTTGGCCATCCGAGTTCGTTTAAGGCTTCAAAATGAAGTTTTTCTAAACGCTTAACACATAAAAATGTCCATATCTACACCTATATGAGGTATTTTGGCCGAACCTTCAACACAACAAACACTCACCATAATGAGACGCAACTGTCCATCTAAAAATTTTGAGACATTTACCCCTCCATGATAGGCCTCCCCATATAGATAAATAATGGTAAATAGTAGGCATGTTGTGATTCCGGTCATCAAAATTTACAAACAAAAATACGACCGTCAGATATCATCAATATGTTGAAATATATCTCTGGTAAAAAATTCAACTTTATCTGATAAATTTAAGGACTTCATCTAGACGGTCAATCTCGTAAGTCAAACCTCTATATTGTATTGACTGCAACTATCGGCACCGAGACTTTACCGGAATTACGTGATTTTTCAACCGTAGGCGTATTTCACCATTCCGGTCATATCTTATTTCACGACTTTTTTGCGTTTGAAGTTTCTACGTACAGTTTGTTTTAGAAACGAAACATTTACTTAAAGCTTAGTAAACAAGTTATACAACATTAGTACGCATGTTGTGATTCCGATGATCAAAGTTGAGAAACAAAATTCCGACCGTCTGATATGATCATTATGTTGAAATATGTATATAGGAAAAAATTTAACTTAATCTGACAACGTTAAGGGCTCGATCCTTACGGTCAATCACGTAAGTCAAACCCCTTAATGCACGGAAACGGTCATTTGACCGTCTAAATTACGTATTTTGCCCAGACCTTCAACTGAAAATAGTTTCAAATCGATGAGACGCAACCAGTGGTATAAAAATTTTATGAAAAATAACTACCGGAGATAGGGCTACCTCTAGGGAGAAAGAATGAAAAATTGAGTTAACCGCAATTATCGGTACCGAGACTTTACCGGAATTACGTGATTTTTCAACTATAGACGTATTTCACCATTCCGGTCATATCTTATTTCACGACTTTTTTTCGTTTGAAGCTTCTACGTATAGGGTTTAGGGTTTTAGCCGACGAAATTAGGGTAATTCGTCGGCTAAGGTTAAATTAATAAATAAAAAAAATAAATAACTATAGCCGACGAATTACCCTAATTTCGTCGGCTAAAGTTAATTAAAAATTCAAATTTTTGGCGAGGATTTTTAAAATTTTAAAATTTTTTGACTAAAATTTTAAACTTTAGCCGACGAAATTTCGTCAGATAAAGTTCAAAATTTTCTATATCTTTCATTTTTCTCCTCCTCCTCTTCATCTTCCCTCCTCTTCATCTTCCCTCTCCTAACCTTCTCCTTCTCCTCTTCATCTTCCTTCCTCCTCCTCCCTCTCCTAACCTTCTCCTTCTCCTTCTCCTCCTCCTCCTACTTCTCTAAATTCTCCTCCTCCTTCCTCTCCTCTTCTCCTCCTCCTCTCCCTCTCCCTCTCCTAACCTTCTCCTCCTCCTTACTCCTTTTTCGGTGTAAAAACAAAAAAGAAGTAAAAATTTTAATCAAAAATACAATAAATTAAAAAAGAAAAAAAATATGAAAAAATTAAAAAAAAAAACTATAGCCGACGAAATACCTTAAAATTCGTCTGCTAAAGTTTTAAAAAAAATAATAATTACATAAAAAAAATAATAACTTTAGCCGACAAATTTTAATAAAATTCGTCGGCTAAAATTAAAAAAAAACTATAGCCGACGAATTACCCTAAAATTCGTCGGCTAAAGTTTTAAAAAAAATAATAATTACATAAAAATAATAATAACTTTAGCCGACGAATTTTAATAAAATTCGTCGGCTAAAGTTAAATAAAAAAATAAAAATTGTAGCTATAGCCGATGTTTCCGGGTGGCTCGTGGTCCCTTTAGCGGGTGGCACGGCTCCAGAAATAGCGGACTTCCTTGTATTCCGAGTTTTCCTGTGCAAAGAACAAACACGTCAAAGAGGCGTCCCCGGGTTTACCGAGGGAAGCCACTCCGATGCTTAAGTTAGACACTGTCAGCTAAGCATAAAACTCGGGAATAGTCAAGAAGTTTCATCGTACCTTTATGGGGAGGCATGTGCCGGTATTTATAGTAGCATTGAAGGCAGCATTCCTGTCCCTTTCCAATGTGGGAGTAGTTTCCCTTACTTTACTTAGCTTTATGGCGAATTGGGCCCAGACAAAGGGCCCAGAGTGGCTTCACATTTAATTGTAACCCGGTAAAGGTGAAATATTAGGTTCCACCTATAAACAAGTCCCCCAAGTCCTCAGTCAAGGGGTACGCTTGGGTGGGGACTTAAAATCGTTTCTTTACCGGGTTACAAAGGTAGCAACCAAACCCGGGGTACCCAGTCCCCCAAGTCCGTACGCAAGAGTAACCCGCAGACATTCTTTACGTTGAGAATTCAAAACGACGTCTCCGGGTTGTAGTGGGGGGAAACTGAAAAGTCCGGGCCGAGTTACACGCCATGTACCGGGCCGAGTACTCCCGGAAGGCGGGTTTCAGTGGGACAATCCAACTGAAGTCCAAGGCGGTTTTCAAGAAGATCGTCAAGGACCTGCCAACCTCCGTGAGCCGGACCTGGAGGGAGAAAAGTTTCTTGATAAGAAACTTTCAAGACCCGGGATACGCGTTTCAAGTACCGGGTGACTTCCAGCCACTGATGAGTGAGTCCTTCTCTCTCCGGATTCTTCTTTCTTTTCTCTATCCCGGGTTATAATTATGTTTGTGTTGCAGATGTTCCTGACATTCCTCTGGAGCCGGTGATGGAGAAGAGGATCCGGAGGATGCTGTGGGCCTTTCGGGGGCAAGACGACCGGAGTTCATACCGGCTTTGTAGGCTGTATGTGTATAGCAGGTGCCGGTTGATGGAGCTCCCAGGTTTGTCTCGTGTTCCTTCAACTTTTGTTGTTAAATGCTTCTTGTGTAACGGGCTATATGTGTTTCTGCAGCTCTTCTTCCAATGGAGTTTACGAAGCGGAAGAACCCGGGAATATACGACGGGTTTGAAGATAAGGCTGTTTGGGCCGGGATCCGGACACAAGCAACGGATGGTCAATTATACGACATTAACCTGACCACGAAAGCGGCTTTCCTGCGCCCAGAAGCAGAGCAAGGGGATACTGAGAAATTCCTCGTGGACACCTTGCACTTCAACGAGATCCCCGGGTACCTTGCTGAGGTACTTGGCCCGGAGATTTATCAGGAGGAAGAGGAAACTGAAGGGAATCTCGCGGAGGCGGATGAAAACCCGGTATTCGAAGAACCGGTGACTCAATTTACCTTCGCCGATGAAGAGATTGAAGAACCGGTGATGAGCGCGGTGCCCTCATCTGTGCTCCCGGGTGAAGAGGAGTTGACTGAAGATGGGGCTGACAACGGGGGTGAAGAAGTTGGTTTCGAAGGGTTGATGAGTGAGAACCCTGAGGGGAGTGAAGGGAGCGACGAAGTGCGCGAAGTGGAACCCGTCCCCTCCCACAAACGAACCCGGGAGGCATCTAGCTCGGCAAGGTCCGAGAGGAAGAAGAGGAGGAAAGAGAGGAAAGAGAGGAGGGAGAGAAAGCAGCACCGGGACACTACTGAGATAATGGAGGAATTGGCGAGCGGGGGAATGGCGGACGTGGCCATCCAAAGGATGGTAGCGGACTTGAAGAATTGTGCCGCCGACTCCTATGTCCTGGAGCATCAGGACCCGTTGATCGTAGCCCGGAGGACGCAGGAGAAACTGATGCGGGTAAGTTTGTCTTCTCCTTTAACTCGTTCTTCTTTTGTTTTTGGTTCCTTGTACTAACTCGTTATTTGATTTGTGTAGGCTGTCAGGTTGTCGTACTTGGCAACTGATCGGCTCATAACCGAAGGCATCCCCGAGCGAGAGAGAGTCCTCAGGGATGATCTCTGGGCCGCCCGGGACCAGGTGACGGCGAGTGAAGAAAACCTGGCTCGGGTCCGGGAATTCGCAAGCGCATCAGCGATTGCGTCGAGTGCGAAGTTGGCCAAGGCGGAAGAACACATAGCAGACCTGGTGGCCAAGAACTCGGAACTGGAGAAAGTTATCGAAGGTCACCGGGAGGACCGGTGTGCTCAAGACGCCGCGATAGCCCAGCTGACCGAGCAAAACCAGGGGTTGCAGCAACAAGTTACTTCCCTGGAGCAACAAAAAGGGGATTTAATCCAGGCAGTTTCCCGGGCCAAGGACTCTGCAGTCTCCGAGTTTCTGGCGAGTCCAGAGTTTGAGCTGAAGCTGCGGTCGGCGAGGGCTGAGGCTCGTGCCGAAATTGTTAGCGCCGGGATTCGCCAAGGGTGGCTCGACAAAGCCGGGTATGATGGTCACCAAGGTCACGTTAGACCCGACGAGGCTGCAGGCACCTCCCGGTCGACTCCTGCCATGGCCGCAAACCCTAGGGCTCCTGCAAACCCGGCTCGGAGTCCCCCGGTTCATTCTTCAGCAGCCCGGAGAGGTACTTCCCGTGGTGGGATTGTCGGTGGTCCTCAAAACCGGCCACCACTCCGTAGGGGACAGTTTATCATACGGCCCCGGGGAGGACGTGGCGGCTCGAGCACTGGCGGTGGTAGCGGGTCTGCAGCGCCCTGAGCTGGAGCCTAAGTATTTGTCTTTGCTTTTGTAGTGTAGTCTGTTTTGTAGCGGTTTACTGCTCTTGTAATTGACCTCTTTGAAGTAATCAAGCTTTTCCTTCGCTCTTGTGAAATAACACGGTAACCTGATGCATAGTATAAAAATTTACACAATGCCGGTTTGACACGTAAATAAAGATAGTGCCGCTAAGGCTTTAGGGGTCCGTTAGGACTTCCAAGGACCGCTGGTTTTTACGGGGGGAATACCATTCTATAACACGGTATTTCTTCCTGTAAAATAACACGTTAATCTGATGCACAATATACAAGTGTTGACATTTTATACATAATGCCGATTCGGCATGTAAATAAAGATAATGCCGCTAGGGTATACGGGTCCGTTAGGACTTCTAAGGCCCGCTAGGGCTTTACGGGTCAAGTATGACTTCCAACCCGATGCATAACCTGCAAGTGTTGACAAAATTCACATATAGTGCCGGGTTGGCATGTTAACATTACAAAGTTAAAATAGGGCCGCTATGGCTGTACGGGTCCGTTAGGACTTTCAAGGGCTTCCTGCCAAATAACACGGTAATCTGATGCAAAATATGCAAATGTTGACAAAATTTATACATAATGCCGGTTTGATATGTAAATAAAGATAGTGCCGCTAGGGTATACGGGTCCGTTAGGACTTCCATGGGCCGCTAAGGCCTTGCGGGAGAATGTCTTTCTATAACACGGGTTTTTTCCCTGTAAAATAACACGTTAAACTGATGCATAATTTGCAAGTGTTGACAAATATACACATATAGTGCCGGTTCGGTATGTGAATAAAAATAGGGCCGCTAAGGCTTTACGGGTCCGTCAGGACTTCCAACCCGGTGCATAACCTGCAAGTGTTGACATTTCACATATAATGCCGGTTTGGCATATAAATAAAAATAGTGCCGCTAGGGCTTTACGGGTTCATAAGGACTTTTCAACCCGATGCATAACCTGCAAGTGGTGACAAAATTTGCACGTATAATGCCGGCTTGGCATGTAAATAAAAATGGTGCCGCTAGGGCTTTACGGGTCCGTTAGGACCTCCATGGGCCGCTAAGGCTTTTCAGGGGGGGTGTCATTCCATAACACTCGTTCCCTGTAAAATAACAAGTTGAGTTGATGCATATCTCGCAAGTGTAGATAAAATTTACACATAGTGCCGGTCTGGCATGTTAACATTACAAAGTTAAAATAGGGCCGCTATGGCTGTACGGGTCCGTTAGGACTTTCAAGGGCTTCCTGCCAAATAACACGGTTATCTGATGCAAAATATGCAAATGTTGACAAAATTTATACATAATGCCGGTTTGGCATGTGAATAAAAATAGGGCCCGCTAAGGCTTTACGGGTCCATAAGGACTTTCAAGGGCTTCCTGCCAAATAACACGGTAATCTGATGCAAAATATGCAAATGTTGACAAAATTTATACATAATGCCGGTTTGGCATGTGAATAAAAATAGGGCCACTAAGGCTGTACGGGTCCGTTAGGACTCAAAGACTGAAATAAGGCCGTGAAAGGCTTGCAATATTCCAAGTTATAGAGATTACCAGAGATTATCGGAGATTACCGAGTTTGACAGTGAAATAAGGCCGTTAAGGCTTGCAATATTTCACGTCATGTAGACCGGAGATTATCGGAGATTTATCGGAGCTTGCCGAGTTTTGACCATGAAATAAGGCCGTGAAAGGCTTGCAATATTTCATGTCAAATGGAGATCGCCTGCATTCACTCAACAAACTGATTGATAGACATAACCCGGCCGGGTTTTATGTGAGCCTGAAAGGCTTTATATATAATATCAAAACATAATAAGTTTGGACATTTGCAAGTAACTCGGTACCTACTTGGGATGTACGCACTGTCAAAAGTTCACGGGTTTTCCATATCCCGGAGGATTCCATCATTTTTCTTCAAAATATCGAGCGAGAGGTCTTGAGTTCGGCTCTCAACGACAGCACCAATTGTTTCCGGGTGGCTCGTGGTCCCTTTAGCGGGTGGCACGGCTCCAGAAATAGCGGACTTCCTTGTATTCCGAGTTTTCCTGTGCAAAGAACAAACACGTCAAAGAGGCGTCCCCGGGTTTACCGAGGGAAGCCACTCCGATGCTTAAGTTAGACACTGTCAGCTAAGCATAAAACTCGGGAATAGTCAAGAAGTTTCATCGTACCTTTATGGGGAGGCATGTGCCGGTATTTATAGTAGCATTGAAGGCAGCATTCCTGTCCCTTTCCAATGTGGGAGTAGTTTCCCTTACTTTACTTAGCTTTATGGCGAATTGGGCCCAGACAAAGGGCCCAGAGTGGCTTCACATTTAATTGTAACCCGGTAAAGGTGAAATATTAGGTTCCACCTATAAACAGCCGACGAAATTTAATAAAATTCGTCGGCTAAAATTAAAAAAAAATAATAATAATAACTATAGCTGACGAAATACCCTAAAATTCGTCGGCTAAAGTTAAATAAATAAATAAAAATAATAGTTATAGCCGACGAATTTTAATAAATTTTGTCGGCTAAAGTCCAGAAATTAAGCGACGAAAAATTTATTCGTCGGCTAAATAAATGACTTTAGCCGACGATGAACAGTAATTTCGTCGGTTATAGTGTTGGTCGACGGATTTTGCCCGACGACTTCTTAGCCGACGAAATTTAAGGTTTAGCCGACGAAAAAATTTCGTCGGCTAAAGTGGTTGTTCTGGTAGTGAAAGATTAATCGGTTTTTTATTTTTATAATTTTAATTATATTTATTACATATAATTATTATTTTTATTTTATTTATTTATGTATTACAAATAATTGTAGAAATAAAAGTCTAAAACGTGTTATGATAACAACAGATGATGTTTTGAGTCCAAAGTAGGTTACCATTTTCCAATCACCAAGAGCCATGTCAAGTCATATGACACTAAATTAGGCTTGTTATTGAACGAGAATATCAATTCATGGTTATAGAGGATGACTACAATCATATACAGTTAGATCGTATCTTCTAAAAAAGAATATATCCAGTTCTATGTTTATGAGCTTTGTTGGGCAAAGCCATGCAAGTACTGAGACACTCTTCGTCTTCAACTACCTTGCTCTCTTTCTATCTCTCTAAGTTATAGACTTGGATCGGCAGACAACCAGGGAGGTTGCAGTGTTGTACATCGACGGATGATCAGAGTGCCGGAGAAAGACATAGTGGAGTTGTCAGAGTGCACACCGCCTCCTTTCATTTTGTGTTTTCGTCTCTAACAGCGAACAAAGTTGATCCCAATCGAAGTCATCCCACCTGCACTGCCTGCCCACCCACTAAGGTCGATTACTCGCCGCCAAGCCCGATTTTTTGGCCACAAATCGGGCAGCCGCCCAAACCAAACGATTAGCCTGAAATTGGGACGGGCTATCGTCGTCGAGCGCCTAGGCGGCCACCCATACCGATTTTTAGAACCTTGGGCAGGAGATCCTACAGCCTGTATGAAACAACACGAAGGAACACAACCAACTCTATTATGATGGTAATTCACTACAACCAAGTCCCCGTTATGGTGCTCATGGATATGAGCATTTCCAAATACAACGGTAAGTTAATGATACCACTTCTCATTATACTACAGGCAATTATTTCGAGAGCACTTGCTATCACCCACATGACAGAAAATGATCAACATAATTTGTCTTCCATCACCGCACATAAACTAGAAACTAAGGATTTGTTCCTTCAAGGTGCACCATGAAAATGTATCACCAAACACAACGGCATGTAACACTTAACTGATATCACCCGAGTAATTCACCACTTGACCCCTCCATAATACTTTGCAATTGCATCCTTTTGTGACATTCTAGGAAGCTGCGTTAGATGATATCTTAAAAATTAAAACTGGTCAATAAAATAGTACCTAACAAACCAATATATGTGATATGTAAATAAACATGAGTCACAGGACTGCAAGAATTGAGAATCTATGATCAAAGCTATTCCAGTACACAAAAGAAGAGGATTATGTTACAATACATATTAGTAATTTCCTTATTTCAAGAACCCGTGTTATTGTATGTCTTGGATGGGGTAAAGAAGATTGTGCTAGACCACTACTATAAGGCGTGCCTCTCTGTCAACCCCAATCAGAATTCATTTCAACAACAAAAGGCATAACGCTGGCCAAGTCTAATTTTTTATTTGGTCAAATCAGAGGCTGACCTTTCTTTACATGAGTTAGTAAACTAACCTGCTTGCTTCAATGTTATCCTCCCTCAGGAGATCTTATTTTGCTTGTTTAGTCAAGACCTGACGCTTTGGCTTCAAGACATTCTTTGTTGTATAGAGAAGCAAGTCAGTAATCTGAATACAAAGCAAGATTTAGAACATGAAGCATGTACGAGAATGACAACAAGACAACCACCATAAAACATAAGCATGTTAACTTCAGATGTCGTGAGCACAAAGAAACCCTTCCCAAACTCCAAAAAAATGAATACTGTAGGTTCATAATTCAATGTCACATGTTGTGCAATTGTAACAATCCCAAAAAAGTTATGTAATCGAAAGCTCAACAATCCTATATTAAGGCTCAATTTGAGAATTATAGTAGAGCTGAAGCTTAGAGATAAAAGAAACAGCTAAAGCATCACTTTCAATAAGTGCTCTTACAAGGGGAGAAAAAAGAAGCGAGCAAGTGTTTCGGGTAATATACATAAGAACTAAGGAGCTCTTTATCTTAACTATCCTTGAAAGTTGTACTGCACTCCTCGTTAATTCCATTTATTTCTACTTAATCGATTACCTAATTTGTCCTTTTGCTTTTAAGCAGCAGAAACTGTCAAAATACGATAAGCCATAGAAGACGAAAAATAATAGCATTAATACAGAAAGAGCGCAGAAAATCAACCATTACAGCTTTTGATAAGGTGCACATGAAATTTGGGACACTGAATTTCAGTACATTAAGTTTGAAAACATTAACTTTGGTACATCAAATTCCATGTCCGGTAAAATATACACGCAGTCGTGCACCATGTCAATAACGCCATTAGTTTGAGGGACAGGTGAAGATGCAAAGTGGAAAAAAGGTCCAAAAAGTATAAGAGCTACAAAATAAAACCCGTGAAACAACAACAGCAAGACGATTAGAAAGCACCAATCGTCCTATGAGACATAGGACACCTGGACCACTGCTGCTGCTAACCAATCTAACAGATGCAAGAAAGAGAAACCTAAAGAGCTGACCACTGTCTTACTCTCTTCTTTAGCTCCTCCACCCCTATACTTATGTAAACTTCAAAAGTTCTTTTTAAGAAGCACAAATCAACTCTAAAGAATCTGACCGAATCTATGTATTTTAAATTTCTACCTTCAATATGACCCCATCAGCTTGGAGGCTGCTCAGATTCACATTGTTTTTGACTTCAACAGAAAGCTTAGTGTTCATGTCACTAAAGAAGCCTGAAAGTTATGATTGAATGGAAATAATCTGATCCGCTGAAGTAGAAGAGCCACTACTATACATATTAGACCTGGATAATCAATAGCTACCAACACAAAAGGACTAACTTTTTCTTTCCCTATCTTGTTCTATAAACTTGATTATTTACCCTCTCCAGATGGTTAAGCTGTATTCAAGTTTTTGTTCCTATACAGATCTGGGGATTTAAGTGTATGGGCTACTTAAAATTTCACTATATATTTCAGTGACTAGTCACTGGGACTAATAGCTCAAAGTATGTTCACAAGAGAGAATGTCGGCTAACTTAACAGCAAAGGCAATATGAGTAACTGAATTGAAAAAATCAGGTGTCAATAACAACTGCAGACAAAATTACTGCAAATTGGAAAAGAAGGGGAAAAAACCTCAAATGGTACTTAAACTATTGTGAAAGGTACGAGTTGATAACTACAATTTTTTATTACCACATTTGAGATTTTTACTCTGGAAAAAAACACTTTTACAGTATGCACCTTCAAATATAAAGGAGATAGATGCATCAATGCATCACTGGATATTGATGCCTACAAAGCACTAGTCCAACAATTGTATCTTCTTGGAAAATACTAAATATCGCTCTCCAGTATAGGATATGTATCAATGACAACCTAGAAACTTACAAGACTAATTGAATATAAATACAAGGTGTGTAACAGCTACGGGCAAAGAATAGAAAAACAGAAAAGGGAAACATACTACCATAATTGAAATCAGGAAACAAACCTGGAATGTTTCCTCTTTTTATGAATAAAGATCCAGACTATTAAAAGCTTGGCTTGTTATCTGGCAATGAAATAAGTGACTCTCTTACATATCCATATCACTTTTAGGTTCATCCAAAAGAAATAAGTGTGTCAAACTGAGATTGATTGTCTGTGTCAAACAACACTTTATATGTTGTAACCTAAACTAGTTCCTTGCATATATGATGTCATGTTTTCCATGAGAACTCATGATATTGAACAAATTGCTGGCACGTATGTGCATACCTTCAACAATTTCATGATATTCCAAGCTATTCTGTTGGTTGGTTTACTTAGGACCAGCTGCTTGTCGCCAATAAAAGACTGGTAAGGAGGCTGCAAAAAAATGTTAAAGAGCATCGATGGATGCAAAAAATTTAAGTGTAAACTCAATCATTGAATGGATCAAAAGCGCAAAAGTAGTTACTTGAGAAACATGATGGCCATGATTCCATAAACAAATTATACTCATTTTGGCAATATATTATACAAATTTCTCAGAGGTTACAAACTATCATTATATCCAGCCATCCACTATCAGCTATAATCCCATACTGTTTATTACTCCACCTAATAAAATTCTCAGCAATCCAAGGAACAAAACTCATGGTGAATTAACAAACTGGGCGAATTAACAAAATTGACAGCACCGTTTACACTTGCTGCTGGCAGGAAATGCCCTGATTGCAAATGACCATTTACAGCAATATCATGAGTATGCAACAGCCATCCATAACATTTTGTAGAGGTCACAAACACATGATCTGCCATTCAAGAAATCCTTAGAAAGAAGCTGTAAATTTGATAAAGGTCTAACCCTTACATCTATTTCACTTGAAAAGTCACTTGCATAAACCCATGAAACCAAAGGAACAGAGTGATGGATACATGCATGCAGGATTGCAGAGAATGATAGCAAACAAAACAACATAGAAGTTAAACGCAAGCCAGCAACAACATTCCATTCCATTCTTGGCAGTGAAAATTCAAAATACATGATAGAAAAAATAGTACAGTAGTTTGATATTAACCTTTCTACTACTGAAAAGGTTCATGTATAAGCAAGAATCATCACTTGTAATCAAAATTGGGCACCGGAGGAGGATCGAAGCTCTCAAGCACCTTGGTCTCGCTTCCGCTGCTGGGCGGCTGCTCAGGCTCTTTCCCTTTCCTAAACAACCCTCCCAGCCACGAAGCAGTCCCTCCTTCTGACCCGCCGACCGGCTCCTCCGGTGGTCCGCCCATCATTCCAGGCAGACCAACAAGGCCAGGTTCCTCCATCGGAATCTGCTGCTGCTTCTCCATCATCTTGTTGAGCATGATTCCGGCGCCTTCGATCAGGGCCAGCAGCACCCCTCCCATGGCGGCGGACCTCGCGGTGGCGCCCATCCCCTGCCGCATAGAGAGGAAGCCACCGGTGGCGGCGCCGGCGATGATGGAGTTCCAGGGGTCCTCCTTCTGGCGCAGGTAGACCATGGTGCAGTCGAAGGTGGAGAAGAGGCCGCCCCAGACGGCGAAGCTGCCGCCCACGCGGGGAGAGTTCATGCGGACGGCTTGGGCGGCGCCGACGAGACGCGCGCCCTTGGGGGAGTTATAGATCCCTTTAATGAAGTGGAAGGCGCCTCCTCCGACGGCGCCCATCCCGAAGGCGCCGCCGACGTCGTCGAGGATTCGGTCCGGGCACGGCTCCCGTGACGTTTCTGGAGTTCCCATTTCTGTTTGGTTAGGGTTCAACTCGACACACAGAAATGAGAAATGTAAAAAAAGAGCACGTACTCCGTTTTGACGGATATACCCTTCCTTCCTACGAAAGGGTATTTCGGTCACTTGATCCATCTTCCTTCCTTGTTTGGTTAAGTTTCAATTTCATAGCCAGCTTTGTCTTGTACTGTTCCATTTTCTGGCTGAAGCTTTGTTTTAAGTTTTAACTTCAGTCTTCAGATATATCTGGTTTTCAAGTTTTGACTTACAAAAGGGATCAAGACTACAGTTTCTGAGAATTTTATGTTTGAAAAGCGAAATGCTTCCTAAGTTTCTATACCTTGTTACAAAGTATTCTCAGACACATAGGTTTTGTGATTCAATTATATCTGGCAATCTTCTATTACGGAGGTTTTGACGATGGAATTGCAAGAACAATTATGAGCAAGCTAAAATGCTCTCTTTTTTTTCAGCAATTCTTCTGTTTGTGTCTATGTACAAGGAAAAATGAAATTTCACACAGGTACGTGGTTTGTATTGTACAACGCCGATCGAGGAAGCTTCAACTGATGAAACGCAATGGTGGGGAGAAAGAGCGGACATTGAAAGAATGGTAATTTGAGATATAATTTTCCTTTTCAAAGTATGAATGCACTAAGGGTGGTGGTAAATATTAGCTTAATTTTAGAAGATTGGTATAGCGACACAGTGACAGAATGCAGAGACACTACAGTACCTAAAGTGCAGGGGGTTTAGTTACCACCCCAAGCTCAGCCAGCTTACCTGCATGATTTGTTAGGTGCTGGTTGTGTGAGACGGTTCTCCTTAATCGAAAAAAAACCTGGTGGAATATAACAGGCAGATTACATGGACTGAGGAATCTTGCTGTAATTGGTCCACATGAGAACTTGCAAGAGATGCATCGGTGCGTGTGTGCACTACTAGAAAAAAAACTTAGGCATCGAAGGTACTGTAAGGAAAATATTTTCGTCGTCTTAGTTCATATTTAAGTGTCAAGCTATTTGTGGCTAAGGTGAACCAAAAAATATTTCGTCACCTTAGCCTACCATGGAGACAAAAATAGGACTCATGCAATTTTCGTCGCCTAATTGACATTTAGGCCACGAAAATGTTTCGGTCGCTAAAGTTGTACTATTGTGGCGACGAATAACTTTTTTTGTCGCCTGAAGTTATCTTAGACGCTGAAAGTGGTTTGCTAAGGCGATGAAGATGTATAGTCGTCTAAGTAAACGGTCAACCATAATACATCGTCACTTATCCCACGTAAACGCTCATACCTACCTCTACGGGACTTACTTTGGTCGATTCTTCCACACATTAAACTCTCACATAGATAAAACGTAAATTCCCATATAAAAATTATAAGACATTCCTATGGAATAATAAGGGTATATATGGTTGACTGCTATTATCGGGACTGAAACGTTACTTAAATTACATGATTTTTTCAACCGTAGTCGTATTTCACCATTATAATCACAACTTATTTCACGAGTTTTTTTTAGAATATTGCTTCTTATGTAGACTTGGTTCACAAAGTTGTACACTTGTTTATAACCTACTAAACAAGTTATATCACATTACTACGCACGTTGTGATTCCTATGACTAAAATTCACAAATGAAAATTCAACCTTCTGATATGATCATTATAGTAAAACATGGCTATGGTATAAAATTTAACTCCATTCGGCAACGTTCGGAGCTCGATCGAAATGGTCATTCCTAGTCTATCGTCACTTATCATACGAAAACGTTCATGCATACCTCTACGTGACCTAGTTTGGTCAATCCTTCCACACATTAAACTCTCACATAGATGAAACGTAACTGCCCATATAAAAATTATGAGACATTTGCCTCCCGACAGTAAGTCTCCCCATAGAGAAAAATAAGGGTAAATAGGGTTGACCGCTATTATCGGGACTGAAACGTTACTCAAATTACGTGATTTTTCAACAGTAATCGTATTTCACCATTCCGATCACATCTTATTTCACGAGATTTTTGAAAATATTGTTTCTTATGTAGAGTTGGTTTTCACAAAGTTGTACACATTTATAACCTATTAAACAAGTTATACCACATTACTAGGCACATTGTGATTCCAATGACTAAATTCACAAATGAAAATTCGATATTCTGATTTGATTATTATAGTAAAACATGGGTATGATGTAAAATTCAAATGGATTCAGCAACGTTTGAGGCTCGATCGAAACGGTCAAACATAATCTATCGTCACTTATCTCATATAAATATATTAATAAAACAAAATTAATTCACGTGCCCGTAATCTATCATTTTTACATTTGACGTGTCCATGTATCGTATCGTGTCGAATACAGACACACATACTCGTATCCGTGCTACTTAGGTGAATATCAATTAGGGGTGTGTTAATAGCACCACACTCTTTTCTCAATTCTAATTTGTTCCCCCTACATTATTTTTCCATTACACTATATTTCAGAGTTTTTAAAACTGATCTATGCTTTGTTCATAAATACGGTACAGTTGTCCATGGAAATTTACATACAAAATCAACTTGGGAAATAATGAGTAAAAAGATAGACGAAGCATAAAAAAATTCAAATAGTTCATCTCATCTTCAAGTTAAATGTTATCGTTTTCAGACTTCATAGAACAATTAAATATAATAAATTTGAGTTAGAGTTTATGAAGTACGTGATCATCGAAAACAAATGGAAAAAATAAAAAAACTAAAAGAATTAGTATGTAACAACTTAATGTCTCTTGCTATAATTTTACATCAGGTTATTTTGGTCTTTCAATAAATTAACAACGTGTGAGGTGAGCAAAATAGTTTATAGGGTGACAATAGACACACCCTTTCAAAATTCATTTTATATGCCGTTTAGTCGTGTTATGTTTGTTAGCTAATCTAACTAAAACCGTTGAGGTCAATTAGGTAATGAATTCAAATGGAATGTTCTAGGTGCACCTTCAAATTTGCTTTGTATACCTCATATACTTAGTACACCTCCATTTTACTTTTTAATATACTTAAAACCCCTAAGTAGACCTCTTTACTATTTACTAAAACCGTAAATAATTTAGGTTCAGGATAACAACTAGTGATCGAAGATGAGATTGCGTAATATATATGAACAACCTGCAATAGTCAGAAGTTGTGGGTGCTAAAAATAATTCCCCAAATATTTAAGACAAAGTAAATGCATGTTTGATGGCAAATGAGTAATGTCAGGGATAAGTGTGACATAAAGTGTAGACTTAATTCTGACATTGATAGTACCACTAAAGTAACATCGACAGTAAAGTAACATCAAGGTGACAATAAATGGATGGTAAATACAACAATAAACGAGTTCCATGACTTGCATCACGATCAAAGTTCTAAAACTTACATGCAGTGAGGTTTTTTTGTTTGTCGATAACTCAAAGGTTTACAAATGAACAAAATTCAATCTGTCAAATTATAACTCAAAGTCAACTATATTACACGATACAAACTACTCCTAAGGTCCAAAAAGAAAGGTTGCGATCAAACAACTGATCATGGTATCGACCAAAAAGAAATGACCAATTGATCATGGTGAGTGAAGAACGGTTCCTAACAAAATTGATTCCCAATTTGGTTGGTTAAGCAAGAGAACCTTTGATTCCCCACCATTTAATAGTGTTCAACATCTGATCCAACCATGAGAGATTGAAGGCAAACTCTATCATGAAAGTGAAATGAAAAACATAAGAGATTAGTCGTGAGATAGGAATAGTAAATTAATTTATCTATGTGTCTTTGTTAGTCTTTTCACATGAGTTGATAAAGTCAAATGAAAATAAAAAGCATGATGGAGATATACAAAACAAGTTTGAAGGTGTAACTAGAACATCTCAATCCAAATCTCACATACATTATTAGGATGTGGTGGGTTAAGTTTTACATATTTAAAATACGACTCGATTAGGGTTTTTGGATGGGAGTACATAGAGTATACCAAAGATCAAACACTTTTTGTTCACATCTAGTAGAGGCCCTTGTCATAGTTGGCAAAATTGTTGGATATGAAGCCATAAAGAGTATTAAAATTTTAATAATAATTTACAAAATATTATTTTAAAGGTGGTGCTATTAACACACATTTTCAAATAATTTTTTCTTCTAACTACCAAAACTACCCTCCCTTCAATCCATTTGTTTTTTTTCATTTTATTTTTGGCTACTTTTCGATCTTTTTCGTTGAAAACTCAAGAGCCGTCGACTTACCATTTGAAAGTACACTGGTTTTAATCCCCCTATAATTCACTCATACCCTGGTTTTAATCCCCATATAGGATCAAACAGACATGATAAAACGGACATGATCAATTCATTAAAGATCAGACGGCTATCGGCGTTTCGTCCCTCACGGTTATCCTGCGCCTGAGCAAGCCTAAATGATCATGACCCAAAAAAATAAGAGAGAATGACAAACCCTTAAAAAGAATCAAAACACAAAAAACTTAGTTTTCAACAGATTTGAACAAATAAGGACATGAGCCTAGATCTAAGATCCATTTGATTCAAACCTGACTTTTAAATTAAAAAGAAAAGGACTAAAATCTTCAAATTGTTGGAAAAATTACATGGATTGTCACTAACCCATCTCGTAACTTTATCTTCCTCCTGATGATGCACAAGTGCACAACCCCTTTCTTTCTCTCTCTCTCTTAGATTGACTGCAAAGTTCAACTGGATGACGCCGTAGATCTCCTCACTGACACCGATGACATCCTCCTCTTGACGAAGATATTAGGAGCAACTAGGTAATGGTTGTGGCTTAGATCAATTTCAACTACTTTTTTTAGATCCGATTCAAAATGGTGGTAAGTGGATTAGCGAGAGACTAAGCGCTGGAATCCAATCTGATTCAACGATTGTGTGGTGGAATCTAATCTAATTCAATGAAGGTATGATGATTACTTTGTTTCAGATTTGGTTTTTATGTTGGTGTCGATTTTTGATAAAGAATAGAGTATGTTCTACTATCATCTGATATGTGTTAGTTGAAATAGCTTCAGCAGTAGCAGCATCATTCCAATTGACAGTAGCAACATCACTGTAACATCTTCAGCAGTAGCAGTATCATTACAATTGGCAGTAGCAGAATCATTGTAACAGCTTCAACAGTAGCAGCATCGTTCCAATCGGTAGTAGCAGAATCATTGTATGCTTCAGTAGTAGCAACCTATTTATAACTGCTTCAGTAGTAGCAACATCATTGTAACAACTTCAGTAGTAGCTGATGCATTAGAACAGTTCAATAGTAACAACACTATTCCAGCAAATGTGGCAGCATCAACATTACAACAAATGTAGTAGCAAGTAGAGCAAAACATGTTTTTTTTTGACGTGAGAGCAAGACATGGCTAAGTTTGATTTAATTTAATTTGTTTGTCAATTTGGTAAATCAAACCAAAGCATATGGCAAGCAGAAAATAATTTGTCTTTATTTGTTAAAAATTGTCTTTATTTGTTTAACAACAATACAAATAGATTTATTTGTGTTTTGAATCTTTTAAAAAAAATAAAGTTATAGAGTCGGGGAGAAAACAATAAATAAGTGGCGAAAGCCTGACTTGTACCCTAGATCCGATAAGTCCCATAGTAGTAGTATTCCCGCTCGTTGCAAAAATTTCAATTCCATTTGAAATCCGGCGAAGAGAGAGAAGCTCGATCCGACTGGATGGCTCCGTCGTTTGAGTTCCCCCAAACCTTGAGAGCCTTGGAAGACGACACCGAAGACAACCGCCTCTTGGCTCGGAACCCAATCGACGTCGCTTCTCTTCCCCCCTCCCAACTCGATGACTTGGTCAAAGGTACTGCAACCCTAGCCCTTTCTCGCCTTAATTCTTACTATGGTTTTCATTTCTGGCCTCAATTCTTGATACAGATTGATTTTATTGTTGCTGAAACCCTAGAAAACAGTAGTCCTTTGCTTTTGGAGGCCGAGAAATTCATTGAATTACAATAACGAGTTTGTAGCACAACTTTGTGTGGTTTCTTATCCTCACTTTCTTTGTTCTTACAAATTTGATATTTTTGGCCTTAATTACTTCAGTATTAGAAAGGAAGGCAAAATTTATAGCATAGGTCAATACTCAAGTTGTAGAGGAGAAGTGATACATGGGCATGCTCTTCTGAATTATTACTCAACAGGTTATAAATCCAATTTATGCAAAGATTAACTGTCATTTATTCAAAACCATTTTTGTTTGTTCGAAAACATTGGACTCCATTGTCATCCCCAATTTTTGTTGTTCTTGATTTCTTGTCATCATTTTTGTGTTTAAACAGGCATATCCTTTGATCTCTCCGATAAAGAGCTATTCTGTATAGAAGAGCAAGATGTGTTTGATCGTGTGTACTCACTGGTTCGTGGTTACAATCGTCTACCTGCAACTTGTAAACTTAATCTTGTAGATAGTCTTCGGTCCAATTTGAGTGTTCTCCTCCCTAATGTTGATTCACTCTCAAGGGCTTCTTCTCAAAGTCAGGAGGATGCTACTCCTGTGCTGGATCGGGTTGCATCACATCGGAATTCTTTAAAAATCTACACGTTCTTCCTCCTTACTGTGGTCCTCAATGAGGAGGTTAATATCAGTTCCAACAACAATATGAAGGTGATTTTCTATCTTTCACCGTCTGTCTTTGACTTCCTTAATATATCTTTAACTTTCTAATAGTATATATCTCCATCCTCCTCTTTTACCCATGTATGCTTGCCAATACTTTTTTATTATCTATTTTTAGTCCTCATAGTTGAAAGTTCTTATCTGCATTTATATACATAACGTCATTGAATGTGGTATTACTACTTCGGCTGCTGGTGCCCTGAAGCCTTTTGTTTGAATCAGGTGACAGCTAGTACCAGGAAGAAGCAACCTAAGAATTCATGGAATTGGGAGCCACAAAGGGGCCGTATACTTAATCTGATTGCTAATTCACTGGAGATTAAACTTGCATTGCTCTTTGGTCCAACAGGCCTAGAAGAAAATTATATTTCTTTTATTGCCAAGTAAGTTAGATAACAAATGCAATTTTCTCAGGGTTATGTATAGTTCTCATTTCCTTTTTGTAAATGATTAATTATATCTTTTGGGGATCTGCAGAAATGCATTTTCTTTGTTTGAAAATGCTACAGTACTAAAAGAGTCTGAGACAAAAGATGCTTTGTGTCGTATAATTGGGGCATGTTCTACAAAATACCAGCATGTGGCACAATCATGTGCGTCAATCATGCACCTAGTTCACAAATATGATTTTGTTGTTACCCACATTGCCGATGCGGTTGCTGGCGCTGAGAAGAAGTATGCAGATGGAAGCCTAGCTAATTCTCTTATAAGAGAGATTGGGAGGACCAATCCAAAAGACTACATCAAGGATACAGTTGGGGCTGAAAATGTTGGTCGTCTTTTGGTGGAACTTTCTGATCGGTTACCAAAGTTGATGTCTGTAAATATTGGTCTTCTTGTCCCACATTTTGGTGGGGAATCCTATAAAATAAGGAATGCTCTTGTTGGGGTCTTGGGAAAGTTGGTCGCAAAGGCTTTTAAAGATGCTGAGGGTGAAGTTAATTCTAAATCTGTCCGTCTTCGAACCAAGCAAGCCATGTTGGAAATTTTGCTTGAGAGGTGTCGAGATGTATCAGCTTATACCCGGAGTCGGGTTCTTCAAATTTGGGCTGAACTATGTGAAGAACATTGTGTTTCAATTGGGTTATGGAATGAGCTGGCTGAAGTTGCTGCTGGGAGGTTAGAGGATAAGAGTGCAATGGTCAGAAAATCAGCACTAAATTTACTTATCATGATGTTGCAGCATAACCCATTTGGCCCACAACTTCGAATAGCTTCATTTGAAGCCACCCTTCAGCAGTACAGGAAGAAGCTGAAAGAGCTTGAACCAGATACTCCCTCAGAAAATGATATGAACAGATTGCCATCTTTCAATAATACATCGGGGAATAATGAGGTTGGTGATGTAACTTCAGGGTTGACTAAGGTGCAGCAGGATAGCTTACTTGATAGTTGCTTGCCTGAGATGGAAGAAGATCTAGTTCAGAAAGACGGGTCTGTCCCAGATGTTGGGAACTTGGAACAGACCAGGGCTTTGGTAGCTTCACTTGAGGCTGGACTGAGATTTTCAAAGTGTATATCTGCTACAATCCCAACACTTGCTCAGTTGATGGCATCATCTTCTGCCACTGATGTTGAGAACACAATAAATTTGTTAATGAGGTGCCGGCAGTTTCATATTGATTCCTCAGAAGCATGTCTCCATAAGATGTTGCCACTGGTACGTACAATTTTCGCCCATCCCCTAGGAAATGATGGTTTATAATTTCAATTCCATCAAGAACTTTTCATCTCTGTTAATTCCGGAGCAACTATTCTGGACATAATTTTTCTGTTGGCGCATGTGATTTATAATGTCCTAAATGTGTCTTGTCTTTTGTAGGTTTTTTCTCAGGACAAATCCATCTATGCAGCTGTGGAAAATGCCTTCATTACAATTTACATAAAGAAAAACCCCGTAGAAGCGGCCAAGAATCTTATAAATCTTGCGATAGAATCAAATATTGGAGACCTAGCTGCCCTTGAGTATATAGTTGGTGCCTTGGTGTCCAAAGGCAACATATCCAGTGCTGCGGTATGTTACTTTTCAATTCTTGTAGTAATAATTTTTTCAGGTGATTACTTTTATCTATTAAATTTGATTGAAGATACTTTGCATGCCAAAGCCACAAGAATTTCTGCATGGTTTTTCAGCTTCGAAAATGAGGGTACTGTAGATATAAATTGTCACTTTAAAGTTGATGCAATTGTCCATTTCTGGGAAAGTGAACAATTGCATACGGAAAAGATAATGAGCAAACATGATATTGATTTTATAATACGAGCTATGTTTCTTTTTGGTATATATGGTGATGCTGAGTAGCCAAGTCTGTGCTGACTTCTCTTGTACCAGTGTATAGTAGTAGTCAAATTCTGTTTCCTTTTTGTCTAAAGAATTAAACTTCTTCTAAGGTCTTTTTTTCCTGCAGATATCAGCGCTATGGGATTTCTTTTGCTTCAACATAAGTGGAACTACTGCTGTTCAAAGTTGTGGTGCATTGTCTATCCTTTGCATGGCATCAAAATCATCCTCAACAGTTCTTAGCTCTCATTTACAGGATATTATTGATATTGGGTTTGGCCGTTGGGCAAAAATAGAACCGTTGCTTGCCAGGACAGCTTGCATTGCTCTTCAGAGATTATCTGAAGATGATAAGAAAAAGCTGTTAGTGAGTAATGGAAGCCGGGTTTTTGGTATTTTAGAAAGCTTAGTTACTGGTTTTTGGCTTTCAGAAAACATATGGTATGCCGCTGCTGACAAAGCCATAGCTGCTGTATACACAATTCATCCAACACCGGAAACTTTTGCTGCCAATCTAGTAAAGAAGTCCCTAAGATCTGTGTTTGATTGTAGTGGAAGTGAGGAGTTGCAGAATGAAATTGGCAGTGGAAGTGTTGGAATACTTGCTACTGTTCAGGTGGAAAGACTTGGTAGATATCTATTTGTCGTAAGTCATGTTGCCATGAACCAATTACTATATATAGAATCCTGCCTGCGAAAGGTTCAAAAACAGAAAGTTGGCAAAGAGAAGATGAATCATGATTTTCAGCAAGCTAATGGTGCAATTCCAGCTGATAGCTCAAAGGTAAGACTGGGCATTGTATATACAAATCATTATTAAACTTGGGTACGGTTATCCGCAATTATTCAGTATCCTTTATCTATTTTTCTTGCAGGAAATTGGTATAAATGCTGAGCTTGGCCTTACCGCATCTGAAGATGCAATACTTGATACTCTTTCTGACAAAGCAGAAAGAGAAATAGTTGGTGGCGGTTCCTTGGAAAAGAATTTGATTGGACACTGTGCTCCCTTTTTGTCAAAACTCTGTAGAAATTTTAGTTTGATGCAAAAGGTAACACTGAAAGAAAATTATAGATTTGGCTTATAAGTTGAACTGAAATATCTTTTGCTTTTGTATGAGATTATGATAAACAATGCATCGTCAATTTTTTAATTCATAACATAGCCCTAGATATGATTTTACGCTTCTTTTACTCCAAAACCTCGGAACTGATGCCACATATGTAATTACAGTGTATATATGTTATTTTTCTTTACTTCAACCATTAGAGAATACACCCTTTGTGCATTGTTTGTATGCTGCTTGTTAATATAACACTTGTTTTGTTGTATATTCCTAATTCATCAAATTTACTGATTGGCTGCTGCATAATTTCAGTATCCAGAACTACAAGTATCTGCAATGCTTGCTTTATGTCGGTTCATGATTATTGATGCAAATTTCTGGTAAGACCTCTCTCTCTCTCAGAGCTGTGTGTGTGTGTGTTCTTGTAGGTAGGTGTGTATACATGTGAATGTATATGCATACATGTTTCCTTAGAACAATCATACATTATCTCTGACATTTGACGTATAATTTCCAGTGACACAAATCTCCAGTTACTCTTCACAGTTGTGGAGAGTGCACCATCAGAAATTGTCCGTTCCAATTGCACTATTTGTCTTGGAGATTTGGCAGTTCGGTTCCCTAATTTGTTAGAACCATGGACAGAGAATATGTATTCCAGGTTAAAGGATCCTTCAGTTTCGGGTAGGAAGAATGCTGTTTTGGTGCTTTCACACCTCATACTAAACGACATGATGAAGGTCTGAGAGGCTTGGCAATGCTTCTTGTTCCTTTTGTTCTATTATGATAGCGAGTTCTCATCCTGGCTATATCTTGATCAGGTCAAGGGTTACATAAATGAAATGGCCATTAGATTAGAAGATGAAGATCAGAGGATTTCAAATCTGGCTAAGCTTTTCTTTAATGAGTTATCCAAAAAAGGTAAACTTTGATACCCATCCAATAACATGATTATTCTGGTACCATCATGTTTGCTTTCGTATTACTTCGTTTTCTTCTAATGAACAATATATATATATATATATATATATATATATATATATATTTTCACACTAATCAGGGAGCAATCCAGTATATAATCTACTCCCGGATATACTTGGGAAACTGTCCAACCAGAATCTGAAGAGAGAATCTTTCTACAACATCATGCAGTTTTTGATTGGCTCTATCAAAAAGGTATAATAGACAACTTAGTTCCTTTTGCTATTTCCTGTTTTCTATTATTACCTCATGGTAACTTTTATCCTTCTTTTTTAGGACAAACAAATGGAGTCTCTTGTTGAAAAGCTTTGTAATAGATTCAGTGGAGTTACAGGTAAGATATCCATTCACTCTTGCTTTCTTTTTCCTGAGACTTTCTAATTTGTCAGAAGGTGTAGAATTGTATAGACACAACAATCTTTAGTTGTGTTCAGCACTCAAGTATATTTCTATTGTTGCAAGTTTATTGATTGACAAGGCACCTAAGTTAAGTGCTCTTGACAGAGGCTATGATAGACAAATGCACTTATTCTAATAATCTAGATATTGTATATTCCTCTCTCTCTCTCTCTCTCTCTCTCTCTCCCTCCCCACCTCCTCCCTTTTAATTTATTATTATCATTATTATTATTATTATTATTATTTTGCAACATCATGCTTCAGATATGGAAGCTACCTATTACCCTCACCTTAAATTCATTATTTTCTAAGTTTATGTCACATATTCTTCATTTTTAGGGTATTTTATCCCTTACAAGATAATTATTTTTGATGTTTTTCAGCTTCACAACTAATTAAAATAGTTTTTGCTAATGGGTTACTCATGGCTGCAGATATCAGACAATGGGAATATATTTCTTATTGCCTCTCTCAGCTGGCATTCACTGAAAAGGGATTGAAGAAGCTTATGGAGTCATTCAAGACTTATGAACACGTCCTATCAGAGGATTCTGTGATGGACCATTTCAAGTCCATAATAAACAAGGTATGAATTAACTGTTTTATTATTATTATTATTATTATTATTATTATTATTTTTCTTTCTAAAAATGAATTATCTGCACTTATTGCTCATTATATAAATTAGTTGTATTTTTAAGTTCTTATACTAATCTGATGAAATAGGGCAAGAAGTTTGCAAAGCCTGAACTTAAACTGTGCATTGAGGAGTTTGAGGACAAACTAAATAAGTTCCACTTGGAAAAGAAAGAACAAGAAGTGACAGCAAAGAATGCCCAAATTCATCAACAGAAGATTGACAGTATGGAAAATTTTGTGGTTACTAGGAATGCTGGCGAGGCTAATATAGAATCAGATATTGATGAAGGTCAGTGTGGTCAACTTATGCTTAATCAAATTAATGTGCCTACCAATCGTGTTTATTACAATCAAAGTGTAAGGTTAGCATTATCCTAGAGACACAAACATGCAACTCTTAGGCTAAAGATTATACTGTGGGTACTTTTATTGCAATTTTGGTCATTTCTGAGTAAGGTTTGGAATCTGAGAGCCATCCATCAACATTGGGTCGTCCACAGTTTACGAGTTTTTTTTGTTTTATTTGATGGAATTCATTGATGTAGCATGTTGAACTGAATACAAAAGGTTGTGTCTTGTTTCTTTGCACTAAAGTATTGGTTACATGCTTGTCTCTTGGTGTTGGAACAGATGGTGAAGTCATTGATCCATGTACTGAAGGGATGACCGATTCTGTGAATGAGACGTCAAAAACCGCACGTGTCGAGTCGCAAGAACATTCTGGCGTTTCCAGTGAGTTGTCGGAATCAGAACCGGATGATACTGAAATTCAGTCACCAAATGTTGTCTTGAGAGGTATAAGCCACATCTTTATATTTTTTGTAACATTTTGATTTTATTGCTCATCTCCTCTAAGGTACTGATATTGACAGGAGACTTAAAAGCTGGATCTAAGACTGGTAACATGAAAGATCAAAAAAGTCATTTGTCTGCATCATCAAGAAGAAACATCAGGTCAAAGCAAAGGTTAGATTTTTCTTGTGTTTGCTGTTTCTTAATCAAAGCAGCATTCTACCATTCTTGAAGGTTTCTGTTTGAATAGCTTTAAAACCGTTAAAACTCTGCTGTGTGTGTATTACCATTCATTCAGGATCTCAGGTAGTAATAGTATTATTACAGTTTGATTCTGAATTTCTGTAAAAGCGTGACACTTGGTTGTCTTATCTTCAAAATAACACATTATATTTTACTTTTGAAATGTTAAAAAACAGATTTGAGTGGGTCTGATGTTTCTCCTTTTGCTGTAAGGTTGTTCTATATGGGATATAATTAAATTTTGAGGCCATGCTTTTGCAGTAGGCAGTGTTTTCATTGACTGGCTTAAACCTAACTATCCTTTATTTTATTCAGGTAGAATCAGTCAAGTTTTTCAGACTAATCATCTGTGAGTAGGAGTCTCAATTTGCAGTCTGAGTGGCTTGAAGTGTTAAACGTGAATGTAACAATTTAACGGGAAGGCATATATCGTATTGGTATTAAACGTGACTTGTTTATTAGTATTACCCAACTTTGGATCTAGTCCTGTATAGATAAAAAGCTTCTATCTTTTGTAGTATGTAACTACATCCCATCTATTATGAAATTATATTATCTTGTTTTCCATACCTAACTAAACAACACTCATCATAGTTAGGTTATGGGAATTGCGGATTTCAGACATTGACAGAGAGAATAATTGGAGGGGAATGATTTATCATCATTGTAAATTTTTTCTTTTAATCTTGGAAAAATATGATATCTTTTTTTGGCTGCTCAAGACATCGTTTTAGAGAAAGTTGAGAGAAATTTAAAACTCTAGGGTGGAAGCTGAAGCTATTCTTCATCTTCCTCAGTCGATGAGTAGTGTCTGATAGATTGGTCTGGAAGCCTGAGAAAATAGAGTTTTCTTGCAGAGTGCTTTTGGAAAAAGCTTGGGAAAGCTATTGTTCTAATATTTTCCAATTTTGTTTGGAGAATTTGCCATAATATTCCTCATTCCCTGGAAGGATTGGTAGCAAAGAGAGTTGAGTTGGATTCTTTTGTTTGTGTTGTGAGGAGCATTGGGAATCCACTCTTCATCTCTGTAAAGACTACTCTTTCACTAAACAAGTGCTGAAAAGTCATTGAATTGTGTCACGTGTGCTTTAACCCTCATGTGGCAGATGGGGATATTGCGGCTTGGTTGCAGCACTATGTTATAAATTTGTCCCTAGCTGCGTTGAGAGGATTAATCTGCTTATTTTGGGGTGTCTGGAATAAGAGAAACAATCGTGTATGAGAGGTAAAGAGCTGCTCTTCTATAGATGTCTTGAAGACTACTGTTTGGTTACAGGAGTTCAATCTGCATAATGCTTTGTAGGAACATAACCAACAGAAGCAAGTCCTTATTGGTTTCTGGATAATGAGATTTCAGATTACACAGACATGGCATATCCAAGTCCGGGACTAAGCATATATATATGGCTCCTGTAATGACATCTTCTTTTCCCATTTTCTTTGAGTTTCCAAACTACTTGTCACCACCTATAAAACTAGTAAGTTCCAGTAAAGCACACCTCTAGGGCTTTATGGCTACAGCTGAAGTACGTGAACACCTCATCAACTAATAAATTTCGTAATTTAGACACAAGGCATCCTCGTTTTATGAGAAAATTTAGAACTAGAACAAAAAACCAACATGGAGAAGAACAAGAACGAATGAAGCCACTCTTGATTTGACTTGCATTCTCTCACTTTAATTCAACTTGTGCAAACCCAAACGATCGCCGAGGAGAGCTGAAGAAAATAAAAAGTAAAAATGGATTTTGACCGGGCGTTAAAAACTAAAGATCCGGCCCGAACCCGCAGTCCAAGTAAAGCATAGAAACCCTAGCAGCAGCTAAAAGGCCTCCGTTGCTTCTTCTTCTTCTTCTTCTTCCAGATCCAGAGCCCCTCTCTCGCTCAAGTATGTATCTCTGTATTTTTCATTCATATTTCTTAGTCTCTGCGATTGATGTTAACAGTTTTGTGTTGTGTTGAAAACAAGGATGAAGGTGATCGCTGCTTATTTGCTTGCGTTGTTGGGCGGCAAGACCAGCCCTACCGCCGAGGACATTAAGACCATCCTTGGCGCCGGTACGTTCATTCATTTTTGAGGATCAGCATTACTGTTTTGTCTGTAATTTCAATCCATTCGCAAACGAAGTCTCGAGGAATTGGGTTATGCTTTTTGCATATGCAATTTGATTTTCCAACGTGTTCCTGTTTTCTGTTAATGATAATTCGTAACATATGTATTTTCGAGGGTCAGTTTTGAACCAAGTGCTATTGCTTGTATTTGTTCACAGTTGGTGCTGAAGCTGATGAGGACAGGATTCAGCTTCTTCTTAAGGAAGTTCAGGGCAAGGACATAACGGAGCTTATTGCTTCTGGACGGGAGAAGTTGGCATCCGTCCCATCTGGTGGAGGTGGTGCTGTTGCAGTGGCTGCCCCCGCTGGTGGTGCTGCTGCTGCTGCTGCTCCTGAGGCAAAGAAGGAAGAGAAGGTCGAGGAGAAAGAGGAGTCCGATGATGTAAGTTATCTATTTAAGATCTATATTTGCCTGTGTTGTAGGATATGCTTTGTTCGATACCACGGATTCATAACTGCACAGAGTTGTTTGCATTTTGCTGATACATTGCTTTGTCCAATACTACTGATTTAGTTGTATGAAACATGGTCAAGAGCTTCCATTTTTATGGAAGATTTGTGTATGTTTATAGAGACCATAGTTTAATCAATCGTCCTACCATTTGCCTTTGTTTTTGCTCTTTCCACATTGACACTCTGATTGCTTTGGATACCCTTCTTATATTCCCTTTGGTTTCTGGTTGCAGGATATGGGCTTCAGTCTCTTTGACTAAGGTGGTTTGAATACTTGCGTACTGAAGAACTATTTTCTTATTCAAGTTAAATAGAGTTTTTTGTTTCTGGAGTTTACCTTTTTGGTTTTGTAGTAGATTATGCTGGTACTGTGGATTTTAATGCACTTCTCTATCCAATATCCATATTTCATCTCTGAAGAATGATTTATTTTAGCTCTTTGTTGTTCGTTGCCCTTTTTATATTTGGTTGTTTGTTGTCGAAGCTTATAAATGATTAGGGCTGGATCCTAGTAGGGAGCTCCCCATTCAGATTTCTGATGGCATTTGTAGGGCTGCTTAGTTCTAGGCTAATTAGAGTAATATTCATAATTCTGGCTCTTCCCGTGTCTGGTGGATCTTATTTCAATGATGCACTTGAACGGCTTCCATGAAGTCCATTATGCTTAAAACAGAACTGCCGCTGGGACTTTACTCCTCTCACTTTGTTCCTTCCCTCACTCAGTTTGGTCTGAACATGCCCATTACAATCAGGTGAAAAAGGCGTGATTTCGTTGTTGATTTGCTATCCTCATTTTAAACTGAGCTTAGTTGTGGACTGTGCATCTCTTTCTGCATCCGAACCTGAGCATAGCAGTCTGCATGTTTTATCAGATCGCACTAAACCCACATTTTACGCTCGAGTAACAAAGGTTGTAATTTAGTTTGATAACGGCCTAAAATTGAAGCCACCGGGGCTTTGTTAGAACCCCATTTAGCTTTGTCCTAAACTCTAGATCAAAACTTGACATCTCTCGGCTTCCTCCACTTGAAATTATCCAGTTCCTCCAAGGTCGCTCTGGCTATGGGGCAAAATGGAGTGTATATATATATATACACAATGCGGATCAGGAGCGGAGGTCCGTTCCTGATCTTAGGAACGGATTTCATCATTTTGACCCACTTCCCGATCGAATTTCCTCAAACTTCCTTCTAGACATCTATATCATGTTGTGTAGATCATCTCTGCAAAATTTCAGTCAATTTGGTGATCAGGAAGACCTTCAAACTTATGTTACAAAAAAGATGGACAAACTGGACAGAATTCTGTCCGTCAGTTTTGTAACGCAAGTTTGAAGGCCTTTATGATTACCAAATTGGCTGAAATTTTGTAGAGATGATCTACACAAGTTGATCTAGATATGTCTAGAAGGAAGTTTGAGGAAATTCGATCGGGAAGTGTGTCAAATGATGAAATCCGTTCCTAAGCTTAGGAACGGACCTCCGCTCCTGATCCGGACTATATATATATATATATATATATATATATATATATATATCACTCCATTTTGCTATTAACACACCCTTCACCCACTACATATATATATATATATCAGGGCTTTTCCGGTGCGGAGGTCTGCATTTAAAAAAAAAACGGACTTTTGCAATTTTATCCCACTTTTTATTCATGATTTCTCATCTTAACCGTTCACAATGCAGATATATGTAAGCTGATCATCTCTATAAAATTTCATCAAATTGGGAGATCATTAAGGCATCCAAAATAAATCAAAACTATGAACGTAATAAAACTGTTCAACCGGAACCGTTAGTTTTTTCTGTTCTAAATCACATATTTGAATACCTTAACGATCTCAAAATTAAATGAAATTTTGTAGAGATGATCTACTCACATATATCTACATTGTGAACTGTTAAGATGAGAAATCATGATTGAAAAGTGGATCAAATTGCAAAAATCCGTATTTTTGAAAAAGTGTGGACTTTTGCACCTGATCCGCTATATATATAAGAATTCACACTGTTTGAGCAATTTTCTCTATTTTAAAAGAAACATATATATAAAGGGTTAATTTTAAGAAAAGGTACATGATAAATGGTTCACTAACAACTTTGATGTTTCAAGTTTCAAAACAATCAAAATGGTACATGACGTTTAAAAGTGGACACACCTTTAGTACATACCGTTAGTAACACCGTTAACTTTATGTATTTTCTTATTTTTCAAATGACAGATTCAGATTTTATTTATTTTTGCTATCTTTATATTTTCTATTTATTTATTTTTTCTATTTATATATTTTTTTAATCTTGTAAACTCACACCAACGAGACCATATTCTCAAAAATTTTGTTGTTTTCTCATGATCTGGTTTCTTTCTTTACTATTCGGTGTTTTGTAGGTAATCGGGTTTGTATTTTTTTTACAATTCTATACCTCGATCACCATTTTTGTGTATGCTAGGTTTGAACATGGATGAAAAAAGACTAATGTTCTAGGAGAAACTCTATAATACTTAGGAATAGAGAATCAACTCCTTGTTGTTATTCATTCATATGATAGGAGCCCTTTATATAGGGACTTTACATAGTCATACTAGGAAACTAGTATATGGATCATATCTCTACTAGGGCCCATAAAGCCCCATACATAGCATGAACCAAGGCACACATACATGTCCAGTTATCCTTGAACACTCCCCCTTGTGCCGCGCGTCTTCATGCTAAATGGTGCATCCGGTGTTGCCTCATCAAAACCTTGCCAAGTAACAAAAACCCTGTGAGAAAAAGTAAACATTGGTCGAAGGACAAAAGAGTACAACGCACCAACTGCTTCTTTGAGAATTTCACCATGTGAGGCTCCCCCTGACGAATGACTTAGTCGGTGAGACTTGAACGTCTTGGAGTTTCAGCATAGGAGATAGCGGTGGTGCCGTGAGCAGAGATGAAGATCGTGCTCAGATGCGGTGTCGACGATGGTGGTGATAGAAGCCTGGTCCCGTGACCATCTAGTGCCGAGATCCTCAGGGACATCGCACTCATTTGCGGCCCTTCTTGAACCTCAAGCGGTGTATGCAATGTTGCCTCGTTAAAAACCTTGCCAAGCAAAAACCCAGTGGGACAAAAAAAACTTTGACTAAGGGAAAAAGAGTGCAACATGGTTGACACAAACAACCACACCCTTCACATTTGATCACGACATGTATATGTTAGACTCTCTCTCAAGTCTGCATCTCCCCCTGATTCTAACACTAATCATAGGGAGCTTCCTGATTCTTAGTAACCACGGAAGTATCGATAACTTGACATATCAATGCTCTTTAACATGTCTCCAAATGTGGCATTAGGCAATGACTATATCATGCCGTATTGTCCTCAACATGATCTCTCACTTAGACCTGGAGGAGAAGGATGCTCAAGAACTTAAAACACAAGTTCACGCAGAGATTCAGATTCTCGCGCAGCATGACCTTCGAGTACAAAATCAGCTCTAACTTCATGTAGAAAATAGATACGGACAATCCGCAAACGGCTCTGGAAAGTAGACAATCATAGCTTTCCAACTTTGGGTCACGAGAATGGCCATAACTCACTCAATATGATAGATATGATCACATGGTTGGTGTCTCTGAAAACTAGACACATAGACCTTTCCAATGGTACCAATTTCACCATTTTCCAGAGAGTGAGAATTCATGTAGGTCCTGTCGAAGTCGACCTAAGAAACTTGGCAGATTCTGATTTCGCTCTCAATGCATCTTTTACTCATGCATGGCAAGTAAACGCATCGATAGAATCATTCTATCATGCCGTATGCTACTCAGGGACTGAATAAGCTAAATACATTTAAGTATTCAAGGGATGTCCTTAAGCCATTCCATTGGCACTGTGTGGGCGCAAAGCGACACTTAACTTTTCAATAAATGAGAGGTCAAGTCTTTCTTTATCATCTATCTTTAGACGACACGGATCACTCTCTTTAGAGTAAAGATCTTGACTAATCATGGGAGTATATGTAGGCCTCATAGAGCACCTATGCCGATTGGTGGAAAAACATCATCAATACACAATCATCGACTCATTACGATATTGTGTCTTTCCCAAAATAATTTTCATTCTAACATCGGATGTTCAATACATGTCGGCATCTCATTTGGATCAAGACCATGTAAATCCGGAGTCCACACGCAAGGGCATTATTCATCATATCCCTTCTAAATCAAGGAGTTATATAGTAAGCGTCTCAATCTCTTGCTGACCTGTCAAAAGTTGACCTGTGCAATTAAAAAAAACCCTATCAGTGTAGTATGTGCAAGTAGGGATCGTTCTAACCGGAGACACTAGGGAATGACTTACTTTTCTGCAAAACAGAACATTAGTAATATTCACACATTTTATACATATATGCAAATTCGGCAGTGAGGATTTTATGAAGTGGTTCGAAAATAATGCAGAAAATAAAGACACTTATTTACAAAACATGGTCAATCAATACTCAAGCATAAAACAACATAGCACCGTGAAGAAAGACATGTCACAGATTTCGCAAGTTTAAGAGGTCATATTTGCGTTTTCACAACTTGCAATTAATTCCAACTATTTAGACTTCTCATGTAAACTTAGTGCCTACAATCGCCTGACACTAAGTTTGTATATGTGTCATCCTGTTTAATGCCTACAATTGCCTGACATTAAGAAAAAATACACTAATCGAACGAGAGTCATTGGAAACATGGTCCTAGGTATGGCGTCACTCATCCTATTCATCATGCAAATCTCTCACCCTAGCAACCCTTGGTAGTGACTAAGAATCAAGACCTACAATCGTCTGATCTTAACCCTTAGAACACTACGGCATATGAAACTCCCCCTAATAGCTAACTTGTCTAGATTCAAGCTAACCTAAAGTTCGATTACGTGTTCAGGTGAGGATTAATCAATTCAAGTTATTAATTACGTGAACACAAACAACTTAATCTAAGTCGTTATCCTAACATGCAGTTCTACACGTTACAATTATAAACACAATCACATGAGAATCACAAAGAAGAACATGTAAACATGTTTATAACGTAAAACTGAAAACCAAAACAAACATATATAATTATAACCATCATCCATACAGTAGATAAATACATAAACCTTGAATGCTTTCATACCTAAACCTACCCTAAAAGTCGGCAAGGAATGAAGATGGAATCGGTTGCAGCAAGGAATGCAGTCGGCAGCAAGGGAAACAGTGGCGGCAAGGTTATGCAGTTTCTGTGTAAGGAGGGTTTTTAAGTAGAGCTAGGCTATTCTAAGACTTAGAGCAATTGAGAGACCCCTAAAACTGATCTATACATGCCCTATTTATACAGAAACACAAGGGAAAACCCTAGGGAAATCGGCAAGGAAAGATACTCCTTGTTGAACTTGGTCTCCTTTTTGGACTTGGTTTTCTCCTTTCAGCTTTGGACAAGGAATCTGATTTGGACCTTGGATTTCTGATTTCTTAGACTCATCTATATGTTATTGGATCAATGTAGGCCTCATACACAAGTTCTTGGGCTCTCTAGGCAGCGAAAATCCATGCAAGAACTCAGCAAGGACAGACTTTGGCAGAAACTGTCCAGTTTTGCAGTTTGACCTCCGTCCATTGTTTTGATCATATCTCCCTCATCTGAACTCCAAATGCTACGATTCAAGAAGATCTGAAAACTAGACTTCCGTAGCTTTCCAATGATATATGGCTCGTCCTCGGAATCCTCCTGGATCGTCAGGTATGAATTTCCAAAGTTGGTGTAGGATTTCTAGAACTTTCTGCTAGAATCAAAATGCAATGTTTCAGAGTTTCTTCTTTTCCGTGACCTCTCTTGTTGTCCTCCATGAGTCCAATCTTCATGATTCTTGATTCAACAAGTTCATTTACATGTCATCTACACATTAAACAAAATCCATCAAAAGTGACAATGTAAAGATACGGTGAATCATAATAAAATTACCAAGTCTTTGTTCCAAATCGGTTTTAAAACATTTAAGCACACTTTTCTGTATAAGGGCACATATTAACCAATACTCTACAGAAAAACCCTTTTGACTCAATATAAGTAAAAACGATATTACTAAGGAATAAACCAAGTATAAATGAGGGTAAAAACACATTAAAATCATGGCGTAAAACACACTTATCAAACTACCCCACACTTACCCTTTGCTAGTCCCTTAGCAAACTGACTCTAAAACAAAAACAAACGACTCAAAAACTTCTAATACCCTTAAATAGATTGTCTCAGGATCTTTACCATGCATAACTTTCAAGTTAAAACATTCAAGTGAATGCACAATTGCAAAGGTTCATAAACATGTGTCATAGCATAAAAAAGTAAGAAGTTCGAAAATCTTGGCATGACATGTATGATATTTTGATCCTCCTCACAAAGGTATACTCTCTCTCTCTTTTTTTCACTCGAAAACGGTATTCACTCATAAGTATATGCAAGGGAAAAGATGATAAAATAATGAATAACTTGCATATTTCAAGAAATAAAAGCTCTTTAAGAATAACATTTTTGGAAAAAAACCTCATTTAATCACTAAGTGCAGTAATGGACCAAAACCATATGCTTAACTCATGAGAAATTCTCTACAAATCAAATTTAGCTATCTTAAGAATCATGAATTAATCTCAATAATATGGTTGTGATGGGGCTTGGTTTCATAAGGTAGAATTTTTAGATAAGTGGTGCTATAAGAAATCACCAAGACTTTAGCAAATTTCGATTCCCTATGTCTCCACGTCAAGTCTCATGAATAGGACAAAGGTCACATAAACACCTTTAGACCTTCAAATAATCACAACCTCCAAATTCACAAACTTTACAAAAACACCAAAACTTTGTGCCATTTTGAAAAATCTGAAATTCTTTTCCTTTTCTTTTTATTCCGATTGTTTTTTTTTCCGTTTTTTTCTTTTGCTCGGAATTTTTTTTTCTTAAACACTTTCTTTTCGGACATACAATTTTTTCGGCACATATACAATACAAAATATTGGTGTTTAACCCCACACTTCAACGTTACCCCACACTTGTTTCTTTTAAATCCTTGCACAGCTCCATCAAAAATACTTCGCCAAGTCTTAATAACAAGGTGAAGGATATACTATACTAAGCTCAGGAATCTGTTTAAGGGTGATGAAAGAAAAGGCATAACGTAGGCACAAAGGGGTTTACTAAGGAGTCCCACGACGGGCACAAAATAGACACAGGCTTATTTGGCTTTGGTGGTGATCCTAATGAGATTAAATTCAATCATATTCAAAATCAAGACATGTTATGATTATAAAGCTTCGAAAATCACATAAGCAAGTTCTAGTAAATTCTAGAGTCCATTAAAAAGCTTTTGCACATAGTCATTGAATATGCAAAGAATAATGAGGTTTTAAAAGATAGTGAAATTTCGAAAGATTTGGAATTTATCACTCAAAAAGAAAGTATTTAGGCTCAAATTCTCACATAGGTTTTTATGGAAACAAATTATCAAAACATGCATACTTTTTCTTCAAAAATCTCAAGTGTTCATACCACTTCTCAAAATCCATGAAACTTGCAATTTCTTAAGATAAATGTTAAACCATCAATCATGCATTCAAAGATATAGTTCATCATAGACTTTTAAGGGTATATCCTAAGACTCGAAAACAAATAAAACATTTTAAAACAAAAACAAAAAGTAAATTAAATTTTGAAACAAAAATAATTTTTTTTAGAAAACTACGGAAAAATGTAAAAATTTCGACAAAAAATTGAAAAATTTTCGGAAAATTTGAAAAACAAAATACATTACTATGTAACCTCTACCCCACACTTAGAAAATTACATTGGCCTCAATGTAAACCTAGAATCATGTCATAATTTCCTAAGCATGTGTCTAAGTCACATAATAAACACATAAATAAATCAACCATAAGAAGTGAAGGGATAAGAATGATGTAAACTCTCGTTGATGGCTCCTCCACTGCTATGGTTGAAATGAGTTGCCTCTCATGCAGCACTTAATATTTATAGTCTATCAGCCTAGACTCTTCTCTTCTTGCTTTGATGGCGTCATTTGCTGCTCTTGTGACAATGGCTCGTTCACAAGCTGCTCCTCCACATCATGTGGTTCGAATGTGTCAAAGTAAGGTTTAAGACGATGTCCATTTACCTTAAACCGGTTTCCAGCTAAGCTCTGAATCTCAACTGCGCCATACGAAAACACATTAGTGATAACAAATGGACCTTCCCAACGAGAACGAAGTTTACCTGGAAAATGTTTAAGCCTAGAATTGAACAAGAGAACTCGTTGGCCAATGTCAAAGCTTTTTCCTTTGAGCATCTTATCATCATAAGCCTTCGTCTTAGCTTTATAGGTCATGGCGGATTCATAAGCATCATTTCGAATTTCTTCAAGCTCACAAATTTGTAATTTCCTATGTAATCCAGCCTCATCTCGGTCCATGTTAAACTTCTTGACTGCCCACCATGCTCTATGCTCCAACTCCACCGGAAGATGACATGCTTTGCCATACACTAGCCAAAATGGTGAAGTTCCTATCAGTGTCTTGAACGCAGTCCTGTAGGCCCATAGTGCATCATCTAAACGATCACTCCAATCTTTCCTTGTTGGTCCTACAGTCTTCTCCAAAATCTGCTTAATTTCTCTATTGGATGTTTCGGCCATGCCCCTTGTTTGAGGATGATATGGCGTTGATACTTTGTGGGTGACTCCATATTTCTTGAGCAAAGCCTCAATGGTTCGGTTGCAAAAGTGTGATCCACCATCACTTATCAAAACTCTTGGAGTTCCATACCTAGCAAAAATGTTAGTTTTGACAAACTCTGCAACAACTTTAGAATCATTAGTCCTGGTGGCTTTTGCTTCCACCCATTTCGACACATAATCAACAACCAATAAAATGTAAAGAAAGCCTTTAGATGAAGGAAAAGGTCCCATGAAATCAATGTCCCAAACATCAAATATTTCGACAACTATGATAGGGGTTAAGGGCATTTGATCTCTCTTACCTAAATTACCTGTTCGTTGGCAACGATCACATGAAGCGCATGTTGTATAAGCGTATTTGAATAACATTGGCCAATAGAAACCGGCTTCCAACACCTTTCTAGCAGTCTTCTTCGGTCCAAAATGTCCTCCACATGCCTCCTTATGGCAAAATTTCAAGATAGATTGATGCTCTTCTTCTGGAACACAACGTCGAATGACTTGGTCCCCACAAATATGGCGCATCCCATACGTAATGTCGAGCATCATTCTTGAGTTTCACCTTGACATGGTTCGACATAGTTGATGGAAAAATCCTTGTCACTATGAAGTTCACCAAATCGGCATACCATAGTTCCTTAACTTCCATTCGAAACAGTTGTTCATCCGAGAATGATTCGGACATAGGAATGGCATCCTCCTCATGCACAATTCGGCTAAGATGGTCTGCTATAACATTTTCGGATCCTTTCTTGTCTTTGATCTCAATGTCGAACTCTTGGAGTAGCAAGATCCATCGAATGAGTCTTGGCTTAGCATCTTTCTTTGTCATTAAGTACCTCAAAGCTACATGATCAGAATAAACAACAACTTTAGAATTCAAAAGATAAGATCGAAATTTTTTTAAAGCAAAAATAACAGCTAAGAGTTCTTTTTCAGTTGTAGTATAATTCAGCTGAGCATCGTTGAGTGTCCGTGAAGCATAGTAAATGACGCCTGGCTTCATTTCCTTGCGTTGGCCTAGCACGGCTCCCATGGCATAGTCTGAAGCGTCACACATCAACTCAAACGGCAAATTCCAGTCCGGTGGCGTCATTATTGGTGCAGAAGTAAGCAAGTTTTTCAAGTGCTCAAATGCATCCTCACACTCCTGAGACCATGAAAACGGCACATCTTTCTGCAACAAGGAAGTAAGTGGTTTTGCCACCAAGGAAAAGTCCTTGATGAACCTCCTGTAAAAACCTGCATGGCCAAGAAACGAACGAACCTCTCTCACCGTTGAAGGTGAGGGTAAGTGATGCATAATATCAATCTTAGCTTTATCAACTTCTATTCCTTTAGCAGAGACAATATGGCCTAAAATGATACCTTGATTTACCATGAAATGACATTTTTCCCAATTTAGTACAAGATTAGTTTCAACATACCGGTTTAAAATCTTTTCTAAATTCTCTAAGCATGCATCGAAATCTTTGCCATAAACACTAAAATCATCCATGAAAACTTCAATGATATTTTCGATGTAATCGGAGAAAATAGAATACATACAACGTTGGAACGTACCTGGAGCGTTGCATAATCCAAAAGGCATACGACGGTAAGCAAACTTACCAAAGGGACATGTAAACGTTGTCTTTTCTTGATCGTCCAGATGAATCATGATCTGGTTGTAGCCACTATAACCATCTAAGAAGCAGTAGAATTGGTGACCAGCAAGTCTCTCCAAGATTTGGTCCATGAATGGCAAAGACATGTGATCCTTGCGTGAGGTTGCGTTGAGCCTCCTATAATCGATACACATTCTATGCCCTGTCACCAAACGTTGTGGCACTAACTCATTTTTCTCATTCTCTACAACTGTCACTCCACTCTTCTTAGGCACTACTTGGACGGGTGAGATCCACTGACTATCCGAAATGGGATAGATCACTCCACAATCTAGCAATTTAATCACTTCGTCTTTCACTACTTTCATCATTGGTGGATGCAATCGGCGTTGAGGTTCCCTAGTAGGCTTGGCGCCATCCTCAAGCAGAATTTGATGAACACATTTTGTCTGGCTGATTCCCTTGATGTCTGCCAAAGTCCAACCGATGGCAGCTGTGTTCCTTTTCAAAACCGCAATTAGCTTGTCTTCTTGTTGCTTTGTCAACGTTGATGACACAATAACTGGTAGAGTGTCATCTTCTCCAAGAAAAACGTACTTCAAATGTGGGGGAAGAGCTTTTAGCTCTAACTTAGGGGCCTGTTCCACAGATGGTAACAATTTGTTAGTGGATAATGGAATTGACAAGGGAGAATACTTATCGTAAAGTGGTTGTGAATCAAGCTCCTTCACAACTTTAAGTATGGACGGCTCCAAATATTTCAAAGCCTCCTCATCCCGTTCTCCAAACTTGTCAAATCTGACCCCTCGCTCGATGGCTAATTGCTATGCTTGATGGGTGGTCATTGCACACGGTGCAATGCTACCATATCTCCATTCACTGCCGAATTCTTCCCCATAAGTTTCGGCATTGTTGCTTTCTCCATTGTTGAGTTCGGCACTAGGGTGCTTCATGGCATCGAAAATGTTGAATTTGATGATCTCACCATCGAACTCCATTGTCAAATTTCCTCCAGCAACATCGATGTTTGTTCTTGCTGTTCGCATGAAGGGTCGTCCCAACAACAACTGTGTCGAGTTTGTAGATGACTCCTCCATGTCCAAAGCTCCAAATTCGGTTGTGGTTTTAGGCTTTGGAGGTGGCGACAACAAAGTTTTCCCACTTCTTGTGACAACCACTTGTGCTTGCTCGTTCTTGGGGTTCTTGATGACACCTCCTGGCAACCTCCCTTGTTCATTGAATTTTCCCATGAAATCCACAACTTGTCCCATTTGATTCTTTAATTCCACTATATCTTTCGACATTAAGGCTATGTCCTTGGTGTTGGTTTGAGTTGTGGCCAACAAAGATTGTGTCGAAGTGATAATGTTCTTGAAGATTTCATCGTAGTTGTTGCCACCACTCGGCTGTTCTCCTTGTTGGTAGGGTGATAAGTGCGTTTTACACTATGTTTTTACCCTCATTTGTACCTTGTTTATTCCTTAGTAATGTCGTTTTTACTTATTTTGAGTCAAAAGGGTTTTTCTGTAGAGTATTGGTTTATACGAGCATTTATACAGAAAATTGTGTTTAAGTGTTGAAAATTCGATTTGGAACAAAGACTTGGTTATTTTCTCTTATAATTCGTTATACCTGTACATTGTCAATTTTGATGAATTTGGTTTAATGTGTAGATGACATGTAAATGAGCATATGAGAATAAGAATCATGAAGATTGGACTCATGGAAGACAACAAGAGAGGCCATGGAAAAGAAGAAACTCCGAAACATAAGATTTTGATCCGAGCAGAAATTTCCAGAAACCCTACATCAACTTCGGAAAATCATATCTAAAGATTCAGGCTGAATCTGAGGGCGAGCCATATATCATTGGAAAGATGTTTGTGTCTAGTTTTCAGATCTTCTTGAATCGCAGCATTTGGAGTTCAGATGAAGGAGTTATGATCAAAACAATAGACGGAGATCAAGCTGCAAAACTGGGCAGTTTCTGCCAGTCTGTCCTTGCCGAGTTCTTGCATGGATTCTCGCTGCCTATGAACCCAAGAACTTGTGTATAAGGCCTACATGGATCCAATAACATGTAGAGGAGTCCAATAAATCAGAAATCCAAGGTCCAAGTCGAAATCCTTGTCCAAAGATAAAAGGAGGAAACCAAGCCCAACAAAGATGGTGTCTCCTTGAAGCTGCCGAGTTTCTCTAGGGTTTTCCCTTAAATTTTCTGTATAAATAGGACCTATGTACATCAATTTTCGTGTCTCTCAATTGCTCTAAGCCTTAGAATAGCCTAGCTCTACTTAAAAACTCTCCCTACACAGAAATTCCATAGCCTTGCCGCCGCCGCACCGTTGCTGCCGACTGCATCCCTTTGCTGCCGACTGCTCCCTTTATGTATGTATCTACTGTATGGATGATGGTTATTTATATATATGTTTGTGTTGGTTTTCGGTTTTACGTTAAAACATGTTTACTTGTTTTTCTTTGTGATTTTCATATGATTGTGTTTATAATTGTAACGTGTAGAACTGCATGTTAGGATGACGATTTAGATTAAGTTGTTCGTGTTCACGTAATTAATAACTTGAATTGATTACTCCTCACCTGTACATGTAATCAAACTCTAGGTTAGCTTGAATCTAGACAAGTTAGCTATTAGGGGGGAGTTTCATATGCTGTAGTGTTCTAAGGGTTAAGATCAGGCGATTGTAGGTCTTGATTCTTAGTCACTACCAAGGGTTTCTAGGGTGAGAGATTTGCATGACGAATAGGATGAGTGACGCCATACCTAGGACCATGTTTCCAATGACTCTCGTTCGATCAGTGTATTTTGTCTTAATGTCAGGCGATTGTAGGTATTGAACAGGATGACACATATACAAACTTAGTGTCAGGCGATTGTAGGCACTAAGTTTACATGAGAAGTCTAAATAGTTGGAATTTATTACAAGTTGTGAAAACGCAAATATGACCTCTTAAACTTGCGAAATCTGTGACATGTCTTTCTTCACGGTACTATGTTGTTTTATGCTTGAGTATTGATTGACCAATGTATGTAAATATTTTGCTTCTTTTCTTTTTATGTTTCGAACCACCATATAAATTCCCTATAATATTTTTTAAATATGTTTATACTTGTATTCTTTTGAAAGTACTAACGATTTGTTTTGCAGAATATAAATCATTCCCTAGTGTCCCCGGTTAGAACGATCCCTACTTACTAAAGCTACAATGATAGGGTTTTTAATTGCACAGGTCAACTTTTGACAGGTCAATTTTTGGCGCAGTTGCCGGGGATGCTAAAAAGGATTTGTATGTATATTTTGTGCTAACGTTTTTTCTCTTATATTCGTGTGTATTGCCGATTTGTACATTGTATATTAGTGTATGTGCCGAATTCCTTTGTGTGAAAGTTGTATATTTTGTGCCATATTTTTGACTAACAATTTCTCTCTTGTATATTCCTTTGTGTGAAAGTTGTATATTTCTTTAATTTTTGAGGTATATCGGACGAAGCATAACACTACCTTGGGCTGTATCAGTCCATTGCACAGTGGTCTTCCCTGCTCCACGTACCTTGAAAATTAGGGGTTAATAAAATCAACTAGAAACATTCTAGGTTGTCGAAATCTTGTGCTTTTAAGTGTTATGTGCCTATGTGATGCCGTATGCCCTATGTGTTCTAGTTGCTTGCTTTGTTAATACCATGCCATGCCGTGTATCCTATGTGTTTATATTAACATGTCGTGTGCCATGTTTAGCTAACATTCTTTTGTTTTGTAGGTTTTTATTGAAGTGTGTTATGTGTGCCATTCATGTTACATTTATACTTATGATCGATCATTTTGCATATCATGTTGCATATTGCATTTTTTTTGTATCCTGCCGTATTGCATTTTGTTTCATGCATCATGCCGTGTTTGCACTACATCCATTTTTGCATTCAATCATACTTGTGTTTTATTGTTTTGCATATCGTGTGCATATTGCATTTTTGTTGTTTGTTTTTTATAGTTATCGAGCAAGGGGTCGGGTATGACAAGTATGGAGAACGAGATGAGGAGGCTTTAAAAGATTTGGAGCCGTCCATACTTGAAGTTGTGAAGGAGCTTGATTCACAACCAATCTACAAAAGGTATACTCCCTTGTCAATTCCAATTTCCACTAATAAGTTGTTACCATCTGTGGAACAGGCCCCTGAGTTAGAGCTAAAAGCTCTCCCAAGCACTTGAAGTATGCATATCTAGTAGAAGAGGACACTTTACCAGATATTGTGTCTTCATCGTTGAATGAGCAACAAGAGCACAAATGTTGAAAAGCACAATGTGGGAGAGCCATGGCAACAAAGGATGGCGCCATCAGAAAGGAAGAAGAAGTCTAGGCTGACAGACTATAAACATTAAGCGCTGCATGAGAGGCAACTCATTTCAACTATAGCAGTGGAGGAGCCATCAACGAGAGTTTGCATCATTCTTATCCCGTCACTTCTTATGGTTGATTTATTTATGTGTTTATTATGTGACTTAGACACATGCTTAGGAAATTATGACATGATTCTGGATTTACATTGAGGACAATGTAATTTTCTAAGTGTGGGGTAGAGGTTACATAGTAATGTATTTTGTTTTTCAAATTTTCCCAAAATTTTTCAATTTTTTGTCAAAATTTTTACATTTTTCCGTAATTTTCTAAAAAAAAATTATTTTTGTTTCGAAATTTAATTTAATTTTTGTTTTTGTTTTTAAAATGTTTTATTTGTTTTTGAGTCTTAGGATATACCCTTAAAAGTCTATGATGATTTTATCTTTTAAATGCATAATTGACGGGTTAACATTTATCTTAAGAAATTACAAGTTTCATGGATTTTGAGAAGTGGTATGAACACTTGAGATTTTTGAAGAAAAAGTATGCATGTTTTGATAATTTGTTTCCATAAAAACCTATGTGAGAATTTGAGCCTAAATACTTTCTTTTGAGTGATAAAATTCTTAATCTTTCGAAATTTCACTATCTTTTAAGACCTCGTTATTCTTTGCATATTCAATGACTATATGATATAGCTTTTTAGTGGACTCTAGAATTTACTAGAACTTGCTTATGTGATTTTCGAAACTTTATAATCATAACATGTCTTGATTTTGAATATGATTGAATTTAAATCTCATTAGGATCACCAACACAACCAAATTAAGCCTGTGCCTATTTTGTGCCCGTCGTGGGACTCCTTAGTAAACCCCTTTGAGCCTACATTAAGCCTTTTCTTTCATCACCCTTAAACAGAATTCCTCAGCTTAGAATAGTTAATCCTTGACCTTGTTATCAAGACTTGGCCAATCATTTTCGATGGAGCTGTGATGTGATGCCAAAGAACAAGTGTGGGGTAACGATGAAGTGTGGGGTTAAGCACCAATGTTTTTTATTGTATATGTGCCAAGCAATGTATATATATCCGAAAAAGAAAATAAAATTTCCGAAAAAAACGAACGAAAAAAAACAATCGGAATAAAAAGAAAAGGAAAAGAATTTCAGATTTTTCAAAATGGCACAAAGTTTTGGTGTTTTTGTAAAGTTTGTGAATTTGGAGGTTGTGATTATTTGAAGGTCTAAAGGTGTTTATGTGACCTTTGTCCTATTCATGAGACTTGACGTGGAGACATATGGGGAATCGAAATTTGCTAAAGTCTTGGTGATTTCTTATAGCACCACTTATCTAAAAATTCCTACCTATTGAAACCAAGCCCCATTACAACCATATTATTGAGATTAATTCATGATTCTTAAGATAGCTAAATTTGATTTGTAGAGAATTTCTCATGAGTTAGGCATATGGTTTTGGTCCATTATTGTACATAGTTGTTATATGAGGTTTTTCCATGAATTTCTATTCATAAGTGCTTTTATTTGATGAAATATGCAAATTATTTGTTATCTTATCATCTTTTCCCTTGCATATACGATTGAGTGAATACCATGGATGAGTGAAAAGAAGAGAGCATGCTATTGTGAGGTGGAACTGTTATCATACATGTTTGTGCTATATGATCTCATATCTTACTTGTTTATGCTATGATACATGCTTATGAACCTATGCAATTGTGCTTTCACTTGAATGTTTAACTTGAAAGTTATACATGATAAAGATCCTGAGACAATCTTTCTAAGGGTATTAGAAGTTTTTGAGTCATTTATTTTTGTTTTTAGTTTTAGAGTCAGTTTGCTAAGGGACTAGCAAAGGGTAAGTGTGGGGTAGTTTGATAAGTGCGTTTTACGCTATGTTTTTAATATGTTTTTACCCTCATTTGTACCTTGTTTATTCCTTAGTAATGTCGTTTTTACTTATTTTGAGTCAAAAGGGTTTTTCTGTAGAGTATTGGTTTATACGTGCATTTATACAGAAAATTGTGCTTAAGTGTTGAAAATTCGATTTGGAACAAAGACTTGGTTATTTTCTCTTATGATTCGTTATACCTGTGCATTGTCAATTTTGATGAATTTGGTTTAATGTGTAGATGACATGTAAATGAGCATATGCGAACAAGAATCATGAAGATTGGACTCATGGAAGACAACAAGAGAGGCCATGGAAAAGAAGAAACTCCGAAACATAAGATTTTGATCCGAGCAGAAATTTCAAGAAACCCTACATCAACTTCGGAAAATCATATCTAAAGATCCAGGAGGAATCTGAAGGCAAGCCATATATCATTGGAAAGCTGTATGTGTCTAGTTTTCAGATCTTCTTGAATCGCAGCATTTGAAGTTCAGATGAAGGAGATATGATCAAAACAATGGACGGAGGTCAAGCTGCAAAACTGGGCAGTTTCTGCCAGTCTGTCCTTGCCGAGTTCTTGCATGGATTTTCGCTGCCTATGAACCCAAGAACTTGTGTATAAGGCCTACATGGATCCAATAACATGTATAGGAGTCCAAGAAATCAGAAATCCAAGGTCCAAGTCGAAATCCTTGTCCAAAGATAAAAGAAGGAAACCAAGCCCAACAAAGATGGTGTCTCCTTGAAGCTGCCGAGTTTCTCTAGGGTTTTCCCTTAAATTTTCTGTATAAATAGGACCTATATACATCAATTTTCGTGTCTCTCAATTGCTCTAAGCCTTAGAATAGCCTAGCTCTACTTAAAAACCCTCCCTACACAGAAATTCCATAGCCTTGCCGCCGCCGCACCCTTGCTGCCGACTGCATCCCTTTGCTGCCGACTGCTCCCTTTGCCGCCACCAATCCCTTCTTCAATCCTTGCCGACTCTTAGGGTAGGTTTAGGTATGAATACATTCAAGGTTTATGTATGTATCTACTGTATGGATGATGGTTATTTATATATATGTTTGTGTTGGTTTTCGGTTTTACGTTATAAACATGTTTACTTGTTCTTCTTTGTGATTTTCATGTGATTGTGTTTATAATTGTAACGTGTAGAACTGCATGTTAGGATGAAGATTTAGATTAAGTTGTTCGTGTTCACGTAATTAATAACTTGAATTGATTACTCCTCACCTGTACACATAATCGAACTCTAGGTTAGCTTGAATCTAGACAAGTTAGCTATTAGGGGGAGTTTCATATGCCGCAGTGTTCTAAGGGTTAAGATCAGGCGATTGTAGGTCTTGATTCTTAGTCACTACCAAGGGTTGCTAGAGTGAGAGATTTGCATGATGAATAGAATGAGTGACGCCATACCTAGGACCATGTTTCCAATGACTCTCGTTCGATCAGTGTATTTTGTCTTAATGTCAGGCGATTGTAGGCATTGAACAGGATGACACATATACAAACTTAGTGTCAGGCGATTGTAGGCACTAAGTTTACATGAGAAGTCTAAATAGTTGGAATTTATTATAAGTTGTGAAAACGCAAATATGACCTCTTAAACTTGCGAAATCTGTGACATGTCTTTCTTCACGGTGCTATGTTGTTTTATGCTTGAGTATTGATTGACCAATGTATATAAATATTTTGCTTCTTTTCTTTTTATGTTTCGAACCACCATATAAATTCCCCATAAGATTTTGTATATATGTTATACTTGTATTCTTTTGAAAGTACTAACGATTTGTTTTGCAGAATATAAATCATTCCCTAGTGTCCCCGGTTAGAACGATCCCTACTTACTAAAGCTACAATGATAGGGTTTTTAATTGCACAGGTCAACTTTTGACATGTCAATTTTTTCAAGATCCCTCTTTTTCATTGCTTCCAAGTCTTCCTTGCTTGGCGTAGCTTGCTTGTTTTGCTCGGTTTTCCCTTGAACTTGGCCATGTTGCTCGGCGTTTGCAGGTGGGTGCTTGGCATTCATCCCATGCTCGGCATCATTCCCGTGTAGCTCGGCATCCTCTTCATCACTCATGTCCAAAGCTCCAAATTCGGTTGTGGTTTTAGGCTTTGGAGGTGGCGACAACAAAGTTTTCCCACTTCTTGTGACAACCACTTATGCTTGCTCATTCTTGGGGTTCTTGATGACACCTCCTGGCAACCTCCCTTGTTCATTGAATTTTCCCATGAAATCCACAACTTGTCCCATTTGATTCTTTAATTCCACTATATCTTTCGACATTAAGGCTATGTCCTTGGTGTTGGTTTGAGTTGTGGCCAACAAAGATTGTGTCGAAGTGGCAATGTTCTTGAAGATTTCATCGTAGTTGTTGCCACTACTCGGCTGTCCTCCTTGTTGGTAGGGTTGGTATGGCCTTGGCACAAAATTGCCTTGAGGCCGTGCCATGTAAGTACTCGGTTGTGCCCCTTGTACATTTGATTATGGATTCAGCACGTTGTTGTTGTTGCTCCAACGGAAGTTTGGATCATTGACGCGTGGATTGAAGTTTTGGAAACGTGACTGACCCCCTGAACCTTAGACATTGCCGAATCCTCCTTGGTAACCCACGGCATTCACATCTTCAATGTATGAGTTCACTTGATTGCACTGCTCCGATGTATGTCTTTCTAAACTGCACACACCACAAACTGACACACTCTTCTCCTTTGCTAATTTCGACACCATCAATGTCAACTTGTTCAAGTCTTCCTTCAACTCATGTATGGCACTTGACTCGTCATGATCACTTATCTTGTTGGCACGTCTTGTTGCAAATGAGCCGAATTGTTGATTGTTGGTGGCTCTCATCTCCAACAAGTTGCTGGCTTCTTCCCTGCTTTTCTCCATAAGTGAACCACCAGCTGCTGAATCTAAGAATTGTCTTTCCATAGGGCGCAGGCCCTCATAAAAATACTGAAGCAGCAGGGCATCACGGATGCCATGATTGGGGCATGATGCCACAAGTGCCTTATACCTCTCATAATATGCATCGAAAGACTCATCCACATCCTGCTTAATGGAAGTGATCTCATTTCTAATTTGTGTCACCCTTGACGATGAAAAATACTTAAGGAGAAACTCATTCATCATAGTGGCCCATGACGTGATCCGTCCAGCTGGCACTGCAAAGAACCACTCCCTAGCTTTATCCTCTAGTGAAAACGGAAATGATTTCATTTTCACAAGTTGCAAGTCGGCTCCTCTAGGGCACATGATGTCGCAACTAAACTCAAATTGTTGCAAGTGTCGGTTCAGATCTTCTCCACTTAACCCATGAAATTTCGGCAGTTGATGGAAGAAACCACCTCTTAATTCGAAGTCAGCTGTTTTTCCTGCTGCTACAGCTGGATAGGTGACGTTGGCTGGCCTGACTCTTATTCCATTAACTTGCCCATTTTCTTCCCCGAGTGAAGTCATTCTCAATTCAACTGGCGAGTGTGGTGGTGATGACTTTGGTGATGCGTGTTGTGATGTAGATGGAATGTCGATATGGAACTCATTGCTGACACGTCTAAGTCTGTTATTTGTGTCTCTTATCCAAGTGTCAAAGTCGCTCATTCACCCTGCATATATCGGCACAATTGGCCAAGACCAAGTTAGTAAGTACATAAGGAATTTCGAAACAAGGCATGTATGAAGAGCTCGGCAAAGAGTGGCCAAGTTTCAAAATTTTTAACACTTAAGCACATAATGTCGGCAACCTAATAAAGTTGCTAGTTGATTTTATTACTCTTAACTTTCACGGTACGTGGAACAGGGAAGACCACTGTGCAATGAGCTTGTTCAGCTCAAGGTAGTGTTTTGCTTTGTCCGATATACCATGAAAATCAAGACCAATTTCGACATTGAAGTTATAATGCCTATATACCAAGTTGCTTTCTAAAATCTAAAGCAAGGTGATGCTACGGCCCGAGCTTTTGGCTAGGTCGAGCGGATTCCGTGGTTTCAGAAGGCAAGTGTCAATGTCACGGAGGGCGAACCCCCTACAGTAACCAGGCAGGACTCGTTTTATGATCAAGGAGGCGGACCCCTATCGACCCCTTCACCGAGAAAAGTGGTCAGTCATGATCTTGAGATCCAGTTAAACAAACCTGAGAACCATATCTATGACAGAACGGCCCCTTACTCAGCTTGGAACAACTCGGATCCCTAGACCAGTCACCTTATGTTAATTAAAGTCGCCCTCAACCTCATGAAATTTGCAATTGCAAATAACATGAAGAGTTTAGGCTAAGATTAACAAAAGTGGCTCCATCTGACATGTTTTACTTTAGAAATTACAAAACATCATAGACATATAAGAATCATAACTCCATCTAACAAAAGTACTTACTAAAATGTCGGCATGGCATACAAATACAAGAAATCTCGGTACATATTCAAGTTTGGCACATATATATATATATATTTCAATACATGTTTATAGGTGGAACCTAATATTTCACCTTTACCGGGTTACAATTAAATGTGAAGCCACTCTGGGCCCTTTGTCTGGGCCCAATTCGCCATAAAGCTAAGTAAAGCAAGGGAAACTACTCCCACATTGGAAAAGGACAGGAATGCTGCCTTCAATGCTACTATAAATACCGGCACATGCCTCCCCATAAAGGTACGATGAAACTTCTTGACTATTCCCGAGTTTTATGCTTAGCTGACAGTGTCTGACTTAAGCATCGGAGTGGCTTCCCTCGGTAAACCCGGGGACGCCTCTTTGACGTGTTTGTTCTTTACACAGGAAAACTCGGAGTACAGGGAAGTTCGCTATTTCTGGAGCCGTGTGACCCGCTAAAGGGACCACGAGCCACCCGGAAACAATTGGTGCTCTCGTTGAGAGTCGAACTCAAGACCTCACGCTTACCAAATGGACGCCAGCCAGACTTGCTAAGGTAATAACCCCAGTAGGGAATCCTCCGGGTTATGGAAACCCGCGAAATTTTGACAGTGCGTACATCCCAAGTAGGTACCAAGTTATCTGCAAATGTTCAAATTTATTATGTTTTGATGTTATATATAGAGCCTTTTCAGGTCCACATAAAACCCGACCGGGTTATGTTTATCAATCAGTTTGTTGAGTGAATGCAGGCGATCTCCATATGACGTGAAATATTGCAAGCCTTAACGGCCTTATTTCACTGTCAAAACTCGACAAGCTCCGATAATCTCCGATAATCTCCGGTCTACATGACGTGAAATATTGCGAGCCTTAACGGCCTTATTTCACTGTCAATCTCCGATAATCTCCGGTTTACATGACGTGAAATATTGCAAGCCTTAACGGCCTTATTTCACTGTCAATCTCCGATAATCTCCGGTCTACATGACGTGAAATATTGCAAGCCTTAACGGCCTTATTTCACTGTCAAACTCGACAAGCTCCGATAATCTCCAGTCTACATGACGTGAAATATTGTAAGCCTTAACGGCCTTATTTCACCGTCAAACTCGGCAATCTCCGATAATCTCTGGTAATCTCCATAACTTGAAATATTGCAAGCCTTTCACGGCCTTATTTCAGTCTTTGAAAGTCCTAACAGGACCCGTGAAGCCTTAACGGCCCTATTTTTATTAACATGCCAAACGGGCATTATATGTGTATTTTGTCAACACTTGCATATTTTGCATCAGATTACCGTGTTATTTGGCAGGAAGCCCTCGGAAGTCCTCATGGACCCGTAAAGCCCTAGCGGCACTTTTTATTTACATGCCAAACCGGCATTATATGTGTAAATTGTCAACACTTGCAGGTTATGCGTCGGGTTGGAAGTACTAACGGACCCGTAAAGCCTTAACGGCCCTATTTTTATTAACATGCCAAACCGGCATTATATGTGTAAATTTTGTCAACATTTGCAGGTTTTGCATCAGATTACCGTGTTATTTGGCAGGAAGCCCTCGGAAGTCCTAACGGACCCGTAAAGCCCTAGCGGCCCTATTTTCACTTTATAATGTTAACATGCCAACCCGGCACTATGTGTGAATTTGGTCAACACTTACAAATTATGCATCAGTTTAACGTGTTATTTTACAGGGACAAAACCCGTGTTATAGAAAGACATTCTCCCGCAAGGCCTTAGCGGCCCATGGAAGTCCTAACGGACCCGTATACCCTAGCGGCACTATCTTTATTTACATGTCAAACCGGCATTATGGGTAAAATTTTATACTGTGCATCAGGTTACCGTGTTATTTCACAGGAGGAATTATGCGAAGGAAAAGCTTGATTACTTCAAAGAGGTCAATTACAAACAGTAGCGAACCGCTACAAGTAAAGTCTAGTCTACAAAAGCAAAGACAAAAAACTTAGAGGCTCCAGCTCATGGCGCTGCAGACCCGCTACCCCCGCCAGTGCTCAAGCCGCCACGTCCTCCCCGGGGCCGTATGATAAATTGTCCTCTACGGGGTGGTGGCCGGTTTTGAGGACCACCGACAATCCCACCACGGGAAGTACCTCTCCGGGATGCTGAAGAACGAACCGGGGGACTCCGAACCGGGTTTGCAGGAGCCCTAGGGTTTGCAGCCACAACAAGAGTCGACCGGGAGGTGCCTGCAGCCTCATCGGGTCTGACATGACCTTGGTAACCATCATAACCAGCTTTGTCGAGCCAGCCTTGGCGAATCCCGGCGCTAACAATTTCGGCACGAGCCTCAGCCCTTGCCGACCGCAGCTTCAGCTCAAACTCGGGGCTCGCCAGAAACTCGGAGACAGCAGAGTCCCTGGCCCGGGAAACAGACTGCACCAATTCTCCTTTCTGCTGCTCCAGAGAAGTCACTTGCTGCTGCAGCGCTTGATTCTGTTGAGTAAGCTGAGCAATAGCGGCATCTTGAGCACACCGGTCCTCCCGGTGACCCTCAATGACCCTCTCAAGCTCCGAGTTTTTGGTCACAAACTCCGCTATTTGTTCTTCTGCCTTGGCCAACTCCGCCCACGATGCGACCGCTGCTGCGCTTGCCTCTTCCCGGACCTGAGCCAGGCATTCTTCGCTAACTGTCGCTTGGTCCCGGGCCGCCCGGAGATCTTCCATGAGCTCTTTCTCTCTCTCGGGGATTCCTTCATTAATTAGCCGATCAGCTGCCAAGTATGACATCCTGACCGCCTACAAAAAACAATTTAGCGGGTTAGTATCAAGAAAAAGAAAGAAACCCCAAACACAAGTCACACGAAGGAAACACTAACTCGCATCAGCTTCTCCTGTGTCCTCCGGAGGGTAACTACCGGGTCTTTGTGCCCCAGGATGCAGGAGTCCGCGGCACAGTTCTTCAGGTCCGCCACCATCCTCTGGACGGCCACGTCCGCCACCCCTCCACTCGCCAACTCTTGCATGATCTCGTGAATGGCCCGGTGCTGGCTCATCTCCTTCCTCTCCTTCCTCCTCTCCTTCCTCCTCTTCTTCCTCTCGGACCTTGCCGAGCTGGATGCCTCCCGGGTGCGTTTGTGGGAGGGGACGGGTTCCACTTCGCGCACTTCGTCGCTCCCATCACTCCCCTCAGGGTTCTCACTCATCACCCCTTCGAAACCAACAACTTCTTCACCCCCGTTGTCAGCCTCATCTTCAGTCAACTCCTCTTCACCCGGGAGCATAGATGAGGGCACCGCGTTCATCACCGGTTCTTCAATCTCTTCATCGGCGAAGGTAAATTGAGTCACCGGTTCTTCGAATACCGGGTTTTCACCCGCCTCCGAGGGATTCCCTTCAGTTTCCTCTTCCTCCTGATAAACCTCTGGTCCGAGAACCTCAGCCAAGTACCCGGGGACCTCCTTGTAATGCACGGTATCAACATGGAACTGCTGAAGCTCCCCCTGCTCGGCTTCCGGGCGCAGGAAAGCCGCTTTTGAGGTCAGGTCGATATCGTACGGTAGACCATCCGCCCCTTGCGTCCGGATCCCGGCCCATACAGCTTTATCTTCAAAGCCGTCGTATATTCCCGGGTTCTTCCGCTTGGTAAACTCCATCGGAAGAAGAGCTGCAGAAAAACATATAGCCCGTTACACAAGAGTATTTGACAACAAAAGTTGAAGGGACACGAGACAAACCTGGGAGCTCCATCAACCGGCACCTGCTGTACACATACAGCCTACAAAGCCGGTATGAACTCCGGTCATCTTGACCCCGGAAGGCCCATAGCATCCTCCGGATCCTCTTCTCCATCACCGGCTCCAGAGGAATGTTGGGGACGTCTGCAACACAAGTAACATGATTATAACCCGGGATAGAGAAAAGAAAGAAGAATCCGGAGAGAAAGAATGACTTACTCATCAGTGGCTGGAAGTCACCCGGTACTTGAAACGCGTATCCCGGGTCTTGAAAGTTTCTTATCAAGAAACTTTTCTCCCTCCAGGTTCGGCTCACGGAGGTTGGCAGGTCCTCGACAATCTTCTTAAAGGTCGCCTTGGACTTCAGTTGGATAGTCCCGCTAAAACCCGCCTTCCGGGAGTACTCGGCCCGGTACATGGCGTGCAACTCGTGGTACGTCGGCATCTGCTGCTTCAGTACTTTGTACATCACGCACAACCCAAGTAGCTGCCTCCACATGTTCGGGCCAATTTGCCCGATTGCGAAGTTGCTCGCAGCTAAGAGATACTGCACCTCTACCTTTAGCGGGAGTGACAGGCCGCAGCGTAGCTGATACTCGTGGCACAGCGCCCACCCATCCCCGGGAGCGAAGAACTGGTCCTCAGGTTCTAAAGGCCGTATTTCAACAGACTCGGGGATTTTCCAGTTGCTCCTTAGCTCCACGATCTCCTCCGCTGTCAGTGAATACCCGGGAGGGTCGAGAGCGGTCCCATCAGTGAATGTTACAGACGCAAACTCGGGGACGTGAGTGTCCATTGCTTCGTTGGCCATCTGCAAAACACAAAAACACGGGGACGTCAACAAAACCCAGGTAACCCGGCGGCCACAAAGCTAAATTCCCACAGAAACGCATAAACCCAGAAAACCTTCCTGGGAACCCAGAAACAGTACACAAATCGTCCCAAAACACTCAAAAAGGAGGGAAGAAGAAACAATACCTTACTTATGAGGGTTTGAAGGGGTTTTTGAGATCGATTTGAGCTTGAGAATCAAAAGAAACAGCGACAAAAGAAAGCGACAGCAAAAAGCACGACAAAGTTATCGGGTTTAGAGGTGAGACAAAACTGTCACCTTCAACCCCTATTTATACAGTTAGAGACGTACACTGAAGGGACGTTTCGGTTTTTCGAGAAAATCGACACGTGTCGTGCATGCCGCGTCCCAAAACCGAAAAACTTTTCAGTTTCCCCCACTTCAAACTGAAAACTTTTCAGTTTCCCCCCACTACAACCCGGAGACGTCGTTTTGAGTTCTCAACGTAAAGAATGTCTGCGGGTTACGCTTGCGTACGGACTTGGGGGACTGGGTACCCCGGGTTTGGTTGCTAACTTTGTAACCCGGTAAAGAAACGATTTTAAGTCCCCACCCAAGCGTACCCCTTGACTGAGGACTTGGGGGACTTGTTTATAGGTGGAACCTAATATTTCACCTTTACCGGGTTACAATTAAATGTGAAGCCACTCTGGGCCCTTTGTCTGGGCCCAATTCGCCATAAAGCTAAGTAAAGCAAGGGAAACTACTCCCACATTGGAAAAGGACAGGAATGCTACCTTCAATGCTACTATAAATACCGGCACATGCCTCCCCATAAAGGTACGATGAAACTTCTTGACTATTCCTGAGTTTTATGCTTAGCTGACAGCGTCTGACTTAAGCATCGGAGTGGCTTCCCTCGGTAAACCCGGGGACGCCTCTTTGACGTGTTTGTTCTTTACACAGGAAAACTCGGAGTACAGGGAAGTTCGCTATTTCTGGAGCCGTGTGACCCACTAAAGGGACCACGAGTTTACCCGGAAACAATACACATATAATACAATTCGGCACCTACATAAGAGAAAAAAAAGAATAGTTAGTCACAAATATACAAAATAAATCCTTTTTAGCGTCCCCGGCAACGGCGCCAAAAATTGACCTGTCAAAAGTTGACCTGTGCAATTAAAAAACCCTATCAGTGTAGTATGTGCAAGTAGGGATCGTTCTAACCGGGGACACTAGGGAAAGACTTACTTTTCTGCAAAACAGAACATTAGTAATATTCACACATTTTATACATATATACAAATTCGGCAGTGAGGATTTTATGAAATGGTTCGAAAATAATGCAGAAAATAAAGACACTTATTTACAAAACATGGTCAATCAATACTCAAGCATAAAACAACATAGCACCGTGAAGAAAGACATGTCACAGATTTCGCAAGTTTAAGAGGTCATATTTGCGTTTTCACAACTTGCAATTAATTCCAACTATTTAGACTTCTCATGTAAACTTAGTGCCTACAATCGCCTGACACTAAGTTTGTATATGTGTCATCCTGTTTAATGCCTACAATTGCCTGACATTAAAAAAAAATACATTGATCGAACGAGAGTCATTAGAAACATGGTCCTAGGTATGGCGTCACTCATCCTATTCATCATGCAAATCTCTCACCCTAGCAACCCTTGGTAGTGACTAAGAATCAAGACCTACAATCGCCTGATCTTAACCCTTAGAACACTACGGCATATGAAACTCCCCCTAATAGCTAACTTGTCTAGATTCAAGCTAACCTAGAGTTCGATTACGTGTTCAGGTGAGGATTAATCAATTCAAGTTATTAATTACGTGAACACAAACAACTTAATCTAAGTCGTCATCCTAACATGCAGTTCTACACGTTACAATTATAAACACAATCACATGAGAATCACAAAGAAGAACATGTAAACATGTTTATAACGTAAAACTGAAAACCAAAACAAACATATATAATTATAATCATCATCCATACAGTAGATAAATACATAAACCTTGAATGTTTTCATACCTAAACCTACCCTAAAAGTCGGCAAGGAATGAAGATGGAATCGGTGGCAGCAAGGAATGCAGTCGGCAGCAAGGGAAATGGTGGCGGCAAGGTTATGCAATTTCTGTGTAAGGAGGGTTTTTAAGTAGAGCTAGGCTATTCTAAGACTTAGAGCAATTGAGAGACCCCTAAAACTGATCTATACATGCCCTATTTATACAGAAACACAAGGGAAAACCCTAGGGAAATCGGCAAGGAAAGATACTCCTTGTTGAACTTGATCTCCTTTTTGGACTTGGTTTTCTCCTTTCAGCTTTGGACAAGGAATCCGATATGGACCTTGGATTTCTGATTTCTTAGACTCATCTACATGTTATTGGATCCATGTAGGCCTCATACACAAGCTCTTGGGCTCTCTAGGCAGCGAAAATCCATGCAAGAACTCGGCAAGGACAGACTTTGGCAGAAACTGCCCAGTTTTGCAGCTTGACCTCAGTCCATTGTTTTGATCATATCTCCCTCATCTGAACTCCAAATGCTGCGATTCAAGAATATCTTAAAACTAGACTTCCGTAGCTTTCCAATGATATATGGCTCGTCCTCAGACTCCTCCTGGATCGTCAGTTATGAATTTCCAAAGTTGGTGTAGGATTTCTGGAACTTTCTGCTCGGATTAAAATGCAATGTTTCAGAGTTTCTTCTTTTCCGTGGCCTCTCTTGTTGTCCTCCATGAGTCCAATCTTCATGATTCTTGATTCAATAAGTTCATTTACATGTCATCTACACATTAAACAAAATCCATCAAAAGTGACAATGTAAAGATATGGTGAATCATAATAAAATTACCAAGTCTTTGTTCCAAATCGGTTTTAAAAAATTTAAGCACACTTTTCTGTATAAAGGCACATATTAACCAATACTCTACAGAAAAACCCTTTTGACTCAATATAAGTAAAAACGATATTACTAAGGAATAAACCAAGTATAAATGAGGGTAAAAACACATTAAAATCATGGCGTAAAACACACTTATCACTTGCAAACGCATGCTCCACTTGATTTGGGTGAATGAAGTCTCTTCAAGACCTTCATACATATCTCTAATCCCATAGAGATGTTACTATGACCACATTCATAGGCTGCATGCTCAGTTTTTCAGAAACTACTAAACTGACAAAGTAGTGGAGTGCAATGACATACATTACGAGAGCGTATCTCATCGTAGTCGATCTCAGTGCGTGACAGGGTTTACACTTGCGGTGTCGGCATCACCTGCCCAAGGAACTATCTCATTGTTCTGGATCGAATCTTTCCATTAGGCCAATCAACTATGTTCATCAACAAAGTGCGGTTCGATAGACTCATCATTCCATGTCCTCATGTACACTATGTACACTAGTGTAATACTTTGTAGAGTGCAGACTCCATGAGACGGATTTGAGTATTATTGATCAATGGATCAAGTCGTGCCAATCTCGCTTTCTCTTTAGTGCGAGTAGTTATCGAACCTAAGGGCCTCACCCTAACCACTGGGGAGCCACAAGGCCTATGACACCATGTTTCCATATTATGGCGTCACATCACCCCACCACAGTGCTCGAAAAACTGATACTCGGCAGCCGAAGCAGTACTCGGAATCAGTCCCAACACTTGGCATGGTGATGGCGTCAAGACCACCTCATTTGGTCGTGCCATGTCCTCTTGATAGGACATCATTCCTTACAGACATATATGCAGCATTGATCTCGTCACTTTCCTCTAAGCAATCAAGATGAGACTTAGTGGTGACAAACCACGACAATTCATGTCGTTCCACTTGAACACTGGTGTTCATATCTCCCCCTAACGGCGGGAAGATAGTCTCAAAGTGACAAAGAGATCGTATGTCAAGAAGTAAACATAACCGAACTTTAGGTGGAGACTCATATCCAACCTAAGAATTTATTCATCCCACACAACTCATCATTAGGCACTATGGCGGTGCAATTTGGCACATTATGGAGGTCAAGGCTTGGAGATCCGTTTCAATCCTTCCGAGCTCAAGGATTACAACTCCATGTCAATCCTTGCACACACTTACAAGTTGTCGTGCAATAACTCAATGATGATAAGTCGTGGACGAATGAGTAATGCTGCATACGGTATAACCTTTATGAATGTATTGGTTCACATCTACCGACCTCAAAACTATTACCGTAGTCGAGTTCCGTTGGACCAAATAGGTTATAAAACTTCTCAATGGGTAGTGAGCCCAGAAAAGTATAAGCAGCATTTAGTAGACGACGATGTAACACGTGACCTGTGTGTTAACACTTCAACCAACACCATAAAAGCATAAGCGGTGTCCGTACGTTGGTTGTGTCTGTCTACACAATCCCACTTTGGATTGGTTGTAAGGATGAAATGTCATCTTTTGTGTCATAGCCTAGCTTGTTTGAGTCAATGTTCCAAAATCCATCATAGGATTCGATCATTGAATCATAGTGACATATAGTCCACTAGATTGACTCATGCTTCTCTTCATGATGCCCTCTCATTAGCACTTATGAGAAGTATACACAAAAGTTCACACCATTCTTACCACGTTGGCGTGTATGTTCTTAAACATATCAAGGTTTGTTTGCCTCTCAACACATAGAGGGCATATGTGACTTGGATCATGGTGCCATAAGGCATCAACAATTACGTTCACCCGTGTCACCGGTGATGATCCAATCATCTTATTCACAAGAGATCCCAAGACACAAAATTTGAATTAGGGCCGGCCGAATAAGGTGTTGGTTCCTAATCTCATGAATAAGTCCACTATCTGCGTTGCACTTAGTGTCTCTATGAGATGTATCCACCTTAACAAAGTAGATACACAATCAAAGAGTCACCAATAATCTATTTGGAAAGATGCAAAACTAGATGCAATCCCGAGTGCAATTCAATTTCCGTGCAGCATGACCTTTGCGCACTGGAACAGCCATAACTCTCACGTCAGGATGGATATGAACGAACCGCGAAAACCGTTGGAAACTAGACTCAGAGAGCTTTCCAGTGATATACGGTTTGCATTCTAGTTCATCCGGATCTGTGCACAATGCTCAGACGAAGTTACTGCCCAGAAAAGGACAGATTTGCTGTGTTCACAGATTTTGACATGACGAAGCTTCAAACTTCAATATGACACTGTAGTACTACTCTCAGGCCAAAGGCAACGTATGGAGGCAGCAGTGAGAGGGCATCATAAGTCTAAACGTCCATGGGAAGACGACATAGGGGGGAATATGAGCCACAAACACGCGCACTCCTACGTGAGGATGCCATGCCGACGTCTCATGTCTTTGTAAAAGACATAGAGCTGCGTACTCATGTCAAGCTTTTAAGCGTGGTGTCGAACCATAGTAGACAATGGAAGAATACTTTCAATCCAACATGAAAAATTCTTCGACATTGTGCCAACGATTTCATCGATGTCTCAAATTACATATTGCTTGGAAAGAAGATCAAACGTAGTTCCTCAATGACGTCAATGTCAGAGGCTTCCAGAGTTAGATCCGAAAACGGTGAAGTTCACGATCATTAGGATGACATTCATGTTTGATTTCCCGTACACTCTTTGTACATTCTTTGTATGCATTCACGACTTACGAATTAGCTCGACAATCCTTGAAACCGGTGATCTTGAGATCCACAACCGTTTTATTGTTCTAAGCTGGCGTGATTTGTTTTGACAAGTTTGGTGTCTAGGGTTCTAGGCCGGGAACACCACCACTATGGTTGGCTGTGCCTCCCCCTCTCTTCTAGACAATGCCACAAAGTGTATCATTGACAACGTAGTCAAACCAGTAGTAATCAAGCCACGAGACTAATTGCACAACAGGACTTTATACCTGTTGGCACATGTCAATGGGGTCTCAAACCTCAAATGAGAGCGCGTGAGATGTGAAATCTCGGCATTAAGTATGTCAAAACTCAAATGAGCAGAATGTTACCTTGCTCTTGCATACAAAACCAAGCTGTGATGAGACTCGATAGAGGTCACAAAACAATGCTTTATTGGTTTGTCCTTCAGATTGATACTAACAACCCGTTTGAACGTTGTCCAACAACGCGGGTGCTAACAAGCGACCATTTTAATCAAAATAAAACCGGCGTTGGATACCAGACAATGCGGACCCAGGAACACTCTTAGTTCCAGGATTTTCAAAACCTGCACTCACCAAATACCAAACATAGAAGGAGATGAGAGAAAGGGAGGAACCGATTTTATCCTTCCCGAGGTTATTGAACTTGAAATTACAGAAAACATAAAGCTTACTTGCTAGTTTGTCAAATAGACTGCATTTATATAAGCTGCTCCAAGCTTCCATGCTCAAGTCCATACGCGTTCGGCGATCATTCGCGCAATTCCATCATGAATTGTCGCAGGTGAAGACCATGAAACACATGAAAATCAAATGGTTAGTTAATCTTGCCGTAAAACAGTAGCAAATCATTGAAAAATATCAACCATATGAAGGATTCAAAGAGAATTTAGGAATACAACCCGTTTTCCTCAAGGAAAAGTGATTCCTATACGCGTTGAATCCATTGTGAGGACCGGTTTACCCACTTTTACTCCGGTTCTGGGGATTTCTTTTTGTCTGAAGGATCCTGACATCCTTGTGCATAACCTCTCCAAATTTCGCTGAAATCGGAGTTCCGAAAGTTCCCGAACCGGTTGCTTGAATATTTCAGCCGATCTGTGGATTCCGGCGGCCGGTTCGGTTCCTTTCCGGCCGGTTCTTGGGGTGAGACCGACGGCGTTGGAAGCATATGATCAATATCTTCAACTTCTCTGTTGGTGACGAAAGCCAATTCGGAAATTTTTCTGTCGATATTGGCGTTTGAAACCTGAGGCAGATTTTAGGGTTTATTGATGCGCATGTGCACAGGGGGTGCACAGGGGGTGCGCAGCGGTGCCCAGAAGGTGCCCAGGTGGTGCACGGTGGTGTGCGCAGCGGTGCATAGGAGGTGTGCAGTGGTGGTGCGCGCGATGCACAGTGGTGCGCGGCAGTGCGCGCGCGGTGCACAGTGGTGCGCGGCAGTGCGCGCGCAGTGCACAAGCGGGCGCACGACAAAAATTTTTCGGTGACCTACTTGCTCTTTTTTGGGGTTTAGCGCTACGTGCATGATAATGTGTTCTAGGAGAAACTCTATAATGATTAGGAATAGAGAATCAACTCCTTGTTATTCATTCATATGATAGAAGCCCTTTATATAAGGACTTTACATAGTCATACTAGGAAACTAGTACATGGATCATATCTCTACTAGGGCCCATAAAGCCCACATACATAGCATGGACCAAGGCACACATACATGTCCAATTATTCTTAAACAACTAATACTTTTTCATTTTTTCTTATTTCCCTCTATTAATTATTAATTTTAATAATTTATTATAACTAAATTAAAGAGTGACAGATTTGCCCCTCAAAATTTAACAGAAAACAATTAGATAACGAAAAATTTAACGGTATGTATATATTTTCAGTTGAAACTCCAAATTCATGTACAATTTTGATTGTTTTGAAACTTGAAACACCAAAGTTGTTAATAGACCATTTGTCATGTACATTTCTTAAAATTTATCCTAAAATTAAAAAATAACAATAAAATGAAAAACAAAAACACCCCACGCATCAAAACAAAAGAAAACCTCTGAAAAATAAGAGCTTTCACATGATAACATGGAATATTCTAATAGTAGGGAATGCACACAGTTGCTGAAAATAAGGTCCATGAATGTCCAGATCAGCATCCAACAAAGCCCAAGTTTTTGCATATCGTAGATAAATACTCCCCCATGGGGGAAGTAAATTCTGAAATTGAAATAGGTAGTTGGAAAACATAACAGATATACTGAACCTACAACGTAATAGATAGCGGCTCATAGATCAACAGATTCAATTACCCGAACTAAAGAGGAACCATCCACTTCCTCAATCAAGCAAATCAGACACTGCTGTCTTCTTAAATGGATCAACTTGTGAGAGCTGCCCAAGCAGAGCTTTGTTGGGGAAGAAATTATCTGACTTCATTCTCTCCCAGAGTCCGTAGGCTGGAGCCTTTGCATTTATATAGGCCTGGACAAGTGATTGGAACTGACGAAGTCGAGCTGTGTAACCGTCGCGTTTCATCCTATAAAATATCTTTTCTGAGTTATGAATATCACCCCTCTTTGAATATTGATCCATAAGAGCCATATATGAACTGAACATTGGCTTCTTATGGTTCTTCTCAGCAGCCTTCCGCAAAATGGAGTCAGCCTTTTCAACCTCTCCACTTTCCACATAGAGTTTTACAAGAGCATCCCAAACTAATGGGCCAACCTCGCAATTGTTATCTGCCATACGCTTAACAAGATCTTTGCCCTTCTCAATCATCTTGTGGTTTGTATAAACCTGCAAAAGGACAGCATACTGCCTGGAAGAAAGCCTCTTCCAGGTTTTCAACATCTTATCACAAACTGCCTCAGCCTCTTCAATTTTATTCAACTTTCCCCAAGCTTCGATTGCAGCCATGCATTCTTCAACCCGAGGTTTTGGCATGCAAACATTCCAAACTCTCCCCACTTCATCAACCTGACCCAGCTCTGCATAAAGGGGAAGCAAAGCTCGGCAAGCCCAACGGTTCTCCTTCAAGTTACCCCCTTCCATCTCCTTTAAAACAGCCTCAGCTTTTTCTTGCAGTCCGCCAGAGGCATAATGCTTAGCCATGGCAGCTTTCACAGTAATGTCTGGTTCAATGCCTTCACTCTGCATTGTTTCGTAAACTTGTTCCATTCCAGCTACGTCATTGGATTCACCTTTAGTAGCTATTAATAGCTTATAAGCGAAGGCAGTCGGCTTCACATTTTCTTTCTCCATAAAAAGCAAGACATCTGCTATTTTCTTCTTGTCCAGCCTCTTGTAAAGAAGGAGCAATTGGTTGCAAGTAAATGAGGTAAGTGGGAATTCTAGATCCTTCATTTTGTTGAAAATCTCCTCGGCTTTCTTCAAATTGTTGGCACCAACGCAGTTAGCCAACAGGGTTCGGTAGATTATTTCACCTCTAAAGGATTGTGGGATCATCTCAACATACTTCTCTGCCTTCGAGAGGCCACGTACTTTGGCAATTAAGTCCAGACGACATACATAATCTCTTTCAGAAAATTCAATCTGCTTATGTGCCTCCAACCACTCTGAGACCTGCAAATCAGCATATCATTGCAGGATTTTAATCAGTGAGCACAAAATGCAACTAGACAGGAAATCTAACAGAAGAAAGCAACATGCATTTGTGGTGCCAGGAATACTCTGGTGCCAAGAAAGTGTCAATTCCAAAATTGAAAAGGAAGTACTTATTCTGCTATCAGACTGATAACTCATGACTCCAGGATAATCAGAATGATCTAATATTTAACATAAGACTAGAACTTGATAAAAGCATCTGAGAACTCATGTCTCTAGGCCAACTCTGAATTTTACCCTGCAGAGAGAGAGAGAGAGAGAGGTGAACTCAATGATGTTCCCATTTTGTCCAGTTAAAGTCAGTGTTATTGACGATCATGTTTCAGGCTTACTCATACCACCATCTAGTGCAGTTGCATCAACCAATAAGATGATGAAACAAATAAGTAAATCAGCATCATGACACATGACTACAAAACAATAACTTTTTTACTTGGAACAAGAAAATGAACACAAGTGCTACAACAATGCTGCAAGATCAATACGATACGGGAAGAGTTGAACTAATTCCTTGGTATAATGTAATTTGATGAATGACCAACCTTCCTATCTCAAGAAAAGGGCATACTAATGAAAAACAAACTTGCAGTAGAAATGGAATTGCAATTCCAAAACTATGTAACACCTTTAAAAAGATTTCATATATGATTATAATGTTAACTTGACTGATAAAGTGCACTAACACTCATAAATATTACCCAGGAAAGTCCCCGTCCAGCCTGAGGGAGGTCTATGCTTCAAATGCTTATATGTCATGCCTGCTGAATGGCTCATTTGGTAATTCCTTTATTCTAAATTGGTTATGGTTGGGGATGGATGATGCAAGCTAAGTACTTGCACCAATAACAACTAGGACTCGTATAAGAAGAGCTTTTGATCATGAGCTTGAAGTGCTACAACACATACAGCAGCAAGGACTAATGGGTGATAGCATGCTTATCTATGGAGGACATGAAACTATACGGTGATTATATGGTACGCTCATCATTTATTCTCGGATGATGCAAACACAATACGGTGATTATGTGATGTAAAAATCACAAAGCTAAGCCAGGTGAAAATTCATTCCGGGAATAGACAAACCATAAATATAAAAAACCAGTGAGGTCACCTGCAATGCCCTCCCAAACATTCGATGCCTGCGCAAGTCTGTCATGGCTAATGAGATCTCTGCCCTGCTTAAATCATTTCCTTCTTTAACCCACTTATCCAGAGCACTATGAACAGATAAACCAGGAAATTCTAAGATGGCTTTGAAAAGTGCTGAAACATCCCTTCTCCTTGGCGACAGTTTCTCGTTGGGATCGGTCTCAGTCTCTGATAACTCTAGCTCATTTTGAGAAGGCTCAATGTCTGTTTCATCATCAGAAATTTCTGGTCCAGATACTAATTCATCTTCATTTGCATTGCTCGCTTGAACTACCTCAAGTTCGGAAAAACCATCTTCCAAGTCATCTTCCTCTCCACTGCTTTCTGTACCAGCTTGTGAAGAAAGGCTGCGCCTATCTACGGAAAACCTTGACAAAACATCGGTTGTGTATAATCTCTTAGAAGGCAGAAATCCATCAGATCCCGACTCAGGGAAGAAAGACTTGTCCTGTATGTAAGTGATCGGTAGCTCCAAATTAGCACGGGAAGTTCCAAAGCTGAATCCTTGCTTCCTGCCAAACATAAAACCATCACTTGCTCAAATGTAAATTAAATCTTTCAAACTTTTATATTCGTGGTATAGTCGAAGCAAAAACCCAGCAGGACGAGATTTGGGATACCTGAGAGGAAGAGATGCACGACGAAGAGCCCACATGGTTGGCTGGCCGGCTGCTCGTGTTGTTCAAAACCCTCTTAAACCCTAACGACCCCCGCCGGTCTTAGCTTTTTAGCGATCACGAGTACACCACCACCCTTTACTTCGCGTGGGCCTACGAATCCAACAATCACTTCCACCAGGCCGGGCTTTATTATAAATAGGCCATCTCAAACCGAACTAGGATTCTCTCGTCAAAAAAGTTTCTAATATTTTCTAATAGAGAAATCATGACCGTCCAGTTTTACTCAACGGTCCAGATCTCTCCAACTTAACTTAAACCTATCTTCTTATCATCTATTCCATTTTATTATTTTTCTCCGTTTACTCGTCTTCTTTTTCTATCCAACCCAAAAACCTCAAAAATGTTTGGCGTCTTCTGTCGAAAAGCCAAGAGATGTCATAGAGAGTGCCAAGCCCCTCCTGAAGCTCTCAACATTATTGAAATGATATCCTATGTTAGATTATTGCACTTAGTTGCTCAACCTTTGTTTTCAACTCAAATTGGAGCTTTTCTGTGAGAAAAATCAACACTAGGTAATTGGAAAATTATGAAAGTTGGATTATTAATTGGAAAAATTAAAGAATGGGAGGTTGTAGTTTAACTGGCCAATTTGTTCAAAGTCAGGCAAATCTATGCATATTTTGTAACACCCTAGGAGGGGGTGCTACAGTGGTCACAATTTTAAGCCAATAAGAAACCAACACGTTCGAAGGATGTGCCGACAACTCATTAACCTAAAGTCGTAGGCGATTTAGTAGGTAAAATTAAATTTTAAACTTGAGTGGCACCATAATAGTTTAACAAAACATTTATCAGAGTTTTCTAATTTTGCGAAAGATAGACAAATTAAATGACCAATTAAAAACTTTAGCGACAACAATGAAAACATATAACATGATTAATAATTTAGGAAGACACCTTTATAATTTTTGTAAACACTCTGGAAAATGACTCGAATGGTAGAGCATGACAAGTGAGTATGGCTCGGACAAAACACTGAGTAGGAAATGAGACTTCACACACATAGCTCCCTCTATCTATCCCGTCATAGTACACAGTATCTGTAAACAATCTGTTGTAGGGGTGAGCGTGGTATAGTCGAAGCAAAAACCCAGCAGGAAGAGATTTAGGATACCTGAAAGGAAGAGATGCACGACGAAGAGCCGACATGGTTGGCTAGCTACTGGTGTTGTTCAAAATAGAGGTGTTATCGGATGGTTTCGGTTCGATTTTCACCTAAAATCGGAAATTAAACCAAACTTAATAATCGGTTCCGTTCGATTTCTGGTTTTTTGGAAGGGCAAACCGTAAACCGAACCAAATTGTATGATTCGGTCGGTTTCGGTTTTTTGTTTGTTTTATGGGCAATAAAAAATATGTAAATTTCTAATATGTTGCACTAAATATCAAAATTGTAATAAAAATGTTAAAATAAATTGATTTTCTACTATCGGCACCGAGACGTTACCTAAATTACGTGATTTTTCAACCGTAGCCGTATTTCACTATTATGATCACATCTTATTTCACAAGATTTTTGATAATTTTGCTTCTATGTAGAGTTGGAAGGTTCTACGTAGAGTTTGTTTTTGAAACGAAAGATTTACTTAAAACTTACTAAACAAGTTATACAACATTTATATGCATGTTGTGATTCTGATGACTAAACTTGACAAACGAAAATCTAACTGTTTGATATGACAATCATGACAAAATACATGTATGAGAAACAATTCAACTTGATCCTATAAAGTTAAGAGCTTGATCCAGACGGTCAATCTCCTTAGTCAAACCCCTAAACGCACGGAAACGGTCATTTGACCGTCTAAATTACGTATTTTGGACGGGCCTTCAACACAAAATAGTTTCAAATCGATGAGACGGAACCAGTGGTATAAAAATTTATTGAAAAATAACCCTCAAAGAGAGGTCTACTCATAGGGAGATAGAATGGTAAATTACGTTGACCGTAACTATCGACACCGAGACTTTACCGGAATCACGTGATTTTTTAACCGTAGAAGTATTTCACCATTACGGTCATATATTATTTCACGATTTTTTTTAGTTTGAAGGATCTACGTAGAGTTTGCTTTTGAAACGGAACATTTACTTAAATCTTACTAAACAAGTTATACAACATTTGTAGGCATGTTGTGATTCTGATGATCAAACTTGACAAACAAAAATCTAACCGTCTGATATGACCATCATGATAAAATAAATTTATGGGAAAAAATTCAACTTGTTCCGATAAAGTTAAGGGCTCGATCTGGACTGTCACTCCCGTAAGTCAAACCCCTAAACGCACTAGTCTAAATTACGTATTTTGGATGGACCTTCAACACAAAATAGTTTCAAATCGATGAGATGCAACCAGTGGTATAAAAATTTACTGAAAAATAACCTCAAAAGATAGGGCAACCCATAGGGAGAAAGAATAGTAAATTGCGTTGACCGTAACTATCAGCACCAAGACTTTACCAGAATTACGTGATTTTTCAACCATAGGGTATTTCACCATTATAGTCAAATCTTATTTTACGACTTTTTTGAGTTTGAAGGTTCTACGTAGAGTTTGTTTTTGAAACGAAACATTTACTTAAAACTTACTAAACAAGTTATACAATATTTATAGGCATTTTGATGATCAAACTTAACAAACGAAAATATAACCATTTGATATGACCATCATGATAAAATACATTTATGGAAAAAAATTTAACTTGATCCGATAAAGTTAAGGGCTCGATTCGGACGGTCAATCTAGTAAGTCAAACCTCTAAACGCACGGAAACGGTCATTTGACCATCTAAATTACGTATTTTGGATGGACCTTAAACACAAAAATAGTTTCAAATCGATGCGACGCAACCAGTGGTATAAAAATTTACTGGAAAATAACCCTCAAAGAGAGGTCTACTCATAGGGAGATAGAATGGTAAATTACGTTGACAGTAACTATCGACACCGAGACTTTACCGGAATCACGTGATTTTTTAACCATAGAAGTATTTCACCATTACAGTCATATCTTATTTCACGATTTTTTAGTTTGAAGGATCTACGTAGAGTTTGCTTTTGAAACGGAACATTTACTTAAATCTTACTAAACAAGTTATACAATATTTGTAGGCATGTTGTGATTCTGATGATCAAACTTGACAAACGAAAATCTAACCGTCTGATATGACCATCATGATAAAATAAATTTATGGGAAAAAATTCAAATTGTTCCGATAAAGTTAGGGCTGACATGGTACGGTTACAAACTTTTTTTTATCATTACCAATTACCAACCAACTATAATCGGTAAACAAAATTCTATTACCATTACCAACCATCAAAGTCGGTATACCGACATGTTGGTACGGTACATGTTGGTACGGTACGGTTGGGCCTTGTACCAACATTAAATTGGGCCAATTTTTTTCATGAAAAAAAAGACTTGGCCCAAATTTTTTGGAGTTCTCATGCTATGAACCGGTGCATAATTTCAAAATGTAATATGAAATAATCAACAAAGAGTTATAAACCAACTTAACAAGGTTCATACAAATGAATTATACAACCACAAAGTTACAAACACAGTTCAAAACTTCAAATTGTTCAATATTTTCAGCGCGTTAGATAGGTTAGAATAGGATAGCGATAGACGGCTAGGATTAAAAGTTCCTTAATCAACGGCTAGGATTAAAGGACTTAATATAATTTTAATTATATATATAAATTGTGGTCGGTACGGTAATTACCACGGTAATTAAAATCTATTACCATATCGTACCACCAGAATTAAGTTGGTACGGTAACCGTACCGTAGAAGTCGGTTACCGACTATGTTGGTTACCAACATTATTGGCTCGGTTGGTTTTGCGGTAATCGTGGTAAATTACCATACCATGCCAGCCCTAATTATGGTCAATCCCGTAAGTCAAACCTCTAAACGCACGGAAACGATCATTTGACCGTCTAAGTTACGTATTTTGGACGAACCTTCAACACAAAATAGTTTCAAATCGATGAGATGCAACCAGTGGTATAAAAATTTACTGAAAAATAACCCTCAAAGATAGGGCTACCCATATGAAGAAAAAATGGTAAATTGCGTTAACCGCAACTATCGACACCGAGATTTTACCAGAATTACGTGATTTTTCAACCGTAGACGTATTTTACCATTTCGATCACATATTATTTTACGATATTTTTGATAATTTTGTTTATATGTTGAGTTGGTTCACAAAGTTTTGTATTTGTTTAAAACGACGTCATTTTTTATGGGTGACTATTTGACTTCGGTTTTTTCGGTTCGGTTCGGTTTTTGTTAGGCCAAAACCGTAAACCGTACCAAACAAGACCGGTTCAGTTCGGTTATTTTTTTTTCGGTGCAGTTTTTTTATTTCGGTTCAGTTTTTTCGATTTCGGTTTGGTTTTTGGTGCGGGTTTTTTCGGTTTTCGGTTTTAAAGTAACACCCTTAGTTCAAAACCCTCTTAAACCCTAACGAACCCCGCCAGTTTTAGCTTTTTTGCGATGACGAGTTCACCACCGCCCTTTACTTCACGTGGACCTAGTAATCTAACAATCAGTTCCAGTAGGTCGGGCTTTATTATAAATAGCAACATCCATGTAAGTTTTTTCGGCCGGGGCTTTGCAAATCCTAATCTCAAACTCAAAGTGAGTGAATGTACTCTTTAGAAATGTACTCTTAAAGATCTCGTTGCACAATGGGATCATTGGGATGCAATAACATGAGTGGGAAACACAGTAGAAGTAGAGCATGCCGCAATTAATAGCTAGATTGATATAGTATGCTAAGTTGATTGTGTTAAAAAATGTGTGATTCAAACCAATAGAGGGAAGTCTGCGCCAGCATGGAGGCGCCGCCAGACAAGCCACGAACGCAAAAATCCTAAACTTTTTGCCTGCGGTTTTTACGGAGCTCTCTCCTCGGTTTTTTTAAAATATCAACAATTTTGATATTAAAGATAATTATGTTCATGTTAAAGGTATTTTGTAGATTTGTACCTCTTTTAACTACCTCAAGTTTCAAATTTCGAAAGAGGTGATTGTCAGAAGATAGTTCGCCTAATCATTCTTATCCTTCTGTTAGCTAATAAATATCTTCTATTAATAAAGAAAATTGTAGTCTTAATTGTAAAATCATTGAATTTTCTAAAAATTAGATACAAAATATGGATTCATTTGATGGATGAGGCTCGTCTTTATCCATTTAATATCGTGAGCACGGATTCAAATATGAAAAATATCAGCCTCCTGATGGGTTTGAGAAATTTTGAATAATGACCTATTTAAGGATCTTAAATTGATTTTTAACCAAGTTTTATGAAATCTTTGATAAATGATCACTAGTTTGTGGCCAAAAGTCTTAATTGCCCTTACTAATATTTTGTCTAACCTATCTCAAATTCTTCAACCTCTATTTTCTTTTTCAGTTTTTTCAACCATTTATCAATTCAAGTTGTTTCTCACCTGCACATTTCATGTATTGAATATCATTCTAACCATTCAATTATTATTAAATATATTTATAATGTAATTAGATTTATATTGTCGATCACAAGATCTCTATGATCTCGTACATCTAAAACTGGAGATGCGTGCCAAAAGAAACATGCTTAAGTTTAATAATTAACAAAAATGGTTGGAATTGTCTAGATTTAATTAAAAATATGTAGCTGTAAATTGTACCACAAACTAAAAATTGGGTAAGAGACGAATGGAAGGGAACAGAAAATCAAAAGAATGTTGAGGAAAATGGGTGAGGGAAGGAATCTGGTTTGTGGCATTTTATATATAAACTGTAAAGACTTTAGGTTTGCATTGTTAAGGAAAATGGGTGAGATTGCGTTGTTGAGTTGTGGACGAAGATGAGCCGAAGCAGAATATTAAGGTATTTTGGGATAGATATAACTCATTTTTGGCAATAGGTTACACAAATACTAATAAGGGCAATCAAGACTTTTGATCTCATCAAATGGTCATTTATCAACTATTTGAAAAAGTTGGTCAAAAATCAATTTAAGAACGTAAATGAGGTTATTTATCAAAATTTCTCGATGGGTTTGTGTCTCAACATGGACACTTTGCTTTTCTGTAATTACAGGAACACGAATTGTGCAACGTTTTGCCCAATAACCTTTTCAAGAGCGATGTCATTATGATTCAGATGTGTCTTTGAATTCATTTTTCTAGGAATTAATTTCTTTGAAACTATATGTCTGCCAAGCTTAAGGCGTGCAATAGATGCCTCATTGGCCACATGTCACATCCCAAACGATGCCAACTTGCAACACCCTAATTTTTTTTTGAAAATATTATTTTTGAGGTGCGCTCATATTCCAATTATGAAATAAAATTTGTATAACCAAAATATGAAAGAAATTGAAAGAGTAACTCAACACTAAACTAAAAATTAATTTTATTACAAAATAACTTAAGATGAACTACTAAAATTTACAACAGAAGACTAACTAGGGTCTAAGTGTAATTGCTTCTGATCACTAAGTGTTCAAAAACCTACAAGACTATAAAAGGGTGAGCTCAACCTGGCGGTTCAGTAGGAGACAAAAATCTCTTCAAACAAAGCAGATCATGATAAGTGCGTTTTACGCTATGTTTTTAATATGTTTTTACCCTCATTTGTACCTTGTTTATTCCTTAGTAAGGTTGTTTTTACTTATATTGAGTCAAAAGGGTTTTTCTGTAGAGTAATGGTTAATATGTGTCTTTATACAGAAATTTGTGCTTAAGTGTTGTAAATTCGATTTGGAACAAACACTTGGTTATTTCTCTTATGATTCACCGTACCTTTACATTGTCATTTTTGATGGATTTTGTTTAATGTGTAGATGACATGTAAATGAGCATATGAGAACAAGAATCATGAAGATTGGACTCATGGAGGACAACAAGAGAGGCCATGGAAAAGAAGAAACTCCGAAACATAAGATTTTGATCCGAGCAGAAATTTCCAGAAACCATAACTCAACTTCAAAGATTTCCTGAGGACGATCCAGGAGGAACCAGGGAACGTGCCATATATGGATGGAAAGCTGTGGATGTCTAGTTTCTAAATCTTTTGGAATCGCAGCAATCCGAGTTCTGATGAAGGAGTTATGATCAAAACAATAGACGGAGGTCAAGCTGCAAAACTGGGCAGTTTCTGCCTAAGTTGTCACACGAGTTTGGGAGGATGTTTCTTCACCAAAATTCTTCCCAAGCATGTCAAAGGACTTAAGAAGAGCTTAATGAAGTCATGGGAAGCTGCATTAAAGAAGAAGATTTGAAGAATGCATCATGGCAGCCGAAACAACCAAGTATGGAGCTTTTCCGGTCAAACCGGGAAAGTCTGTCCTTGCCGAGTTTGTCCATGATTTCGGCTGCCTATGAGCCCAAGAACTTGTGTATAAGGCCTACATGGATCCAATAACATGTAGAGGAGTCCATGAAATCAGAAATCCAAGGTCCAAGTCGAAATCTTTGTCCAAAGATAAAAAGAGGAAACCAAGCCCAACAAGGAAGGTGTCTCCTTGAAGCTCCTGAATTCTCTAGGGTTTCTCTTCAATATTTCTGTATAAATAGGGGCTGTATAGCTCGTGTTTAGGGTGTCCTTTATCAGTTTTAAGTCTTATAGTATAGCCTAGCTCTACCCAAAAACCCTCACACAGCCAAAACACAAAGCTGCCGCCGAACACCCCTTGCAGCCGCATCAATCATCCCTTGCCGCCAACCATCCTTGCCTTAGCCGAACCTTTTAGGTAGGATTTGGTATGGATTTCTCCATGTCTTTGTGTATTGTTACTGTGTTTATTGTTCTTCATAAATATTATTTTTGGATTTTTGGTTTTATACAATTTCGGATGTTGTTAAGTTTTTCTTTGTGATCTTTTTAATAACATGTGAGTTGTGTAACGATTTAGTATGCATGTTAGGGTTGTAAAAGAAGTTAAAGAATCTGTATTTGTGTGTTTAACAATTGTTAAGTTAGTTAATCCTCTCCCGAGCAGATAATCGAACTTTAGGTTAGCTTGATTGCAACAGGTTAGCTATTAGGGGGGTGTTTCATGTGCCGTGGTATTCTAGGTCGAGTTGAGCGCTGAGACAATTCGGTCCTAGGTGCTACAAGGGATGGTAGGGTGAGAGATTTGCATGTGGAATAGGATGAGTGACGCCATACCTAGGAAACATGTCTCCAACGACTCGTGGACGGTAAGTGTTGCTTGATTAGATTGAGCGCTGAGACAGTTTAGTCAAGTAGTCACATAGTTTAGGGTTGAGCGCTGAGACAACTTTAAACACTTGAGAAGTCTTAAGGGTTGGAACTAATTTGCAATTGTGAAAACATAAATAAGATAATTTAACCTTTCATAAAACTATTTGCATGCTAATCGGAGTTTACTTGTTATGTTCTTGAAACGATAAAGTGACCAATCTTGTACATATTTGTTATTGTTTTATTTTTCTGTTTTGTTTATTGCCGAAACTCATATAAACCCCCCATATTATTCTTTATGTATATATTTGTTTATATTGTGTGAATATTTCTAACTATCTGTTTTGCAGAAATAAGTTCTTCCCTAGTGTCCCCGGTCTAGAACGATCCCTACTTACCAAAGTACAATGATAGGGTTTAAATTGATTAACATGTCATGTTATGACACGTCAGATCATAAGTAACTTTAGTAAATTGAATGAATGCATGCACAATTAACTCCATATAGCTCATGTAGCTGAGTATATTAAGTCTATATGTCTCATACCATGTAATTTACCATAAAGATGACTTAGGCTACTCACTTATATGAACTATCTCCCACTCAATTAATTGCAACATTCTTATGCATTCTCGTAAAATTTTCACATATTTACATGGGCATCGTGGGATATGGTACCTCCGAGGACAAGAGCTTAACTACACAAAAGTTTAAATTCCTAACTTTTTTACCCTAACATGTTGTATACATAGTACCATCACTTTCTTATATGACAACATGTAATATCAAAACAAATCCTACAATATTAATGGCAGCAAGAAAACAAACATTCACTCAAGCAAATAACACCAATCAAACTCATAAAACACACAGAGGCTCCCTATTTTCCCCTTACATAGAGACCAAGCTTATTGCATAGATACATATCCCTGCATGATAAGTAAAAGTCCAAATACAATTCACATTTTCAATCCATAAGCACAATATTAATTTTAAACACAAAACTATCAAATTAAGAACATATTTCACTTATGTATGTATGTAGGTATGTATGTATGTACATATGTACGTACGTACAACCTCTTTCCAATGAGGGCGCGATCCATTTTTTGACATATACGAGGGATTGGTCACCAACTTTTTGATTATAAAATCACATCTCCACCGTTCAATATATAGTTCTATACGAGCTCCGGCCACATGAGACGTCGAGGCCGGTCAGGGTCACTTCCTCTTCTCTGTGCGAGCCTCCCTTTGGTGATGGCGTGGTCCAGTTTAGCCTGGAACGGTGCAACTGGGCATCCAAAGTAATGAGGGCGACCCGATGGTTGTCCCACCGTTTATGGTGGTTCTAAGAGCTGAAACCACCCTAGTTTGATTGCCTCCTCCTTTTGAGCACAACCATGCCACCCATAAAGATCAATTCAGAGTGTGGAATTACATATCAAGATTTTTTTTTCTGTCAATGCAATTTTGAGCTTCTTCCAGTTTGAATTGATCAAAACTCTAGGTATTAAAGTTGTTTCCCTTACTTTGATCTTCAAGTTTCACGTTGGAAGTTTGTTGAAATTCGAAGTTTTGGTGGAGGCGTGTGACGCCCATGCGCCGCCGTCTGTGGCCGCGTGTGGAGGCACTTCCGGTGGTTCTAGAGGTTCTGGCTGCTTCTATAGGGTTCCTAGGGTTATTGGGTGGCTTGTAGGTGATTTTTCGTGGAAGATTGTGGGGTTCCAGCACCATGTGCTCGTCAATACGAACATGTGAATATATTATATTCTGATTTTGGTTATCAGATGATCGTGTAGGGATTTGTCAAAGTGGATTTACCGTCAGTTTTTAACGAGGGTAAATTCGTAGGGTGTTTTGGTGTATATGAGGGGTGATGAAGTTTGTTTAAATTGTGGTAGCTTTGTTTTGGGGATTAGAGCGTGTGGCTCGGCTTGATTTTGTTTTTTCGCTTTTGTGTGGCACTAAAGTCGATTATTATTATTAGGTGCTTCATTGTTCGACCAAGCGTGTTGGAGATTTACCGTGCGACGATAGAAGACGCAGCGGGATTTTAAGGTGAGTAAATCTCTCTGAGGTTCTGTGGTTGATATAATTATTGAGCGTAATTATATTGTTTGGATGCAGATAGTATATTACGTAAGAATATTCATGAGGATATATATACACAGGAGTATAATATATTGTTAACATAATATGGAGCAATATGGTAAGTTGATTGACATGCGGTGAGCAAATCTCACCTGGTTCACGATGGAATATATATATATATATATATATATATATATATATATATTATTGTTAACATAATATGGAGCAATATGGTTAGTTGATTGATATGTTAACATAATATGGAGCAATATGGTTAGTTGATTGATATGCGGTGAGCATAGCTCACCTGGTTCACGGTGGAAATTTCATTTATGGTTCATTGTCGTAAAATTATAAAATTGCTTTTCTTGAGAACCAAGTTTTGATTTAAAAATAAATGGACTTGATCGACTATGGTCCATTGGTTAGTTAAAATGATTTTCATTTATAAAACAATTTTAAGCAGTTTTGCGATTATGAACTATAAAAGGAGTGATGACGGTTTTAGATTACGTCATTATTGAGAATGATGTATTGCTATGCAATATTAAGATGAGAATGATATGTGTGTTGGTCATCTGCTATCACCGTGGATGCTCTAATGATTTCGAGATATCAGATGGAGCTGAGGTTTGGACCAGTGAAGATGTTGATGTTGACTCACGACATATGTGTCAGGTGAGAAGTTAGATGAATCAAAATGCGTATTCGAACTTGTGCGGTATCTGAAGTTGAGTGAGTAGTTGTACCTCGTGATTAGTCAGAGGACTCGTGTTCTAGTGGTGAACTGCGTGATTTTGCTGCGAGAGAGTTACCCGTATGCTTACCTGTGTGGCATCTAGATCCTCCTGTGTGGTGAAGAGATCTATTATGTTTGTGTGAGGTTTAGATCCTCCTGTGTGGTGAAGAGATCTATTCTGATGTTGTAGTTTAGATCCTCTTTATTGGCGAAGAGATCTATTTTGGATTTGTAGGTTATGTCGTCCTTAGTGGCGTACAACTATATTTTTCTAGTGTGACGTTTGGCTCAGGTGGAGCGTGTTTGATTTTATTATTTATTTAATTTTGTTTTCTTCGTTGTACCTTGATTTATGTGGTTTTGGGTAATTCTGAAACTACTCTTAATTGTCGGAATTCCCATGTTTTGATTTATGATTTTCTTTGTATTTTTCTGAACTAATCTTTGTGCGGGAAATGCATAAATTATCGTTATATTTATTTTATATCAATGTATGCTTGTTTTATTTAATCTTTATTTTTGTTATTAAATCTTCTTATTTTGGAAGCTCTAGTATCTTTAGGGTACGAGTCTGTGACTGTCTTTAGATTTACTCATACGAGTTGTAAAGCTTACCGGGTTTGTTTTGTTTACAACCCGCTGCACCAATTTATGGTGTCTGGTTTGATCTTACAAGATAGGGAATTATCAGACTTCGGAGATAGGAGTTTATTCTTGGAGGTTGGAACTCTGCTTGTAGCGGTCGTTGATTTGTAGAGAGCTTTTTAGGCGCGCGACTTATTTGGTTTCTTTGTATTAGCTTGTTGGAGAGGTTATCATGACTCGAGTTTTGAGTTTTTGGTTATCCTAAAATTCAGGTCGTGACATCTCTTGCCCAGGACAACAACTTCAAAGATGTAATTTTGAGTCGGAATCGCAAACCCTTATAGATGTCATAAACAACCTATCTCAAAGCTCAAATTGGATTCTCTGACCATACATAGCTCGAATCCGGTGATTAGCAGGATATTGCTCTTTTTTTCTCATAGAGGTGGACCCCTAGAAAAGAGAATGAAGCGGCAAACTGCATTGCATCGCTCTCCCGCCGGTAGATGTGCCCTGAAAAATGGATATCTAGGCCCCCATCCTTGCTGGTACATGTTCTATCCTGGGATGGTTTGTCGTGTCCTCCGATTTAGCCTCCACCTTTTGACAATCTAGGTTGGAATCAGTAGCTGACCTCCTATGAGTTATGTCATGTAGTTGGCTGATTTCTGATGCCAGTTTCTTGTTGGTTTCTCTCTGAGGCTCTGTTTCAGTAGCTTTGGTTTATCTATATTAGAACTGTCTCTGTTCTCTTTCTCCTTTATAAAAAGGGCTAATGACCATTTGCATAAAAAAATAAAAGTCAAAGCCTATTTCAAAGAAAATAAAACTTTGAAACCCAATTGAATGAAAGATACATTTATTTGTGCCCAAATACACAAATCCTCATTTAAACCATATTAAAATAATATTTCTCAAGAGAGAAAGTGTAAGAGAGAAGAATTTGTCGGAGTCTCGTTGGATTTCGGTTGCCGGACTCTGGTCATTAGTCGCCGGACTTCGGTCACCGATTGTGGGATTATCTCTGATTGCCGGATTTCGGTCACCAGTAATTCGGTTACTAACTCTTAATAACTCAGCTTATCACCCTTAATAATCATCGATACCTAGATTATTGACACCTAGTAACTTGTGATTTCTCTGGTTGCCGGATTCTGGTCACTGGTAACTCGATTATTGACCCCAGTAACTTAGTTATTGGTCTTCAATAACCACGGGTAACTCGGTTACTGACCCCCAGTAACTTAGTTATTGACCTTTAATAACCACTAGTACCCCAGTTACTGACCTCCAGTAACTCAGCTATTGACCTCCAATAACCACGAGTAACTCGGTTACTGACCCTCAGTAATTGATTGCCGACCTCCAATAACCAGATTACTGTCCCTAATTAAAACTCATACAAGGAAAATAAATAAATGAATTGATTCAAACTAAAGCCTATCATATAGAGAATTGATAAATGACAAAAAAGAAGAAGATAGAAGTAGTTGAGGTACATATAGAGTGCAACGTACAACTCATATATCATAATCTCTTGTCCAAAAACACAGTAGCTCTTCTATCACCAATTCATCATAAACCGTTGAAAAATATAGACATTTTCTTCTAAAATGCTACAGATCAATGCCATTTTTTTATTATTGTTCAAACCGTAAACTACTATCCACAGTGACAATCCACTAGATCATAAGTCATCAAGATGTCATGACAGAGCACAAGGGCAGTTGTAGAGTTGAATTTAGCCTCCAAACTTTGGCTGCAAATATCTCCTGAAACAAAAATTCTCCATATAAATGTACAAAGACCTCATCATTATATGATTGATATTCTATACTCCGTGTTCCATAGTATACAATTTCCTAGTTTTGTATTCCAAGATGATTTTGAATCATCTGCAGCATCACATATATCTATAAACTTGTTTATAGGTGGAACCTAATATTTCACCTTTACCGGGTTACAATTCAAGAAATAACCCGTAAGTGTGGTCGATTATTAAATATGCATCGTTTATTATGCTTGAAGTGCTGTTTACAGGGTGAAAGCCCAATCAGATTTGAGAAGCCACTCTGGGTCCTTTGTCAGGGCCCAGTTCATTGTAAAGTTGAGGAAAAGCAAGGGAGATTATTCCCACATTGGAAAAGGACAAAGTATGCTGCCTTTAATGCTACTATAAATACCGGCGCGGACCTCCCGGTAAGAAGACGCGCAACTTCTTAACTACTCTTAAGTTTTCTGCTTATCTGACAGTGTCTGATTTAAGCATCGGAGTGGCTTCCCTCGGTAAACCCGGGGACGCCTCTTTGACGTGTTTGTTCTTTACACAGGAAAACTCGGAGTACAAGGAAGTTCGCTATTTCTGGAACCGTGCAACCTGCTAAAGGGACCGCGAGTTTACCCGGAAACAATTGGTGCTCTCGTTGAGAGTCGAACTCAAGACCTCCCGTTCAATATTTTCAAGGACGGTAGAAATGGCAGGAGAACAAGATCCAACTAGGAGGCTTAATTTCTCAGGGGATGATAACCCGGGGACCTCCGGGACCCAGTTTGGCCAAACAGATTTGACAGCAGCATTTGAGCTCTTGAAAAATGATTTTCTCGCTCAGAAGGAGCAATCTACTCGAGAACATGCCGAGTTGATGACGGTAAGGGAGCAATTAGCGACTATCCAGGCCGAGCATGGGCTTCTTCAGGCAACCCTAACTCAAAGGGCGAATGCCATTGGGACGTCAGCCAGACTCGCTGATGTCATTACCCCAGAAGGGAATCCTTCGGGCTATGGAAACCCGCGAACTTTTGACAGTGCATACATACCACCCGCTATTCTCCCACCCACTGCCCACCCTAACCCAAATCCACAAATTATCCATCTCTCCAATCCTTTGTTCAATCACAATCTTACAGGACCTCCTCCACCTCCAGAGCCGGTGTAAAATCAACCACTTCCCCCAGCCGATGCCCAGACCCAGCTGCTCTTACAGTTGACGCAAACTGTGACCCAACTTGAGCAACGTCTTAACTCGGGAACAGGACCACAGCAATACCAACCCTTTATTACCCGTGCGAGCCCATTCTCCACACGGGTTCAAGCAGACAAAAAGCCACCCGAAGCAAAGCCATTTAAGATTAAAAGATATGCTGGAACGGGCTGTCCATATGCACACCTAGAATTGTTCCAGTCGCAGTTGGATTCAACCCGGTTCACGGATGCCCAAGCATGCCACGCTTTCCAGGAAACACTCAGTGAGGAGGCGTTGAGTTGGTTCCTCAAGTTACCGGCTTTGTCAATAGAAACCTATTGTCAGCTGACACAGAGGTTCCTTTCCTGGTTTATCCTGCTGTCTAGTGCCAACCGAAGCACCACTTCATTATTCAAAGTACAGCAAAGGGATGATGAGAGCTTAAAAGTCTTTGTAACCCGTTGGCTATCCACGACTTCCAAATGTGGGCACTTGGATGAGTCAGTGGCGTCAGAGGCGTTCTTGCAGGCGCTCAAGCCAACCCGCTTTGTGGTGGAGCTCAGGAAGCAGCGGTTCAGGTGCTACGACGATTTGATTAATGAAGTAACTCGGCAAGCTCAAGCCGAGTATGACACCTTCGGGGAACGCCGGATGAATACCGGGTTCACAAGCCAGCGAGCTGATGGATGGAAAAAGGAAGGGCAGAATAAGAGTGGCCAGGGATACTACGGCAAAAGTTCAAACAGACCAAGGGAGAAACTGAGAGAGGCTCCATACCCAAGACATCCAGCCCGGGAGGAAAAAACCACTTACATCCCTCGATATGAAGTGTTGACCAACTTGACTGCCTCCTATGAAGAAATTTGGAACCGCCATAGGAATGAAATTCCCCCGGCTCCAAAAAGGAAGTTTCCCAAAAGGGCAGGGCCGGACAACGGGCAACATTGTGCCTATCACAACGAGTCTGGCCACACTACCGACCGGTGTTTTTCCCTTCGAAACACCATTGAATACATGATCCAGAACGGCAAGTTACAGCAGTATAAGTCACCCGCTACAGGTGTCAACCTGATTGAAGTATATGGGGAGATAATGACGATTCACGGGGGTGGCACCCAAGGAGTATCAGGTCACCGGGCCAAAAGACTTTGCCCAAGAGGTCCGGAGTTAGAGATAATGCAGCTTTGTCAGGAATGCCGCAAAGAACTGGTTCCTTGGGATACCGTGTCATTTTCTCAGTCTGAAGACACGCTAAAAATGCATCATAATGATCCTTTCATTATTACTCTTCAGATTGACCATTGGCGAACTCGGAGGGTTCTAATAGACACGGGAGCCGCTGTCAGCGTCATGTTCAGCAGTTGCTACAAGGGGTTTAAAAGAGGAAGAGATAAGCTCTATAGGAACCACGAGCCATTAATCAGTTTTTCAGGTGAGACAACTCAACCGTTGGGGTCAGATCAGCTAACGGTCACAGTAGGAACCGGGCACCAATCCACAAGAATTGTAGTTCCCTTCATTATTGTGGACTGCCCATCATCCTACAATGCCATACTTGGGAGAGATGCCCTTTGGGGCCTGCAGAGTTTTATAGCGGGTCATATGCTGCTTATGAAGGTACCTACACCCGGGGGCTGGGTTACAGTTCGCGGAGACCAAGAAGCCGCTGTCAGATGCAACGCGATAGCAACAGCTCAGTCCCAGCATGAGATGTTTTCAGCCGGTTTTTCCATATCCCCATTTGACAAACCCGATGACCCTAGAGATGACCCGGATTCCTTGCCCATCAGTAAGACGGCACAAAAGAAGAGCCAGAAGTATCCTGCCAAGTTCCCCCGGCCAGCCCCAATCGAAGCAACAAAATGGATTCAGATTTCAGAAGAATACCCGGAGAGGAAAATTTGCATTGGCACAGGCCTTGACCCAGAGGTCAGAACCCGGATGATTGAGCTGCTAACCCGGAAACAGAAGGTGTTTGCATGGTCGTATGCAGACATGCCCGGGATTTCCCCAGAGGTTATGACACATTCCCTCAATATTATCCCGGGTGTTAAACCGGTAAGACAGAAGCGTCATGCATTTTGTGCAGAGAAGTACAAAGCCATTCAAGCAGAAGTTAAACGTCTCAAGGACATCGGGTTCATTGAAGATGCAACATACCCGGATTGGTTGGCCAATGTGGTGATGGTCAAGAAGGCAAACGGAAAGTGGAGGATGTGCGTCGACTACACAGATCTGAATAAGGCTTGCCCGAAGGATAGTTTTCCCCTTCCAAAGATTGATCAACTGGTGGATTCAACCGCGGATCAACAGCACACGTCTTTTACAACAGACAAGGGGATGTATTATTACAAAGTGATGCCTTTTAGACTCCGGATTGCAGGAGCCTCGTTCCAGTGCCTGGTAGTGGGCATGTTTGCAAACCAACTCAGGGATACTATGGAGGTTTATATAGATGATATGTTGGTCAAAAGCCGGGAAACAAGCAAACACCCGGATGACTTGGAGACCGTTATCGACATTGCCTTGAACAAGGGAATGAGATTAAACCCGGAGAAGTGTGTGTTCGGTGTTTCAGGAGGAAAGTTTCTCGGGTTTATGGTCAGCGCTCGGGGAATTGAAGCAAACCCCGACAAAATTCAAGCCGTCTTGGCCATGAAACCGCCAAGAACCAAGAATGAAGTCCAGCAACTTACTGGCAGGCTGGTAGCCTTATCCCGGTTTATATCCAGGTTAACAGACAAATGTGCCCCCTTCTTCAAAATTCTCAAGAGTCAACACCACGAGCGGATTACATGGCAGGAAGAGCACAATCAAGCTTTTGAAAAATTGAAGGAATACTTGGCGTCAGTTCCTTCCTTGTCCAGACCTAACCCGGGGGAAGTACTCTATCTATACCTGGCGGTATCTCAAACGGCTGTGAGCTGTGCCTTGATAAGAAAGCCAGAGTCTGAAGAACTGCCGGTCTACTATACTGGAAAAGGATTCAATGATCCTGAAACTCGTTATCCAGATATTGAGAAACTGGCCCTGGCCTTGGTGATAGCAGCAAGAAAGCTAAGACCCTACTTTCAGGCACATTCTATCCATGTGCTCACCAACCAACCACTACGGCAGGTTCTGCAAAAGCCGGAGACTTCAGGAAGATTGGTCAAGTGGGCAATTGAGTTGGGGGAGCATGACTTGCACTTTAAACCACGCACGGCAATCAAAGGGCAGGCCGCGGCAGACTTTATTGCCGAGCTAATACCAGCAGAATCCTCAGTTGCTGAAACTCTCGCTACGGAAGGAGACCCGGTGAGGTGGCAGATATTCGTAGACGGATCAGTTAATCAGAGGCAGTGTGGAGCAGGAGTTGCACTGGTGGATCCGGAGGGTAACATGTTTGACTATGCTTTACGTTTTAACTTCAAAGCGTCAAACAACACGGCTGTGTATGAAGCCTTAATCAAAGGGCTACAACTCGCTAAAGACATGGGCGCCCGGCATCTTCACATATTGAGCGATTCTCAACTAGTGGTGCAGCAGGTTAATGGCGGGCTTCAGGCAAAAGAAGCACATCTTTCCTCCTACCAAAAGTTAGCGGCTTTGTTGCTTGACAAATTTGACACCTTTGAGATTACTCAAATACCGAGGCAGCAGAATGGCAGAGCAGATACTCTGGCTAGGATTGCAACAGGGGAGGATCCCAATGCCGAGTTTAAAGGCCTACTGATCGAAACATTGGAGAAACCAAGACCTTTTCGGAAATTTTTGCAGTGGAAGCAAAGCCGCCACCGTCTTGGATGGATGAGTTCATTAACTTCATCCAAGATGGAACCCTACCTAAGGACCCGGTAACTGCTAAAAGGCTCAGGGTTCGAGCGGCACAGTATAGCATCCGTGAGGGGAAGCTGTATCGACGAGGACACACTTTCCCTGATTTGAAGTGTATTACACCCGAGGAGGGAGACCGGGTTTTGCAGTCACTTCATAGCGGGGTATGTGGAAAACCCTCAGAATGGGATATTACTGGCCTTCTCTGGAACAGGACGCCAGAGTCGTGGTAGATTCCTGTCTTCAATGTCACCGGTTCGCAGCCTTTCCCCGGGCCCCATCAGTCCCACTATCAGTAATCATTTCTCCATACCCATTTTGCATGTGGGGGATTGATTTTATTAGACCTCTACCCACAGCCCCGGGACAGCTCAAACACGCCATTGTCTCAGTGGATTATAATTCCAAGTGGATAGAAGCTCAACCCCTGGCTCGGATCACAACCGCAAATGTTAAGAAATTCCTCTGAAACAATATCTTTTGCCGCTTTGGAATCCCAGAGACGTTTATCACAGATAACGGGACACAGTTTGACAATGACGAGTTCCGGGAATTCTTACATTCCAATGGGACAAAGGTGATATATGCCTCCCCTGCACACCCGCAGACTAATGGGCAAACTGAAGCTGTTAACAAGCTAATCAAGCAAGTTCTGAAAAAGAAGCTGGAGGACGCAAAGGGTTTATGGGCTGAGAAACTTCCAGAGGTTTTGTGGGCACTTCGAACAACTCCGACAGAAGCCAATGGGGAGAGCCCATTTTTTATGACATTTGGCTCTGAGGCAGTGATCCCGGTAGAAATGGAAGTCCCGAGTGACCGGGTACAACTGTTTGACAGGGAAACCAATAATGAAGGCATTCGCCTTAACTTGGACCTCCTGGAGGAACGCCGGGAGCGTGCACATCTCCGAAATATCAACAAGAAGCAAAAAGTGGCCAAACATTACAATTCTCGGGTTATCAAGCGCCCACTCAAACTCGGGGATTGGGTAATGAAGGAGGTTATCCCTAAGCCAACGGGGTTGAAAGCTCCATGGGAAGGTCCATATGAAATTGTTGAAGTCGTGGGTCCGGCAACGTTTTACATCAGGGGTACAGATGGAGTTACGCTTCCACGACCATGGAACGCCCAACATCTACATCTTTTCCCCAAATAGGTAACAAGTTATCTATGAATGTCCAAATTTATTATCTATGATGTTATATATAAAGCCTTTCAGGCCCACAATGCATAAAAACCCTACCGGGTTATGTTTATCAAACAGTTTGTTGAGTGAATGCAGCCTTTAGCGGCCCTACTTGTATGCCTTAATCGCCAATCTCCGATAATCTCCGGTCTACATGACGTGAAATATTGCAAGCCTTAACGGCCTTATTTCACTGTCAAACTCGCCAATCTCCGATAATCTCCGGTCTACATGACGTGAAATATTGCAAACCTTAACGGCCTTATTTCACTGTCAAACTCGCCAATCTCCGATAATCTCCGATAATCTCCGGTCTACATGACGTGAAATATTGCAAGCTTTAACGGCCTTATTTCACTGTCAAACTCGCCAATCTCTGATAATCTCCGATAATCTCCGGTCTACATGACGTGAAATATTGCAAGCCTTAACGGCCTTATTTCACTGTCAAACTCGTCAATCTCCGATAATCTCCGATAATCTCCGGTCGCCAATCTCTGATAATCTCCGATAACCTTGACTTGAAATATTGCAAGCCTTTCACGGCCTTATTTCAGTCTTTGAAAGTCCTAACGGACCCGTACAGCCCTAGCGGCACTATTTATATTACCATGCCAAACCGGCACTGCGTACATTTTGTCAACACTTGCAGATTATGCATCAGATTAACGTGTTATTTTACAGGAGGAATTACCGTGTTATAGAATGGCATCCCCCCGTAAAGCCCTAGCGGCCTTATTTTCACCTTATAATGTTAACATACCAACCCGGCACTATATGTGTGAATTTTACCAACACTTGAAGGTTATGCATCAGGTTGGAAGTTCTAACGGGCCCGCAAAGCCCTACCAGTCCTTGGAAGTCCTAACGGACCCGTAAAGTCCTAGCGGCACTATTTTCATTTACATGCCAAACCGGCATCATATGTGTAAGTTTTGTCCACACTTGTATATTATGCATAAAATTACCGTGTTACTTGACAGGAACAATTACGCAAACACCTTCAATACTTTTATTCAAAAGTCAGTTACAAGGCAGAAAGCCGCTATAAAAATACAAGCTAGTCTACAAAGGCAAAAACAAAATCCTCCAAGAGAAGCTCCAACTCATGGCGCTGCAGACCCGCTACCACCGCCAGTGCTAGAGCCGCCACGTCCTCCCCGGGGCCGTATGATGAACTGTCCCCTACGGAGCGGCGGCCGGTTTTGAGGACCACCGACAATCCCACCACGGGAAGTACCTCTCCGGGCAGCTGAAGAACGAACCGGGGGACTCCGAACCGGGTTTGCAGGGGCCCTAGGGTTTGCAGCCATGGCAGGAGTCGACCGGGAGGTGCCTGCAGCCTCGTCGGGTCTGACATGGCCTTGGTGACCATCATACCCAGCTTTGTTGAGCCAGCCTTGGCGAATCCCGGCGCTAACAATTTCGGCTCGAGCCCTTGCCGACCGCAGCTTCAGTTCAAACTCGGGGCTCGCCAGAAACTCGGAGATGGCAGAGTCCTTGGCCCGGGAAACTGCCTGGACTAAAGCTCCTTTTTGTTGCTCCAAGGAAGTAACTTGTTGCTGCAGCGCCTGGTTTTGCTCGGTCAGCTGAGCTATAGCGGCATCTTGAGAACACCGGTCCTCCCGATGACCCTCGATGACCTTCTCAAGCTCCGAGTTTTTGGCCACCAACTCGGCCATTTGGTCTTCCACCTTGGACAACTCCTCCCACGACGAGGCCGCTGCTGCGCTTGCCTCTTCCCGGACCCGAGCCAGGCATTCTTCGCTCGCAGTCACCTGGTCCCGGGCCGCCCGGAGATCGTCCCTGAGAACTTTCTCTCTCTCGGGGATGCCTTCGTTTATAAGCCGGTCAGTTGCCAAGTACGACAACCTGACAGCCTACATAAAACAAATAACGGGTTAGTTTTTTTTTTTTAAAAAAAAGGACACGGGTTAGAGAAGAAGAACACTTACCCGCATCAGTTTCTCCTGTGTCCTCCGGGCTACAATCAACGGGTCCTCATGCTCCAGGACATAGGAGTCGGCGGCGCAATTCTTCAAGTCCGCTACCATCCTCTGGATGGCCACGTCCGCCATTCCCCCGCTCGCCAATTCCTCCATTATCTCAGTAGTGTCCCGGTGCTACTTTCTCTCCCTCCTCTCTTTCCTCTCCTTCCTTCTCTTCCTCCTCTCGGACCTCGCCGAGCTGGATGCCTCCCGGGTGCGCTTGCGAGAGGGAAGGGGCTCCACTTCGTGAACTTCGTAACTCCCGTCACTCCCCTCCGGGTTCTCACTACCTATCCCCCTTTCCAACCCTCCAACCTCTTCACCCCCGTCGTCATCCTCTTCGGTAAACTCCTCACCGGGGAGCACAGACGAGGGAACCGCGCTCATCACCGGGTCTTCAGTCTCTTCATCGGCGACGGTGAATTGAGTTCCCGGTTCTTCAAATACCGGGTTATCGTCCGCCTCCGAAGGATTCCCTTCAACTTCCTCTCCCTCCTGGCAAACCTCTGGCCCGAGTACCTCAACCAGGTACCCGGGGATCTCGTTGAAGTGTAAGGTGTCCACGAGGAATTTCTTCGTATCTCCTTGCTCTGCTTCTGGGTGCAGGAAAGCTGCTTTAGTGGTCAGGTTAACGTCGTACAGCTGACCGTCGGTGGCTTGCGTCCGGATCCCGGCCCATACAGCTTTGTCCTCGAAGCCGTCGTATATTCCCGGGTTCTTGCGTTTCGTGAACTCTATCGAAAGAAGAGCTGCAACAAAAGACATAACCCGTTAGACAAGAGCATGTGACAACAAAATTTCGAAATGACGAGACAAACCTGGGAGCTCCATCAACCGGCACCTGCTGTACACAAACAGCCTACAAAGCCGGTACGAACTCCGGTCATCTTGACCCCGGAAGGCCGAAAGCATCCTCCGGATCCTCTTCTCCATCACCGGCTCCAAAGGAATGTCGGGGACGTCTGCAACACAAATAACATAAGTGTAACTCGGGACGTAGAAAAGAAAGAAACCCTCAGGGAGAAGACTTACTCATCAGTTGTTGGAAATCGACCGGTACTTGAAGCGCATAGTCCGGGTTTTGAAAGGTCCTTATTAAGAAACTTCTCTCCCTCCAAGTCCTGCTCACCGAAGATGGCAGGTCCTCGATGATCTTCTTGAAAACCGCTTTGGACTTCAGTTGGATGGTCCCGCTGAAACCCGCCTTCCGGGAGTACTCGGCCCGGTACATGGCATGTAACTCGTGGTAGGTTGGCATCTGCTGCTTCAGCACCTTGTACATAACGCACAACCCGAGTAGCTGCCTCCACATGTTCGGTCCAACTTGCCCGATTGCGAAGTTGCTCGCAGCCAAGAGGTACTGCACCTCTTGCTTCAGCGGGAGTGACAGGCCGCAGCGTAGCTGATACTCGTGGCACAACGTCCACCCATCCCCGGGAGCGAAGAACTGGTCCTCGGGTTCTAACGGCCGTATTTCTACAGACTCGGGGATTTTCCAGTTGCTCCTTAGCTCCACGATCTCCTCCGCTGTCAGTGAGTACCCGGGAGGGTCAAGAGCGGTTCCATCAGTGAAGGTTACGGAGGCAAACTCGGGGACGTGAGTGTCCATTGTTTCGTTGGCCATCTGCAAAACAAGAATACACGGGGGCGTCAACAAAACCCAGGTAACCCGGCGTCACAAAGCTAAAATCCCAGACGCAGAAACCTAGAAAACCTTCCTGGGAACCCAGAAACAGTACACAAATCGTCCCAAAACAATCAAAAAGGAGGGAAGAAGAAACAGTACCTTAATTTTGAGTGTTTGAAGGGGTTTTTAAGATCGATTTAAGTTGGGGAATCCAAAGACAGTGACAAAAGAGAGCGAAAGCAAAAAGGCCGAAAAAGTTATCGGTTTGGAAGGTGAGACAAAACTGTCTCCCTCAACCCCTATTTATACAGTTAAAGGCGTGCACTGAAAGGACGTTTTGGTTTTTCAGGAAAATTGCCACGTGTCATGCATGCCGCGTCCCAAAACCGAAAAACTTTTCAGTTTCCCCCCACTCCAAACTGAAAACTTTTCAGTTTCCCCCACTACAACCCGGAGACGTCGTTTTCAATTCTCAAAATGAAACGTGTCTGCGGGGTACCCTTGCGTACGGACTTGGGGGACTGGGTACACCGGGTTTGGATGCTAACTTTGTAACCCGGTAAAGAAAAGATTTTAAGTCCCCACCCAAGCGTACCCCTTGACTGAGGACTTGGGGGACTTGTTTATAGGTGGAACCTAATATTTCACCTTTACCGGGTTACAATTCAAGAAATAACCCGTAAGTGTGGTCGATTATTAAATATGCATCGTTTATTATGCTTGAAGTGCTGTTTACAGGGTGAAAGCCCAATCAGATTTGAGAAGCCACTCTGGGTCCTTTGTCAGGGCCCAGTTCATGTAAAGTTGAGGAAAAGCAAGGGAGATTATTCCCACATTGGAAAAGGACAAAGTATGCTGCCTTTAATGCTGCTATAAATACCGGCGCGGACCTCCCGGTAAGAAGACGCGCAACTTCTTAACTACTCTTAAGTTTTCTGCTTATCTGACAGTGTCTGATTTAAGCATCGGAGTGGCTTCCCTCGGTAAACCCGGGGACGCCTCTTTGACGTGTTTGTTCTTTACACAGGCAAACTCGGAGTACAAGGAAGTTCGCTATTTCTGGAACCGTGCAACCCGCTAAAGGGACCGCGAGTTTACCCGGAAACAAAGCTTATGTTCGGAAATGCGTTGCATCACACCCTTTCTCTGTTATCTTTTCTCTCGATCATAACTCTATCTCTCTCTCTCTCTCAATCGCTCAATCCATACATCACCGACACCGGCGTTGAAGACAACATCGACAACTCCAGCGCCGTCGTCAAGGATTGCGCACATCCAACGCAGACGCCGTCATCAAGGACTGCGCACATCCAACTCATACGCCGTTGACAACTCAATGCACTCCTACTCAACGCCAACCTGATGGCGTCGTCAAGTCGCTGGTGTAGCTGAGATTGATGTCGTCTGCGCCGCACTAGATCTAGTTAAGATTCATGGCCGGATCTCCTCCTCCTGCTCCGTTTGCAACCAAGCTCTACAGATTTCAGGCTGAGGAATAAATTCTGAAGTGGTGAGGGTGATTAGCTCTGTGATGTAAGCTCGCTGGAGTTGCCAAACCTCCACCTTCAACTGATCATCTCTCTCTCTCTATCAACTCAGCACTTTATTGTCGGACTCGTCGGTGGTGGCGGTGTCACCGCGGTTGACAGCCGGCCGATGTCCATGATAAGGATGTAACAAAGTTTCTGAGGGAGGTGAAGCTGATTCATTGAGGGAGGAGTTGGCGTGGTACAGTGAGGGAGGGTGCATGGCAAGAGAGTAGATCTGGTGTGTGAATGAGTATGGATGTGCAGTAGGTGTAGTTGTTTTCTTGATTATTTGTGCCATAGTTATCTTCATAATTTACTTTTTTCTCTATTTTCTTTTACCGACATTTAGTAAATTATTATGGAAGTTTATTAGTCCAAAGTTACTTTTAACTGATTATTGGGGGATAATAACTGATTATTGGGGGTTAGTAATCAAGTTAATGAAGGTACACTACCAGGATAAGCACTTTAGCCGACGAAATTTTTTCGTCGGCCTGTTCACAATTTTCGTCGGCTATAACCTTAGCCGACGACACGTCGTCGGCTATAATTCGTCGGCTATGCTTATAGCCGACGAAATAAAGTCTGTCGTCGGCTATACTCCAAACCTTAGCCGACGAAATAATATAAAAAATTCGTCGGCTATAGTCCAAACCTTAGCCGACGAAATAATATAAAAAATTCGTCGGCTATAATCCAACACTTAGCCGACGAAATAATATTAAAAATTCGTCGGCTATAATCCAACACTTAGCCGACGAAATAATATTAATATTTCGTCGGCTAAAGTTTTAAAAATTAAAAATTAAATATAGAATAGCCGACGAAATTAGCACACTTTCGTCGGCTATGATACTTTTAGCCGACGAAAGTGTGCTAATTTCGTCGGCTAAAGGTTGTTGGAAAAAAAAAAAACTAGCATAGCCGACGAAATATGGTAAATTTCGTCGGCTATAGTACTTTTTATACTAGAAACCCAAAAAAAATTTATACATTACCATCCAAGCAAGCTGCAAATTACAGAAACAATTTCATAACCAACAACAACACACCATCTAAAGTAACATAAACATTCTGCATTAAATTTTCAATTCATAAATTGTTCATAAACCTAAAAAGTAAATTAATATTTGTTCATAAACCTAAAAAACTAAATAAATAATTGTTCATAAACTTAAAAAACTAAATGAAATCGATATCGTCTAAATCAATATCTGCTCCAGGATGAGGTTGTTGGGGAGGTTGGGGAGGTTGCGGCGGCTGAGGTAAGACAATAGGCGGGGGCATGGGCGGAAACGGAAGTCCCTGCTGCTGTGCAGCTATAAAATCTTGCATGTACTGGTACATCTGCTGCTGCTGTGTCTGCTGGGCGGCATAGACTGCTACATTGTACTCCTGTAGAGCGGCAGTATATGCTGCTTGGGCGGCCTCTCTCGCGGCAGTATATGCTGCTTGGGCGGTCTCTCTCTCGGCAGTATATGCTGCTTGGGCGGCTTGTTGTTCCCGTAACATCTGAACTTCCGCCTCAAGCTGAGTCGTTCTGCTGCTGGTCGAGGCTCCTTTTTTCTGAAACCCAGGAGTGGTTTTCAGTACCCCCTCGCCCTTCTTTCCCAGGCCCCGACAGTAGAAGTTATTTCCTCGCGGTGGGAAGGCTGTGCCCATGATCCTGGCCCCAACGCTGAGATCTGAACTGTCGATCCGGGACATGGCTTCGGACATGTCTTCCTCTTGCGTGTCAGTCCATGTCTCCCTGACTATAGCAGCCATCACCTCGTCAATAGCCTGCCTCACCCTCGCCTAATTTGATAGGAAAAAAAATTAATTAACATTTTAAAATATATATATATATACATATAATTTACTAAATTTTAAAACATAAAATGACTTACAATATCCTCCTGGGAGTCAGGATATGCCTTCTCGTACGTATAGACGTACTGGTTGACCTCTGGATGTTCCCTGGCCGCCTCCTCCATCAACGATGCGAACGGTCTAGAACCGGCATGATGGTTCCTCATGTTGCGTTGCCGGTTTTGAGCGTTCACCCGGGAAACGGCCTACAAAGGAATCAAATTAATAAAATATTTTAAAACGTATTAAATATAATTCAATATAATAAATAATTATTTTTAATTACCTGTTTATGTGGGTTGTTGAATTCCGATATCAGAAGCCAACGCCACTCGTACTCCCTGAACTGGAACTCAAGGGGGGTGCCGAAACGTTCGTTCCCATGTGTAGTCCAGTGGGTCCGTAACTCGTTCTTCCACTCCTTGTACCTGTAATACGCAAAAAAAAATATAAATATTATAAATTATACATTGTTTTTTTTTGTCCTTAACTTTGCAACGTACTTTCCCCCGTGCACAACGTCCGCCCAGGTGTTCCTCAGGTACTCGGGAACGTCAAACCACACCTACATTCAAACATTTATTAGTTTAGACGTTCATAAATCTACAATGTAATAAATAATGTTAAATATGAATTTTGTTATACTTACCGACATGGCGTTGTGGACCATGTCCTTAACCTCCTGTGGGACCTCGCCCCAGTCTGACCACAACATAGGGACTCTATCCCTAATAAGCGCTCCCACGCGGCCAGAGTACATCCTCGTCTTGCCGCCCGATACTACGTTCCCATCCTCGTCAGTATCAATGACGATCCTTCCCGTACGTACTCCCGAATAGTGGGTCAGCAACTCGAATATTTTTTTGTTATTAGGGGTTAGTAATTGATTATTAGGGCCAGTAACCTAATAATAAGTTGATTATTGGGGTTCAGTAACTGATTATTGATGGTCAGTAACTGGCTTACTAGGGGTTAGTAATCAATTTACTATGGAAAATTCCAGTTATTGAGGGTCAGTAACTGAGATATCTGAGTCCGGCGACCGAAGGCCTACGGATGGTGACCGAAGTATGATGAGGTTTCAACCACGTCTTCCCGCTCCTCCATTTTGTAACACCCCGTACCCAAATGTTACCTTTGTACAAGGGTTTTTGGGTTACCGAGAGCTTTTAACTGTGACCGGTAATTTGATAAGTTATCGCTCGAGTTTATTTTTGAGTTTTTCTAAAATATTCAAATTTCTTATTTAAAGACTCGATGTTGTAGTATGTGTCGACCTGAGTTTCCTGGTATTTTTGGAATATTTTTCAGAGCTTCCGTCTATTTTTTATGAATTTTTGATGTTTATGGTAATTATTAATTAGCATTTTAGTAAATAATTTCTATCATTTAACCATTTACTTTTTACCTTCTTTAAATCATGACCATTTATCTTTGTCAAGATCTGATCGGGGCTATTCATTTCTCTATAAATAGAGAAGAGAGGTCTGACTCGGGTCAAACCTCTCCCCCCCTCTCGACTCTCTCATCTCCAACGAGCTCCACAGCGGCGCTTCGCCACGTCCAGCTACCCCATGTTGGCGCACCATCGTCAAAACATTCCTCTTCCTTCCTTCTTCAAAACCTCCAACACAAATCACTCAAAGAACCCAAGATGAGGGAGATCGCCCGAAGAGAAGCACGATCGTGCTCGTCGAAGTTTGGCCAACTTAGGCGACCTCTTGGCTAGTCAAGGGTAGGTTTTCGTTCATTTTCTCTTTACCTTCATTTCCATGTCTTGTGTGTCCGATTTCGAGACCTAATCGAAAAGCCCTAATTCTAATTTGTATTTCTGGGTTTGACAGCGGGCCACCGATGACGAGGTTTTGGGCCTCTGGTAAGCTCTTCGTGCCCAGGCAATGATGGCAGCGTGTGTTTGGGGCCTAGACACGAGGAGGAGAAGGTCTGGGCAGCTTTGAAGGGCGCTGATGAAGTTTTCGTAAAGCCAGGAGGCTGCCTAGCGGCCACCACGACAAGAGGGCTATTGTATGTGTTCCGGACTAGACATAGGGTAAGAATCGATCCCGTGTTGATGTTGTTATTATCTTGGTAATTAATTTGTTATGTTTTGTTGTTGTTGTGAACTTGGTGAATAGAGAAAATGGGGAAGCTATGACGAAATTCCGGCAAGTTGTCGGATTCCGATAGAATATTTCAGCGAGTTGCCAGAATCTGGAGAAGTAACAGAAGATTCTGGCAGAAGCCGAAGAGGTAGAAATCGATTCTCCTGATAACCTTAAAGTCGTAAAGTTTTTGTAAAAAATTGAGTCTGGTTAATTACGGAAAACTTACCGAAAATATGAAGTTTTCATTTTGGGAAAGTTTTCCTTTTTAGAAAGTTTCCATTTTTGGAAATTTTGATGGTAAAAAGAAAAGTCAATCTTGGTTAACCGGTGAAAATAAGTTAATTAGATATCTAAATAGAAATTGGTCAAAGTTGTAACTTACTGATGTAGTCGAGAATCTTGATAAAACTAATGAAAAGAGCGGCTCGAAAAGTATTAATTGATACTATTGAAAAAATAATATTTGAGTTCTGTAATTTGGAATTTATCTAAGGGTTTTATAGTTTTGCCAACTCAAGTTTGTATATGAGATAACCTAACGTCAAATGAAATATTAAGGACAGTCGATGTGTTAAGGTTGTGTAGTCGGAAACTATCACATCGCGATTCTAGAATTATTTTACGGTTGGTTACTTTTATCTTTTACCATTATAAGTAACCGTTTGACTGTAAAGTTGACTTTTATAAAGTCGAGAATTTAGGAAAACTTTCTTCATGAAAGTCATAAAGGACGTTGATACGAGTTCGTGGACGCATAGCAAGCTCAAATCGGAGATCGTATGAAGGAGTTATGGTCTAAAAACAAGAAGTCACTGTTCATAGTAAGTAGTATAAAAAGGAAAACTTACCCGGAGTAGAAAGTTAAAAATAAAAAAACGTACTCTCTCTCGACGAAAACGGCTGCCGGATCTTCTCTCCGCTACCGGGCCGCCATCGAGTCGCCATAGGTCGCCGCACCTGTCACAAAATGACCGTCTCATAGTCCATTTCAATTCTAGGTAAGCCTTTAGACCTATCTCGCCATGATTGAGGAGAAATGTCGATTTGTTTGCCTAGTGTACAGTGTTGAGTTTAGATCGAAATTCTCCCACCTCAAGCCACCAATTGGTGAGTTCTATATATGATTAGAATGGGTTTTAGGAATACTACTCACCCCTAAAGTTTGGTTGATTAATTTAGAGTGTGGAGGGAGAATCGAAGATTTGAAGTTTAAAAATTTCGGGTTTTTACATTTTCCTTCGATTGACCTAGTTAGAGGCCGAATTGGCCTTCGAGTTGAACTAGAAAGTTGTTCCAAATGATGAGATGAAGCTACTGTTAAAATTTGGTGGTGATTGGAGGTCACTGGAATTTCTGTCGGCGGCAGCGGAGCTGGTGGCAGTGCTGTCACTTTTTGGGCAGTTTTTCATGCCCATTAAATAGTATAAAATGATAAGAGTCTATGGTTTAAATTTGGTAATTTTTGGAGAAGTTTTGGTTAGGTTTTGGAATTTTTCAAGTTTAGTATTATTGGCGGAGATTAAAATATTAATCCGGCCATCGATTATTGCCGGTTAAGGTTTAAGAAATATTTTAAGGACTCCTAAGTTATTGGTGAAGGTCGAGGATTTTTAGTTGACAAATTGAGAAGTGTGGAGACGATGAGCGAGTTGTACGCTTATAAATGTGTATGCCTATATTATTTAATTATTACTCTAGCGTCTGAAAAAAAAATAATATTAATTGTGGAACAGGACGCAAAGAGGCTCGTGTTGTGGAGACTTCTCGCGAACGGAATTCGGGTTTTCGTCAGGCTAATGCCTAAGTCTGTGAGTAGACTTTTATTTTAAATATATTGCATGCGACGAGTTTTTATTGAGTTTATGTTTTATTCATGGGAATTTCCTCCACGTTGATTTTTATGGTGATTTTGGGAAACTTCGAGAATTTAATATTTTTCAAAGATAAGTGAGCCGGGAAAGAGGTTCCTACTATTCCTATGAGTTTTAAATGATTTTTCTGGAATATAATTTTAAGTTGTTATCACCATTTTGGGTTATGGAGAAGGATTATATTTTAAAATGGGAAAACTTGGCTCTTGAATTTTAATGATTTAAAGTAAAGTCAGGGAACCGGTTTCGGATGCCTAGGAAAGTTTTTAAATCCAATGTATTTGGGGAAAAATCTTGGGTGTTTTGACTTGAATTTTGATTTATTTACCCTGAGGATTTTAAGGATTTTTTTAAGTATATATATATATATATGTATTGCTAGCTTGCATGGATCCTCTCCGGATGGAGATCGTACCCTTTCCGGATTGTATCTGGTCAGACCTTCTTCGGTGGTAGCTGGTCGGAAGAACCCTCCCCGATAGAGCCTGTCAGGACCCTCTTCAGTGGTAGCTGGTCAGAAGGACCCTCTCAAACAAAGCAGGTCAAGGGGCCATCTCCGATAGAGCTGGTCAATAGACCCTCTAGTGGATTAGAGCTGGTCAATTGTTTTCTCGTGGTCATGGTAACACTATACTACACTAGTAAATTCTGGATTTGAGCCAAGGGGATTGGTGAAAATGTTGTTTTAACACTTTTTTTTTCAATTGTTGCATGCGTATGAATTTCAAAAGAAATAAGAGAGAACAAAAATTAATTATTTTTCTCATGCTAGGATATTATTTTTGTCCACTCACTCTAACGTTGTATTTTAAATGTTTCTTCCCTGGACCCTTCGTTTTCAAAGGTCCAGTGTTGTAGGGTTCTTGAGAGGAGGTCGCACGTATAAAAGTTGAGGCATAGTCAATTAACCCTCTGTCGCTGCAAGTTTATTTAGGTATTACTTTCATGTAGATTGCTCTGATTACCCTAACTTAGACAATTGAATAGGTTTTTGAAGCGTAGCTGTGATTTGAGGAGTAGGATGGCTTCAGGAGTTGGGGGTTGATTTAAATTATTCAAGGAAGTGCTAAATTGGTTTGTAGGAAGGATTGTCCATTTCAAGGGAGTTTCGGTAAGAAGCTCTTTTGAGGTGGTTCCTGCAGGATTTACTTCGGATTAGAAGGGTTTAACTCGGGGTGGGTCCTGACAGAAACTAAACTTCGAATCGATAACCGGAAATAATTCTATTTGTTGATAAGCAGATAAAGGGAATGAGTTTGGTCAACACCTAGTTAAATTAGGACTTCCTAGTCAAACTAGGAAAATATCAAGTCAACAGTAATAAAGACTGATATGTTGGATTAATTTTACAGCCTTTGGTTGAACGTGAGACAGACTCGACCATGTGGATATTTCAAGGTAGCACTCGAGGAGTATTCCGAGCAATGAGATCGCATTAAGTTCTGTGAGTGAAATTTTTATTTTAATGATATGCATTCACTAATGTTTTTATTTAATTATAAGCAACATGAATTTTTTCTTTATATTGAGCCGGTGGGTCAGGAAAGTGGGTTGCTCGCCCTTCCATCAGCCCTTTGTTTAAATTAGCGGAAATTTGAGTTATGCTTATTATATGGGGAAGTCTCAGATTTATGGCCATTATTATTAAAACAGTCCGAAAATCGTACTTGATGCATATTTTAATTAACGGGGAAGAGTCTCTTACGAATTTTCAGATTTTACGTTTTGTTTTCTTCACAGTGAAGAGTCGTTAAGGAATTGACGCGGGATGCGTATAGAGTGATGACCCTTACCTAAATAAGGTGGTGCGAGGTGGTCCTCCCCCCACTTAGGAAAATCGCGCAGGGTGCGATTAGATTGATAACCCCACCTAATTAGGGTGGAGCGGGGTGGACCCCCTACTTAAAGAAGTGGCGTGGGGTGGATAGGTTGATGACCCCCACTTATTTAGGGTGACGCAGGGTGGACCCCTAGCTAATTAGGGCGGCGCATGGTGGACCTCCCATTTAAGGAAGTGACACGGGGTGCATTGAGAGTGATGACCCCATCTAATTAGGGTAGCGCAGGATTGGCCCCCTATTTAAAGAAGTGACACGAAATGCGTTTAGATTGATGACTCCCCACCTAAATAAGGTTGTAAGATCCCGAATTTTTAAATTTCTCATAATTAATTTTTCTTCTTTGAAATAGAAAGTAAAGGTCGTCATGAGTTTGTCCTATTTTTCGGCGAATATTTCGGACTCCCGATCTATTTTTAATGATTTTTTGAAGTTTCGGCGTACTTTGTACTATTCTTTAATGTGGCAAGCTCGGGTTGGTCAATAAACTGACACGTGGCGTATGGGAAAGGGACCAGCTGACCCACTGACATCAACATCAGTATTACTCATTGCTTAGATGTCGTTTTCTTTAAAGAATGTGTTGTTGGTTGACATGTGGCAAAAAATGGACCAACCATATGTTGACACGTGTCTCTGTGTTGGGCAATTAATAGGGAAACAACACGCATTCTTTCTGTATGCGATTTTGAGACTCTTTATCTCTCTCTCAATTATTCTTAGTCTCCGCAGTCTTTCTCAATCTAGTTTATATTCTTTCTCTTATTAGAGTTACTACTAAACTTCCGCGGATCATAACTTTTGATCTATAAGTCTAATTTTTATTTTGCGATGGGCTACGAGTTCGTATCGATGACCTCATTCTAACTATTGAGGTTGGATTTTTAGTCATGGTGATTTCTATATGGCTTGCTTTAGGAGGTTTGGTTAACGATCAGTATTCTCAATGGGGTTTCGACGCTATCAAGATGAGTGGATTCTTGTAATATGTTTAAAATATTCTTATATGCTTTTAAAATAGTCAAAAATTATGTTTTTGATATTTTTAGAAACATCTCTCTATTTTATAATGAAGTATGTCGATTTGCGAAATATGCGGTGATTTATATTATTATAATGTGTTGGATCCATTGTTTGACTAGTCATGGAACATGTGAAATTCTTGATTGGTTATACCGAAGTAAGGATGTGACACAGGCTGGTATAAGACTTGAAGGTCATTAGGTTCCCATGAGGGATCACTAAATTGAAGGATAATCAATAAGAACGGATTGTGCGATATGATGAATTGCTTGATGCGATGTGTATACGATATACGTATTTTGTAGCATGAGTAAAATGTCATGGCTTTGCGGGCATACTACATTGGTTCACTCACTCAGCGCGTGGTTATGCTCATCCGCTTATATCTAATATTTTTTGCAGATAATTACTTAGACTGTGCCTAGCAGGAAAATGGTAGCTGACGAGCCTAGAAGATAGTGTTCTATTTACATTTCTCTTTGTAACACACGTTCACACCTCAAGACTGGAGCCCGGTGGTTAAATCTCGCTGACGCCGAGATCGGGGTGTGACAAAGGTGGATTGTGATGGGCCCCTCACTTAAGGAAGTGGAGCAGGGCATACTTAGAAGACTGAAGAGGCTCTGACACTAGTCTAGAAGGCTCGTTGTCATGGTGAAACCTCTTTCCTATGTTTTTTTTATATTTTTTTTTATCATTGTGGAATCTCGATCCCGGTCTCAAACGGGATCGTCTCGTATGGTATACATTTTTAAAAATGTAATCCCGTCCCGTCTCGTAAATATATTATCGGGACGAAACGAGATTCTCCGAATCTCGTCCCATATCCAGCCCTACAATAATGTTAAAGCTAGGAGAAGTTGAAATCTTACAATCTTCTTTGTTCATCCTACATGCTCATTCATCTTATATTTTAGTTTTTTTATAATAAGTTTACTTTACACACCCATTTCGTTTTCCAATAATATTCATATATGACATAAGTAACTGCAATGACAGTTGCCCGATTAAGAGTTCCGCAAAAGTTGTCATAAACCTTAGCTCCAAAAATCGTTTCCTCTGGTCCATCTGACGACGCGTCTTCGGGCGTTGTCGTCAAACTGGATTTATGACGTCTAGGCGGTGGTTAAGCCTTAGTTAGGGCAATGATGGTGGGTTGAGAGATGGAGGTGACTTGGTGTGGTTAAGAACTGTTGAAATCGGTGTTGTAGATGCAAAAGGTGTCGTTCCGCAGAAGCAAGGGTTGTCTACATTGAAGAGGCAGTCCAGGCCATGTAGCGGTGTGGTGTGATGACACAGTGGGGAGCTTGATGGGGAAAACGAGGTGGTAGCGGCGATGGACTCCCAGATAGATTATGGTCGGGATTCCATGCCTTGTTTTGTGTGGTAACTATGTAAGATGGGTTGTGCGGTATACCCTCTATGACAGTCGAACGGACAGTCTACTTGGTGTGGCGGTAGCGGAATTCGGCAGCGAGAAGCAAAGGTCACAGCTTTGCACCCAGGTTGTAACATCTTCTCTGGGTCGGGTCAATGGCTTCCCTATTGAGGCCCAATGGGTTTAGGTGGACCCTGAGCACTTTATTTGTCCAGATTTAGGTATTATAGGTTATTTTTCTGGTCTGATTTTTAGGGTTTTGATTTTGGATTGTTTGTCGTCCCTCCTTTTAGCGAGGATGTCCCTTCCTTCGGGTGAGGGTGTTAGGTGTTGTCTTTGTTTGGTGTTGTTTGGTGGTTCTGGTTATGTTATCGTTGGTGCATGTCTAAGAACTATCAGTATTAACGTCAGTGTCTTGTTGTTGTCAATGTAATGGGGAGGTCGCTCCTGCATATATGCTGACGGTTTTGATATATAGTGCTTGGCGAGGTTGTTTCTTCTTGAGATTGGCTGTAATAATGTATCGAGACTTCTGGACAGGGTTTGGAGTAGGTTACAGTTGGACCCGTTCTGGTTCATGGTCATGTAATCGTAGGTATGTGGGTAAGGAGGAATGTGTGAACTTGTTGTCCACCCCTGAAATCTCTCATGGTTGTAATGGTTCGTTATTTAATACAAATTCATGATAGTTTCCTCAAAAAATATATATGACATAAGTAAATTTAAACAAAAATCTAATCACAATCTATAGCAATAAAAAAATACTAACGTAATTTCTTTCCATTTTATTTCTAAATCATTTTGTTCTGTTTGTTGAACCATTCTGATTTATGTCAAAAAATTCATCCTGTTGTGAGCAATGAATTGAGAAAACAAATATTATATATGCATATATATATATATATAGTTTTGTGTTTTATATTTTTACTTCAATGTTTGAAACAATATTGTAATCAATTGTTAAAACTAATGAGTTTATGAATTTTTTAACTCAAATCCATTTCATTGATAATAAAGGGTTCATTCTGAATCAATCAAATGTCTTGTGTATATAAAGCAAATAAGATCGCAAGTGATTCAACGTAGAGTGATACCCTCATTACATATTTCTTGCTCACATAACCATCTCACCTATAGTCGCCAAGACTATGGATAAAAACCAAAGGAAATGGAAAATAACAAAACTCATAATCCAAGATCCGACCTCAGAAGCCGGTCCGAACTGGTGTAAAAGAGCCTCTAGGGGTATGCAGTTGTCGTCGTCGTCGCAGTCGACCTCACTCAGCATTAACACCACCTCATCCTGGCTCGGTGGCTCCGCCCCCACTCTGTCATTGTCTCTATCGATTGGCCGGCGCCATGTCGACAGAGGAGAACTCCGACTAGTCCCTAGAGATACCAGTCAAGACGCTAGTCTGAGGTCCAATAATTTTGGTTTCGGTTGTTTCAGGTTTGATAAAAAATCAAAACACCAAGCTTTAGAGCTGACTTGAGTATGAGTTCAATCAGCAGGGGCTTCCTTTTGGTTGAATTAGGAGGATGGGAAACATACAAAGGGAGTGTGTGTGAGAGACGAGAATGAAAGAGATCGGAAGAGAGAGAAATACTAATAAAAAAAATAAAAGACGAGTAGTGTAACATGTCAAAGGAAAAATGATCCAAACAGTGTCTGACTTTTTAGAGAAGCAAATCTTTGGTATCTCACGTTTCAAAAACTTTAAAACAATATCCCACGTTCTTACCCCGATTGAAGAAAGGTATCTGAAACCATTAATTTCATTTTAAAACTAACGACAGATTTTTTTGATACGAAAAGACTAATTTACCCTTTGTTAACAGAGTCTGACTTGTTAAAGAAGCAAAATTTTGGTGTCTCACGTTTCAAAAACTTCAAAATAATATCTCATGTTCTTATTCCGACTGAAGAAATGTATTTGGAACCGTTAATTCAGTTAAAAAATCTTTTTTATTCCTTTTTCATCTCTAAAATTCTATGTCTTTAAAATTAAGAACAATAATTAATTGAAATTTTATGTAAGAGTAAATATAACTTAGTAAATTGAAAAGAAAAGAAAAAAGATTGTCATATTCGTCTCCATAGAAGAAAAAGAGAAAGGAGAGGCGCCGTCACCGGAAAAAGAGAAAAGATAGATGCGTTGTTAGTGGAGAAGAGAGAAAAGAGTAGCATCGCCGTTGAAAAAAAATCTTGTCGTCGTAGTCATCGTCATTGTCGAATATACTTTGTCAAACCGGTTAACCCTTTTTAAACACAATTGTTTATAGTTGCCACTTAAGGAAATTCTCCACAATCAAAGCCAAAACATAATCAAGCTTGCTCCGACCCTCCTCCAAAAACCCATAACGATCAAGTGAACCATGACTTCTCCACTCCGTCACGACGACCTCTTCTTCTCTCTCTCTCAATGAATAATACAGTGTCTGATGCTAATACTTGACTTTATGCACTTGATAGTCAGCATTAGTCAACCATATTCACCTAAACTATTTTGTATTAGCCATATTTTTCAAATCTTTGTGGTTCATGTTAAAATTACGGAACTTCTATGATCAATTGGTGGTTATCAAAATCAAAAGTAGCAAGATGTCAATTTGAGATTCAGATGTTGAACCGGATCCTACAATAGCAATCTATACCATGTGATCTCGACGAAGTGGGGACCTTGAGTGGATTAGAGGAGGGTGAGGAGTTCAAATGGGAGTGATGGTGCAGGGAATGTTGGTGAATCGGAACTAATAGCTTCAGATACCTATCTTAAGTTGGGGTAAGAACGTGAGATACTGTTTTGATGTTTTTGAAACGTGAGACGCTAAAGTTTTACTTCTCTAAAAGGTCAGACACTGTTTGGATCATTTTTCTAAAAACAAAAGATAAATTAGTATTTTCACATAAAAAAATGTCTACCGTTAGTTTTTTTGTTGGAGTAGAACTCTCAATGTCATTTGTATCCGTTGGGCTCATTCAATGGAGTTGCTATGAGGACGCCACTGCTATACACAATCACACAAGCCTCCATGCCATTCACTACCACTCTACCTACTTGGTATGCATTTGATTTTGTGCATTCATATATATGGGCAATGGCACCACCTCGGTTGGCTCTGGACAGAAAACTCTTGGGAGTCTTGAAACAGTTTCTTACACGTTCACCTGTTGTTGGGGTTAACCTAAGTTAAGTCATTAGAGCGACATTGGTCACTTTAACTACTAAACATTTTTCACCGGTTTGTTTTTTGATTAACTTGCATCCCAGTTTATGTGGCCGCCAACTTAAACATTATTGCAAGTAAACAAAAGTGATATAAATTAGAAGCTCTAACAAATAAACCAACACTTCTCGTATCAATTCTCATTACAAAACAATCAGGATCTAGCTAATTAAAGATCAACTCACACTTGTCTTATTAGTCCAATTCGTACGAATTCTCTCCGGGAGATGTACAGAGCTGCTGTAGGTACATAAGCTAGCTTCGATCTCATATCAATTAAGGCCATGGTTCTTACCTCTGTAATTACATGAGATCAAAGGGCGCAGTTGTTCATTGTAGCCTCTTTAAAAACTTTGAAATTATTATATCTTTAACTCGGAACAGATACAAATTACAGAAGCATACAACTTAGGCAAGGATACAACTTATTGTATCTACCAGCTATTTCTATGAAATAGCGTCGCTCAGAAATGTCACATGTTATTTGATTATTAGTTAAGTATCATATATAAAATTTAAAAAATAAAAATTTTAATTGATGAATAGTGATTGCCTTTCTGACAGAGTTGCACCGCTGGATAAAAATTGACCTAAAAATGCAATATGTAGTGAATAGTGATTGAAGGAGGCAATAAAATTGATGGATTGAGAGATTGAAGGAGGTTGATGGGTGCATATGCTCTTAGGTCGGGCCTGGATGAGGATAGGGCAATATGTGTGGGGAGAAAATTTGCTTTCACAATGGTACACCCTTGGCCGATATTTGTGGTAGTGAGATAACTGTAAAGGGAAACATAGTACACATGGAGCCAGTAATTTGGTACACTCCCTTTTGGAATGAAGTAGTTAGAGATAGAAGAAGATGAAGGCTCCCAGAACTATGCAAAAAAACGAGTTTCCTGAAATAAAGTGGGGAGAGACTAAGCGAAGAAAGAGAACTAAAGAACTACCCATGGGGTTTGGTCTGGTGGTTAAAGTGAGACAGACTTGCTTAGAAAGGCGAATGTATACAGTGACACTCTCGATGTGGAGGTCACTGGTTCGATCCCTTACTAAGTGAAAAACGCCCGATAAGAGAGGAGATTAGATCTTAACCTGCTCCAACCCCCGGAATAGTAGCCCACCTTGTCTATCATTTTTGTAACAAAAAAAAACTAGTCATCAACATGATGAGCCAAACTATGAAAGTGAAAATGCAATGAGTGTAAATAGTCATGTTTGTAACCGTATAGCTTAAGATTTAGAGGAGTCAAGCCCTCAAATTCTTGTCTAGACATGCTCAAACACACCCTAGAGTTGATTAATTAGTCTCCTAGACATGCATACAATCCAATAAAAATATAAGCATCCAACATATATAAGTTGCATCAATATATTAAAATAGACATCAATTACATAAAATTTGAGTTAGAACACACAACTCTAACCCTCAATAAAAATTAATCTCCACCCATAACTGTATACATTATCAATTCCATCAATTTCATACATCTTGATTCTCTCTTTGGCCAGAGATGATTGATTTTTTTATCCTTGACTTAATATATACCGTAGGTGTTGTTGGAATAGGCACTATGTGTCTCTATCACCAAACATAAGTAACATCAAATATATGGACTCATAAGTCATAACGAGACTTGACTACGACATACATCACGAAAGATGTCACACAAGCTACATAATGCACCTAGAAGTCATTGATTCAACACCGGAAAGTTATACCACTGGCCTCGCTGACATGCCTCACGGAACACATTCCAAGAATATAGTCCCACATCGAAGACATGTAAAATGAAGGAATCTCCTCTTCCTATAAATATGAGACTCCCTCATCCTTAAAAGAGATGTTGAAATCAAATAGATATAACATATCCTTGATAGCATTCTGTAATCCTCAGTAAAGATCTGCAACACTTAATAAAAAGACAATTCGCCATATAAATCATAATACAAGTTGTGTAGCTCTGCCCATTTAATGTGAGATGGGTCATTATAGATCTCGTGTCATCCACGTATCGCCATAACGTATCGTCATCACATATCGTCATAACACACGTTGCACACACGTATCACTAAATGGTACAAAATTCCAACAGATGTGAATGTGATATGTATGCGACGATCAAAACACGTCTCAAAACTAAAGTTCATTTGTATAAAAAAACAAACCAGTAAAGCACATTAGATACTTCTATAGGCAATCCATGATAATATCGTCACGAGATATCATTTGTCTTACACTTTTGTTTCTAGATCTTCGTTAAGTTTATCTCCTCATTACATCGTGACGACTTAGGTCATATTTCTGATATGTAAAAGACGAAGAGCCAATGTCCAATGAATGATCTAGAGTCACCAATGAGTAAACTTGCTCTAATGATTATAGTTCGATGTGTGAGGGCGAATGCTGAGCTCACATTTGAGTTGGGAACTTGTTACTGAAGAATGGAGTCGTTCATTTTTAAGCGCTTGCGTCTACTCCAAACTTTCTGGGGCGGATTCGGGGTCAGCGCGCAAGGTGATTTTGGGTTACAAGCAACCAAATGGTGCTTTCGTCTCCAAGCTCTAGTTTGACATCAACCAACATATTAGTTCCGTCTGGTTTTCCTAGGTTGCTACTTTCTATAAATAGATGTATAAATGGAAAGTTCCAAGATTGAGAAGGGCTTTGGTCGGATAGGTTGCGGAGTAGTCTCTCTGCCAACATACGAATTTCTTATTCAATTCATTATCGCATCGTAATCAAAGATCGATATCGTTATCCTTTCACACTTCCCCATAAATCTGACTTGTATCTTTTTGGTATTATATTGATTCTCGTGTAAAGCACACCTGGAATTCTTATTGTTTTTGAGTTTCATTATTCTGGGTTTCTTTTTGTAGGTACTAAACTAAGAACCCATCTTGTCTCTCAATTTCTTTGGTAAAACCCATTCTGGGTTCTGGGGTCCTTCAAGGTTTGGCTGGGGAAACCCTCATAGCTGTTCAGCTGGTGGGTCTTGCAAATTTGGGGTCATATTTTCTCTGCTAGGACTTGCAAAGCTTCAAAGAGGTTGGAAAATGTTTCATGCACAAATACTGGTTTTCTTGTTTCAGATATTGGGTACCGTCTTATTTATAAGAAGTTAGAAATATCTGATTGTTGAGATTTTGGAATCTTCTGCTTCTTTGTAATTGTTCATATTGTTTCAATTGTCTTTCTCATTCTTTTGTAAACTTTGTGAGCTAAGACTGAATTGTGTTAGAAGAGCTCTTTAGCTTTGGTGATCCAGTGTACTGTACATTCCCTTAAACATACAAATACTACGTTCAACTTGCTCCAAAATCATGGATATAAGTAATGAAGCCAGTGTTGATCCGTTTCCTATTGGACCTTCAACCATTATTGGTCGGACCATTGCTTTTCGGGTTTTGTTCTGCAAGTCCATGACTCATTTGAGACATCAGATCTTTAGTATGTTGTTTAGTCTCGTCTTTAGATTCAGGAATTTTTTGGCTCCCATGTTCTCATGGTTGCATCCTAGAAACCCGCAAGGGATATTGGCAATGGTGACAATTATCGCCTTTGTGTTGAAACGATACACAAATGTAAAAATGAAGGCTGAAATGGCTTATCGGAGGAAATTCTGGAGAAATATGATGAGGACTGCATTAACATACGAGGAGTGGGCTCATGCTGCTAAGATGCTTGATAAGGAGACCCCAAAGATGAATGAATCAGACCTTTATGATGAAGAAGTGGTTAGGAACAAGCTTCAAGAACTCCACCACCGTCGTGAAGAGGGTTCTCTCCGAGATATAATTTTCTGTATGCGAGCAGATCTTGTTAGAAATCTTGGTAACATGTGCAACTCTGATCTTCACAAGGGGAGACTTCATGTGCCCAAACTTATAAAAGAATATATTGATGAGGTATCAACTCAGCTGAGAATGGTTTGTGATTCAGACTCCGAAGAGCTCTCATTGGAAGAGAAGCTTGCTTTCATGCATGAAACAAGACACGCTTTTGGGAGAACTGCCTTGCTCTTGAGTGGGGGTGCTTCTCTTGGTTCATTTCATGTTGGTGTAGTCAAAACACTGGTGGAACATAAGCTTATGCCAAGAATAATTGCTGGTTCTAGTGTTGGATCCATTATGTGTTCTGTTGTTGCCACTAGGTCTTGGCCAGAGCTGCAAAGTTTTTTTGAGGATTCTTGGCACTCGTTGCAGTTTTTTGATCAGATGGGTGGGATTTTTGCAGTTGTGAAGAGGGTCATGACACGTGGGGCTGTTCATGAGATCAGGCAGTTGCAAATGATGCTAAGGAATTTAACCAGTAATTTAACATTTCAGGAAGCTTACGACATGACAGGTCGAATTCTTGGGATAACTGTTTGCTCCCCAAGGAAGCACGAGCCACCTAGATGTCTTAACTACTTGACATCACCTCATGTTGTTATATGGAGTGCAGTGACAGCTTCTTGTGCTTTTCCAGGCCTCTTTGAAGCCCAGGAACTAATGGCCAAAGATAGAAGTGGAGAGATTGTTCCTTACCATCCTCCTTTTGATTTGGATCCCAAGGCAGGGACAATGCCAGTACGAAGGTGGCGGGATGGTAGTCTGGAAATTGATTTACCTATGATGCAGCTAAAAGAACTGTTCAATGTCAATCATTTTATAGTCAGTCAGGCAAATCCTCATATTGCACCATTATTAAGACTAAAGGAATTTGTGAGAGCTATTGGAGGTAACTTTGCAGCCAAGGTATGTATATATGAACCTCACTTTAGGCTCTCTTTTATTGTTTTGTCTTTGTCTATGGCTTCTTGTTCTGTTTATCTAGCTTTAATTTTACTCATTAGAAGTATCATTGGTGTAGCCTATCATGCTCTTCCCTCATTACTGCTTCCTTTCATTTTCCTCCACCTGTTTGTATTATAAAACTTTAGCTGAAATAATACGATATAGAAGTTGGAGACTAATTCTTCTTAGTCAACTTGTATGTTACTTTGAACTACAACTTGGGCTGAATGTTGCTTGAATGTGATGCTACCAAAGCTTCCATTTATGTTCAGGGTGTAGTTCTTGATTTTCTGTATCATTTTTGTTCACCCCTGCTTCTTAAAAGTGGTTTCTAGCAGCTGGTTTATAACAGCTGATGCCGTTTTTGACTGCTTTGTCAACATGTCATTAATGGTGTAGTTTGAGAAATCCTGTTAGTTTGAGTATTATTGATGGTACAGAAAATGTTTCATGTTATTTGAAGAGCATGCTGCATCTTTAATGGACACCAGATCTCATGGCTTTGTCAAGTCATTGTTGATAAGATTTCAATTAGTCTTTCATCATAGTTGACTAATATGATGAACACCAAAGTTTGCCATAGACAATAAGTTCATAAGCACCTCTTTGCAAGAACAAAAACTGTAGAAATTGGTCCGACCAACTCAAAACTGAATAGCAAGAGTTGAAGAGGCCAAAGGTTTTATAATTTTCTATGCAGGACCATCCGCTCTAGAATATACGTTCAAAAGAACATTATGCTGAATTTCTTGTTTGTATTTCTTCATTGCTGGTGGTTATTATCTATGGATGACTGTTATATTGTTTGTTGGTTTTAACATTCTGATGAGATTAACTAATTCATTTTAATATGTGGATTCTGTAGCTTGCGCATCTTGTTGAGATGGAGGTGAAACATAGATGTAACCAGATCCTTGAACTTGGTTTTCCATTAGGCGGACTTGCTAAGCTGTTTGCTCAAGATTGGGAGGGCGATGTTACTATTGTGATGCCTGCCACTCTAGCTCAGGTAAGTGGAGTATAAAAAGATAGTGATGGACACCTAATCAGCTAGTCTATAACTCAGTACTAGTGAATTTTTTTCTCTTTTTTCTGGCTAAATATCATTAAAATTTATTGGAAGAGAAGACCAAGGGGATCTTAATTGTTTAGGCTTAGGCTTCATTATTTTAATTGAATCTCTATTGCTGTTCTTGCATAATTTGTTTTTAATATTTGAGTTTTAATCAGGATTGATTGCATTGACCATAGTCGAGTTTTAATCTCTATAAAGTTTTGTTTTGTAATATCTGAAGATCTTTCTCTCTTTTATCATGTGGACCAACTGTCATATTGAGAGAAACTAATAAGTTTCTTTTTCCTTATTTCTTTACCAGTATTCAAAGATTATACAAAACCCAACTTATGTTGAGCTTCAAAAGGCTGCCAACCAAGGTAGACGGTGCACTTGGGAGAAACTGTCGGCGATAAAAGCAAACTGTGGCATTGAACTTGCTCTAGATGAGTCTGTTGTTATTCTCAATCACATGCGTAGACTGAAAAGGAGTGCTGAAAGAGCTGCTACTTCTTATGGCCTACATAGCACAGTCAGGTTCAGTGCATCAAAAAGAATTCCGTCTTGGAATTGCATTGCACGTGAGAATTCTAGTGGTTCTCTTGAAGAAGACCTCCTTGGAGATGCTGGTTCCTCGTTCCATCATGGAGTTGGTACTCCCACCGGTGGTAAAAACTTCCATACCCACCGTAACATACATGATGGTCATGGAAGTGACAGCGAATCTGAGAGTGCCGATTTAAATTCTTGGACAAGATCTGGTGGACCGTTGATGAGGACGACATCAGCAACTAAATTCATCGACTTTGTTCAAAACTTGGACATTGATGCTGAACTGAACAGAGGATTGTTGGTTAATCCTAACTCAGGTACAACGCTCCAATTGGGGGGCAGTAATCAATACTATCACAGCTCAAGGGGGAGTACAGCAGATCGTAGGCCTGACTGCACTTTTGATAGGAGGGATTTCGGGAATGTGGCTTCTGTAAACAGTGCTAGCATTATGGTGACAGAAGGTGATCTTTTGCAGTCAGAAAGGATTCATAACAGGATTGTATTCAATGTTGTGAAGAAAGAAAACTTGTCATTGTCAAGTAGTAGGAGTCAGGATATGGAAAATTGTAGCACTGAAGTTGCTGAGTGTGTGCAACTGGACTCTCTTGAAAAGGAGATGGATACTAGATCTGCATCTGAATATGGTGATGCTGATACTGCTTCAGAAATCGGATTAAATGATACAGCACCCAGCTGTGGCCAGTCCACAGATCAATCTATTATCACTACTGATGATTCTAATAATCAGGGCTCTGAAGAGTGCAGATAGTTAGCTGTAGGGTTTTATTAAAAAAAATCAAAATAAATGTTCCAAGTTAGTATTTAGTGCTTTATATAAATAAATGGTATACAAATATGTGATTCATATAGCTTAGTCTCTCTGATGCAGTTAGTTCCCAAGATACATGCTGAACGAAAATTCTCACCTTTACTCCAAAGTTGGACCTCCACCTTTTTAGATCATTGTAATTATGTTTTATTTTAAGGCTCGTAAATCAATTGATTTTTGGGGTCAATGGACAGCTCTATGTATGGACTAGCTAATCGGAAATAGCGTCGCTCAGGAGAGAGGATTGTATCCTTGCCTATAGTTGTTTGCCTAAGTTGTTTGATTGTATCTCATAGAAAAAACATTGCTCATTTTCTCCAAGTCATTATCTACTTTGATGAAACAGTATAGGCATGACTATAAGAGTGGTCTTACTCCAACGTTTGACTCTCTTATGACGTTATTACTAACTGAGGAAAAAGATTGTAAGATCTTGACTAAGAATACTGTTCGGCCTGTTGGGACTCTCGTTGTTTCAAAGACTAATTACAACAGTGTCAGATACAGGAAAGTCATGAAACAGAGAGCACGAGATCATCATGAACCATATCACCGTGAGCAAGGCTCTGGTCAAGGCACCCGGACTAGGAGAGGCACTAGAGGTTTTAAACGCTCTAAGAGCCGACCTAATATCCGGAAGAAGGATGATGCACCCGCCCCTAGGGGCCGAGCTCCCAAGCTGGTTCAGAAATTCGCCAAGAAAAATGCTAAGGCAAATATATTGATAAAGTAGTCTGGGGTTCAACTCTAAAACCAATTGGTAATAGAGAGAGTAGCCCAAACCCTTATAAACTCACAGGCAAGGTCCTATATTCCCGATGTGGGATATATATCTCAACACGCCCCCGCACGTGTGGCGAATCTTTAAGCCTAACACGTGGACAACAACTTGGGTGGTCGTGGAGTTCGTGTGGTTTTTGGGCTTCACACGTGTACGTGGGTAACCCGCTCTGATACCATGATAAAGTAGTCTGGGGTTCAACTCTAAAACCAATTGGTAATAGAGAGAGTAGCCCAAACCCTTATAAACTCACAGGCAAGGTCCCATATTCCCGATGTGGGATATATATCTCAACATATATGCTATCGTTGTGGGTCACAGGACCATAGGATAAGGCAATGCCGAGCACCTGCCGACATAATAGCTGCGTACAAGAAATATAAGGAAAATGTGGAGAGTCATGTCATTGTGGAAGTGGACAAAGTGCCGAATGCCAACCCTATGGTTGAGGATTTTCGGAAACAAACCGACTTAGATGCACCCAACTTTTAAGTTGTTGAGCTCTTGTTTGTTTTACCTCCATGAGTTGTTTTTCCTTTCAAGCATATGTAATAAGGCATGTTTATGCCATGATTAGTTGATTGTTCTTGAGACCTTTGGTTGTAAACCATTTTGCGTGTAATTCGATGTTCTTAACTATTGTGTTCGATATGTTTATACAAACTCTTAACAATATCCAATGCACTTGACTATTGTATGCCGTTCTAAGACTCTCCAATGGAGTTTAGAAGCTAGGCAACACTGTTTTGAGCCTAAGGCAAGCAGCCATTGAGCGCTGCCTAGGAGCTGCGTGCGCTATACATGCTGCCGGCATGGTTGCCGAGCTGCTGTGCACTGCTGCCGAGCACACGTGCACCTGGCTGCCGGCTGCCGACAGTCACGCGCCTGTTGCGCCCAATGTGCCTGTTGCTACTCTGTACGCTACCTACTGCCCCTAGATTGTTTTTTGCCTCAATTGTGTGCCAAATGCCGCCCATGTATGCCAATTGCTTCATTTTTGTGTGAAGAATGCCACCACTTTTGTGCCAGATGTTGACAAGTTTTGTGTGTTCTACACATACTGTCGTGCACTGTGCATTAGGTGTTGAGCACTAAGCACTAGATGTTAGCATTGAACGCAAGGGCCTGAGCACTGATCACCAATTGATGTGCACTTACATCAATGACAAGCATTAAGTGAGCTACATAGCACAGAACAATCGAGGACGTGCATAGGACACCGACTGCCGAGCATCGGGCACCAGGGCCGAGCTCTGGGTGGCATTTGCCGAAGCTCTGTGCACCTCATACTGTGCACTAGTGATGAGCTGCCGAGCCCCCTCCTAACTGCCCCATATCGTGCGCCATGGGCACCAAAGAGTGTGCAGCCAACGATTGTTGCCGAGTGCTCTGTGCACCGGCATGTATGTTGCTCCTCTTGCACTACCAAGTTGCCAAATGCTTAGTGCAATGGCATATATGTAGATGCAATGCGCTGCCGAACATTGCCAAGGGCCTATGACATTGGCATACGAGCAAGCTGCAATTCAGGGCATTCAAAAACGAAAACAGTGAATCTGCCACTTTCGGTATAGTAACTTCCGAAAAAGCTCCGGATGAACTAGAATGCAAACCACATATCACTGGAAAGCTACGTCTGTCTAGTTTCTAACGGTTTTTGCGGTTTGTTAATATCCGTCCTAACGAATGACTTATGACCACTTTAGTGAGCAAAGGTCAGGCTGCCAAGAATTCTGCAAAGCACACCGTTGCCTTCGATTGTTGTCTTCGGTTGTTGCCTTTGATTTTATACCTTGTTTGATAGGTATGTAACGTGGAGAAATCGAGTGCCTTGTAGACAGTGGGACGACCCACACGATCCTAAGGAATCGGCTGCTCTTTACAGAGCTGACGCCTTGTTAAACTTCCGTGAAGACTTTGATCGGTTCATCTCCTGTCATTCAAGGGCACGGACCTTCTAGGTTCCTGCTGCTGAATGGAACCTTGATCATTGTTTCCGATGCCTTGTATACGCCTAAGGACCTTCGAACACTACTGAGTTTCAAGGACATCCGCGCCAATGATTTCCACTTGGAGACGCATTGTGAGAATAGACGTGAGCTCCTCTGTGTAACCTCCAATGAGTGCGGCTCTAAGCGCATCTTGGAGAAGCTAATGAGTCAATCATGTGGTTTGTACCTCACCACCATAAGGGTTATTGAATCCTATGCGGTTGCCGAACATGATTATTGGGACCATGACTCGTACAAGCTATGACATGACCGCCTTGGTCACCCCGGAAGAGACATGATGATAAGGATTCTACAAAACTCGTATGGACATTCTTTCTTCCGTACAAAGCGAAAAGGTTTGGGACACGTGCTCCCCATAGAGGGTAGAGATGCAGTGGTCGCCAAAGTGAGCTCTCGGCCGACACTTGGGTCGCCAGAGGACAGCTCCGCAGATCCTCACTCGGTCATGAGGATTTGGACCCTTCCTGATGCGTCACTGACTATGTCTGATGCTCATAAGTCGTTTTGTAAAGCTTGTGCAATGGCTAAGTTGGTGGCCAGACCTTCTTATGCTAAAGCAAACACAGAGAACATCCCATTTCTCCAGCGTATCCAAGGTGATATTTGTGGACCCATCCATCCAGAATATGGACCGTTTAGATACTTCATGGTTCTAGTGGATGCATCGACACGCTGGTCGCATGTCGCCTTATTGTCCACAAGGAATGCTGCTTTCCCCAAACTCCTGGCACAGATTATTAAACTGAGGGCTAACCACCCTGATCATCCAATCAAGTCGATTCGGATGGATAATGCTGGTGAGTTTACGTCAAAGACTTTTGACGACTATTTCATGTCGGTTGGAATAGAGATTGAGTATTATGTTCCACACATGCATACGCAAAATGGTTTGGCTGAAACTATCATAAAGAGACTTCAGTTGATAGCTAGAGCACTAGTCATGGGCTCAAAGCTCCCTATTGCGTCTTGGGGTTATGTTATATTGCATGCAGCCGTGTTAGTTCGTTTCTGACCTGCCTCCAACCAAGCGTTTAGTGCGTACCAGTTGGTTACTGGATATGAGCCTGACATTTCGCACTTACGTATATTCGGTTGTGGAGTGTATGTGCCTATTACGCCACCACTGCGTAAGAAATTGGGTCCGCAACGACGTTTTGGTATCTATGTTGGCTATGATTCCCCAACTATCATCAGATACCTAGAGCCTTTGACAAGTGATCTCTTTAAGGTTCGATTCGCTGATTGTCACTTTAATGAGGCCGTCTTCCCGTCGTTAGGGGGAGATGAGAGCATGCATGCTCGGCGTGAATGACAGGAATTGGCCTGGTCGGTTCCAATGCTCGCTCATTATGATGCCCGCACTTCTCATGCCGAGAAAGAAGTGAAGCGAATCCTTGAGCTCCAGCAAATGGCGGATTTGATGCCCGACTCATTTGCTGAGATTACTAAAGTCACGAGATCAGACATACCAGCTGCTAATATCCCTGCAAGGCTAGAAGTCCCAAAGATGGGCATGGACACCCCTGGTCCGAGCATCGCTGCCCCTAGCATGGGCGCTGCCGACCCTAGTGGACGGGTGGAGGTCGTGGCTCCTCAAAAGAAGAGGGGGAGGCCACTTGGTTCAAAAGATGTGCAGCCCAGGAAGAAAAGGGCTCCTCTGGCACAATCCAATCCCTTACTCATCGAAACTGAGAATCCTTCTCACGAGATTATCTCTGATTACACCTATGTCTTAGAAACGATGTCAGTGTGCTTGGGGGACGCCCCGGGACCCGAATCGGTAATCGAGAACATGGAAATCTCGATGTGTTATGAGAACACAGTATCATTGCAGGACCGCCAAGTGTAAAGCCTGTGGGATATAAATGGGTCTTTGTTAGAAAGCGTAATGAGAAGAACGAGATACTAAGGTATAAAGCTCGTCTTGTGGTGCAAGGTTTCTCACAACGCCCTAGAATAGACTACGAGGACACATATTCTCCCGTAATGGACATAATCACTAAATCCAGGTGCCTAAGTCAAGTGAATCTAAACACGGAGTGCGTATTGCATTAAGTTGCAACGCTCAATATACGGATTGAAGCAATCCGGGCGGATGTGGTATACCCGTCTTAGTGACTACTTGATTATGAAGGGTTATAAGAACAATGAGTTGTGCCCTTGCGTGTTCATAAGGAAAAATCGTTCCGGATTTGCGATAGTCGCCGTTTATGTGGATGATATGAATATCATAGGGACTCTTGATGAAACCAATGAGACCGCGGCACATCTGAAGTCTGAGTTTGAGATGAAGGACATGGGAAAGACTCGGTTTTGCCTAGGCATTGAGCTAGAGCACCGAGCCTCTGGGATCTTAATACACCAGAGTGCATATGTTCACAAGATGCTCAGGCGCTTTAATGTGGACAAAATGCTTCCAGTTAGCACCCCTATGGTAGTCCGGAGTTTGGATGTTAAGAGAGATCCATTCCGTCCTAAAGAGGATGGCGAGGATGTACTTGGAGCCGAGGTACCATATCTTAGTGCAATCGGTGCGCTACTATATTTGGCTCAATGCATTTGGCCAGACATTGCTTTCTCAGTGAACTTGTTAGCTAGACATAGCTCTGCCCCAACGCAACGTCATTGGACCGGTGTCAAGAACATACTTCGATACCTTAAAGGGTCAATGGACATGGGCCTGTTCTTTCCATAAAAGGATTCAAGATGGACTGCAAAAGAGTGCAGAGTTCCTGAGAATCTAGGCGCTGGTCACTGAAGGAACCAAGCTGCCAGGTACGGTGCACCTTGCTGCCGTGCGTTGTGCACAGCTGCCGAGAGCTGTGTGCACGCTGCCGAGCACAGTGCTGCCCCTGCCGAGCACCAGATGCTGCCGGCTGTGCACACTGCCGAGCACTGCATGCAGAATGCCAAGCTGTGCACGCTGTCTGCTGGACACTACCGACAGCCTGCCGAGTGGTGCACGTTGGCCACAGAGCGCTGCGCTGCAGCTGCCGGGCACTGTGTGCACGTTGCCGGGCACTACGTGCACACTGCTGAGCATGGTGCACATGCTGCCGAGCATGATGCAATAGCCGAGAGGGGCTGTGCACATGACTGTCGAGCGCTGTGCATGCATGCACACTTAGATGCCGAGAAGCATTACTCTCCTAATGTACTTGGCACCGCTTGCTGCCCTTATAACGAAACACCTAATGATATCTTGATTGGTTTCGCGGATGCTGGATACTTATCAGATCCACATAAGGGGCGCTCCCAAACTGATTATGTCTTCACCATTGGGAATACAGCGATATCTTGGAGGTTCACAAAGCAAACCTTAGTGGCGACATCCTCCAACCATGCAGAGATTATAGCGCTACATGAAGCTGTTCGCGAATGTGTTTGGCTCAGATCAGTTATAGAACACATTAGAGGGACTAGTGGATTGAGCTCCACCACAGACAAGCCAACTTGTATGTATGAAGCCAATGCCGCATGTATTGAACAAATGAGGCAAGGCTACATCAAGGGTGATCATACGAAGCACATCTCACCAAAGTTCTTCTATGATCAGCAACAGCAAGTCCTCCTCAACATTCAAGTTAATCAAGTGAGTTCAGAGGCAAACGTAGCGGACCTGTTTACTAAATCTCTGCCTAAGTCTACTCTCGAGAAGCATGTGAAGAGCATTGGAATGCGACGTCTATCGAGCCTCCCTAAATGAGCTACTTATCAGGGGGAGCCACACTCTCGATCGAGAAGCATGGTGTGATGTACTCTTTTTCCTTCGACCAATGTTGTTTTTTTTTCACAGGGTTTTTATTACTTGGCAAGGTTTTAACGAGGCAACATTGTAAGCACCATCCGACATTTCAACGCGCGGCACAAGGGGGAGTGTTGTAGGACATATAACATGTGTGTGTGCACTTGGTCTTATGCCGTGTATATGGGCTTAGCCCAATGGGCCTTATGCTTGTGCCCTAGTTGTAATAGGTTTACATTATGGACTTAACTCAATCCATATAGGATTGGTCCATTGTACTTAGAGTGAGTCTCTATATAAAGAGTTCCTCCTTATTCATAATAAGAAGATTGATTCTATTCATTCTCTATCAGCACATATTCTACCAGATATCAATATTTTTTTGTTGTTATTAATTTTTTGTCCTAATAAGTTAAAAATTTTGGCTACATAACGTAGTATATTCAAACAGTATAGCTCGAGGTACAACTCCCAAAACTACCTCCTTGCACGCCACCACTTCTATAACTTGTTTCAACTGAATTAGTATGGGGATTCTCTTAACTAGTGATTATTTTTTGTGTTGACAATAATACTCAATGTACTATAGTCGTTAAATTTCTTGTCAAATTCTTGTTTCGAAGCCAAATGATATCTCTTTTATTAATCTCAAAACTCTAACTGAAATTTTAATGTCGGATTGAGTTTGTAAGAAGCGAGTCTAATTAATTTGTTAGTAACTTGAGAAAAAACTGTAGAAGATATTCAAGTAGAAAATATAACAGCTGCAGATATGTGACTTCTGGTGGGTTCTGTTGTGTAAAAATCACTACTGCTACCATTTAAGTCTGAAGATCCGGGCAAATATTTTCATTTATTGAAATGGGATTTACAGTGGAATGAAGTGCTGGTCCTTCTGAGTTCTGACCCAGGACTTTGAATTATGTGTCACAAGGTAGAGGAAAAAATATATAACCAAGTCTTGATGGCCAGTCAATCTCTCTGTTTGTGTCTTGTGAACAAGTCAAAGGTTTCCGATCTCCAACTCATATTCAAAGACGAGAAGCCACTTTTGACCTGAAGATTTTAATATGTTGGAAGCAAAGGCCAACACAAAATCCCAGAACCCAAAACCCTCCAGCTTCTAAAAATCCTTAGAGTCCTAAACGATGAGTTCCATGGAGCTTGAAGCTATGGAGGCATGTGATTCAGACAATACCCAAATGTCGGAGCAGTCTTTGATGACGACTACTGAATTATACGTTCTCCAAAACCAGAATGGTAGAAGCAGAGGAGAACCCGAGCTGCAGAAGAACAAGTTGAGACCATTGAAGCTTGCAAAATCGCCGTCGAGAAGAAGATCCAATGATGCAACTGCAGCTATTCCACAGGCAAGTCTGTTGTAGTGTTATTCATTGTTCTATTTGGTTAGAATACAAAGAGATTGAGGATCACAAGCTGTTTTTGTTTTTGGGGTGGTGGTTTTTCTGCAGAACTCAGGTAGAGTATTGAAAAGGAGGTCTAGTTTTAAGCCTGTTAACACTTTAACAAGAATGTCGAGTGTGAAATTCAAGAACTCTTTGGTGAGGAATAGCTCTGGAGAAACCCAACTGAATAAGCATAGATCATCATCATCACCATCACCAAACTTGTTGAAGGAGACCTGCTGCTCTTCGGAATCGAGTTATTGCAGCACTAGTAATTCAACCCCCAACTCTGCTCACAAGTCAACAAGACTGTCTAGAACAAAATCCAAGGCTCGTGTGATTCGGAAACATTCTGAAATCTCTGATTTTCCAGATTTGGGGGTGCAAAGAGCTACATGCTCTTCAATTCTCAAGCATTCCAAGTCCCCTCCCGAGGTGAAGGATGTTCATGCAGAAGGAAGTGAGTACGAAGGAGCGTCAGCTACCATGCCTTGTCCATTCACTTACTGTTCTCTTCATGGCCATCGCCATGCCAATGTACCTCCACTCAAGAGGCTCATTTCAATAAGGAGGCGCTTATTGAAGACTCAGAGGGGAACGAAACTGGCAACTCGACCCACAGTTAGAGCAAAAAAGTCCGGCAAAATTAAGGAAGATGGGATGAATCAAATGGTCAGCAATGGACATGATGAAGTTCATGGAACAACCTCTCCTGTGGTAGAGAAATTAGGCCTCGTAGGGACTTTACAAGTCCATTATGAAACTTGCTGCAAAGAAGATGAAGACAACTATGATCTTTCCAATGATTCCGAGAAGCAGTTTTGTGAAACTTTGGAGGAGAGTCTGCAGGAAACAAGTGATTTTGCCACAGTAGAACATGCTTTGGTGTCACCTACAATACTTGTTAATTTATGTCTGGAAAATTGTTGCATTGAACCAGCTTCTGAAGTCACCAACACAGAATCAAAGGAAGAGACATGTGCAGCATCTTGTCACAATGAATGTGGTGCTTTCACTTGCACTGAAAAATCGAACAGCATCAGTCCTAAAACATTTCCAGACAACGTGGAATCTGATCATTGCTCTAATGTCAAACTCCGTGATGAAGTTGTGGAACCAACAAGTGACAATGAAAGCCATGAAAAGAATTGTGCTTCGAGTTTTGAGGCACCAGAGGAACAAACAATAGCCATTAAGCCAAACGATGGTAGTTTGGTGATAGACGAAGTTGGTAGTGTGGAGTTGGACAAAAATGAAAGTGTGGAGTGTAGTATGCAGGCAAAAAATCACAAGTATATCACTATGTGGAAATTGATGTACAAGCATGCAGTAAAGCGTAACCCAGCAGTTGTTGAAAACCCTCTTCATGGGAAAGTCAAAGAAGATCAAGCGGAAGGTACCACTGGTGTGCTTTTAACCAACAATCCATCTTTTCCTGAAACAGATGAGCATACAGTTTTGACAAATCATAATGGAGGAGACCAAACACTTGAGCTCTGTCAGCAAAATGCCATTGATCTAGTCCAGGAAGCATTTGACAAAATTCTTCTCCCAGAAGTTCAGGACAGCATATATGATGATCAATCAGTTACTAGTGACATAAGCTCAGACCAAGATGGATTGTGTCTGAGGAATGATGAAGGAGAGGAGCATATGACCTTAACTTCTGGTGATTCTTCAGAGGACAGAATGGTGCAGAATACAGAAGAAGCACAGTTGGAAGCTGAAAACAGCAATTTTCCAAAAGAGAAAGCGGTGGAAGTAGTGGAAGACAAGTTTGAAGAGAGCACGCCCAAGCGCTGGAGCAGTCTGAAAAAGTTCATTCTTCTCAAGAGATTTGTTAAGGCAATTGAAAAGGTTAGGAACCTCAGTTACCAAAAACCACATTTCCTACCCTTAGATCCTGATCCAGAGGCAGAAAAAATTAATCTACGACGGCAGGCACTTATACACACTAAGAGTACTGATGAATGGATGCTTGATTATGCACTTCAAAAGGTGATATCTAAGCTATCTCCACCTCAGCAAAGAAGAGTGGCATTACTTGTAGAAGCTTTTGAAACAGTTCTCCCTTTCCCTGATATTAGAACTCACCAGAGGTCTAAAGCAATAGGTACGACTGAAGCAGAACTTCAAGCCTGCAATGGCTTGTCAATTCAAAATACTGATGATACTGGTAAAGAGAGTGATTCTGGAAATTCTGCCAAAATGTTACTCAGCTGTTTGTCAAGTCCTGAAGAATATTCAAGCAAGTGTACAGATAAGTTCATTGATGTTAAACTGGATGAACAGCCAAGTCCAGTGAAACCTTCTATGCTCGCATCAAGTGTAGAAGACTGGTCCACTAAATCAGAAATCGATATACCTGCTTCTGAAGCCACATATGATGACCAGCAAGGGACACATTCCATCAAAATCGGTAATGAGGACACAGTCTTTAGCATTAATGATTATACAGGGTTTCCCAGTAATTCCTCATCAGAAGGTCAAGGTCCCCAGTTCTGTAAAGAAACCTGCTCGAAGCAAGAGGAAGATGGTAGCACCGGTTATGAAGTTGTCGAAAACAAAACAGGTCAAGAGATCTTGACAGAACAGATTTCTGTCAGTAGTTTGGGCCGTGTATATAAGAATTCCGATGTGGTAAACAGTACTGGAAAGACAAGCAAGTCAAACACCAACTGCAATGGTGCAGAATCAGATTTGTCCGAGGACATGGTGGTCTCTTTAGCCCCAATAATTAAGACAGCAAGTGAAGGATCAAATGGAGGAGGAACAGATGGAAATTCTGGATCCTTTCAAGAATCCACTCCACCAGAAGAATCTCATTTGGAGAGCGATGCTTATGTAACACATGTTACCCAGTTGGAAAAACAGAACTACACAAGGCTATGGTACTTTGTATATAAGCACATGGTATCAGGCATTGCTGAAAAGGATGGAGATGAACAACCTGATGGCACAGATGAGGACGAAGGAAATGACGCTAACACGTTGCCCCAAACAGAGATGCATCCAAAGCTGAGCTTGACGAATCCGCATGCAGTCAACAAAAAGAACGAACTCCGCCGTATTGAAACTATCAAGCTGGTGGAGAAAGCAATTGATGAAATTCTTCTTCCAGAAAGCCAGGACGAATCAGAAGAAGATCTAGCAAACACTAGGGATTTAATTCCAGACCAGAAACCACCAGAAAATAATATTGGCAAAGAAGGAAAATCTTTCCTTTCCAACATTGCCAAAGATAGCTTCAGAGAATCAAAGAAGAAAGCAGGGGAAGATCCAGAAAAAATATTGCTCACATCTGATAATTCTGTCATTAAGGAAGTGCTGATGGTAGAAGAAAAACCTAAACAGAAGATGTCAAAGAACTGGAGAAATCTGAAGAAAATGATTTTGCTTAATAGGTTTATCAAGGCATTGGAGAAAGGAAAGAAAAATCTGCTCTTGGAGCCTGACCCCGAAGCAGCGAAAGTTAATTTAAAGCATCAAAACATGGACGAGAGGAAGAATGCTGAGGAGTGGATGCTTGATTATGCACTTCAAAAGGCTGTTGCTAAGTTAACCCCAGCTCGGAGTAGAAAGGTAGCACTGCTTGTTGAGGCTTTTGAAACAGTTATTCCAAATAATGGAATTCCAAACCCGTTCAAACCAGAAGGTATTCGCTGAGGTAATACTGCAGATCCTCCATATTTCTTACAAATTACAACACATATAATGATAGTTGCAAAGTGGAGCTCAAAGTGCCCACAAATGTGCGCAACCTGACACTGGACAACTACTATTTCAATTTAATAGTAGACATCCATATAATGGGTATGCGCGTGTTGTTCTTCATCAAACCGATTGTTGCTGCCATCCATATTGCCTATGGTAATATTGTATTAGGGTTAGTAAATTTGGTAATATTGTATTAGGGTTAGTAAATTTGGTAATCTTTTATTAGGTTGGTAAATTTATTTGGAAGTTATTAAAATTGGTTATTTCTTTCAATACCGTTTAAATATCATTTACGGATATTTTGGTAAGATTTTCATCTTTTCCGGATATTCTTCTTAAAACTTTACTACCCTTAATAAATTTTTTGTTACATTTTATAAATTGTTTTATTACCTTTAATACATTATTTGGGGATGTTATGGTACTATTTTGTCTTTATTGCTCTCTATTCAAGAAGTTTATTAGCCCCAGTAAAATCTCTATAGAAGTTTATTACCCCCAATAAAGCATTTTTCATAATTACTGACCTCAATAAACTTCATCGATGGTGCGGTATGCTTCTAGCAAGGTCCGGTCACATTTAACAACCTAGAAAAAGAATCTAGCGAGCTTCCGGCGACCAGAATTCAGAATCCGGCTACCAACAAGATTCCAGTGACTGGTGGTCAAAATCCGACAACCGATAAACAGAGTCCGGTGAGGTTTCGGTCAAGTCACATCTCTCTCTCTATACATGTTTAAGGAGTGAGGGTAAAATGAGATTAAAATAATATAGCTCCTTTAGAGTGTTAATAACAATTTGTTCATTTACGCACAAATGAGTAACCTTGTATTAAAATTGACTAATGAAATTTTTTTATTAGAATGGACATTTACGACACGCGTTGTAACGGGCGTGCTGGCCACGCGCATCATGGTTTATTGCACGTGACGATTGAGGCTGATGTGGCAGCTATCAAACTGCTGTGTCATTTTAGATTCAACGGTCGATATTGATTTATTCGTCTATAAATAGGGTAGTGGAAGATGGGGGAGTTTTCTAGTTTTTTGAAAACCGAAAAGAGAGAAAGAGAGGGCAAGGTGAGTTGAAGAGTGCCGAAGCTGAATCAAGGCAAACCAAGGTGAGCCAAGGTAAATCTGGGAATCATTTCATCCTTCTTGCGATGTGTACGGTGTGAGAGCTCCACTGTTTGCAACTAGCATCACCGATCCACAACACTTGTTTAGTTTACGAAAGGTAAGATTTTCTGCCTCCCTGTGTATTCGTCCTTGTTTGTTTCAATTGGTTTGGGATGTTTTATGGGTCTGGGTCGTATTGCATGTTTCTAGGTTTTGTTTGTGTTTTGAGATGATTCTGGATAGGTGGAAAACTCACTGTTCTTAGAGAAGGTCTAGGTTTTGAGACAACGAGAGTTTGACTATGTTTTAGGTGTAAGAGATGTCAGATCTTTCGTGAGTGTCGAGCAATGAGATGCTTGAGATATCAAGTACGGATTCTGACATTTCGCACCAGAGGAATGAGGAATTGGATGAGATGCTCCCTATGATAAGGTCCATTAGGAATAAATGCCCTACTGAGGATGCGAGTTCTTATATGTCCTCTGCTATCCCGCTATTGCAGGAAATAGAGGAGTCCGTCATGATAACGTCAAGTCAAGTGGCAATGACATTTAACCCGCCCAACAAGAGTTTGACATAACGAGAGCACATGGCGCTAAGGGCGAATTGGCATATACCGGACGAAGAGTTACTGCGACCTCTTAGGGATGCAGACTTCCAAAACCTGCCGGAGGGTTACACATTGGTGTATGAATACCAATTGCGTTGCGCATTATCGTTCCCGCTACCACCATATGTATAGTACACACTAGCATGCCAACATGTTGCTCCGGGGCAATATACGCCAAATATGCTAGGCAATTACTAGGTACTGGGGTCCTATTCCAATTATTAAAGATGGGGTACCCATGTTATAACGAGTTCAATGCCTTGTGGCATATGGCGCCATGCATTAAGAATGGGAGCCGAGGATGCGTGACCCTGAAGTTGTGAGGGAAGTTTGGCATGATGATCGACGACTTGCCGAAATCAATGTTCGACAACTGGAGAAACAAGTGTTTCCTTGTTGGAGAGAGGTGACAAGATCTAGAAGGACACCCATTTATAGTGCTTGGGGCGTTTCAGGATATAAGTACTAACCTTTCCGAGATCTCGGTGTTTGCTTTTCACTTGCTATTTGTTGTGCTAAGTGTAACGACTTCATGTAGTGCTCCAAAGATATAAGTTTACCGAGCTCATGGGGCACCGTATCGCAAGAGTGTTGTGGGCTTTAGAATCTAGGAGCTCATACAGGATTTGTCAATTGGCAATATACAACTATTTTAAGTATGCCCGGCTACCGGGTGGGTAACTTTGCTTTGTTATGCGTTCCTTATGCATGCCCTGGGAGCTCGTTACTCATGTTTATTTTGCAGAAGTCATGCCGCAAGAGGGAGGTACCCGGAGGAAGGAAGACCCCTACGACAGGTCCACGGATGATGACGTGTGGAATGGCCTGTAGGTGGAGCTGGATTACGCAAGGGAGCAAGATGTCGAGCCCGAGACGGGGAATGAGCAGGAAGAGGAGCTTGATGGATTTGGTCCGGGGGATCCATCTGAACTTGATTGTAGCCAGCAAATGTGTTGAGGAAGCTAAGAACCCGGAACCCGGATGTGGAGTCTACCATTTGGTCCGCCCTAGGCAAAGGAAAATTATCCATTGGATAAACCTTATTGAGATTTATGTAGTCAACACACATCTTCTAGGTTCCGTTGGGCTTGGGAAGCATGACTACATTAGAGACCCATGTGGGGTAGGAAACTTTCCTGATAAACTAGATTTCTTTCAGTCGAGGGACCTCGGTATGATTGGCCGGGTACTTTTCTAGGTTGAAAGCTTTATGCTTTTTTTTTTCACCGGGGCATAATCCTTGGAGATGTGGAGCTTGTGAGTGATGATCTCAGGAGATATGTCAGGCATGTCAGTGTACGACCAAACAAAGACGTCTTGCTTAGACTGGAGAAAGGATATTAATTTCTGTCGGGAGGGAGTGTCAAGGCCGGTACCGATACTAACCTTCCTTTCCGGGATGTCAGAAAATAAGTAGATCCACTCGGTTTCTTCCACAGTAGTGGATCGTGGGACATACTTTCTCTTCTTTTTACCTTGAGTATTTGGTTCCTCGCGGGGATCATCAATGGGATCTGAGAGCATGAGTGACATCATCTCATAGAAGCTCCGACCAAGCATCAAGTTGTAGGAAGAGGGGATCATGATTGTCATAGAGTTTGGCTCCATCCTTTCGTACGCCACGATAGCAGTTGGTAAATATGACACTAACTATAGCCCAGTGTCGACGAGGGCGTGGTGACATCTATAGTGGTCAACTTGAATAGAAATGATGAAGGGCTTGTTGTGAAGGTGGCATGGCTCCAAGTAGCGCAGATAGTGGAGACGCCCTTCTATAATTCCACGATATCCAACTGGTGACAACACTATCGCTTGGATCCGGACTCCCAGGGTGGGGGTCTCGGGGCTCCGCCTTGGAGTGTCAAGATTTGGCCATGGAGTTCGATGGCGTTGGGACCATTGGCAGGTGTGCAGTATTGCTGCAACTGTCCATGCTGAATGAGATGCTCGATAGCATTGCTGAGACCATAGCAGAGCTCTGTCGTGTGACCATTATTGTAATGGTAGGCACAATGCTTATTCCACATTACCCTGCGAGGCTTCTTAGGATGCTTAATCTTGGGTGGCGGGAGAATAAGGTCCTTGTGGTGAGTTCAGATGTCTTCGTATGTAGTGATAAGGGCGGTATGGATTTCGTATGTGTGTGCCAAGTTCTCACGACCCTTAGGATTAATGTCACGAGCCCATAAGGATGTCTCTGACCTTGCTGGCTACTGTGGTAGCCACGTCCCCCATTATTGGGACAGAAAGGTGGTAGCCGACGCTGGCTGTCGCTACCTTGTGGAGAGAAGTCATGCTTATCCAAAAATAGCTAGCACTGGGCGGGGGCCGGCAAAGCTAAAGGCTCGACATATAGGGAACCACAAAAGGTGGCATATTCAATCCTTACCCACCGGATAGCCAAATCCATTAATACATCATAAGAAGTGAGAGGATTTATGTTAACCTCAAGCAAGAAATTTCCTGGCAGGAGTGTCGCCGAAAGGCCTGCTCGGCAACACGTGGCTCTAAGTTATGGCACCGAGCTGTGGCAGATTGCCATCTGGAGAGCAAGCTATGTAGGTCTTCCCCATCTCATTGTTTGATATGTAACAAGGTGTCGACATTATGGTAGATGTTGTCGTTCAGGATGAAGTGACTAAGGAAGTGTTCCGATAACTGCTTAAAACTGTCGATAGAGTTGGTCGGAAGGTTAAGGAACCAGCTAAGAGCTTACTCACCCAACGTTTCTTGAAAAGCATGGCAAGCTACAAAATCTGTATATTGGGTGGAGGCACAGAGGGAATGAAATGTCTCGAGGTGGAGATGCGGGTCTGTGGTGCCCCTATAATTTTTTATCTTAAGCGGCTTGGACTCGGGAGGTTGTTTCTCGAGTTAGACCCGCAACGTGAATGAGGACTGTTTATATTTGTATCCCGAGAATAGGGGACGTTGAGCATTACGACTCTCGACACCGTCAACTCGGGAGACCAGTTGGTTGCAATATTACTAAGTTGAAGGAGGAGGCGAGTCTGCACATCAAAGAAGGAGCTTAGGGCGGGAAAGGGAATGGAAGTGTTGGGTTCAACATGTGGCTGAGAGGGAGCAACTTGCTCTGAATCAGGGTTGGTCTCAATTTCTAGGATAGGTTGTGGAGCAGTTTGTGAGAATGAAGAGTTAGTTATGAGGTGAACAATATAGACTATCTGACGGGAGTTTCCCAAAGGAGAGTGGCTATAGGCACTACGACGAAAGAGAGAATTAACCCCGAGGTCGGGCGTTTCGACAGCTCGAGTGGCATGCTCCATAGTCTAGTTATAAGCATTTATGTTCTCGAGCATAGCTTGTAATAAAGACTATTTTTTCTCGAGTTTCGCTATCCGGCCATGATAAGCCTCGGCCTCGGTGTGTTCTTTGGTAGCTTTCTTTCGGAACTGATGGAAATCTTCTTTAAGATCTCTAGAGCTGCAACGGGATCTGTATGGAGAATGGGGGCTGTGATTGTTATTGACGCATTGAGGTTATCTTGTTAGTTAAGGAGAACTTGCTCACCATGGGGTTTTGGATCACTAGTCTAGTATCTCAACCATGATGAGAGCTTGGAATAGGGCTAACAAGGCGTAAAGAAAGGAAAGCACCCTCCTTCTAGCACCAACTGTTACTCCTATTCATAGAGTTCGGGACGAGGGAGTACCACTGGTCTTGCTATCTGAGGCCCTACACAAGGGGCAACGGCGTCAGGAGTTATGACTGGGGTGGGCCCAGTCTTCAACTCTCTGATGCCTAAGTTAGTGTCGTTGTGGGTAAGTAACTTGACGGAGTTTGGTCTAAAAGAAGTTTACCTATTCCAGAGTCTTTTGTTGGCATATATAGAGGTGCTTTGGGAACCGCGCCTTCCCTTTTTGATGTGGAACTGGCAGAGAGGTCCTCCTCAGCACCTCAATTTTAGGGGCTGAAAAGTGACCTGGCTAGGATTTGATTAGCATGTTTGGTTATGATTCTATCATTTCATGCACCTGGTTCACCGTGGGAGGCGGCGTGTGGGACGCTAAGACCTCCAGCGACCGAGCAATGAGTCTTTTTTCCAGCACAAGAGGAGGGTATTCACCCTGTGTTAACAGCTTTAATCATATTGATCAACTTAGCCTTCTTAATGTCCTAATTTTCAGACTTCATCTTATCTTGGACATTAATCTCAACCTTCTTGATTGTTGTGGATTTAATATGTTCAACACCTTAACCTAGATTGTAAGATGATGGAAAACAAGGAGAAACATCAGGCTTATAAGAATAATCATCAACACAAGCAGAAACATTTTTTTAGAACACTTTTCAACAATGACAAGTTTATGCTTGAAATCAGTATGTCTCGGGATTGAAACAGATTTTTCAATCACTTCCGATAATATTTTTTCTTTTGGAGCATTTGTTGAAGGAACTATGGGACTGAGTACCAGTTCATTCTGGGACTTCAACTCATCTTTACTTCCAAATTCCAAACACCTGTTATCACACTTACACAAAGATTGATCAAAGGTACTACAAGCACAACATTTAGATTTTTCAAAACATGAAGATTTCGAGGGTTTAGTAGAAGCTTTTCTCCTTTTAAGAAATATCTCAAATTCTTCGATTAAACATTTATACTCATTCAAATCAACATCGGTCGAAGAAGAAGAAGAAAAAGATTTTAGTTTTTTCTTGGGTTTGATTCTTACCTCAAAAGACTTGGGATGACTTAACAATGATTTATTAATGAGATGAGGATTATTGATCGAACCAGCAGCTGCATCATATTTCATCCTTAAACCTAACCCACGGACCTCACTAAGTATATCTAGTGACCCGCTCTGGTACCAATTGAAGGCACTGCAGAATGTGTAGCGGGGATTGAAACACGATTTCAATCCTCGATGAACTGGACAGAAATTAAAGAGTGAAACCTCAATTTGAGAAAAAACACTTCTGGGGCTTTAACTCATGAAAGCCTCTAATGAAAAAGCAAATCACTATGAATGAATAATGAGTAGATTACAAACTATGTAGCACTGAACGCGGCTACTCTCTCTAGAACCTTAGCGATATGTTTGAATCACTCTTCTTCTTCTTCTTCAAGTAATCTTCTTCAATCTCCATGGAACTGACTATGTCCTTAAACCTTCAATCATAACTCTACTAGCCTTAAGAGTGTGTCAATCACATAAACATGAAACAATTCAACTCAACATGGAACAATTGAACTTCGACATTTTTTCTCAATCTAATTTACAGCGGAAATATACATCAAAAGGTGATCTTTCAATAACTTCTACGTCTTCTTTTATAGATGAAGAATTTCTATTCTTTATTCACGTCTTTAATCATATTGGCTTCTAATAGGTAAGTCCTCCTATTGCCATACAAAGACATAATAATATCAGTTATATTTGATTACCCCAAATCAAATAACAATTAGATTATATTGAACCTAATTACATTAGATTTCCTTCATTTTCAAGTGCACACAAATCTGATAATCAATATAACAACATCTCAATCAAAAATACCATAACGTAGTTGTAAAGATTATTATCAATTCACCAAATTAGAATTAAACAACTTGTCAAACCATTCACGTTTCCTTATTTTGTATAGGGAAGCCAACCATATACCAACACATGCACTGTTTCTTTTTCTTTTTTGAGAAAGTGGTATAACATAACGAACTTGGAAAATATAAACCTGCAACCCTTAATTAGAAAATTATTTGATGTTTACCGAAGTATTAAGCAAAGAGGAAAATTTTAAATTAAATGACACCCGCCTGATGTATAGACGGAAAGCGATGACAAAAAATTAGAGAATAGCTCCAATTGTTGACGATAATTTTCAGAAAGAAATATATCAAACATGTACATTTCCCAGCCAAGCAAGATTTATAAATAAACTTATGTATAAGTGTGGACTGAGCGGCATCATCCTCATGAAAATGAGGCATGGCCGGTGAGCGAAGGAAACTCATAAACAAAGCATCGCATGCTTAAATCTCTGGTTTGTTCGTCAACAATTTCATTTTTAATAATTTTGATGAATTGAAATGAATGGCAATACAGCATATATGGCTTGGCGTGCACAGAATTCCTCTCTGGCTGCGCTTTGGCATTTTCTTAACATTCTATTTTGCACAGAATTCCTCTCTGGCGTGCACAGAATTCCTCTCTGGCTGCGCTTTGGCATTCTCAAAGTTGACTTTTGACTTCCACCGTAGAACACTTACTTTTACGTTTTTAATCACTACAGTTAAATGATTTAAAGGTTTTTGAATTAAGAACGCGACGAAAATGACGTAAGTACCGAATATGAAATAATCTCGAATTCTTGCCGGTTCGAGAATCAGTGTCAAATAAATTAGACTCTAATGTCAGAAAGTTAAGCAGAAAATGTTTATCAAGTCATAATTGTAGAAAGTAAATCCTCGAATTACTTTTGCCTGACTATGTCATTATTATCTCACCCACAGACTCATGAGCACATCGACGTCGGCCTCAGGAGGATCGGGAGTGTGGAGTGTAGCCAGCTGTATCATCATATCAGGTAGTAGGGGGCACGCCAAATGGGTGAGCCGTAACCCTCTCGGGTTGATGGCTTTTCTTTATTTATACATATATAAGTATAGCTGCATTATTTTAAAGTATGACCACATGCTTCATATAGCATTTGTGTGCGTGTGTGTGTATGGATCAAAAAGTAGTACCGCTGTCCTGATTTCCGGTGCTTGGCCTGAGGGAGACGGGACCTAGTGTTTAGACTACGCTTCCCACGATGTCGATGACCATGAACCTCCGGAGGGGCAATGCCTTGTTTATTTTATTTACCCCACTTACGCTCGTCTCGCACAGAGTTAAGCGAGATGTAAGTGTGGTGTGCTGTTATGAGAGATTAGTTGGGCATTAGCTGTAAGTGGACGCTCTCGCTACTATTCATTTACAGATGCATACGTAAGTGGCCCCGGTTTGTTGTGAAGACAAACCCGGAATTTCGGCCACGTGGATCCAGAGAGTTCTTTCATGTGTGGTTAACATGTTTTACTCGAGCTTTGTGTGTGTGGCTATTGCATATGTTTTTAAATGCACTGGACGTATACTTATACGTATATCTACATATATAAACTATATGTTTTCTCATGGGTTTTAAACCCTGACTTGGTTGGCCTTCGGCCCCATTTAGGTTTGTGAGGACGAGTTGCTCACCCCTACATCTTTTCAGGTCTTCAGCACCCATCACTAGAGGAGCTGGGCTTGGAGCTCGTGGAGCGACGTCGGTCATCGTGCACTTCCGCTTTCAGGGACACCCATTCTGGTGTGGACTCCATATCATATGATTTATGTATTTAATGTTTTTAGTAATCTGTTGCTTACTTTGAGATATCATTCGGGCTTGTTATTCCGAAACTTTTTCTTGTATTATATTCGTCTCAGGTATTTCTATTTGCTACCTTCCGCTTGTAAAATATTTGTATGTTATTCTGCACATTTGTCATTTCATATTTGACATTCATATCATTTGTGTTGATTATTTTATTCATAGCCTTGTAGTTTCCGTCCGGAAGGTTGTTAATACGTCAAATGACGTATTGATTACTTGTTAGTCCAGGATTACGGCGGTTACCGTCGTGTTCCGGGACCAGAAATAGTCCTAGGATGCGACATCACTAGTGGTGAGAAGGGCCACATAAAGCAGATGTGTCAAAAGTGGAAACAAGACAAGAAGAAGGGCAACTACCAAGATGAAGAAGGGCAACTACCAAATCGAAACGTGCCTCACATCCTTCAATATCATATGGTAGCCTAGTTCAGTCTCAATGCAAATGTCTCATATTCACTAAATCTTGGCCCAACCTCTATTACCCATCTTCAATATCCTAAAGTCGCGTGCTTTATATGTTCAAGAATGTATGTATGTTGGTAACAAGGGTCATGATTGATTAGTGGATACAGGTGCAAGTTGTCATGTTACTTCCATCTTGCAGCTCTTTACTACATATGAAGCACACGACTTTAGGATATTGAAATTGGTTAATAGAGGTTGGGCCAAGATTTAGTGAATATGAGACATTTGCATTGAGACTGATCTAGGCTACCATATGACATTAAAGGATGTGAGGCACGTTTCGATTTGCATGTCAACATATTGTCTGCAAGTGCTCTTGATAGACAATGTTTTCACCAGCATATTGGTGATAGAAAGTGGAAGTTTATGAAGGGGAAGTTGGAGGTTGCTAGGGAGGTCTGTGTTGTTCCTTTTACAAGACATATAGCTTAGTGCACAAAGAGGACTTGAGTGCAATGGGTGATATTTCTTCAGGCGTATGGCACCAGGGTGATGGTCATATAAGGAAGAAAAGTGTTAAGGATCCCAAATTACCTTTTCCAATGGGTATTTTGACCAGGAAGAAGATGATCAAGAGTTGAGCCACCACTAGGGACATGGTGATGAGTTGTTCGATCAAGGGGAGCGTGATCAGGAGGAGCTGCACGCTCCTGCTACATGATTCTGCATCAAGTTAGCTTGGGCGGACTCCTAGAGTCGCGCCGGTGTTCCTCCTTCATTGTTCTAGAGGGGGAGATTGTTGGGTTTTCTAGACCCATGTGATTTTCCTAGGATGTTTCATCTTAGAGTATGGGGCTCCAATATGGATATAAGGAAAGGATATCCTTATTGAAGAATGTATACATATGATCTTTGGTGATTACAAAGAAGATTGTTGCGTACTAATAGGAATAGAATTTCTCATTTGGTGAAGAGATCTGATATCCTATATAATGAGGGGTTCAGCTCTAGGATTTTGTATCGTAGAGACAAAACAGCAAGTGTGTTTCATTCTCAGTTAGAGGGTGAGAGAGGGCAGAAAAAGAGAGATAAGAAGGGAAGAGTCCTTGTTTTCTTATTCTTTCGTATGTACTCATTATTATTACTGGAAGAGTGTTGTCTTTTGGTGGACGTAGGCAAGGTTTGCTGAACCACCTGTGTTCTTGTGTCTTTTCTTTGTGATCTATTTCTTTTGGCTTGCTATGCACATTTGTGGTTTCTTAACATACCTATAGGCCGATATCACAACAGTGTGAATTGAAATTTTTAATCTAGTTAAGTGAAATAAGAAACAACAATTGCAATTAAAAAACTTTGGAGACAAACCTGAGCTTAATAGAGTTTAAATCAACTTTATCAGAATCTTTTTGATAGCCGCAACAAAGCCAGATCCACTAAATCCTTAGACAATGAACAAACTATTATTATGTAGTTGATGCATCAGCAAAAAAACAGCACTCCCTCGTTTACTCAAAAAGTTTCTTATCCCATCATCCCATGATGTCTCATTGTTTTTCAACAACCCTAAGATAACGGTATTATAGATACAACCATATGGAGAACAGCCCTTCCCTTCCCTTCCATTTCTTTCAGCAACTTTTCGGCTTCAATCAACAGCCATGAAAACAAAATCCATGTATCATATTGACTGTTCTGAAATTCGGAAGCTGGCCACAAGCTCACATTTAGAGATCAACTTCTCAATTACTCCCTGATTTGCAAAAGCCATCAATTATAAGTAATTGTATTAGGAACAAGTTCCATAGGATACATTTCCTTAAAATTATTTGTAGCCTGATCAATCAATTTAAGCTTGCAATATTCGTGAATCAAAATGTTACAACTCCAAACATTAACCACAGAGCCCTTGCTAATCATACGATCAACTTGTACTGCCTCGCGTAGTTCATCTCACATATAGTAACCGTGCATAAGGGAATTGTATGTACTCGTATCAGGCAGAATACCTCTCTGAATCATCATATTAATCAATTTTTCTGTTTCCACGACCATCCCCTCCTTAAAATGTGCATCAACCAAGACAGTGAAGGTGACGACATTTGGACACCTTGACTCAATGTTTCATTGAAAAGTACCTCATTACAAGGCCAAGTATGTGTTACATTGCAATTCTTTCTGTTTAGACATGTAAGAACAGTGATGGGTGATAAGTTTAAACATCATCAGCGAGGATCTGGGAAATTTCAACAAAGAATTCTAAACATGAAAAAGTATCGTCACATTAAGAATGATTTGAATATTCAAAATTTGTATTCAAATAGACTTCTTAATAACAGTGTTAATCGTAAGTTACTTTTCTGGATATATCGAGATTCTCGAGAAAAATCTTGATTGAGATTCTGAATACATATCTGAATTAATATTCTTTAGTATCTATCTAGTTTTTATTAGGTTTCCTAAATTGTAGTCTATTCTAGATTATGTTTTCTGATTGTATTAGGTTTAAGTTTCTAGTTCTAGTATGAATAGGTTTATTTCTATGCCTATATAAGGTCATTGTTAGATTGTATTTTTAGATTGAAGTTATCAATAAGAAAACCCAAAAAAATAAAAGTAGAAACTTTTGTGTTTAGGCTCCTTTATTTTGCTAATGGATTTTAGCCATATCTTCTATTAAGGTTTTGACGTTTGACGAAACATTGTTGTCTATCGTGATTACGTTTCTGTTCCATATCAAAAGCACTCTTGAATCATGCAGCTGGCAAGGCATGGAAGCATATTGCACCATTTTCTTATTTGACCAAACCAGAAACCTTACACAGCTCCAGAGTTAAATACATGTAAATCCAATAAGCAATTATACCACCCCTTCTCAATCTCCTCTTCTTTTACTTGATGAAGAAGGAGGGTTTCAATAATTACATCTTCCCAATCAAGAGTATGCCTTCTCTTTCTTTTTCTTCCATTATTTACATCTTCAGAAATGCAAACATCTGAATGAGCATTTGATGGATGCATAATCTTATGAATTCGCTGTTTGGCAGCATTTATCCTTTCTCTCCTCTTCTTACAGGCCTTGAGACCCTTAAGATAAGATGGCGGCATATGATCCAAGCCTACATCTTTCTCCAATATATTCTTAAGCATAAGCTTCTTGCTTAATTCTGACTTCCCATTCCACCACTCAGTGCAATCATGAGGATCAAAATACTGCCTCTCTTCCCTTTCATGAACAACTCCAAACCGGCCAGATGACTTAAAACTCTCCATCTCATCTAACGATTTCAAGTAAACCATGGCCAAGCATTCATGTGAAAGTTTCATCTTATCCATCCCCTGACAATCATCGGAAAGATTCTTGTACTTTTCTACTTCTTTTGCAGACTCATCTGCATCACCATTTCTACCCAAGAACTCACTAATCACATCTCTCAAATCAATCCCAACACCAACCTCCGAATCCTGCTTCCCTCTAGGCTCCAACATAGACTTCTTCTCCATATACTGAACTATGATGCACGGATATGGCAAAAATTTTAGTATGTTGTATCGTACCCGTATCCGTTATGGGTACGCACGGGATACGCCATGGATACGTACCCAAAGATATTCAAACGTATCCTAGATCATTTAGGGAGGTTTTGACCAAATTAATACTAGGTTGTTGACTTTTTGTAGTAATATCTTATCTAATTTGTAGCAATCTCTGTTCTGTTTTAACTCTTTCACGATTATAATTGAATATTCTTCTGTATTTTCCTTAATTAGATGATTTAGATTAGATTTATTTGGAATTTATTTATTATTATAATTTTTTGTGTGATAGATCTAGTAAAATTAGGCTATTTTCGTGTTATTTCCCATTAAAATTATCTATATATTTTTAAATTATATTAAATATATATAATATCAAAACGTACCCGTATCCTATTTTTTCTATAAAAAAACGTATTTGCGTATCGTATCGAACCCGTATCCGTATCTCGTACCCGTACTAGTGCATCATAGATACTGAATCACAGTCGGTGCATGCCTAAGCACATTCTTAACATTAACATCCTTCCCCCAAGGCAACACCTGTGCAGCCTTCACAAGCGCCTCTAAAAGCTCCCTAAACCTCAACCTACAAGTATGCACAACCGCATTAACCTCCTTAGCACACTCCTGAATACTAACATCGCCGACTCCATTCAACTCCGCCACCAAAACTGAAATTGCCACCACCATTGGCAGCGGCCTGCGGCCACTGGTCAAGAACCACTTAATAGCACATTGTACCAAAAAAATTCCCTGCTTCCTCATCCTCTCCCTCACACTCCCTTCTAAACTCCCTAACACTGTAGAATTCCGCAACGTCCTCTCATACAACCTCACAATATCAAACTCCGGGAAGTCCGGTTTCTTCAGCTCTAGAAAATCAACAACACGCATAATCATCCTACCGAGCTCGTGATCGTCGCAGCCGATCGCTGCCGCGACCTCGGCGATCGGCATGGGCTTGCTATCACTCCTCATAACAACATAAGCACAGGCACCAATCAAAACATTGAACTAGTTACCTTGGCCGAACGCACCTTCGGTGATCTTCCCGATCATGCCCTTGATCTCGTCGGCGCGAGACGCCATGAGGTTGAGACGGAGAGTGACGTGATCAATGAGTTTGTTGGCCTCGTAGATCTTAGTATCGCGGTAGTGGTAATTGGTGCCCTGGCCGGAGGTGCCGAGGCGGATGAAGGTGCCGGTGGGGCCGTCGGCGTTGCCGTAGACATCGACGTAGTTGTCGTAGTCCTGTAAGTGGCCGCAGGAGGAGCAGTAGAGGCGGCCGGAGATGTCGTCGGGGGTGAAGGAGGTGGAATTGCAGGAGACGCAGGTGGGCATGGTTGGGAGATTTGATTTTTGGATTTTTGGGTTATTGTGGCGGTGGTTAGGGCTGACATGGTATGATAATTTACCATGATTATCGTAAAACCAACCGAGCCAATAAAGTGGATAACTGACATAGTCGGTTACCGACTTCTACGGTACGGTTACCGTACCAACTTCATTCTGACGGTACGGTACGATAACAGATTTTAATTACCGTGATAATTATTGTACCGACTGTTATTTATATATATATAATTATAATTATATTAAATCTTTTAATCCTAGCCGTTGATTAAGGATCTTTTAATCCTAGCCGTCTATCCTATACAAACCTAATGCGCTGCCTGACTGCCTCATTTCTCATTTTCTCAACCTCTCGTTGTCTCTCTCAGTCCCTGAAGAAGTGAAGCCGCCGCTCCTCCCCTCGACGCGATCTCCCCTCCTCGTCAGCTCTCCGACCTCCTCCTCCTCCAACACCGTTCAGCTCTGCGACTGAGGATTCATCTGACGCCGGAGGTCGAATTGAAGACAGAGACAGAGAGGAAGAAGGTACGTTCCACTAGAATCCCTGCTGCTGAGATTTTTTGTGATAAGCATAAATTTAGATTTTGATCAGGACCTCTTCTTGTAGTTTCTGTATGAAGAATCCAAAGACGACTTTGATGGGGTAGATAATACATATAGTTGCGGGTGGGGGTTGTTAATTCTTATCAATTCAATAGAGTTGGGATTCATGATTCTTTTGCTTCTATGGGAATACAGATATAGTTGCTTGACTTGCAACTGTGGTAGCGAGTCGCAGTTTAAGCAACTGTGTTATTATGTAGAAAAATAAGCAAGTGGCCAAGTATTTCCATATTGATCTTTTTAAGCAATTGTGGCCAAGTACAATGGTAGAACTTTGAATTCGTGATCTGATGAGAAGTCATGTGTTCTCATAGGAAAGATAGTGCAGTCTACCTTGGAAGAATGTCGAGAGGTTTTTCAATTTGATTCCTTGGTATTGTAGATGATAATACAAGGTATTTTCAATTTACTAACTGGTTGGTAAATCAACATTGGTTGATTACTTGATTTGGTTCCTATTTTTGTTATATTGTAGATGAAGACATGAAGTTTTATGGTTTATAATGCTGAGTTGCTACTTGCTAAAGTTGTTTATTGCTTTTTCATTGAGGTTTGTTTTCAGTTGTTTATGGTTGTTTGTCTGTTATTTATGGTTGTGCTGCTTGTGGATCCAGTCAATCTGAGTTGTGCTGCTGGGTGTATTAAAAGCTTCAACTTGACACCACTTTTGCCACATTGGGCCAGGACTAGAAACTACACTGAATAAGTCCACCTAGAATGACCAAGTCTACTGTCAACATCTATCGCAGATATTATATTTACTGAATTGAAAGGAAACTTATTTTCATTTACTAGTGCAGCGTTGATGAATTGATGAATATAAGTTTGGAATATAATGCAATTGATGAATTGAAAGGAAACTGATTTTTGATGAATTGATGAATATAAGTTTGGAATATGCTGCAATGTTGCATGCTATGGGTTGTTGCAGTGCTGCATACCTTTCTCATTTTTGTGTTTTCTTGTTTGTTAATGGCAGAAGAACTCAAGAACTACAAGTCTACAACGGAGGGTTGAATGACTAGGCAGACTAGCAACACTGCAGCCTTGCAGCAGACCAACAACTTGTTCTCAACTATGTTTGTGATTTGTTAATGTGTTATTGAACAATTTGAAGTTTTGAACTGTGTTTGTGACTTTGTGGTTGTATGATTCATTTGTATGAACCTTGTTAAGTTGGTTTATAACTCTTTGTTGATTATTTCATATTACATTTTGAAATTATGCACCAGTTCATAGCAGGAAAACTCCAAAAAATTTGGGTCAGGTCTTATTTTTCATGAAAAAACTGGCCCAATTTAATGTTGGTACAAGACCCAACCATACCGTACCAACATATACCGTACCGTACCAACATGTCGGTATACCGACTTTGGTGGTTGGTAATGGTAATAGGATTTTGTTTACCGATTATAGTTGGTTGGTAATTGGTAATGGTAAAAAACTTGGTAACCGTACCATGCCAACCCTAGCGGTGGCGATTTTGGTTTTTGCAAATTTAAAGCTTTGGGTTTTTTTCTGTATTTATACCCGTTCGATAATCTAATTCCAGCAGAAAAAGGGAAAATGAGAGGAGGTTTCTACTTACTATTACTATTTTTAGAGCACGCAGTTGAATTTAAAAACACAAAAAATACTACATTTATTAGATTTTATATAATTTAGGATATGAGTTCAATCTTAAAACTAATAACATTAGACTTGATTTAGGTTTTACTTATTAAATGATCATGAAATCCTCCCATCCCTAACTTTCCTTTCACTCTATTTCCCTCTCTGTTTTTTTTTTCAAATCTCTCTTCAGTAGCACGTTTCTCGCATTGTCGATAATAGCACGGTTCTCTTCGTTGTCGATAGTAACACTCTTCTCATCATTGTCGACAGTAGCACATTGTTTGCCTTCTCGTCGACAATAGCACGCTGCTCGTCTTCTCATCGTCATCGTCGACAATAGCACGCTACAGTAGCATGTTGCTCGTCTTCTCGTCTACAGTAACACGTTGCTCGTCTTCTCGTCTACAGAAGCACGCTTCTCATCATCGTCGACAGTAGCACGCTTCTCATCATTGTCGACAGTAGCATGCTTATGACCGACATTATCAATAAAATATGTAATGAAGGATAGTTTGGTAAAATATGTAGTGACAAATGACATGTAAATATCAGTTTATCTTAATTTGTTAATTTTTATCCTTAAATATGTAAGATAATATCTAAAAGATGTATTTGTAAACTAAAATTTAGTTAGTAACTAATATGCAATTTACTATTTTATTTATTTTATTGAAATGGAAATTCATTGAAATAAAATTGAATACATTAGGTTGGGATATATACTCAACCGAGACCCCAAACCTCAAACTATATAAAAAACCATTGATGGCCAAATTCTTAACGATATATAGCTTGTGGTAAAATCAGCACAATTCTATTCAACTTTTTCCTCACATGCTTCCATGAGAATATTTCCTCAGTTGCAAAGCATCGATATGCCATACATATCGCAATTTAATCTCAACTGCGATTCGGCTATAATGCTGTTATGATAATGTGATCAACTGAGCAGAGTTTGTAGTAAGGATAATGTGATCAACTTTACCATCAGCCGGATTATGATCATTGGATGTGTTCAGCATGGAACTCTCAGTCTCATTTGCCAAAAAAATAACACTACACTTTCTGGAAGTGTGTTCAGCATGGATTCAGATTATGTACCTAGCCTATTGGAAGAAGTGAATATGAACTCGCATCCATGCTTTTCCACAGTGAGTACAAGTAGAAGCAGTCTAAATCTAGAGCAATGGAGAAGCAATATTAATGAAAATACAACTCTTGTGGGAAGTTTTTTTATACCATACAAGTGGTATATAATATACAAGTATTGTATCATTAAGGTACAAACTATGAAGTCTCCTGAAGAAACACATCAAATACCCAGGTACCACGCTTAAAACATAAATATTGTAAATAAATGCAATAACTATTGCACAAAATAGTAATACTTATGTATTTTCATTTACTAAGAAAATATAAAATCCCTACACACCAGTAAACCATGTATCACAAAACTTATACTATACTCTCGAATAAGTTCTACATTTAAGGGACTTCTAAAATGTTAGGACCAACCAATATCTCGAACAAAAACAAGATATATATAACAGTATAATCGAATCGAAACCAACAACAAACAAAAACAACAATGAAATCGAGATTGAAAACACTAACTTGATTCAGATAGAGGCCTGCTTTTGCAGTGACCTAAGACAGAAATTCGTCCCCACTTGTGCTGTAGTTTCGGACGTCGATCTTGAGGATACAACTATCTGGTACAAGTTCTTGCACAAGAACTTGTCCCTGGCGAATTTACTTTGTGTCTCAGAGAAGTCGATTTTGGGGAGGAAGAAGAAGAGACGAATTTGCGATGGAAAACAACGACCACAGTGTCGTCTTTATATAAGGTCAAAATCAAACAGGTAAAACTGTTCAAAAGGTTGTAACTGTTACCAACAGTTATTACCTTTGGTTTTATCCGAAAATAATAAAAATTAATAAAATTATTAATTCAAAAATTATAATCAGATTTAATTTTTCAGAGCCCAAAGAGCCCCAAGGCCCAAGGCCCATCTATGACTTTATATAAATATATATTTAGATATATATCATTTTCTATTGGAAATCCAATAGAAAGCCCATCAAGCCCACTCTAGGCTATTCCACCCATTCACTTGCTCACATGGGTGTTTGTCTATAAACAACCAAGCAAGTAACTCTTCTTCAATGTGGGATAGAATCCCACACTAAGTTCCAACAATACCCCACATTTTCTATTCAAACTCTAACAATACCCCACATTTGAATAGAAAATAAGATAATGAGGAACTTATCGATTTTCCAGAAACTAGATATGAAATGCATCGGAAAAGGTGTCTTTTGGACTTGAACCTTTCGTAGTGAATACTTATCGGATCTACTTTGTGAAATAGTGAACTTAAGTCTTGAACTATTCACGTTTTGTAGTAAATCGAGACAATAAATATCACACATATCATATCTATACACATTTCAATTCTTACGGTTGTGTTCATTTTGGTCCTGAACAACTCCTTACTTCATGAGAATTTTAGAGAACTTAGCCATCTCGGTTCCCAAAGATGCGACCCCACATCAATCTCATATAGGTAATGCCAATTAAGAATAGTCCGTACTATCCTACCTTAATTAAAGGCTATTAGCATTATTAAGAATAATGTAATATTCATCCCTTATACGTCAACGGAATAACACACTTAAATTGCATCATAGGAATGAACATATGTGTGTTTATGCTTCTTGAGTCTTCCCCAACTAGTTTGCCTATTGAACCTAGACCATGGGATCTCCAATGTTGCTAGGTTAGGTTTCCGCCAAGTAATGACTCATTATATTGGCTTTAAGCCCATTCCCCTCGATGTAAATACGACTTGCTCTCTATTAAGGCCTTTTGTCAAAGGATCCGCTATATTTTCCTTTGATTTTACATAGTCAATAGAAATAATTCCATTCTTGAGCAAGTCTCGTATTGTCTTGTGACGTCGCCTTATATGTCTCGATTTGCCATTGTAGATTTGGTTCTTTGCTCTTGTAAGAGCAGCCATACTATCACAATGAATGCAAATGGCCGTAACAGGCTTTGGCCACAACGGAATACCCTCTAGGAAGTTTTTGAGCCATTCCGCCTCTTCGGCAGCTTTGTCCAAGGCTACAAACTCGGCTTCCATAGTCGAACGTGTATTCACGGTTTGCTTCGATGATTTCCAGGAAACGGCTGCCCCTCCAAGTGTAAATACATAACCACTTGTAGACCTACTTTCCGAATGATTGGAAATCCAATTAGCATCACAATATCCTTCTAACACGGGAGGATATTTTGTGTAATGCAATCCATAATCCATTGTATACTTTAGATATCGTAGCACTCTCACTAGTGCAAACCAATGATCTTTTCCGGGATTGTGAGAGTAACGACTAAGTCTACTCAAACTATATGCTATATCCGGTCTTGTACAATTCATTATGTACATCAAGCTCCCAAGAACTTGTGTATATTCCAATTGAGACACACTATCACCTTGATTCTTCTTAAGATGACTAGCGGGATCAAATGGGGTAACAACCGGCCTATCATCAAAATGTCCAAATTTCCTAAGGACTTTCTCCACATAATGGGATTGAGTAAGTGTGTAACCATCCGGGTTCTTTTGAATCCGAATACCAAGAATGACATCGGCTATGCCCATATCTTTCATATCAAAAGAAGAATGCAGTAGCTTCTTGGTTTGATTAATTACATCCTTACTTGTTCCCATAATAAGCATATCATCCACATATAAGCATACAATAACACATGCATTTTTACACTCTTTCACATAGACACATTTGTCACATTCGTTGATTTTGAAACCATTTGACAATAGTGTATTATCAAACTTCTCATGCCATTGTTTTGGAGCTTGCTTAAGTCCATAAAGAGACTTAACCAATTTGCACACCTTCTTTTCTTGACCTTTAACGACAAACCCTTCGGGTTGTTCCATGTATATCTCTTCATCTAATTCACCATTCAAGAATGCAGTTTTCACATCCATTTGGTGTATTTCCAAATTGTGAACAGCCGCAATAGCAATCAACGTCCTTATAGACGTAATTCTTGTGACCGGTGAATAGGTGTCGAAGAAATCGATACCCTCCTTTTGACGATACCCTTTGGCTACTATACGAGCCTTGTATTTTTCTATGGTACCATCAGGTCTCAATTTTCTTTTAAAAATCCATTTATGGCCTATTGGTTTATGTCCCGGAGGTAAATTAACCAATGTCCATGTATTATTTTGCATAATGGATTCTACTTCACTTTGGATAGCCTCTTTCCAATAAGGTGCTTCCGATGACTCCATAGCAGCCTTATAAGTTTGAGGTTCTCCTTCAATTGCAAAGGTTATATAATCAGGTCCAAAATCTTTGGCTATTTTTCCACGTTTGCTTCTTCTTGGTTCAACTTGTTCTTGACCAACTGAAGATGCTTCTTTTCCAATTTCGGCACTTTTGTCTAACTCTCTTTGAGACATGGTTCTTTTCCTTGGATTAGATGTTTCTTTATCTTTATCTTTATCCTTGTAAGGAAAAATATTCTCAAAAAATTCTGCTTCGGCAGATTCCATGATTGTGTTTTTGTTAATTCCTTCTACCTCCGAATTGTAGACCAAAAATTTATATGCAGCACTATTATTAGCAGGGCCAATATAGATGCAATCGATAGTTTTTGGTCCAAGTTTGGTTCTCTTTGGCAAAGGAACTTGAACTTTCGCAAGACAACCCCACACTTTCATCGTTTTCAAAGTTGGCAATCGTTCCTTCCAAATTTCATAAGGAGATTGATCACTTTGTTTATGAGGAATCCTATTTAATATCATGTTTGCAGTAAGACAAGCATCTCCCCAAAGACTATGTGGTGCTCCCGAAGTAATTAACATTGAATTGATCATATTCTTCAATGTTCTATTCTTACGTTCGGCAACACCATTTTGTTTTGGAGTATATGGAGCTGTGGTTTGATGCACAATACCATGAGCAGAACAAAATTCAGCAAAGTCGTTGGATTCATACTCTCCTCCTCTATCCGACCTTAGAATTTTGATTCTTTTCTCAAGTTGATTCTCAACTTCGGCTTTGTATGTTTTGAACATGTTTAAAGCCTCATCTTTGGTATGTATCAAGTACACATAACAATACTTACTGCAATCATCTATAAATGATATATAATAGTTCTTTCCTCCACGGGATGGAGTTGCTTTGTAATCACACAAATCACTATGAATTAAACCAAGTACTTCATTGGATTTCTCTACAGATTTGTGAGGATGACTCACATATTTGGATTCTACACAGATTTCACACTTAGTTATTTTGTCCATAGAACACTTAGGTAGCATGCCTAAACTTATCATTCTTTGTAGAGAACGAAAGTTAACATGTCCTAATCTAGAATGCCATAAAGAAGAGGACTCAACCATGTACATAGAAGCAGTGCTAGTGCCTGCGTTATTATTAATAATAGCAGCATCCATAGTAGGTACAACACTTAGTTTAAAGAGCCCTTCACAAAGGTAACCCTTTCCTACATACACCCCACCCTTGGTGAGTACAAATTTGTCAGATTCAAATACAAGTTTAAAGCCCTTGTTGCTTAGAACAGGACCAGAAACTAAATTCTTACAAATTTCAGGCACATGAAGCACATTAGTAAGCACAAGATCCTTCTCGGAAGTGAGTTTCAGAATCACCTTCCCTTGTCCTTCCACTTTTGCAGTTGTGGCATTCCCCATGAACAATGATTCACCATCGTTGATTGGCTGGTAGGAGGAGAACATCTCCCTTTTAGAACAGACATGCCTTGTAGCACCAGTATCCATCCACCAATCAGTTGAATTAGTAACCAGATTTGCTTCAGCAACCACTCCAAAGAATTGATTTTCAGTTTCAGCAAGGTTGGCTTGGTTGGAATTTCCAGAACCTCCAGCACCACCTCCTTGATCCTTCCTCAAGCGACATTCCTTGGCTCTATGCCCTGTTTTGCCGCAGACCCAGCAGCCTCCAATTTGTTGCTTCTTGAAAGGCTTGGTCTTTTGTGGGGCGAGGGGATTCCTTCCAGCAATCACAAGAGGCTTAGCAGCAGCATGCTTGCCTTTGTTTTTCTGAAACTTGGCCTTTGATGGACTCCCTCCAACCATATTAGCAGTTGGCTCCAAGGAAATAGCATCAGCCTTCTCATTTTTCCGGTTATCCTCTTCAACTCGAAGTTTAAGAACCAATTGCTCAAAATTCATATCCTCAGTTAGATGTTTCAGATATATCTTGAAATCTTTCCATGTAGGAGGTAATTTTTCAATGATAGAACCAACAAGGAAATTCGGGTTAAGACCCATACCTTCCACATCTAACTCATGAACAATGACTTGAAGTTCCTCCACTTGCTTGACAACAGATTTGGCATCACTCATTTTGAAATTCAGAAACTTGCCAATGACAAACTTCTTTGAACAAGCAACCTCAGTCTTGTACTTGTTCTCCAATGACTGCCACAACTCCCTTGCAGTTTTGAATGTGGAGTAGATATCGTACAAGGAATCGTCCAAGGCATTGAGAATATAGTTCCTGCACAGAAACTCATTAGTCTCCCAAGAATCTATAGCCTTCTTGTTCTCAGCCTGTTGTGCTGCTGTTGGAGCATTATCTCCTTCTCCAACCAGAACAGTAGGAGCCTCAGCAGTGAGGACGTTTGCCACATTCAAAGTTGTCAGATAAAACAACATCTTCTGTTGCCAGCGTTTGAAATCAGAACCCTTGAATTTCTCAGGTTTCTCAACATGATTTTTCCCAATCGATGATACTGATTGATCCATCTCTACAAGATTAGAGAATTTCTGTCTTAGATTGTTAGGACCAACCAATATCTCGAACAAAAACAAGATATATATAACAGTATAATCGAATCGAAACCAACAACAAACAAAAACAACAATGAAATCGAGATTGAAAACACTAACTTGATTCAGATAGAGGCCTGCTTTTGCAGTGACCTAAGACAGAAATTCGTCCCCACTTGTGCTGTAGTTTCGGACGTCGATCTTGAGGATACAACTATCTGGTACAAGTTCTTGCACAAGAACTTGTCCCTGGCGAATTTACTTTGTGTCTCAGAGAAGTCGATTTTGGGGAGGAAGAAGAAGAGACGAATTTGCGATGGAAAACAACGACCACAGTGTCGTCTTTATATAAGGTCAAAATCGAACAGGTAAAACTGTTCAAAAGGTTGTAACTGTTACCAACAGTTATTACCTTTGGTTTTATCCGAAAATAATAAAAATTAATAAAATTATTAATTCAAAAATTATAATCAGATTTAATTTTTCAGAGCCCAAAGAGCCCCAAGGCCCAAGGCCCATCTATGACTTTATATAAATATATATTTAGATATATATCATTTTCTATTAGAAATCCAATAGAAAGCCCATCAAGCCCACTCTAGGCTATTCCACCCATTCACTTGCTCACATGGGTGTTTGTCTATAAACAACCAAGCAAGTAACTCTTCTTCAATGTGGGATAGAATCCCACACTAAGTTCCAACAATACCCCATATTTTCTATTCAAACTCTAACAATACCCCACATTTGAATAGAAAATAAGATAATGAGGAACTTATCGATTTTCCAGAAACTAGATATGAAATGCATCGGAAAAGGTGTCTTTTGGACTTGAACCTTTCGTAGTGAATACTTATCGGATCTACTTTGTGAAATAGTAAACTTAAGTCTTGAACTATTCACGTTTTGTAGTAAATCGAGACAATAAATATCACACATATCATATCTATACACATTTCAATTCTTACGGTTGTGTTCATTTTGGTCCTGAACAACTCCTTACTTCATGAGAATTTTAGAGAACTTAGCCATCTCGGTTCCCAAAGATGCGACCCCACATCAATCTCATATAGGTAATGCCAATTAAGAATAGTCCGTACTATCCTACCTTAATTAAAGGCTATTAGCATTATTAAGAATAATGTAATATTCATCCCTTATACGTCAACGGAATAACACACTTAAATTGCATCATAGGAATGAACATATGTGTGTTTATGCTTCTTGAGTCTTCCCCAACTAGTTTGCCTATTGAACCTAGACCATGGGATCTCCAATGTTGCTAGGTTAGGTTTCCGCCAAGTAATGACTCATTATATTGGCTTTAAGCCCATTCCCCTCGATGTAAATACGACTTGCTCTCTATTAAGGCCTTTTGTCAAAGGATCCGCTATATTTTCCTTTGATTTTACATAGTCAATAGAAATAATTCCATTCTTGAGCAAGTCTCGTATTGTCTTGTGACGTCGCCTTATATGTCTCGATTTGCCATTGTAGATTTGGTTCTTTGCTCTTGTAAGAGCAGCCATACTATCACAATGAATGCAAATGGCCGTAACAGGCTTTGGCCACAACGGAATACCCTCTAGGAAGTTTTTGAGCCATTCCGCCTCTTCGGCAGCTTTGTCCAAGGCTACAAACTCGGCTTCCATAGTCGAACGTGTATTCACTCTAGGCCCAAGGCCCATCTATGACTTTATATAAATATATATTTAGATATATATCATTTTCTATTGGAAATCCAATAGAAAGCCCATCAAGCCCACTCTAGGCTATTCCACCCATTCACTTGCTCACATGGGTGTTTGTCTATAAACAACCAAGCAAGTAACTCTTCTTCAATGTGGGATAGAATCCCACACTAAGTTCCAACATAAAATTCTTTGCATTAAAAACATCCCACATTCCTTCAAAATCGAATCAGGTGTATAACCTGAAAGGTCATAGCCAAGGGGCAAAGACTACAGAATAGTAGAAGAATTGCAAACACCATATATATGCATGCATTATTCCATAAATAACAAGTCACCTAGCTATGACAAAATTTGTTTCAATGGTCTGGGGGAGAAAATTAAGTTGTTCGGAAGCTACTGTTTATAATTATTTTACACGGCATATATATACATAAAGCTGGAAATGATATACTTAGTTATTATTATGTAAAAAAGATTCGGTACATTTTCCAGACTTTTCAATTGAATCACGTACCAGAATATACTAAAGCCAGATTGATAGCATATAGAAAGTCACGGAGAGACTTCTTGTACAGACGTGAGACTAGGCTCCCATCCAAATCCTTTACCTGATCTGGCCTTTGGGAGGGGAGGTATAAACGGCTTCTTTCCTCTAATTCCCCTCCTTCGTGAAGATTTGGACCTCTTTTCTTCGGAGACGAAATCACGAGCGGAGCAAACAGAATCATTAGTATCTTGACTATCTTCCCCTTCTGAATCCGTAGAGATCTTTCCACCCAGAATCATCTCTTCATCTTCAGCAGCTTCTTTAGACTTCACCTTATTCTGTTGTTTACGCTTAAGTTTCTGCGCTGTTGTACATGGTATTATATAATACTTCTGACCAGGCAATAAGCTCTCCTCTGGCTTTAAAAAGGACTCCTGAGGCTTTTTGAAAACATCTGGGCGGGCAACACATTTCCCAGGATACTTGTCCATCAACAAAGACGCAGGAACTGCATTCGGAAACAGCTCTTCTTGCCCACCTGCATGAACTATCCTCACAATAAAACTTTTGGACTGTGTACTCACTGTGCTGTAGTCCAACGATAAGGAAGCAGGAGCTAGTTTGGAATCTCCTCCTAGCAGCTTGTTTCTCTTAGATTCACTTTCAGAATGCCGAACTAGCCCTAGCAATTGCATGCACATCTTTAGCATAGCCACAATCTGAAATGCTTCAGCATAATACACTGGTATGGATTGATGAGCATCTACAGATGCTTTGATGTTATTACGCTTTGACCATTGTGGCCGGCTGTCCTAATTTAATATTGTCTTTCACAATGAGGCTTAGATGAGATCAAGGCTTGTCTATGTTTGATGTGTTAACCAATGTGAAACTCTGATGAATATAATAAAGCACCAACAAGGTCTCAGAATGTATTTACCAATTCATAGTTGTGCTAGTACAAAGTCCCATAGGCCAGACAACGTACACTCGTCTTTCTAGCTAGCTAGCTAGCTAGCTTCTTCAGCCTCCCACTTATCCAATATATTGTTGCGGAGAACCAAACATCCCTGCTTCACAGGCTCGCACTGTTTTTTTTATTATGTCATAGACCTAGATATGCCTCGTTTGCGAAGATGACGATTTGTACGCTAATTCTTATGTGTACGCGGTCAGAGTACATCATCGTCTTCCCGCCCGATATTACGTTTCCATCCCCGTCAGTATCAATGACGATCCTTCCCGAGGTACTCACTGTCTTCTCGAGAGCCTTCCCTGTGACGGGACCTCTCTTATTCCTTATCGGGTTGGCTCCGACGGTGCCTATCATAAATTGATTATTAATAGATTATTTTTATTATGACATTATAAAAAACAAATTATTTATATATCATAACCTGAGGGCGTTGGGGCGGACGCGACGGATTCTGACTCTGTCACCGATGATGATACCCTCGCAGAAATTAAACACTACCAGAACAACCACTTTAGCCGACGAAATTTTTTCGTCGGCTAAACCCTAAATTTCGTCGGCTAAAGTCTTAGCCGACGACACGTCGTCGGCTAAGAAGTCGTCGGGCAAAATCCGTCGGCCAACACTATAGCCGACGAAATTACTGTTCATCGTCGGCTAAAGTCATTTATTTAGCCGACGAATAAATTTTTCGTCACTTAATTTCTGGACTTTAGCCGACGAAATTTATTAAAATTCGTCGGCTATAGCTATTATTTTTATTTATTTATTTAACTTTAGCCGACGAATTTTAGGGTATTTCGTCGGCTATAGTTATTATTATTATTTTTTTTTAATTTTAGCCGACGAATTTTATTAAATTTCGTCGGCTATAACTATTATTTTTATTTATTTATTTAACTTTAGCCGACGAATTTTATTAAAATTCGTCGGCTAAAGTTATTATTTTTTTATGTAATTATTATTTTTTTATGTAATTATTATTTTTTAAAAACTTTAGCCGACGAAATAGTCGGCTATAGTTTTTTTTTTAATTTTTTCATATTTTTTTTCTTTTTTAATTTATTGTATTTTTAATTAAAAATTTTACTTCTTTTTTGTTTTTACACCGAAAAAGGAGTAAGGAGGAGAGGAGGAGGAGAAGGTTAGGAGAGGGAGAGGAGGAGGAGGAGAATTTAGAGAAGTAGGAGGAGGAGGAGGGATTTGAAGGAGGAGGAGAAGGTTAGGAGAGGGAGGAGGAGGAGGAGGGAAGATGAGGAGGAGGAGGAGGAGGAGAAGAAGAAGGTTAGGAGTGGGAGGATGAAGAGGAGGAGGAGGGAAGATGAAGAGGAAGAGGAGGATGAGGAGAAAAATGAAAGATATAGAAAATTTTGAACTTTAGTCGAAAAATTTTAAAATTTTAAAAATCCCCGCCAAAAAATTTGAATTTTTAATTAACTTTAGCCGACGAAATTAGGGTAATTCGTCGGCTATAGTTATTTTTTTTTATTTATTAATTTAACCTTAGCCGACGAAATACCCTAATTTCGTCAGCTATAGTTATTTATTTATTTTATTTATTAATTTAACCTTAGCCGACGAATTACCCTAATTTCGTCGGCTAAAACCCTAAACCCTAAACCCTATACGTAGAAGCTTCAAACGAAAAAAAGTCGTGAAATAAGATATGACCGGAATGGTGAAATACGTCTATGGTTGAAAAATCACGTAATTCCGGTAAAGTCTCGGTACCGATAATTGCGGTTAACTCAATTTTCCATTCTTTCTCCCTAGAGGTAGCCCTATCTCCGGTAGTTATTTTTCATAAAATTTTTATACCACTGGTTGTGTCTCATCGATTTGAAACTATTTTCAGTTGAAGGTTCGGGCAAAATAAGTAATTTAGACGGTCAAATGACCGTTTTCCGTGCGTTAAGAGGTTTGACTTACGGCATTGACCGTAAGGATCGAGTCCTTAACGTTGTCGGATTAAGTTAAATTTTTTCCTATATACATATTTCAACATAATGATCATATCCGACGGTCGGAATTTTGTTTTTTAACTTTGATCATCGGAATCACAACATGTGTACTAATGTTGTATAACTTGTTTACTAAACTTTAAGTAAATGTTTCGTTTCTAAAACAAACTGTACGTAGAAACTTCAAATGCAAAAAAGTCGTGAAATAAGATATGACCGGAATGGTGAAATACGCCTATGGTTGAAAAATCACGTAATTCCGGTAAGGTCTCGGTGCCGATAGTTGCAATCAATACAATATAGAGGTTTGACTTACGAGATTGACCGTCTAGATGAAGTCCTTAAATTTATCGGATAAAGTTGAATTTTTTACCAGAGATATATTTCAACATATTGATGACATCTGACGGTCGTATTTTTTTTGTGAATTTTGATGACCGGAATCACAACATGCCTACTATTTACCATTATTTATCTATATGAGGAGGCCTATCATGGATGGGTAAATGTCTCAAAATTTTTAGATGGACAGTTGCGTCTCATTATGGTGAGTGTTTGTTGTGTTGAAGGTTCGACCAAAATACCTCATATAGGTGTAGATATGGACATTTTGGTGTGTTAATTAAGCGTTTAGAAAAACTTCATTTTGAAGCCTTAAACGAACTCGGATGGCCAAAAAAGCCTGTATGTCATAGCAAAGCTATGTGTTTTACTCCTACGCCCGTTCTGCTTCCAGATTGGTATCACAACAGTCAATCGGACACCGAAATATCCGTAGTGCAATTTTATAACTAAAAGTTACTTTAGCCAACGAAATACCCTAATTTCGTCGGCTAAACTTTTCAAATTTCGTCGGCTAAAGTTCACATACTATAGCCGATGAAATTAGCACTTTAGCCGACGAAAATTTTTTTTGTCGGCTAAAATTTAACTATAGCCGACGAAAAAATTAGTGTAGCCGACGAAATTTTAACTTAGCCGACGAAAAAAAAATTCGTCGGCCTGTTTTTAGATATTTCGTCGGCTATAGTCTTTTTTCTGGTAGTGAAATCTGTACCAAAAGGCACGAACAGGTACGCCGCTGATGGGGTCATCTGCGGGGGCAGTAGATAAATCGGCGCCCCTGAGTCATCGACTGCCGGTAATGCCGGTATCAACCGCGGAAGGTAGAGAAAAGGCGGCGGCATCTGTACCCCAGAAGACCCACCCTCCGAAACAGTAGGGCCCGGAGTCGGTGCCCTGTGTATCTCAGGCATACGTGGTGCATACACCTCCGCCTGAGTCGGAGGCCACAGCTGCCTCGAGGAGTGAGGGACGCTCGGCTGCCTCGAGCGAGGGGGTGTCCGGCTGCCTAGAGGAGAGAGTGGCGTCCGGTTGCTTGGAGGAATGTGTGGCCCCCGGCTGTCTCTGCGTCGGCTCCAGAAGAGACGCAAGTCGGGATGTCATTGGGCCCTGAAACGACGTCCGAGGGTTGCTAGACGTTCCCTCAGACGATTCAGACCTTTGGCCCTTTGAACTCTTAGATTTACTAAACAAGTCTTTCATCCTGTTTATTAAATAATTAGAATTTTTAATTTGTACAATTAATAACAATTACTATTTTAATACAAAAATGTACCAAATTATCAAAAATTAACAACATTATCACAAATATATTAAATATACCAATTAATATTTTAATATACCAAATTTATTAAATATACCAAATTAATAACAATTAATATTTTTATACTCAAATATACCAAATTATAAAAAAATTAACAACATTTATTAATTGGAATGAAATCAAATATACCAAATCAAATATACGCAAAAAATTTGGATTTAGTCAGATATCTCATCTTATTGTTGCTAACTTTTGGTTGTGTCAATGAAATGTAATGAGATTTATGGGGTTATGTGTCCATGGTCCAGATGTAGGGGTTTGGAGACCAGGTTCAAGGGAGTTCCTGGTGTCTGGTGTTTTAAAGTTTGCGAGTTCATATGTGTACATGATTTTGAACTAGAAAAGAATAATTTGATTTGTGTTTCAATGTATTGTTTTTCATTCATCCCTCAAGGGGTATTTATAGTGATACAAGAGTTAGAGAGCTATTCTAAACATACAAGGAAAAGGATACCCATAATTACAAGGTTTCCTACTAATATTAGTAATCCTAATTTGACAGCTATTCTACACTCCCCCTCAAATTGGGCGCGTGGATGTCAATCATGCCCAACTTGTCAATTGAGCTGTCAAACAATTTTTTTGATACTCCTTTAGTAAGAACATCTGCTAACTGTTCCTCTGAAGTTACGAAAGGAAAGCGAATAATTTTCCGATCAAGATTCTTCTTGATGAAGTGACGGTCAACTTCCACATGTTTAGTTCCGGTCATGCTGAACAGGATTATGTGCAATCTCAATAGCAGCTGTATTATCACAATGGAGATCCATAGGCCCCTTAAGCTTGTAACCAAGTTCCTTCATAATATTACGAATCCACAACATCTCACAAACCCCATGAGCCATACCTCGAAACTCAGCTTTCATTTGCTTGCCATTATACCCAAGGCCACATAGAAACTCAATGTAATCCTGCAGATCCATGTCATAGATGAGTCCAGGGTTCATGGCTTTGTTTGGGTTGATGTGTCCGGCACCAAAAACTAAAGGCGTGGCGGGAAGACCCGACCATTGGTCGAGTATGGTGGATTGAGAATTTTTGCCGGTTGAGTATGCTGTGGTCATGATGGCTGATCGGATGGCTGCTGGACTCCATTCTGGGTGAACAGCCTTTAGCAGAGCTACCACTCCGGCCACATGAGGTGCCGCCATTGATGTTCCTGAGTAGAGTTCATAATCTGTTACTAAATCGGAATTGTTTACTCGCATGCATGGCTTGTTTGGTGCAACTGCAGCAAGCACGTTGACTCCTGGAGCAAGAACGTCTGGTTTTAGAATACTTGGAGTAACCGGATCTGGTCCTCTTGAAGAGAAATACGCTACTTCCGGTGACTGTTTTGTACCCAAATTTGTGTGCACAAAACTCAGGGTCCTAACTCGAGTTGTATTGGCTTGTGCATACTCTCTAATCAAGGCCCCTGTAGAAAATGGAACAATGATAGCAGGAATGGAGAAGAATTCTGGGTCTAACAATGAGAGATCTGTCATGAAGATCCCAGCGTAACCACCTGCCCGCTGTACCTTTTCCTTTTGTCCTTCCACATCAGTCCCAGTAGTATTATCACAGAGGACTACCTTTCCCTTCACTTCTTTATGATACAGTGCTCCATAATTGCATATTGCTTTGTTTGCATTTTCTTTGCCGTAGTACAATGGCACATCAGTAATGTAAACGCTCTCCGGGAAGTATGATATTCCTTCAACTGTCAAACCATAATAACCATTATCCAGAGTCAGTGTAGCAGTGATAATGGTTCTAACAAGCCAATGTCAGCGTGCCTAGTATCAGAACTGTGTGGGTCATAATCATTGGCTGGTCTTGTATCAGAAATAGTGCTTTGTGTTCTTTCTGTGTCTTGTGTTCCTAATCTCGATTCTAATGCTTCCAACTTTGCAAATTCTTCCAATTCAAATAAATATCGAGACTTTCCTTCACAACCTGTCTCCCCCTGAAAGGAAGACGCCCAACTCTTCACCTTTTCATCTTCTGTAGTCCAAGCTTCAAATTCAGGTGAATTCTCATTCGGCGCGGCTTTGGTTCCAGTGAGATGACCAACCTTGCCTCGTGCTTTAATCCTCATCTTCATAAGAGGTGTCCATTGTAAGTAGTTAGTCTCATTCAAGACAATTGTAAATGGAAAGGTCGAGTTGTCTTGTGTGGTGGTATGATAATGGTTGACGACTTGAAGCACAAGGGCAAAAGGATTTCCGTCTTGCTCAGCCATTCGAAAAAGAGAAAAAAAAACTGCTAGTGGTGTGGGTCCGGCTGGAGAGAGACACGTGTGCCGAGACACGGTCCCACATCGGAAATCGGTACATTCATGCGGTCCAATTCCCATTTTGGAAATTAGGGTATGCGATCCAAGACCCACTGTTGGCACTTGGTATGGTATGAGCCAATCAGAATTTTTCCGACGGCAATTTGATTCGATGAACCCAAATTTGAGCTCATTATGATGAGAGACTTTTCGGAACATGGTTTCTTTGTGTTTGGTACTGAGTTTTGGAATTTGGGATTCGATGTTTGGGAATTATGATGATTTGGGGTTTTGGTGGTGATGTGGGATTTGTTTGGATTTTGGGATTTAGGTTTTTGGTGATGATTTGGGATTTTGGTACGGTAAACAGCGGAATACGAATACGAAATTTGAGTTTTGACTTTTGGTGAGGGTTCATGATTTGTTTGTGGATTTGGACGGATTCAGGATTTGTTTGTGGATTTGAGTGGATTCATGATTTGGGCGGATTCAGGATTTGGTATGGTATTTGATTCAATAGCAATGCATCGGATTTGTGGTTTTCAGATGCAGGATTGAATCTGAAATTCATGGTTTGATTTCAATGGTGGTAGTGGTGGGAGTGGTGGTACGCATGATGGGCTAGCATGTAGTGGTGTGAGTGGTGGTACGCAGCGGTTTGTGGTGGTAGTTTGGGTATTCTTCGAGATTCAGGATTCAAAGGATGCAAAGCAAGTTCAAAGGATTGAACCTGCTCTGATACCAAGTAGAAAAGAATAATTTGATTTGTGTTTCAATGTATTGTTTTTCATTCATCCCTCAAGAGGTATTTATAGTGATACAAGAGTTAGAGAGCTATTCTAAACATACAAGGAAAAGGATACCCATAATTACAAGGTTTCCTACTAATATTAGTAATCCTAATTTGACAGCTATTCTACATTTGAGACTTAGAAATTGATGCTTTCAGGGTTCTTTCTCAGGTACTTATTTCTCCAAGGCCCTTTTTGTCCCCAGTCTGTCAACTTATAACAGAGTTACTTCGGCTGCCTCAACCATTCATGCAGATTCCTTTAACCGCGATCTGGCATGGCAATTTGAACTCCAGAGACTTTGGGAGAAGTTGATCCATGGGAAGGGTATTTACCTTACGTGTGAATTGGTTGTTTACCTTGTTGTTTGATATTGAGACGCCAGGAATTACTTAACAGAGCATTTTAATAAACTCACTTGCAGACACACGTTCTTGAGTCATGACCGTTAAGGATGGGCATTTCTCCTTCATTACTTTGCAAAGTGCAATAAGTTTTTGACACTTAATTTAAGAACATTAAGAGCCATAACGATTATTCAATCACAAACAACTGCCTGTGGGGAAAAAAATCTAGTATATATTTGCTGCATAACTCAAAACTTGAGGTTAACATTCAGTTTCGGACCGAAAAAAGAAAGGAGTGTATCATTAGTTATTTCTTTCTAAGGCTGTCTCTTTTATGATGCCATCACAGGTAACTTTTAGGCCAGTCTTATGATTTGGTGAAATAATTGTCATAAAAGTGTCTTATGTGGTCTTTCTGTTTCTAAATGAAAGGTTACTGAATCATCCCTAGCCCTGACCAAGTTTTCTTTTTCTGTATTTGAATATGGGTTTAGGTTTCTAAATCATCCTAAGTCCTGTCTGAGTTTTCTCTTTCTGTATTTTGCATATATGGGTTCAAGTTAAGCATGCATTTGAGAATACTACTTTTGGTCTTCTTTTGATTACCAATCTATGTAATGCAGTGATTCTTGTTTACATGCATTAGTAGATAATGTTATTGGCAAGGAGTCAATGATGGATGCTGCAACTATTCTACCTCATTTGTTCCTTTATGAGGATGCTTCCAATTGCAGTCCTGTAGGCAATCATTTTGCATTCAGTGCAGTAATCCCTTCGCTGCCTTTAGCAATAAATTTGCTCAGAGATTGTGTGAAAGAAAACCCTTCTGTTAGAAATTAGAATCCAGGTAAACATAGATGAGTAGAATTTGTTTCTTTCAGATACTCAAGCTCTACTATCTTACATGAGATATATCTGCCTATGATGCAATAGGTTTAAAAAAAATTGTGCACTGAATGATGCATAATCTAAGTTTGTTGGTTTCTTCCTTCACTGTTATTTGGTCTTCCCACTCGTGTCCCAGTATGAATTTCAATAAAGTGAATGTCTGCATGTTTTCAACCTATATCCATTTACGTTTTTTTTCAAGACTATATTAACTGGTATATGAGCAAAGGAACACAAGCATTCATAGCTACTGAAACATGTTTTCTGGATTTGATATCATGTTTTTCACAACTTTTCTTATTTACATTCACAACATCTTGTAATTCTGCTCGAATATTTTCTGATTTCACGTTTTCCCCTTAAACTATATTATTTAGAGTTATCTTTATCCTATGCATACATTGCAATAACACAACATCTTAATGCTTTCTGTGGATGTATCTACAGGTTCTTGTAACTGGGTGACTGCATTTGGTCGGGGATGTACTGAAGCTGTTGAGGAAGTGATACATGGATACAACTTTACTGTCAATATGTTTTATCCAAAACATTCTTGAACTCGTTTGACTTGATTCTCTTTCGGTTTTACCCGGTTGTTGAAGGAGCAAGGCTCATCATTGTTGTTTTGGTTTTGCTAAGGGACTAGCCAAAGTTAAGTGTGAGGGAATTTGATAGGAGCACAAAATTTTACGATATTAACGCATTTTCTACCCTATTTAGTCATGTTATTCTCTTAACAATGTCATTTATAACATGTTTTATGATTGTAAAGGTAAAAGAGCGAAAAAGTGAAAAATGAAGTTAAAATCGGCTAATTAAGACGGGTAAGTCGTTTAGAAAACTTTCCTGTTTCAAATTAGAAAACTTGTCTATTTCATTTTAAGAAACTTTCTTATTTTGATTTAGAAAACTTACTAATGAAACTTTTTTATTCAGACTTTCCTAATTCATTTTGAGAAACCTTTCATTCATAAAATCATGAAATTGCCAAAGAATGAATGTTCTTTTAATGGGGACGATGAAAGCACAAATGGAGATTGAAAATCTCTAGGGTTTTGGACAAAAATTATGAAGGAATATAGTTGGAAATTAGATGAAAAAATCTTTCCTTAAATCATGATAATTGGCTGATTTGAAATTAGAAAATAGGGGAAATTTCTTACATTTTATTCCTTTAATTGATTCCTGACATTCCTAGAATACATATCTGATTTATATTCCGTTTCAGGAACCTTAAATGCGCATATATATGGGATGATTTGTCATCATTAAATCGGCAACAATCAAGGAGATATTCAGCCGATTTCTTTTGAAGAAGCAATGTATTCAGCCACAATTCAAACGGAATTCATCAACTTAATGCACAAGATATTGTAGAGAAGTCTATAAAATATTATTGTCATTATTTGTGGCCTATTGCACTGACACAGCGACACGACAAATTTTAAAAACGTTAATCTTGACATGGCTTGGACACGACAAATAATTAATATATTTATATATTTTTAATATATAAAAATATTTCTATCTTCCAAAAAAATAATAAAAACATATAAAAAAACCCTAAAAATAATAAAAAGCTTCTTCTAATTAACTAGAATGTTTCAATGTTTATTATGATCAGTAAACGGATGCACCCGCTTTACTATATAGGTAAATTGGAACGTTGGTAGATTTGAAGATAGTGTAGTAGACAGTGTAAAAGCTCAAAAGAAAGTGCAAGGTGATCCACAAAATTGAAAATGCTACTTCTTCAAAATACAGATGAGATACCCACATAAGATTGATCTGTGGCCAATAAGATTCCACCACGCCAACTGAGCAATGGTTCTCCTTTCGCTCATAAAAGCCTAAAAGAGAGTTTCAGTTCCTATAATAAAAAATGTTTCCCCCTCTACTCTGTCTCACAAACTCCATAAAACATGAACACCGTTCTCTCTCCATCTGAACCCACTCCTTCTCCTTTTCTCATAATTTCTCATCTCTCTCCTGTCCTCTCTCTCTCTCTCCGATCTACCCTCTCCCTCTTCCAACTCTTCACATCGAGATCTGGGTTCTCCACTCCCTCGAATCACCACTTCCTCCTCTCTCCCATTTCTGCCTCCCTCCATATGGTTCTAGGGATTTTTTTTTTCAGATCTGGAGTTGTTGAAGCATCGATCGGCGATCAAATGTTTTGTTTTTAGGCTGCTTTACGATTTGGTTGATGAATATGTTGTTGTTGTTGCTTTTCCTTAAAGCATCGATCGACGATCAAATTGCTTCCTGGATCTGCAGCGAGGTTGGCCGTGTTCGCCATCGTTGGCTCGTTGGATCTGCAGCGAGGTTCGCCGTGTTCGCCATTTCCAAGCATTCTTTTCTCTTGCTGAAGCCTTGTCGGATGTTTCACAACCGCAACGGCGTTGGAGGTTTGAAGTCGGAGCACTTTCTAGACGTCTACAAGCTTGTTGAAGACCTATACAGTTTACCCACATCTCTATTTTGTTTAGTTTACTTTACAATTTTCAGAAACATGATTTAGGTTTTCAAATTTTTGATTTGGATGTTGTTTTGATGACTTTTTTGTTAGTAAATTCAGAATTTTAGTGAAGCATGTATAAATTTTATTCATGATATTATAATCTGATTTTGTCTATTTATAAGATTAAAAAAGTGTGCGATGCTGTTTGAAGTACCATATGTTATTATGTTAGATGTCATAGTTCTAGACATTTTGTGCTAGGGACAAGTAAGTGGAATAATAAAATGCTTGATCTCGTAGGTTTTGTTTTAAGATTGTTTCTAACTCTTTAAATTGGCATGTTATCATATTCTTAAGGTTGAAACGTGATTTTTGATGTGTGGTCAGAATTTGAATTTTTCTCTAATTTATGTGTTGAATGAACGTATATATGTTATATTCTATTTTGTAGAAAGTGTTTCTCATTGATTTACAAATATTACAAGCTGCACAATATATAGGAATAACTATACACAGAGTTTACGTAAGACAATAATCTTATAGTTATGACCTATGCTTAAAAAGGCGAACGCGTGAGGCAAGACATCGAGTCAGAGCCTAGCCTTGAAAGCCTTGAGGTGAAAAAACGAAGTCTTTGAGACATTCTAATATTTAAAATAAAAATAAATAAATTGATGATATAAAGCCATTAAAAATACACTCTTATATTTAAAATTGAAATTAAGTAGTTACAATACGAACATAATGTCTATATTTAACGTAAATTCATTCACTAATTACATTTTCTTCCCTCTTTGTCACTAAGAGCATTTGCATGTCTTGAAACTCAATTTTTTTCTCTTTAAATATTAGTTTTTATTTTTAAACCTAAAATAAAATGATGTAGATTAATTGTTTAAGGATTTTAACTGTTGTATTAAAAAAATGTGATGCCTCAAAACGCGCTTTGGAGCGCTTGAGGCATGTTTTTTTCGTCTTGAGACACGCCATTACTCGTCTTTTGAGACAAACGCCTCTATATGACGCCTTAAGAGACGCGCTATTTTAAACCGAGGTTATGACTATATCAAAAACTGATAACCTAGTTATAACAATACGAGTAATCCTAGCAGTAACTGATTTATGTGTATAATCATATATCAAATCGATGGAGAAGATTCTGGATCCTTAACATATTTCGTAGGAACATTAGATAAAACCCGAATAGTTACACGTGCATTTTAGACACAGTTAAGCAGAGAGACGAGCGTAGCCCTTTAATTGGCTGGAAGAATCCGTTACTTTAGTTTCTCTCTCATTGTATCTCTCTCTCAGATTTTCAAATTTCAAAATGAAATTTTGGGCCAACCACCGTGTCATGGCTCGCTGCTCCTCCGCTTCACCACCACAAGGTAAACCTCTAAACTTTTCCCCTTCCTTTTCTCTTGTTTTGTTTTTCTCCGTTTCGGTAATTCAATTGAAACTCACATTTCAGATTCAATTAACGATCTCAGATTCTCGAGGTTTGATTCTGGTTTTCTAATTCAATTTCAGATATATTCGCGGCGTGGGTTTCAGACAGGTATGCGATTTGATCAATTTCGTATAGCTTCGCGACGGTGGGTTTTAGATGGTGTGGATTTCTGATGGGTTTTGTCATTTGATCATCATTCAGTGATATGATCTCGATTTGTACCTACAAGGTATGCGTCAAATCTCAATTCGGTGCTCCTTTTATTGAGGTCGAGGAACCATGATTGAATGGGTTTCATGCTCATTCTAAAAGATTTCTACTTTCATCATTGTTACATAGTGATATCAAGGTTGCCATTTATTCCCATTGAATTAAGAGTATACAAATGTTTCGAAAAGACTAGTCGGAATTGGTCCCTAATTGTTGCCTCTGAGTTTTGAGCATTTTCGGTTTATCTTGTATGCATTGTTGCCTCTGGGTTTTGGATTGTCGGTTTCACATATTTTGTTGTTTTGCTACTTCATTATCAATATGTCAAATATAATCTGGATTAGAACATTGGTCTGCCTAATAGAGAACACATTTACTTGATATGATTTTGCTATTTGATTATCAATATGTGATATAATCTCCCTAACAGATAACACATTTACATGATATAATGGAGAACACATTTACATGATATGATGAATCAGAGTTGTCTCTACTTTGTGCCTGCTACATAGAGAATACATTTACATGATATAATGAATATGAAGGATAACATTAACATAAATATTTGTTTCTATCTCTCTTGGAGGATAAATAAGGGTATATGAATGTTTCCAAAGACTAGTTGGAATGGTTGTCTTTAATATTAAAGCACTTTTTGGGGAGATTACTGAATCCGTGGATCTGTCCCTAATAGTTGCCCCTTCGGTTCATGCATTGTCGGTTTATCTTGTAAGCTTTGTTGCCTCAGCACCGCTCCCTCATTGTTGCCTCAAAAAGATTAAAGCATTGTCGGTTTATCTTATAAGCATTGGTTCCTCAGAATTGGTCCCTCATTTTTGCCTCCGAGAGATTGAAGCATTTTCAGTTTTCTTACAAGCATTGTTGCCTCAGAATTGGTCCCTAATTTTTGAATCTAAAAGATCAAAGCATTGTCGGTTTATCTTATATGAATTGTTGCCTTGGAATTGGTCCCTAATTTGTTGCCTCTGGAATTAAAGCATATTCGGTTTATCTTATAAGCATTGTTGCCTCATAATTGGTCCCTAAAGCTATTCGTTTTTCTTATAAGCATTGTTGCCTCATAATTGGTCCCTCATTGTTGCCTCTCAGAGATTAAATTTGTTCAAAAAAGAGAGAGATTAAATCATTTTCGGTTTATCTTATAAGAATTGTTGCCTTGGAATTGGCCCCTAATTGTTGCCTCTGAAATTAAAACGTGATCGGTATATCTTAAAAGCATTGTTGCCTCATACCTGGTCCCTGATTGTTGCCTCTGAGATTAAAGCATATTCGGTTTATCTTATAAGCATTGTTGCCTCAGAATTGGTCCCTAATTGTTGCCTCTGAGATCTAAGTGTTGCCTGTTTATCTTTTAAGCATTGTTGCCTTGGAATTGGTCCTTAATATTTGCCTCTGAGATTAAAGCATTGTTGGTTTATCTAATAAACATTGTTGCCCCAGAATTGGTCCCTAATTGCAGTTCTCTTTTTCTGAAAGACGTTGACAAGTTTTATCATGTTACATCGATACTGATAGCAAGGCATGTAGTCAAAGCTTGGTTGTGGTGTTGTTCTAGTCATCCAGTTGTTTTAATGGCTACCATTGTTACAACACTTCTAAGTTTAAAAGTTTGGGTACTTTGCTTGCTTGGTTTGATTTTGTGTTCAAGGCTAAGTTGTTATTTGGTGGTTCATTCTTGATACGAGTGCTAGAATGATCAAAACAATGGATGACTTCTCAATTAATGAGTCACATTCTCACCTTTCTTCACTAAATGTGGACGCTCTATGTTTACGAAAATAGGTGATGAACTTTTGAGTCATACTGATGGTGTCCCATCAGTGTCCGTGATCTTGTATAGTGAAAAATGTGTTGGCACGTCGATTCATTACCAACTTGGTGGCACTCTTTGGTTTTCCTGTTTGAGAGGATGCAGTCCGTAACACAATTGGTCAATGTGATAACCATTGCTGCCAGTTCCATACTCTGATATCTTACAAGTCAGTGCATCTAATTTGCTTCAATCACATAGTGATAATTCTCTTCTTGAAATCTCTGAAGCACAAGCACTCTATGTTTGTAGTAAGAAATTCTATTTGTTCTAGTGGTGAAAACTATGCAAGCTACGAAGCAAAAAAGTTACAGACGGTCAGACGGTATTATTAAAGCAGTGAAATCTGGAACGGTTTCAGCTTTCTCCTATGAACGAAAAATCCTTTGATCCTACATTAGCCATGTCAGGGAGATTGTGGTATACAAGGGCTCTAAATGTAAAAGTCAGTCACAGCTGACACTCTTAATTGGAGGCTTATGGTCTTATGGCAAGCTCTCTTGTCTGAAGCATCCCAGTATGAAGGTAAATCAATCTATTTAACTTGTGCCATTCAAGTTTTACTTTTCTGTTCATTTTATTTTTCAGGATTAATTTTTGATTGTCATGGTATCTGTCATTGTTATTTGTGATTCTTTTGGTCTCTTTCGGTTAGTGAGTTATATACACTGGGAAACCATGTCCTTATGTTTCTTATTTTATTTTCTTTGTCAGCATGATGAACATAATGCATCATTGATTTTAGAATGCATATATAAATACTTCAATAGATAAATAACAATAAGGCATAGATGATTTATTTATTTATTTTTCAGTTATAGGGCATATGATACGAATTCTCAATGGTAATAACTCTCTCTCTCTCTCTCTCTCTCTCTCTATTCCCTCTCCACTTCCCTCTCTTCCTTACGCACACATGGCAACATAAGCGCACACAAATGTGAAACAGGTGGGAACTCTGGAGCAAATTAAATTTGTAGCCACACTTACAGTCACACGAATTTCTATTGAGAAAAAGTCGGGTGTTCATTTTATGGTTCTGGACTGACTTGTTTGTATTGGGTTGATAAAGTAGTCTGGGGTTCAACTCTAAAACCAATTGGCTATAGAGAGAGTAGCCCAAACCCTTATAAACCCACAGGCAAGGCCCCATTTTCCCGATATGGGATAGATATCTCAACACGCCCCCGCACGTGTAGCGACCCCTCAAGCCTAACACGTGGACAACATTAGGGATGACGTGGAGTGCGTGTGGCCGGTAACGCTAACACACGTGGACGTGGGTAACCCGCTCTGATACCATGATAAAGTAGTCTGGGGTTCAACTCTAAAACCAATTGGCTATAGAGAGAGTAGCCCAAACCCTTATAAACCCACAGGCAAGGCCCCATTTTCCCGATATGGGATAGATATCTCAACATGGGTTATGGGAAGAATGTTTACTAGTTTCCACAAAATAATGCAGATTTCACAATCTCATATTGAATACCATATCAACTCCTAGAGAACGAGTTAGTTTTGCTTCAACAAGGTAAATTTTCAGTCTTTTCCCTTTCCTTTTTTTCTTTTTCAGTTTTCCGATCATCTATAGTATTCCCCTCAGATCGCTCACTATGATACTGTTTTTTTCTCAATTCAATTTTAGATAAGTTAAAACAGAAAATGCTAATGAAGGTGCTGATCTACATACTGCTAGGTATTCATGGCTGGTGTTTGCTTGGGGCCTTTGGTTATTTTCCCAATTAATTGTAAATTTCCAAAAGTGGTTGGAACTTTGAAACTGAAAAGCATCATAAGCCTCTGGTACAGCCCTTAAGTGCTCTAAGGTGAACCTAAAGAAAAGGACATGAGGATTAACTTCAATAATATAATTAGAGACTTATGCCAAATTAATAATATTTTAAAATTGCTATCTGGTGGTTTTGATGTTGGGTAGTTAACTTCATTTTAAGAAATTCTAAAAGCCTATGGTCTAACTTTATAAAATAATGTAGACCATATCTTTAGCTTATCTGGCGGTTTTGATGTTGGGCGAAATTTTGTTTGTTCATTGAGAAACAGCTTGCCAAATAGATTTAAAATTCAAATTGCTCTCTGATTGGATGTGTTGAATTGATCGATCACTTTGTATATTTGTTTAATATGACGGTTAGAATCAAACTCTAGAAGTCCTTAGATTGATCGAACCATATTTACCAATGTTATAAATGACAACAAAATAGTTTTTAAATTGCACTTCCAGTAAGGAGCAAGCCACGTGTCACATCTCAATCCTAAAATTATTTTACGGTTGGTTATTTTGATCTTTTACCATTTGTAGTAACTGTTTTACCGTAAGGGGTATTACAGTTGACTTTTCGTAAGATCGATAATGTGGGAAAAATTTTTGCATGAAAGTCGTAGAGGACGACGATACGAGTTTGTGGACACGTAGCACGTTCAAATTGCAATTCGTATGAAGAAGTTATAAGGGTCCGAAGTCAGGACATATGAGTAATTTTACAAAAAAAACTAGAGAAAATTATATAAGCAGTACACCAATTTTGCTCCACTCATAATTAAAGTGTCTAAATTTTGTTAAATAACACATAAGGACATGAACTAACAAGTTAGGTCTAATTTTCGTGCATGTCGTTATAACACTGTTAAAAGTTACTGTTCATTTTTTCATTCTTCTAAGATCTCTTTTTTTCTTTCTTTTAAAGTGGATCAAAGGATTTCACTCATACCCTCCATGGTGATTCGAACCTATGACTTCGTCAGTAAGTAGTTGATTACGTGTATTTTTGTACACGTAACTACTACCTTAATCACTAGAATTTAGCCAACTCTTATGTCAATTACTATGTAATTAATTCAATTTTATTTATTTATAGGTAATAAATTGAATTGTGAAAGACATGAGAAAATGAAGCAAAATGCGAGAATAATAGTGTTTCTGAGAAAATGACAAGTTTGTAGACGTGGTTGATTGTGGTCAAACATAAAGAAAAATATTGGAGACAATTGAATTAAGTTAATTATGGTTTAAGGATTAAATTCATGATTAACTTGGTCTAGCACGTGTAGCATCAAACCCTCATCTCATTTGTCTTCTCCTCCACTCAACTTATGACATGTGGCAGCTTGTTCTCATTCTCTCTCACCACCCACATTGAGACCTGACAGCTATCTAATTATATATTCATTCTCTTTTCTCAGGAGACACAGCCGCACTCGAAGAAAAGACACATTTTGTTTGCCTTTAATTTAGTTGATTCCTCATTCTATCTTCTTTTAATATTTTGACTCATTGTAATTATTCATCACTAGACATTTAGTTTTGATTAGACTGATGAGAACTAGAGCTGAACATTACTAAGGCTTAGTGCCTTAGTTTATCATTTTCTATTTGTTTTATTTTATTTTCTATGTGACTTTAGCTCTGATTAGCCTAGGATTGTGGGTTACCCACTAATTCCCGAGACTCGATAAATTGGACAATTATATTTCTCTATCTTGACAACGATAAATTCGCATGCGTGAATTGTATTCAAGTCAGTAGTGGATGCGCTTGAGATCTCTCTTTCTTACCAATTCTCTAATTAACCTCTCTCATATAACAACTATCCAGAATTCTTACTCCCTCATATACCAGCAAGTAGCAATCAACAAAACGAAGGTTAAATTGTAACCAAAATAATTTTTCTTCTAAGTGTCAAATCGTTTAACCTATTTGATCGTTAACACCTTAATTAGAAAAAAAAATTCTATTTTAAAGAAAGAAAAAATGTGTGGATTTGACACATAGAAGAAAAAAGATCATCTTTAAAAGAAAGAAAAAAATCTCAAGGAAAAAAAATTAAACAGTAACTTTTAACGATGTTATAATAGTATGTATGAAAGTTAGATCTAACTTGTTAGTTCATATACTAATGTGTTATTTAACAAAATTAAGGCACCTTAATTATAAGTTGAGCAAAGTTAGTGTATTGTTGCTGCAATTTTCTCAAAAAACTATAAATAGCCAATTTTAGGAAAAACCCAAAAAAATGGCAGAATTTCTGCCGGACCTTCTCGGCCTCACCGACGCCGATCCAAGCCACCTCAGGTGGTGAGACCGGTCCTAAAACGTCTGTTGACGTCTCTACTTCAATTTTAGGTAAGTTTTCCAGTCTATCTCACTGTGTTTTTATCAAAATATCAAGTTGTTTGTCGAGTGTACAATAAAAGGTTTTAATCAGATTTCTCATTCCTCATACCACCAATTGGTGAGTTGTATATATGAATAGGATGTGTTTTAGGAGTACTACTCACCCCTAAAATTTGGTGGATCAATTTGGAGTGTGGAGGGAGAATCGAAGATTTGAAGTTTATAGGTTTAAAATTTGAAAATTTTTGTGTTTGATTTCGATTGACCTAGTTAGAGTTAGAATTGGCCTTCGAGCTGAACTAGAAAGTTGTTTAAAATGATGAGAGAAAGTTATTGTTAAAATTTAGTGGCAATTGGAGATAACCATAGTTTTGGCCAGAATTTCTACCGGCCGGCCGCCTCCGACGGCGGAGCTTGCGGCGGCGCCGCCACTATTTAGATAGATTTTTCAAGTTTTTGGTTTGAATTTAGTAATTGTTGGAGGTGTTTTTGTTAAATTTTGGAAACACATAATATTATCTTAAGCACGTAAGAGTATCTTAACCACAATAAGATTATCTTAACCACATATAGATGGCTTACTTTTACTGTCACCGCCAAAAGTAAAGAAATAGTCATTTTTACAGTGATGAGTGATGAGTTGGCGAAAGGGGATTGGTTATGGTGACGAGAACAAAAGTAAAGCAAAAGGGTCCAAACGCAAGTTTGAAGCAAGAGACTTCACTCAGATCAGACTTCACAACGAGAAAGGCAGCCATGGCAGCTCGAAAGCGAGCTTCAACAAACTCGTCCTCCTCGACTCAAACCACCAAACCACCCAAAACCCAAGAAGCAGAGGCCCCAATTTCAGCACCCAAGTCAGGTGTAATCCTCAAGCTCACCCTATTATTCTCAATCCCATACTTTTACCTGGTGTTGTATCATTACAAGATCGAGCCAGAGCTCCGCAAATCGATTTTGATCAATGCGGGCCTCAGCCTGGCGGCGTTCTTCGTCACCGTTAAGATGATCCCGGTGGCTTCCAGATACGTTCTCAGGCGCAATCTGTTTGGCTACGATATTAACAAAAAAGGCACTCCTCAGGGTACTCTCAAAGTGTGAGTCTTTCTTCAACTTAATTGTCTTACTTGAATTGGGTATGTTGTATAATTGTTTTTCATGTCCTAGTTTAGTGTTTGATGATGAATATGGATTACAAAAACCTCAAGACTTTGTCTTTCAAGCTAGAGTTGTTGCAATGCCGAATCTTTTCTCAATGTTTAGGAGCAGAATGGTTTATTTTCGATATGACATTTAACATTTTGGACAAATATAAAGCCACCGTGTTTGATATTGTTTCAGTAACAAGTATTGATATCTATTGCTGTTAGTTGTCTTTTACACAGATTTGCAATTTGAAGTTATCGTGAGTTTATTCATACCATTTTTCGTACTTGCAACTTAATTTTAGCACTTTTGTTTTGCAGGCCAGAGTCATTGGGCATTGTTGTTGGCATTGTCTTCTTGGTCTTTTCAATTTTATTTCAGTATTTCAACTTCACTGCAGATTCTAATGTAAGTAAGTTCTTTCATTTAATACTGATTACAGGAATATACATTACACCTTGATATTTGGAACTTCTGTAATAGAAATTTTTTTCTATGAGATGAAACGTGTAGCATTTGGTGATGCCCGAGTGCTTTCTCCAAGGAGAATATAGAAAAATATTGTGATGATATATGAGAGAAAAGCAACTGAAACAGCTCAATATTATGTATACAGAAGTATTCAACTGATCACATGAACCTTGCTTTGCGTTACACTATCGAATGGTCCCATGTGATGAGGATTACTGGAATGACAATGGTGAGGTGGGGGAGCATAAAATGAATTTAGGATGGACTCCGAGTACAAATATTGTTCAATGTAGAATTAGAAACTTATAATAAGCCGAGAACTGTAATGAGAGATCTAAGGCACCTTTATGGTTTTACGTCCCCTATCATTGCTTCTTGTTTCTACTTTCCTGTCAGTAAGTTGTGAATATTTGTCTTAAATGTTGGAAGACCTCACCGTTATATATTTCAATCATGCAGTGGCTTGTTGAGTACAATGCAGCATTAGCCTCCATATGCTTTATGGTATTGCTGGGATTTGTAGATGATGTCCTTGATGTACCTTGGAGAGTGTGAGTATCTGGTCATCATCTAGATTATAAATACAATTTGGGTTGCCTTTATGCTTTACATTTTGTGTAATTGCAAATTGTTCTCCAAACTAATGTTAATTCCTGTATGCTTGTATTTATGAGCAGGAAATTAATACTGCCATCAATTGCAGCATTACCTCTTCTAATGGCTTATGCTGGACATACAACTATTATCATACCGAAGCCTCTAGTTCCATATGTTGGCCTAGAGGTCTGGGATCTAGGTATGCTCATCGTAACATCTTGGTATAATTATAATAAGCTCATTTATTGTACTAAAGTACCCTCTCTCCCCTCCCCCAATCTCTGAATTGTGATTTTAAATGATAAAAGACATTTAGTTTTGTTCATTCAAATTCTTAATTTGATTTTTTTGCATGTAATTATGTAAAGATGTGACATTAAGACTCATGAAGTATCATAAACACAAGTTGTCTGACAGATATTTGTGTACCTGAAGGTAACCATATTGCGTAAAGAGGTGTAAAAGAAGTGGTTGATTATTTTATGCATGGGGTGGACATATTATGTTTCCTGGAGTGAAGTCCAAGGAATTAGATAACTCATAGTCACATCTATAGGATTATTTAAGCTTAATTACTAGGTTGGCATCGAATGGATTTCTTGCTGCATGTCCATCAGATTTTTCATATTAAACTGAATATCCAGTAAACATGAGATTGTTTGGCCACCCAAGGGATTTATCAGGTTCAAGGTCTTAAACATTGATACTCAATCTGAGCAGGCTGTACTTTATTCGTTATGCCTTTTTCAAAGGATGTGCCTGGTTGTCAAAGGTGTGCGTGATCTTCTAGTTTTTTGCTTGATACTTGACACAGTAGCACTATCTTTCACTGAGATGGATATTTTAGTCACTAGAACAAAACCACAAGCTAGGCGTCGGGAAATATGTAACTTCTGCATCTGTGTTATAGATTAAAATAGTAGTAATAAATTGAGGCTGTCGATATATAACTAGGTTATATGCAATGACATTGCTAATTTTTAGTACTGATGCAGTTAGACTTGAATTATTGGTTTTTTTGTTTTGGATGTGAAGGATGGATGTATAAACTATACATGGGACTTTTGGCTGTTTTCTGTACAAACTCAATTAATATTCATGCTGGATTGAATGGTCTTGAAGTTGGGCAGACAGTTGTAATTTCATGTGCTGTAAGTATAAGGATTTATGATACAGTTGCAAATTTGTTTTAGATTAGAAGGGATCTTTATTAATAGACACAAAACATAACATACCTTAAAATTCCTCTCTTACTGATTTGCAGATTTTAATACACAATATCATGCAAATTGGAGCATCTGCGGATTCTGAGTACAAGATGGCACATGCATTCTCTATTTATCTTGCCCAACCCTTACTGGCGACCTCCTTGGCATTGTTCTCTTATAATTGGTGATATGCTTCGTCTTGTATTAGTTACCATGTTTCTTATGCTCATAGCTTGGTCTTTTGAAAGTATTCAACCCTAACATTTTCCTTTCTGCCTTAATTTAGGTATCCATCTTCAGCTTTTGTTGGAGATACTTACACATATTTTGCTGGGATGACTATGGCTGTGGTCGGGATTCTTGGCCATTTTAGGTGCATTCCTCTTATCTTTCACTTCCACTGTAATATGGATAACACGTGTGAGATCACAATTTTGCATCTTTAGTTATGGACTATGGCTTCCTCCATAGACACTTTGTATACTTGGAGAATTATATGTATGTGTGGAACTTACATCATTCTTGCATAGGAAGAAGAATCTATTATTCGACTAAGCTGGACCAGTATTTGTAAAATATAATTGGTCTATGTAGTGTGAACCTTAGGCTGTAAACTGAGCTGCAACTATTGTGAAAAATGTGGATCTGGTCTTGGATCATGATTTCTATTTAAACATAAGAAATGTAAGTAAAGAAATGAATTCTTTCGAATAGAGCAATAACATGAATACCTTTGTAGAATCAGATTGTTCCTATACTAATATTTTTGTTATCTATTATTATCTGCCTGTATTGACCTTTGTTTCTTCTCCTGAATCTGTGTTTCAGTGAAACACTCCTGATTTTCTTTCTCCCTCAAGTCTTGAACTTTCTCTTGTCGCTGCCCCAGGTTTGACCTGGTTCTCTATACTCTTTCCCCTCTATGCATATAACGGTTACGGATGGATAGGATTACTCACAGTTCCTGACATTTAAGGCAACTTATCTGCTGTTATCTTTTTCAGCTTGCTGGGATCATTCCATGTCCGCGGCATCGTCTCCCAAGGTAGCTACTTGTAACTAGTGGGACTACGGAAGCCATCTTCTGTTAACAATCTTTATAAATATTAATTTAATTTTTTTTTTCAGGTTTGATCCTGAAACTGGACTGCTGACTGGGACAAATGATGGGACACTTGTAAACTTGTTCCTAAGACAATTTGGCATGATGACAGAGAAGAAACTTTGTGTTTATCTTCTCATTTTCCAGGTGAATTATTTTAGTTGTGCGTATAAACTGCAAATTCCATGGCATGTCATCTTGAGTCTGAATAGGCAGATGTCAATAATTAGAATATGTACCTGTAGAGCCTTAAAGTTAACAGTTAAAACCAGCATTTTTAATCGATCTCTCCGTATTTTTCATAAAAATGCTTGTTATGCTCTTGGTCGTATTTTAAATGTCATGAGTCATATGAGAGTTTTAAATATTTTTTGAGGGCTATGGATGATTTAGTATGTGTTGAAGGATTCTAGGGCTTGGATATTGGTTGCTGTAATTCTTATTAAAAATAGTTGGTGAAGAGTCTTGATATGTTACCTTTTAATCTTTTATCCTTTATACGGTAAAGTCAGTTTATTGTGTTTCTTTTGGGTCTCTTTCCTAGAACTCAATCCAATATGTTGTCCTTTTATATCTTTTTGGTTTTGCACAGTAGCCTAAGCAACCTGTCCTGCATGAATAGCAGAATAGGCATGTTTTCTCTGTTTATTGTGTAACTGTGTCATTTAGTGAATCCTTATCTACGTGCAACAGGCTCTAGCATGCGGCTTCTGTTTCCTGTTGAGATACTTTCTTGCTGGTTGGTATAAATGAGGCAAAAAGGAACTAACTTCTACAAGTAAGCGGCCACAAACATACTTTTCCTGCAAGCAAGTGAATACCATCAGCAACACAGATTAGAGAATCACTTTGAAGTTTTGATATTCTTGAGACGGTAACATGTATCTGTATGAATCAGTAACAAAAGGGGAACATTCATAGTAGCTGAAATTAGAGTCACATTTTGTATTTTAGCGGTTGATGAAATTATGTCATTAAATTATATACAATCCATATAATACTACCAGGAAGTAGGGATTTGTTTAGATGCTATTGGCAACACAAGTAATAAAATTTTGAGTTCAACGGAGGCTTACCCCAACCGGTTCTGTTTTTAACCATGTCAGCGTTCCATTCTCTCGGAGTCTCGGTAGCATCATCTATCAGATGACTCCCCTGCTTGGATTAGAAGTCCACTTCATAGGATCCAACATACGTTGAACACCACAGCAAATTGAAAGCCAAGGATAGCACTCCAGATGCGTACTTCTGTTTTTAGAGGAATGTAGAAGCATAGTTCTAGGCTTCTAGCGAGTGTCCAGACTCCAGAGTAATATACCACTCCAAAACTCCTTGCGCCACTCAACAGTGTTTAAGCAAATTTAGCAAGGTTTTACCTCACGATGGTTGAAGGACATAAGGCATCAGCAGTCAGTTGACCCTCTCATGTTTCAACGTTAGCAAGAAACTAATAACCTGGCCAAGCCAAAAGAAGTCTTGTAATTTAGGAGAAATGGGCAACTTCCATAACAAGGACCAAGGAAAATCCAGCCACATTATCCTCTTACACAGTTTCACACTTTTAAGGTAGGCTGAGGTCACAGTAAAATGGTCATAGTTCCACTCATAACCACTCATCATAACCATTTGGAATTTTGATTATCGAGCTTACAATTTATTTTTATTTTTTATTTTTTGAGGTAACACCTTCAAAATTGAGATGTTTAAGGTGAGTCGCGGTTTGGTTGTTAAGGTATTTAACTAACAACTTTGAGGTCATGAGTTCAAACTTCACATACATTTGTAGGGTGTATGAGTTATTAATAAAAAGTTAAAAAAGCCTTCAAAATTTAGATTGGATCTGAAATTTGAATAAATCTAACTTTAATTTCTCACTATTCCAACAAAGGTCATAGTTTAGACTGCATTTTTTAACTTTTTTTATTAAATAATCTCACACACCCTACATATGTCGTGAGGTTTGAACCCATGACCTTAAAGTTTTCAGTTAAACACTTAAACCAACCCAGCTACAGCTCATCGACATAGTTTAGACTGCACTTAACATCAGATATAATCCTTAGGGTAATATGCACCAAAGGTGTCTAGACTCTTAAGTGACTGCCAAAATGATACCTGAACTTGTAAGGTTAGCAAGGTAATACCCAAACTCTTAATTTGCTATCAATAAGATACCTGTAAGGAATATTCCTTTAAAGAATATTCTGTTATTACCATTTTAACCTTTATTTTGTGTGTTCTATTGTTTGCTTTTAAAATTGACGGAGTATGTTGGGCCTATGTCTATGAATTTGTTTATCTAGCATACTGCAAATATAAACTCATGCTCTTACTCGAAGGTAAACAATTATTTTTCATCGTCAATAGCAAACTTAATAGCTACCCGACTTGATTTAGCTTATGCTAAAATTTCTAGTAAAGAATTGCAAGACGAAAAAAGAAAACTAAGAAGATTGGTAAAATACAGAGATAATCTTCCTAGAAAAACAAAAAATTACTGGGATATTATCCTCAGAGTTCAGCAAAGAATCAAACGAAGTGAAGAACAAATTGAAGTTCTACAAGAAGTTTTTGATTACGATCAAGCTCCCCTGAACGTTTTGAGTCTCGGTTAGATCCGCTCCAGCTGGTATCAGAGCCTGCTTGGCTCAAAAGCAGATTATCAGGGCTTATGCCACAAAGTTGGCTTCTCTTGACTAACAAAAGAGAATCCAAACTAAAAAATTACCAATCATTCTGTATTACAAAATGTACTGATAAGTGACAAAAGTGTTTTCATTCAAGGCATATTCATGAAGATCAATACTCGATAGAGTACATCTGTAGAGTATTAAACACACTCTACGACGATCTTGTCTACCTCTAGAGAGAAGTTGGGGTTGAAGAGCTTGATCCTTACAGACCAAGTCTAATTGAATACGTAGATCATCTATCTACGAACACGACCTCAGACAAGGTTGCACTACAACTTGAGAGATTTCATCCCAAGTTCAAGCAATTTGAAGAGATAAGTGCAACACTCAGCAAGCTTGAATCCAAGCTTGATTATCTCAAAGAAAAACAATATCTATTGGATATTGAAAGAAAGATAGTTCGCACTGAGCATCTTGCCGACAACATTCGTTAGCAAGCAATTGAGCTAAAATCTTCTCAAGAATCGCTGAAAATCGTTTAGAAACTCTAATCACCCGATTAGGATGAATCAAAGAGTTGAACTAAAAGTAAAACATGAAGATGATAAAGCTCTAAGATTTTTCCATCCTACAGAAATAGTGCATGATAATATCAAGGCAATAATTCATCAGCAGAACTATAAGATCGCTTATCTCCAAGAGATGAGTATTGATCTCGAAAACCAATTCCAGGAGATAAACAACAGGATAGCAAGACTGCAAACAAGCATAGAAAAAATGAAGATACAAGGAGAAGGGATCAATGAAGAACAACTAGCTCAAAACGTAGCTAGTAAAATAATCATATCTCATTTGCCAAAGGAAGAAAGTGAGTTTAAGTTTAGTGAACCTAAACTCCTTACATGGTTTTCGTCTAAATCTACATCTTCAACCAGAAGAGATGTGAAGATGTTGAGTAGAATACTCAGTAAAATAAACACTATGTCTGTACAGTTAATCAACGCTCAAGGATTTGAGTATAAAAAAATTGAATCTAGCATGAGATAAGCGTCAGTTCATAGATTCAAATTCAATGAAATCTATAGGAGTTGATTTTTCCTTATGGATTCTCACAGATTCAAGATTCTTGAACTGGCCGTTCCTACCACAGGAGGAGAAGTAAGCGAAGCAACTCAAAAGAAATATTCCTACATGCATATTGGAGCAGTTCAAGTGGGATAGACTGTTCTGTTCTATGTGTCTTATAAGATGATAGAATAATAGACTTTTGTTAGGAACAATAGAAGCTTCTTTGTGCAACCAAGTTGCATATTTTAATGTTTTTCCAAACTTCACCACACATCTCAGAGATGCATCACACTGTCTAAGATTGCGAATCAAGACAGATGGAATTTCCATGAAGAAAGGGATGATGGAGCTTGCGATAGATTATCGTATCTATTATAAGCTAATGAGCTCGAATATAACCCCAAACATCAGATTTCTCAACAGTCCCGAGATTACAACATCAATCCTCACCAATCCAAGAAATCATACTGAACAGAAACATATCACAAAATGGCATGAAGTAACATTCCCAAGAGAATGGAATCTGACACCTCAAGCTAGACAGGTAGAAAAAACCAATGCTTCTATTTATGAAGATATGAGAGGAAAAATAAGCCTACAATTTCATAGGCATTCATTCGCTAGCTATGAGGAAGCTAGTACTTCTGGAACCAAGCCAACTTCTTGTCTTGAAAAATCTTGCGAGGAAGAATATGCTAAAAGACCTATGATGATGCTAAAGTCAGAAGAGCTGAAGAGCTTGTATGAACAAGCAGAAATCTGTGAATTTATAGAAGAGCTTGAAAAGATTATGAAAAAATTTCTCAGGTGCAACTGAGAAAAAGCAAAAAGAAGATTATTCCTTATCAAGCAGCTAAAGAAGAACCAGGCGAATCCTTAACAATGAAAACTGAAAATATTCCCCAAGGAAGCACTGTAGTTCAGAACATCCCGAACTACCCCACTAAGATGATTCAAGAAAATAAGATTAAACTACCTAAGGGACAGGCTCCTACAGGGAAACCAGGAGAACGAAGTTCTTAGAAGTACATCCCTACAGAACCCAAATGGGGACAATCAATATCTGACAAAGGAGTTTACCTTGATCTCGACAGGGTAGAAGACAAGAGAAAGACAATAGGCAACTGGGTAGCTAGCCTAAGGCTAACTCAGGCTTTGGTATTGTCTAAATATGCCTACGAGGAAGCTCATGCATATTATGAGTCCACCTTAACTGGCATAGTTCAGAAGTGGTATCAGTCTTTCAAGCGAAGCTCTCAATGGCCTGACTGGGCAACCAAATTATCTCAAACTAATAATCCTCTAGATTTTGCATGCCACATCTATACACAATTTTTTGGAGACGTTACTGGGCATGGTGAGCAGTCTAAAGAAAGAGCTACGACACATATTCAAAAGTTGAGCATTTGCAACATAAGATACTTTGAAGAGTATACTAATGAGTTCCAAAATTACTATTGTACCATTAGAGACCTAGATAATGAAGATCTGGTCAGAACCTATTACAGGAAGTTACCAGAACCATAGAACGATGCAGTAGCACAATTTTTGGAAGAAAATCCTTTGCCGTTTTTACGATAGGAGGTATTGATAAAAGAGTCAAGGATCTCCTGAGAAAGCAATGTGTTGAAAACAGAAAATCTAAAAGTGCAAAGAAGCAACTTAGAGGAGTGGAAAACATGTGTCCCAAGATATTGGAGACACCAACGCAGTGGGGGATGTCACACAGAGAAAAAATATAAGAAAAGGTTCTCCAGCAACAACGAGAGAAAAAATGTTGCTTCTAAAAAGAAGTATAAATTCAGAAAAAAAAACTCTTTCAAAAAGAGCTCTACAGAAGAAAAATCACCTCATAGGAAGAGATTTTTTAAAAGAAAAAGAACCAATTCTTCGAATTCTTTTCGAGAAGTGAAAAAGTGTAGATATTGGCTTTGCAAAGCCGAATGACATTATACAAACAAATGTCTTAAAAAGGACAAGAGATCTGCGAAGGTTCTAATTGAAGAATATGACGAAGCAATAGAATATGCAAACCTGAAAGGTTTTGAGATAGCATATTCTTATGAAGAGAAATAGAAGCTACTGATTGGAAGATATCGTCCTATGTTTGTCTTAAAAATCTTAAATTGGAAGGAAGAAGCTACTGATATTATCAGCAACTTCCACCCTAATCCAGGAAGATTTACATGTGATTACTGCAATTGCGATGATAGTAATTCAGTTCCCATGTACTGTAAAGGTATAGGTAAACTTATCATTAAGAATGTTTCATTGCAGAATTACGAAGAAAAACCAAAGACAATGAAGCTCACATCATGGTAGAAAAAGAATATAAAGAGCTTTACGAAGCTAAAGAGCAACAGAGACATATCTTGGAAGAAGATTTGAAGAGAATGAAGTTAGTAACTTCATTAAGTCAGAACAAAGAATTAAAAGAGTCTTTTGATTCTATCAATGTTCCTGCAAGAAGGCAAGAAGAAGGCATTATCACAGAACCTGTTATACAACAGGTTAAGCCTTTTGATCTCCTCAACAAGCTCGATGAAAGAGAAATCAATCATTTCATTGAACTGCATGGCAAAACTGCAGAAAGTAAATAACAAGTAAAGTAGGTTCAGACAAGCAGATTCAGCAATTACATCACTATAAGATTGAAATTTCCTAGATATAGGAAATACTATCTGCATGCCTTTGTAGATAGTGGATCAGGGTATTCTCTTGCCAAAAGATATGTCATCCCTGAAGAATATTGGGAAAAGACTCCAAGATCAGTTACTGGAATAGCAATGGGAGAAAATGAAATAATCATGGATACTATGACTCGTGACATTATGATAATCATGGGAGAAAATGAAAAGTTTTCTTGGGTGGAGAAACTTTTGGCATAAAAATCATCTAGCAATGTGAAAGTCAAGGAGCAGACGTGTTAATTGGAAACGACTTCCTTCTTCAACAGACGATAGTTCAGAATCTACAAATGATTAGTTTTGAAAAGAATAACAAATTCTTTTGGAAATCTCATCTTACCAACGATGTAAGCGTTACAGGTCTGAGATTTACAGACCAATATCAGAGATCGTCAGTGAAGAGTGGTGATTATAACCCAGTTTTAGAACCAGTTTTGCTGTTGAAAGACCATTTGAAGGGTCATAGTGAAATATTGGTAAATGAAGGGATGAGTTCAGAAGATTCTAAGGAAGAGTATGAATCCCCTTTAGACACAACCAGAATAACTATTATAGCCGACGAAAAAAAATAACAGGCCGACTAATTTTTTTTTCGTCGGCTAAAGTAGATTTTAGCCGATGAAACAAAATATCGTCGGCTAGGTTAATTTTTCGTCGGCTAAAGTGGACTTTTAGCCGACGAAATATTTTTTGGTCTGGTTAAATAATTTTTTCGACTGCTATATAGCCGACGACATATAATTTCGTCGGCTATATAGCCGACGACATATAATTTTGTCGGCTATATAGCCGACGACATATATAATTTCGTCGGCTAAAAGTCTTTATATTTCCAGATCTAGACAGCAACTCATGTGAAAAAAAAACTGGAGAAAAAGTTTGGGGGTTGGCGAAATTGTTGGGTGTCGTCGAAATCTATCCAAAATTAGTTTGTGGCACTATATATAGGTACGTATATGTGTATATATCTTGTTTTTGGGTTGATTTAAGAGTTTTATTTGAGTTGTGTATATATTGATTTTGAGTTGAATTATTGGATTTTGAGTGTGATTGATGAGTGGATCGATTTTAATTTGATAATATATATATATGAAGTTGTTATATATATATATATATTAAGTAGTACTATATATATATATATTAATTTGATTATAATATTGTGTTCATGCATATATATAGTATGAATTAATAAGTAATATTTTGATTATGATTGATGTTAATTGATATATATATATATAATATTGTTATATAATTAGTAATTAGTATATATATGCATGTATATTTATATACATATATGTGTGTTAATTATTAATTTGTTATATATATTAATTGTACGTTAACTGTAGATAGAATATATACTAAATGATTTATAAATTTAATTAATTAATTAGAGTTTATACATATATATTATGTTATCTTCTCAGGATATGGATAAGAGTTGGATTTCGCTTCCAAAATGGGACAAAAGATATGGTAAAGGAGTTATTAGTTTTATTGAATATGTGATGGATAATGCTAAAGGGAATACAATTTTCTATTGCCCGTGCACTAAATGCCAGTGTCGCAGTGATATGCATCGATTTGCAATTGACAAGGTTTGGCAGCACCTTAAAAGTAATGGGTTTTGGAAGAAGTACACATGTTGGATATATCACGGTGAAACATCATCAGGGGGTCCGTATGATCATGGGCAATTTTCTGAGACGGGCAGTACATCCAACGATCCAACAACGGCCTTCATCAACGATATGTTTCCTTATGAGAGCGGTGTATGCTCTGAAGGACCGTATATGTCTGAGCCGGTGCAGCCCTTCCCTAGAGTTGTCAACACTGCTGGTATTGATAGTTATAACAAACTACTTGCTTTCCAATAGACCCCTGTGTACCCCGGTTGTCAGAAGATGGTTCTTGAAAGTGTGATGGACGTTATGAAGATTAAAGTTGAGACAAAATCGACTGTGAAGGCTGTTGATGACTACCTACAGTACACTGCTTCGATGCTGCCCCACGGTCATCATCTTCCTACCACTCATCATAAGGTCCGTTGTATCCTGAAAGATTTTGGGATTTCCTACATCAAGATCCATGCATGCAGATATGATTGTGTTCTCTTCTGGGGTAAAGATCCAGAAGGGAATGACCTTGGTGACCTTGACGCATGTCCAGTATGTCAGAGTGATAGGTATAAGCTGACTCCTGCAGGCAATAGGAAACCTGTGAAGGTACTTCGGTATTTCCCATTGAGGGATAGGCTGGAACGGTTGTACATGTCATCACACACGGCCAAAGCTATGAGATGGCACGCTAATAGGGAATTGCATGGTGAAGATACCCTTATACACCCTGCTGACGAGGAGGCTTGGAAGCATATAGACCGTGAGTTTCCTCATTTTGCGTCAGAGGTCTGAAATGTGAGGCTCGAGGTCTCATCCGACGGGTTCAATCCTTTTGGCAACATGAGTCTTCAATACAGTGTATGGCCGGTGATTTTGGTTCCATACAACCTTCCTCCATGGATGTGCATGAAGAAGGAATACAATACAATATGTTGAGTTTGTTGATTCCGGGACCCGGTTATCCAGAGAAGTGTCTCGATGTGTATTTGAGACCTTTGATTGAAGAGCTTAAGTTTTTTTGGGACGTTGGTCATCCCACTTATGATAAGTTCATGCACGAGATGTTCCAGATGCATGCCATGGTTGTTGGTACCATTAGTGATTTTCCTGCCCGCGGGATGTTGTCGGGCAACGTTGTTAGGAGATACATGGTTTGTCCAGAGTGCCTTAGCAATGAGGGGAGCAGTAGTCATTGCAACCAGTTTAGGGAATACGAGTGGCGTTGGCTTCTGATATCTGAATTCAACAACCCACATAAACAGGTAATTAAAAATAATAATTTCTTATATTGTTATTAATTAGTACGTTTTAAAATATTTTACTAAATTTTTTTTCCTTTGTAGGCCGTTTCCCGGGCGAACACTCAGAACCGGCAACACAACACAAGGAACCATCATGCCGGTTCTAGACCGTTCGCATTGTTGATGGATGAGGCGGCCAGGGAACATCCAAAAGTCAACCGGTACGTCTATACGTACGAGAAGGCATATCCGAACGCCTAGGAGGATATTGTAAGTCGTTTTACATTTTAAAATTTTGTAAATTATATTTATATATGTATTTCAAAATGTTAATTAATTATTTTTTCCTATCTAATTAGGCGAGGGTGAGGCATGCTAGTGACGAGGTGATGACTGCTATAGTGAGGGAGACATGGCCAGACACGCAAGAGGAAGACATGTAGGAAGCCATGTCTCGGATCGACACTTCGGATCTCAGGGTTGGGGAGCGGATCATGGGTACAACATTCCCACCGCGAGGAAATAACTTCTACTGCCAGGGTCTAGGAAAGAAGGGAGAAGGGGTACTGAAGACCACTCCTGGATTTCAAAAAAGGCAGCCTCAACCAGCAGCAGAACGACTCAGCTAGAGGCGGAAGTTCAGATATTACGGGAACAGCAAGCCGGCCAGACAGCGTATACTGCCGCTTTACAGGAGTATAATGCGGAAGTATATGCCACCAACTAGGCACAGCAGCAGCAGATGTTTCAGTACTTGGAAAATTTTTCAGCTACCCAGCTTCAAGGACTTCCGCCTCCGCCCATGCATACGCCTATTCCCTTACCTCAACCGCCGCAACCTCCTCTTGGCGCGGATATAGATTTTATTTAGTTTTATAGGTTTATGAAAAATTTATAAATTAATAATTTAATGCAAAACATTTAGACTACTTTTGATGATGTATGTTGTTGGTTATATCAAATTGTTTGTGTAATTTGCAGCTTGCTTGGATGGTAATTTAAAAATTTTGTAGTTTTTTTTAGTATAAAAAGTAATATAGCCGACGAAAATTACCATAATTCGTTGGCTATAGTATTTTTTTTTCAAAGTTTAGCCGACGAAATATGGTCAATTTCGTCGGCTATAGTTGTATTTAACCCGACGAAATGTACTATATTTCGTCGGCTATATTATTTTAATTTTTTAAAATATTTAGCCGACGATTTAGAGTACATTTCGTCGGCTAAAGTATTTTAAATTGGCCGACGAAATATTTATATTTCGTCGGCTCAAGTCTTAGGTTGAGACCGACAACAATGTATTTCGTCGGCCAAAGTCTTACTTTAGCCGACGAATGATTGAAAAATATGTCGTCGGCTAAGTGTGACACTATAGCCGACGACCACTTTTATTTCGTCAGCTAAAGTCATAGCCGACGAGTCTTTGCCGACGACATCTTAGCCAACGACAACTCGTCGACTAAGATCTTAGCCGACGAATTTGGCTAACAGGCCGACGAAAATTTTTCGTCGGCCAAACTACTGATTCCGGTAGTGAGATGAGTCTGATTCAGATTTATTAGAACAAGAAAGCTTAGACAGAGAAGAAGAATTTATCAGAGAGCATAACCTAAAGGTTTTTGCTAACAAAATCGAGCAGAAAAGAGTGTCAGCTATTGCAGAAATAGAAAACTTGCTGAAACCAGTAATTAGTGAAGATGTTCAGTTGTACTAGGAAAAATACCCAGTTTATTGTCAGCTCAAAATGCATGATGCAAATACTATTTGTCATGTTAAAGAAATTCCTCATTACAGGGAAGAAGACAGAAAAGAGATGGAAAATCAAATTCAAGAGTTGCTTGAAAAGAAGTTGATCTGACCTTCCAATAGCCCTCATTATGCTCCAGCCTTTTTGGTAAGAAATCATGCAGAGCAAGTAAGAGGAAAGGCTAGAATGGTAATTGACTACAGAGACGTAAACAAAAAAAACGATCAAAAACGGTTACTAGATAGCTTATGTAAGAGTGCTTATCAATCGACTCAAAGAAGCCAAGATTTTCTCTAAATTTGATGTAAAATCAGGATTCTGGCAAGTCAATATGCATCAAGACTCCATTGCTTTAACAACATTTGGAACATCTCAAGGGCACTATGAATGGTTGGTCATGCCATTTGGCCTTAAGCAGGCCCCGTCTGTTTTCTAAAGGAAAATAGATAATATTTTCAAATCCTACTCAGATTTCTGTATAGTTTATATAGATGACATTCTTGTTTTCTCACAAACTATGAACGAACATCTGAAACATCTTGAACAAGTATGCATGTTGATTGTCCAGAAGGGAATCATCCTTGGACAAAAAAAGATTCACCTCATAAAAGGAGAAATCGATTTCTTAGGCATTCATGTTAAAGATGGAGAGATTCGTCTCCAAGATTATTGTTTCCGAGTAAACTCGTGGCCCCTTTAGCGGGTTGCACGGTTCCAGAAATAGCGAACTTCCTTGTACTCCGAGTTTTCCTGTGTAAAGAACAAACACGTCAAAGGGCGTCCCCGGGTTTACCGAGGGAAGCCACTCCGATGCTTAAGTCAGACACTGTCAGATAAGCAGAAAACTCAAGAGTAGTTAAGGAATTGTCCGTCCCCTTACCGGGAGGTCCTCACCGGTATTTATAGTAGCATTAAAGGCAGCACTTTGTCTTTTTCCAATGTGGGAATGAACTCCCTTGCTTTGCCTCAACTTTACAATGAACTGGGCCCTGACAAAGGACCCAGAGTGGCTTCTCAAATCTGACTGGGCTTTGACCCTGTAAACAGTACTTCAAGCATAATAAACGATGCATATTTAACAATTGACCACACTTGGTGTTATTTCTTGAATTGTAACCCGGTAAAGGAGAAATATTAGGTTCCACATATAAACAAGTCCCCCAAGTCCTCAGTCAAGGGGTACGCTTGGGTGGGGACTTGAAATCATTTCTTTACCGGGTTACAAGGTATCATCCAGACCCGGTGTACCCAGTCCCCCAAGTCCGTACGCAAGGGTGCCCCGCAGACACGTTGACTATGGGAACTGAAAACGACGTCTCCGTGTTGTAGTGGGGGAAACTGAAAAGTTTTCAGTTTGAAGTGGGGGAAAACGAAAAGTTTTCAGTTTTGAAGTAGGGGAAACTGAAAAGTTTTTCGGTTTTGGGACGCGGCATGCGCGACACGTGTCGATTTTCTCGAAAAACCGAAACGTCCCTTCAGTGTACGTCTCTTAACTGTATAAATAGGGGTTGAGGGTGACAGTTTTGTCGTACCTTCGAAATCGAAAACTTTTTCGTGCTTTTGCTCTCGTCCTCTGTTGTCGCTGTGCTTGTTGGATTTCCAAACTTAAATCGACCTCAAAATCCTTTCAAACCCTCACAAGTAAGGTACTGTTTTCTCTTCCGATGTTTTTGAGTGTTTTGGATCGATCTTGTGTACTGTTTTCTGGGATCCAAACTGGGTTGCTGCGTTAGTGTGTGCGTTTATCGTTGTGGTCGCCGGGGTTATCTGGGTTTTTGACGACGTTCCCGTGTTTCTTGTTTTTCAGATGACAAACCCCGCAATGGATGCTCACGTCCCCGAGTTTGCCTCAGTAACCTTCACTGATGGGACCGCTCTTGACCCTCCCGGGTACTCGCTGACCGCGGAGGAGATTGTGGAACTAAGGAGTAATTGGAAGATTCCCGAGTCTGTTGAAATTCAGACTTTAGAACCCGAGGATCAGTTCTTCGCTCCCGGGGATGGGTGGACGCTATGCCACGAGTACCAGCTACGTTGCGGTCTGTCACTCCCGCTAAAGGTGGAGGTGCAGTATCTCCTGGCTGCGAGCAACTTCGCCATCGGGCAAGTTGGCCCAAATATGTGGAGGCAGCTGCTAGGGTTGTGCGTGATGTACAAGGTGTTGAAGCAGCAGATGCCGAGCTACCACGAGTTACACGCCATGTACCGGGCCGAGTACTCCCGGAAGGCGGGTTTCAGTGGGACCATCCAACTGAAGTCCAAAGGGGTCTTCAAGAAGATCATCGAGGACCTGCCGACCTCCGTGAGCCGGACCTGGAGGGAAAAAAGTTTCTTGATAAGAAACTTTCAAGACCCGGGACATGCGTTTCAGGTACCGGGTGACTTCCAGCCACTGATGAGTAAGTCCTTCTTTCTCTCCGGATTCTTCTCTTTTTTCTTTCCCGGGTTATGATTATATTGTACGTGTTGCAGATGTTCCCGACATTCCTCTGGAGCCGGTGATGGAGAAGAGGATCCGGAGGATGCTATGGGCCTTCAGAGGTCAAGATGACCGGAGCTCGTACCGGCTTTGTAGGCTGTATGTGTACAGCCGTTGCCGGTTGATGGAGCTTCCAGGTTTGTCTCGTTTCCTTTACAATTTTGGTTGTTTACATGCTCCGGTCTAACGGGTTATATCTTTTGTTGCAGCTCTTCTCCCGATGGAGTTCACGAAACGAAAGAACCCGGGAATATACGACGGCTTCGAGGACAAGGCTGTATGGGCCGGGATCCGGGCGCAAGGCACGGAGGGGCTGGCGTACGACATCGACCTGACATCAAAGGCGGCTTTCCTGCGCCCAGACGCCGAGCAAGGGGAACCTCGGCAGTTCCACGTTGACGTCTCTCACTACAACGAGGTTCCCGAGTACTTGGCTGAGATTCTCGGGCCAGAAGTCTACCCGGAAGGAGAGGAGGTTGAAGGGAATCCCTCGGAGGCGGACGATAACCCGGTATTTGAAGAACCGTTTGCCGATGAGACTGAAGAACCGGTGGTGAGCGCGGTTCCCTCGTCTGTGTTCCCGGGCGAGGAGGAATTTACCGAGGAGGATGAGGAAAGGGGTGAAGAGGTTGGAGGGTTAGAAAGGGAAATAGGTAGTGAGAACCCGGAGGGGAGTGAGGGGAGTGACGAGGTTCTTGAAGTGGAGCCCGTGCCGTCTCGCAAGCGTACCCGGGAGGCATCCACTCGGGGAGGTCCGAGAGGAGGAAAAGAAGGAACGAGAGGAAAGAGAGGAGGGAGAGAAAATAGCAGCGGGACACTACTGAAATAATGGAGGAGTTGGCGAGCACAGGAATGGCGGACGCGGCCATCCAAAGGATGGTAGCGGATTTGAAGAATTGCGCCGCTGACTCCTATGTCCTGGAGCATGAGGACCCGCTGACTGTAGCCCGGAGGGCGCAGGAGAAGCTGATGCGGGTAAGTTAGTCTTCTCCTTTAACTCGTTCTCTTTTTGTTTTTGGTTCCTTGCACTAACCCGTTGTTTTATTTGTGTAGGCTGTCAGGTTGTCGTACTTGGCGACTGACCGGCTCATAACCGAAGGCATCCCCGAGCGAGAGAGAGTCCTCAGGGATGATCTCCGGGCCGCCCGGGACCAGGTGACAGCGAGTGAAGAAAACCTGGCTCGGGTCCGGGAATTCGCAAGCGCAACAGCGATCGCGTCGAGTGCGAAGTTGGCCAAGGCGGAAGAACACATAGCAGACCTAGTGGCCAAGAACTCGGAACTGGAGAATGTTATCGAAGGTCACCGGGAGGACCGGTGTGCTCAAGACGCCGCGATAGCCCAGCTGACCGAGCAAAACCAGGGGCTGCAGCAACAGGTTACCTCCCTGGAGCAACAAAAAGGAGATTTGCTCCAGGCAGTTTCCCGGGCCAAGGACTTAGCGGTCTCCGAGTTTCTGGCGAGCCCAGAGTTTGACCTGAAGCTGCGGTCGGCTAGGGCCGAGGCTCGTGCCGAAATAGTGAGCGCTGGGATTCGCCAAGGCTGGCTGGACAAGGCGGGTTATGACGGTCATCAAGGTCATGTCAGACCCGACGAGGCTGCAGGCACCTCCCGGTCGACTCCTGCCGTGGCTGCGAACCCTAGGGCTCCTGCGAACCCGGCTCGGAGTCCCCCGGTTCGTTCTTCAGCAGCCGGGAGAGGTACTTCCCGTGGTGGGATTGTGGGTGGTCCTAGGAACCGGCCACCTCTGCGTAGGGGTCAGTTCATCATACAGCCCCGGGGAGGTCGTGGCGGTTCTAGCACTGGCGGGGGTAGGGGGTCGGCAGCGCCATGAACCGGAGCCTTAGGATGTTTTTCACTTCTGTAACAGATTAGTTTACCTGTAGCGGTTTGCTACTTTTTGTAATTGATATTTTTGAAGTAATCAAATTTTTCCTTCTCGCAATCCTTCCTGTGCCAAAACATGGTAACATGATGAACAGTTTAAAATTTACATATAACCCCGGTTTGCCATGTGAATAAAGATAGTGCCGCTAAGGCTTTAAAGGCCGCTAGGGCTTTAAGGATCCGTTAGGAATTCCAACCCGATGCATAACCTGCAAGTGTTGAGAAAATTCACACATAGTGCCGGGTTGGCATGTTAACATTATAAAGTGAAAATAGGGCCGGTAAGGCTTTACGGGTCCGTTAGGACTTCCAAGGGCTTCTTTGCCAAATAACACGGTAATCTGATGCAAAATATGCAAATGTGATAAAATTTACGCATATAATGCCGGTTTAGCATGTAAGTAAAAATAGTGCCGCTAGGGCTGTATGGGTCCGTTAAGACTTTCAAAGACTGAAATAAGGCCGTGAAAGGCTTGCAATATTTCAAGTTATGGAGGTTACCAGAGATTATTAGAGATTTATCGGAGCTTGCCGAGTTTTGACCATGAAATAAGGCCGTGAAAGGCTTGCAATATTTCATGTCATGGAGATTATCGGAGATTATCGGAGCTTGGCGAGTTTTGACCATGAAATAAGGCCGTGAAAGGCTTGCAATATTTCATGTCAAATGGAGATTATCGGAGATTATCGGAGCTTGGCGAGTTTTGACCATGAAATAAGGCCGTGAAAGGCTTGCAATATTTCATGTCATGGAGATTATCGGAGATTATCGGAGCTTGGCGAGTTTTGACCATGAAATAAGGCCGTGAAAGGCTTGCAATATTTCATGTCAAATGGAGATTATCGGAGATTATCGGAGCTTGGCGAGTTTTGACCATGAAATAAGGCCGTGAAAGGCTTGCAATATTTCATGTCATGGAGATTATCGGAGATTATCGGAGCTTGGCGAGTTTTGACCATGAAATAAGGCCGTGAAAGGCTTGCAATATTTCATGTCATGGAGATTATCGGAGATTATCGGAGCTTGGCGAGTTTTGACCATGAAATAAGGCCGTGAAAGGCTTGCAATATTTCATGTCATGGAGATTGTCGGAGCTTGGCGATTAAGGCATACAAGTAGGGCCGCTAAAGGCTGCATTCACTTCAACAAACTCTTTAATAAAACATAACCCGGTAGGGGGATTAATGCATTGTGGGCCTGAAAGGCTTTATATACAACATCATAAACAATAAAATTGGACATTCATAGATAACTCGGTACCTATTTGGGGAAGAGATGCAGATGTTGGGCGTTCCATGGTCGTGGAAGCGTAACTCCATCTGTACCCCGGATGTAAAACGTTGCCGGGCCCACGACTTCAACAATTTCATATGGACCCTCCCATGGAGCTTTAAACCCCGTTGGCTTAGGGATAACCTCCTTCATTACCCAATCCCCGAGTTTGAGTGGGCGCTTGATAACCCGGGAATTGTAGTGTTTAGCCACCTTTTGCTTCTTGTTGATATTTCGGAGATGTGCACGCTCCCGGCGTTCCTCCAGGAGGTCCAGGTTAAGGCGGATGCCTTCATTGTTGGTTTCCCTGTCAAACAGTTGTACCCGGTCACTCGGGACTTCCATCTCTACCGGGATCACTGCTTCAGAACCAAAGGTCATAAGAAATGGGCTCTCCCCATTGGCTTCTGTTGGAGTTGTCCTTAGTGCCCACAAAACCTCTGGAAGTTTCTCAGCCCATAAACCCTTTGCGTCCTCCAGCTTCTTCTTCAGAACTTGCTTGATGAGCTTGTTAACGCCTTCAGTTTGTCCATTAGTCTGCGGGTGTGCAGGGGAGGCATATAGGACCTTTGTCCCATTGGAGTGTAAAAATTCCCGGAACTCATCGTTGTCAAACTGCGTCCCGTTATCTGTGATAAACGTCTCCGGGATTCCAAACCGGCAAAAGACATTGTTCCAAAGGAATTTCTTAACATTTGCGGTCGTGATCCGTGCCAGGGGTTGAGCTTCTATCCACTTGGAATTATAGTCCACTGAGACAATGGCATGTTTGAGCTGTCCCGGAGCTGTGGGTAGAGGCCCGATGAAATCAATCCCCCACATGCAAAATGGATATGGAGAAATGATTACTGATAGTGGGACTGATGGGGCACGGGGAAAGCTTGCAAATCGGTGACATTGAAGACAGGAATCTACGACGACTCTGGCATCGTGTTCTAAAGAAGGCCAGTAATATCCTATTCTTAGGGTTTTGAAAGCCAGGTTACGGGCTCCAAAGTGATTTCCACATACCCCGCTATGAAGCGACTGCAAAACCCGGTCTCCTTCCTCGGGTGTAATACACTTCAAATCAGGAAAAGTTTGTCCTCGTCGGTACAGTTTCCCATCACGGATACTATACCGCGCCGCTCGAACCCGTAGTCGTTTGGCCGCTACCGGGTCCTCAGGTAGGGTTCCATGTTGGATGAAGTTGATGAACTCATCCATCCAAGACGGTGGCGGGTTTGCCTCTACCGCGAAAATCTCAGAAAAGGAGAGTGAGATGTTTGGTTTCTCCAATGTCTCGACCAGTAAGCTTTTAAACTCGGTATTGGAATCGTCCCCTGTTGCAATCCTAGCCAGGGTATCTGCTCTCACATTCTGCTGCCTCGGTATCTGAGTAACCTCAAAGGTGTCAAATTTCTCCAGCAAGAAAGCCGCTAACTTTTGATAGGACGAAAGATGTGCTTCCTTTGCCTGAAATCCGCCGTTAACCTGCTGCACTACCAGCTGTGAATCACTTAGTATGCGGAGATGCCGGGCGCCCATATCTTTAGCGAGTTGGAGCCCTTTGATTAGGGCTTCGTACTCAGCCGTGTTGTTTGATGCTTTGAAGTTAAAGCGTAAGGCATAGTCAAACATATTACCCTCCGGGTCTACCAATGTAATGCCTGCTCCATATTGCCTCTGATTGACTGATACATCTACAAATATCTGCCAACTCTCCGGTTCAGCTTGTGTAGGAAGAGTTTCAGCAACCGTTGAGTCTGCTGGGATTAACTCGGCAATGAAGTCTGCTGCTGCCTGCCCTTTGATTGCCGTTCGCGGTTTAAAGTGCAAATCATGCTCCCCCAACTCAATTGCCCATTTGACCAGTCTTCCCGAAGTCGCCGGGTTTTGCAGAACCTGCCGTAGCGGTTGGTTGGTGAGTACATGGATGGAATGTGCTTGAAAATAGGGTCTTAACTTCCTTGCTGCTACAACCAAGGCCAGGGCCAGTTTTTCAATATCTGGATAACGAGTTTCAGGATCATTGAATCCTTTTCCAGTATAGTAGACCGGCAGTTCTTCAGAGTCTGGCTTTCTTATCAAGGCACAACTGACAGCCGTTTGAGACACCGCCAGGTACAGATAGAGTATTTCCCCCGGGTTCGGTCTGGATAAAGAAGGGACTGACGCCAAGTATTCCTTCAACTTTTCAAAAGCTTGATTGTGCTCTTCCTGCCATGTAATCCGCTCGCGGTGTTGACTCTTGAGAATTTTGAAGAAGGGGGCACATTTATCTGTTAACCTGGATATAAACCGGGATAAGGCTACCAGCCTGCCAGTAAGTTGCTGAACTTCATTCCTGGTTTTTGGCGGTTGCATGGCCAAGACGGCTTGAATTTTGTCGGGGTTTGCCTCAATTCCCCGAGCGCTGACCATAAACCCGAGAAACTTTCCTCCCGAAACACCGAACACACATTTCTCCGGGTTTAACCTCATCCCCTTGCTCAAGGCAATGTCGATGACGGTCTCCAAGTCATCCGGGTGTTTGCTTGTTTCCCGGCTTTTGACCAGCATATCATCTATATAAACCTCCATAGTATCCCCGAGTTGGTTTGCAAACATGCCCACTACGAGGCGCTGGAACGTGGCTCCTGCATTCCGGAGTCCAAAAGGCATCACTCTGTAATAATACATCCCCTTGTCTGTTGTAAAAGATGTGTGCTGTTGATCCGCGGGATTCATCGGAACTTGGTTAAATCCCGAGTATGCATCTATAAAGCTCAACTGGGGGTGGCCCGCGGTTGAATCCACCAGTTGATCAATCTTTGGAAGGGGAAAACTATCCTTCGGGCAAGCCTTATTCAGATCTGTGTAGTCGACGCACATCCTCCACTTTCCGTTTGCCTTCTTGACCATCACCACATTGGCCAACCAATCCGGGTATGTTGCATCTCCAATGAACCCGATGTCTTTAAGACGTTTAACTTCTGCTTGAATGGCCTTGTACTTCTCTGCGCAAAATGCACGACGCTTCTGTCTTACCGGTTTAACACCCGGGATAATATTGAGGGAATGCGTCATAACGTCTGGAGAAATCCCGGGCATGTCTGCATATGACCATGCGAACACCTTCTGTTTCCGGGTTAGCAGCTCAACCATTCGGGTTCTGACCTCGGGGTCAAGGCCTGTGCCAATGCAAATCTTCCTCTCCGGGTATTCTTCTGAAATCTGAATCCATTCTGTTGCTTCGATTGGGGCTGGCCGGGGGAACTTGGCAGGATACTTCTGGCTCTTCTTTTGTGCCGTCTTGCGATGGGCAAAGAATCCGGGTCATCCCTGGGGTCATCGGGTTTGTCAAATGGAGACAGGGAAAAACCGGCCGAAAACATCTCGTGCTGGGACTGAGTTGCTATCGCGTTGCATCTGACAGCGGCTTCTTGGTCTCCGCGAATTGTAACCCAACCCCCGGGTATAGGCACCTTCATAAGCAGCATGTGACCCGCTATAAAACTTTGTAGGCCCCAGAGTGCATCTCTCCCGAGTATGGCATTGTAGGAGGATGGGCAGTCCACAATTATGAAGGGAACTACAATTCTTGTGGACTGGTGCCCGGTTCCAACTGTAACCGTTAGCTGATCAGACCCCAACGGTTGAGTCGTCTCACCTGAAAAACTGATCAATGGCTCGTGGTTCCTATAGAGCTTATCTCTTCCTCTTTTAAACCCCTTATAGCAACTGCTGAACATGACGCTGACAGCGGCTCCCGTGTCTATTAGAACCCGCCGAGTTCTCCAGTGGTCAATCTGAAGAGTGATAATGAAAGGATCATTGTGATGCACTTTCAGCGTGTCTTCAGACTGAGAAAATGACACGGTATCCCAAGGAACCAGCTCCTTGCGGCATTCCTGACGAAGCTGCATTATCTCAAACTCCGGGCCTCTTGGGCAGAGTCTTTTGGCCCGGTGACCGGACACCCCTTGGGTGCCACCCCCGTGAATCGTCATTATCTCCCCATATACTTCAATCAGGTTGACACCTGTGGCGGGTGACTTATACTGCTGTAACTTGCCGTTCTGGATCATGTACTCAATGGTGTTCCGAAGAGAAAAGCACCGGTCGGTTGAGTGGCCAGACTCGTTGTGATAGGCACAATGTTGCCCGTTGTCCGGCCCTGCCCTTTTGGGAAACTTTCTTTTTGGAGCCGGGGGAACTTCATTCCTATGGCGGTTCCAAATTTCTTCATAGGAGGCAGTCAAGTTGGTCAACACTTCATATCGAGGGATGTAAGTGTTCTTTTCCTCCCGGGTTGGATGTCTTGGGTATGGAGCCTCTCTTGGTTTCTCCCTTGGTCTGTTTGAACTTTTGCCGTAGTATCCCTGGCCACTCTTATGCTGCCCTTCCTTTTTCCATCCATCAGCTCGCTGGCTTGTGAACCCGGTGTTCGTCCGGCGTTCCCCGAAGGTGTCGTACTCGGCTTGAGCTTGCCGAGTTACTTCATTGATTAGATCGTCATAGCACCTGAACCGCTGATTCCTGAGCTCCACCACAAAGCGGGTTGGTTTGAGCGCCTGTAAGAACGCCTCTGATGCTACTGACTCGTCCAAGTGCCCACACTTGGAAGTTGTGGACAGCCAACGGGTTACAAAAATTTTCAAGTTTTCATCATCCCTTTGCTGGACTTTGAATAACGAAGTGGTGCTTCGGTTGGCACTAGACAGCAGGATAAACCGGGACAGGAACCTCTGTGTCAACTGACCATAGGTCTCTATTGACAAAGCCGGTAACTTGAGGAACCAACTCAATGCCTCCTCACTGAGTGTTTCCTGGAAAGCATGGCATGCTTGGGCGTCTGTGAACCGGGTTGAATCCAACTGAGACTGGAACAACTCAAGGTGTGCATACGGGCACCCCATTCCGGCATATCTCTTAATCTTAAATGGCTTTGCTTCCGGTGGCTTTTTGTCTGCTTGAACCCGTGCGGAGAATGGGCTTGCACGGGTAATAAAGGGTTGGTATTGTTGTGGTCCCGTTCCCGAGTTTAGGCGCTGCTCAAGTTGGGTCACAGTTTGTGTCAACTGTAACAGCAGCTGGGTCTGGGCATCTGCTGGGGGAAGTGGTTGATTTAACAACGGCTCTGGGGGTGGAGGAGGTCCTGTAAGATTGTGATTAAACAAAGGATTGGAGAGATGGATAATTTGTGGATTTGGGTTAGGGTAGGCAGTGGTTGGGAGAATAGCGGGTGGTATGTGTGCACTGTCAAGAGTTCGCGGGTTTCCACAACCCGGAGGATTCCCTTCTGGGGTGATGATATCAGCAAGTCTGGCTGATGTCCCCATGGCATTCGCTTTTTGAGTTAAGGTTGCTTGAAGAAGCCCATGCTCGGCCTGGATAGTCGCTAACTGCTCCCTTACCGTCATTAACTCGGCATGTTCTCGAGTAGATTGCTCCTTTTGAGCGAGAAAGTCCTTTTTCAAGAGCTCGAATGCTGCTGCCAAGTCTGTTTGGCCAAACTGGGTCCTGGAGGTCCCTGGGTTATCATCCCCTGAGAAATTAAGCCTTCTAGTTGGATCTTGTTCTCCTGCCATTTCCACCGTCCTTTGAAATATTAATTGGGAGGTCTTGAGTTCGGCTCTCAACGAGAGCACCAATTGTTTCCGAGTAAACTCGTGGCCCCTTTAGCGGGTTGCACGGTTCCAGAAATAGCGAACTTCCTTGTACTCCGAGTTTTCCTGTGTAAAGAACAAACACGTCAAAGGGCGTCCCCGGGTTTACCGAGGGAAGCCACTCCGATGCTTAAGTCAGACACTGTCAGATAAGCAGAAAACTCAAGAGTAGTTAAGGAATTGTCCGTCCCCTTACCGGGAGGTCCTCACCGGTATTTATAGTAGCATTAAAGGCAGCACTTTGTCTTTTTCCAATGTGGGAATGAACTCCCTTGCTTTGCCTCAACTTTACAATGAACTGGGCCCTGACAAAGGACCCAGAGTGGCTTCTCAAATCTGACTGGGCTTTGACCCTGTAAACAGTACTTCAAGCATAATAAACGATGCATATTTAACAATTGACCACACTTGGTGTTATTTCTTGAATTGTAACCCGGTAAAGGAGAAATATTAGGTTCCACATATAAACAATTATATTGTAAAAAAATCAGTCAGTTTCCAGATCATATTCCTGATGCAAAGTTCTTGCAAAGGTTTTTAGGAGTTGTCAACTTTGCGAGAGATTTTATTCCTCAAGTTAGTGGTCTTACTGCTCTACTCTCTCCAAAGACAAGCTCCAAAAAGAAATGACCATTCACGTAGGACGACAGTAATACTATCCAAAAATTCAAAGAGCTAACCAGGAACCTGCCTCCTTTATAGTTACCTGAAGAAGGAGATTCGATCATTTTGCAGACTGATGCAAATGATTATTACTGGGCAGGAGTTGTCTTAGCTATTGCCCCAGATGCAAATCATGAAAAGATTTGTAAATTTCTATCAGGAAAGTTTAACACAGCAGAGCTAAACTATTCTACTAGGGACAAAGAAGTCCTTACTCTTATTAAGAGTATAAAAGGGGCTGAGGTCTTTTTGGAAAACAAATTTGTAGTTAGGACATACAATAAAAGAGTAAAAAATTTGAAAAACTACAAATTAACTGATGCTGCAGATAGAGAAAGAGTGCTGAGGTGGCAAATGTTTTTATCTCAGTATGAATATGATGTTGAAATGGTTACAGGTAACAAGAATTTCCTACCAGACGCCCTTACAAGAGAAATGACAATGTTTCAAAGAGATGACAGGGATGAAGGACGCAACCCAAGAAACAAAACGCCAGAATCAAGAGAGAAAAATCTTTTGGAAAGATACAAGAGTGGTGATAAGACTGTAGGTCCTCTCCATGACGGACCAGGTTATCAATTCATCGTATCCTATGGAGCATTTGAAACAGGACATCCAGCTTATTGGGATAAAAGCGCAGATCTCTCCGTGAAAGATAAAAGTTAGTCCGTGAAATCAAGTGAAGAAGAAGAAAAACTCACTCAGGAGTATTTGTTGTATCCAAAAGATATAACCTCAACTGACCGGTCTCAGGGTAAAAGACCAGCTAGCGCATCTCAAACGGCAGATGGTAAAGGCATATCAAGTCCGTTAATGGCTGCTGCTTTGCCAAAAAGCAGATTTGCCCCTTTTAGGGGAAACAGATTACATGTGGTTACAGGAAAGAAAACCGTTCATGGTCAGTCTCTGAAGATTTTTAAAGAACCAGTTTTCCAGACAAAATATTGTTAGCATTCAAGCAAAAGATTATCATAGATAGCATTTTTTATGCATTCCATGAAGAAAATGAAGATCATCTACTTGGAACCCTTGAAGCACTTACAGAAGAATTTCATGGAATCCATGAAAAAGAGAAGGAAAAGTTTAAGGTAGTATACCTAGAAAATCCAGAAAGTGCTAAGATCCCTATGACAACAATAAAGAGGTCTGAATGGTTCAAATTCCATGAGCATCTGAAAAATGGAAAGATGCTTCCACCAACTTTGTCTGCTGTTTCTGGCTCATATTATGGAAGATATCTGGAGAACATCCTTAGAAACAAAAACTATGGTTAATAGAGAATGGTTTTGTGCATAATCTTTGGACAAAATCTAATGAAGATTTAGAGGGATTCCCTGAATTGATAGTTCAAGCTGTCAAGAACATTAGGCCAGACTGATGTATCCTGAGATTAAAGTTCATATCAACTCCACCAGAATGGATAATGCTAAAAGAATAAATGAACTATATCTCACCTTATCATTATGTCATGATAATTCAAGGTCCGATTAAAGGAGCAAGCGGGATAAGTGAAAATGACAGTCCTAATCAGAGCATTCCATGGATGAAAACCATGGCAATCATGTGTATCAAAAACATGGTGCGAAATTATGAGTCAAGCCTTTTGGCAAGTGGAGAAAAAATAATGGTTTCCTGCTACAATCATCCTCCACCTGTGAATTGTGATTTTTTCTCAGCCATTATGAGGAATGGAGTAGACTGCACCCTAGCTACTACAGAATGGTTGGAAAAAGTGGAAAAAGAAAATGGATATAGGATTCCTTATCCTTTTCCTTATGATTTAGACTTTTACAGTGAAGAAAAAGATGAAAAAGCATCAGAAGAACAAGAGGACCAAGATTCGTTAGCTAATTATGATTGCACTGATGAAGAATACTATAACACAGTAAACATGATGGAGAGAGCGGTGGCCAACGCATCAAGACAAAAGACTTTTCTTTTGTTAAAATTAGTGTGCTCATATGATAGAGAAATGAACGGTGGCTGACGCATCACGACAAAAGACTTTTCTTTTGTTAAAGTTTGTGCGTTTTTCTTTTTTCTACCGACACATGAAAACAATGAACTTTACTTTTGCTAAAGTAAAATTTGATTCCTTTTGTATCCCACTTTCTCTTAGCTGTGTTTAATTCAGGATTGGAGTCCGAGTGCTATAAAAAGAGTTTCAAGCTTCCAAGAGAAGACATCGAAAAAAACCCTTGAAAAAAAAATTGACAACACTCTCAACCTTCCTCTCAAAGTCAGAAAACCAGAATAATAGTGTGTGTAAACAGTGTCTCTAGTATAAGAGTGTGAGTGTAAGTACTGTGTGAAGATTTCAGTCTATAATCATTCGGTGTGATGTGCTTTTATTACAAGTAAGTATCTTGTGTTTGTATTTATAATTATGAGTAGCTAAACAGTTTCCCAAGAGTGAGGCTCCGGGTTCTGTATTTGTAGTTATGTTAAATAAATTCTAGCGTGTGCCCATAATTCTGTCGCAAAAATATTTTTGTTTTAGAATTAATTTACTTTAAGTTGTTAATTTTGTATTTAAGATATTTTTGCACACTAAAATCTATGAATCTTTCAATTTAAGACAACAGTGATTCCGCCAGTATAGTAACCATTTAGACAATAAGTCGTTAGGTGAAGTTTTGGCATGTTGAAGGCTAGTTCTTAAATTAAAAGGTGAATATGTTTTAGGTTGTAAAATATCCTAAATACAAGTACAAAAAAATTATAAATTTACCCCTAACAGGTATGTCATTGATACTAAAAGAAGAGTCTGGGTACTACATTATGCACTTTGTAAGTTCATGTACTACATTCACAGTCCTTCAAGAGTTAAAACATTGTTGATGCTAAAAACTCATAATCCTTTTGCATCATTTTTCAGGGACTTTTTATACTATATTTCACTATAGTAGTATAGTTAATATAGATGATGTACCATCCTTGAATCAGATCACTTGTAATTCTGATTCTTCTGTAATAATACTGTCCATTACGATGAACAGAACTGAATGTTTGGATCTAGTGTCCCGTATAAAGCATGCAATAGTATGTGTCCAAGTTGTTTGATAAGTTGTGCAAAAGATAAAAGAGAAAATTTTACAAATAGTATACCGAATAAAGGAAAAATGCTCATTTAGTACTAATTTAGCCCTCTCTTAGCCCATTTAAATGATTCTATAAGGAAAAATTTCAAGAACAGTAAACGAAGTTTGATCGACTTCTAACTTTGGTACATTTCGTATTCATTTTTTTTCAAAATAGTACATGATGTTTGTAATATGATACAATATTTATACTTGTCGTTGTTAGGTCCGTTAAATATAGTGGATTCCCTCAAATTTTGAAGGGTAATCCCATTTATTCAGAGAGGAAGCTAAGTGCCTAGAGCTGGCGTACGAGGTGGAGAGGAAGAGGAGCGTGAAGGATTGAAGACTTGACGAGAGCGGCTACGGATGTGGATGAGAGAGATGGAAGAGTGAGGAGAAGATCAACAACAGGGATTTGGTGTAAAGGCAACGGTGGATGAGGGAAGAGAGGATGGCAGTTGCGCGGCGGAGAAGGGTGCTCTACCCCACAACGTTAACGAAGACGGCGATGTTACACATTTGAAGGCGCATGCTTGAAGATTCGCAGGGTTCTAGAGCTTGTTGGAAGTGGCGGGGAGGGCTGGTGGGGTGGACGAAGGGGAGAGAGAGAGAGAGTAAATTTTAAAAAAGAATTTACTACATGTAATAAACTTGTTATTCACCTTTAGTGTTGAATTTATTAAGGGTAGTAAATTGTTTATTTAATTTACTACCCCAATAAATTTGTTATTCAAAAAATTCACTACCCCAATAAACTTGTTATTCAAAAAATTTACTACCCCAATAAACTTGTTATTAACCCTTCTTTCTACTTTAAAGTTTATTTTTGAGCAAAATAAGTTCATTTACTACCCTTAGTAATATAATTATCATATGTAGTGAAACTTTATTACATCAAGTAAAAATTTTATTACTGGGCTTATTGTTGTCGTGTGGGCGGCTTACAGTCGACAATGATCCGGTGACTCACACTGCCTTCGAATCTCGTCCAAAACACTGACCACAATCCAAGAAGCCTCCTCTAATGAAGAAGATAAGGCTTCTGAATGATGGCAGCGAGATCTCGTCATTGGAGCTCGGTCGTGATCCTCCTGGTCGGCGCGTCTCGAATTTGTGAGAGAGAGAGGACATATCTGGTGAAAGAGAGAGAGAAATAAAGATTTTAGGGTAAAACAATCTTTTACATAAAATAAATTGAAATTAAATTTTTGACTTTTCTTTTCATTGAATTAGGGTCTGACTTTTTTAATTTTGTGCAAATAAACAGTTTCTCTCGAATAAAACCCACTAGTAATTTCTATACATGAAGATTCAAATCTAGCATTTTGTTACACGAAATTTAAACTTCGACCCATTATCTACACACACCGTTAATAATGGCGTCAAATCCTATGTTATTATTAGCTAGTAGAAACAATTAACAACTTTTCTCCCTTCTAATCGTTTTTCTCTCTTTTCACGTATGGATCCAGCTTGTTTACTTGAATTTTTCTTATTTGAATTAGCTTAGATAATTTAAAACCATTAGATTGAATAAACATGATATAAGAATGATATCACGAAACCACATTGTACCTAATTAAATGATTTTAAACCAGCAAATCCAAACAACAAAAATGTATGTAGTAAAGTCAACCATCTAGTGTCCCGTATGTAGTAAAGTCAACCATCTAGTCGATTACCATCTCTCTCGATCTCGTCTATGTCGTCGGCGCGGCATCTCCACCACTTCCTCGCCGCCATCATCTACAACACAACCAAGATTTCTTCCTACACCACCACTATTTCTTGGGATTCGATGGTTTCGACAAACATTGAGGATAGATGGTATGTTTTTTTTCCTTTTTCAATAGATGGCAATGATTGGAAGTTGGAACTGCTCACCTCTAGACTGAAAGGAAGGTAGAGAGATGAGTGCTCAGTTATAGAGATGGACCAAATTACCCCCAAATGTAACAAAGGTAACTGTTGAACTAACGGTGTTACTGACCTTATGTACGGATAGTGAGTTAAGATTAAAATTTCGCGGTGTGTAGAAATTATTAGAAGTTTTTAGTTGATGTATCATTGATAACATGGTTCAGAGATTTCTACTCAATATGATAAACTTTGTACTTAAGAAGGGGGAGTAGTGAATACTTCTGGTATGAGCACACACAGTGGCAGTGGCACCAGTTTGAACATTTTGCAAGACAACACAGAATGGAGTCCATGGCACTCGCACATTCTTACTTTGTTGGGATTCGGATGGCTATGGTTGCAGTTCTGAATTATGCCCTTTTCTCCCTCGCGTCTTTCCATTTCAGTGATAACTAGAACCGTACGAGAAGCATATGCCACAACATGGATCATGAATCTCAACTGCTCTTATGAACTTATTCCTAAAACAATTATCAGGATGACATAATAAAACTACGGATACAAGCAACTGAACTTGCCAAATCTTTTCAGTGATATGATCCTTTTTGGTTTTCACTCATGAAAATACGAGTGCCAACATATCATTCAGCTCTAAATCTGAATCATATCAATAATGGAAAACGTCCATTATTTGCTGATATCAACCACTCTAGCCATACATGGGTGCGGGTTTTAAATCTCATCATAAGCTTTTGCCTATGGCCAGATTCTTTCTCATCTAAGCTCAACTAAAGCACAAGGAAATAATCAAGACACCAAACCTGAATCTTACAAGTACTAGCTAACTATTATGAAGCAATGTAAGATGAAACAAATTCAAAGCCTTTTGCATTACATACCACAGGTAATAAACAGCTGGTTGCTTCCAAGTTCCAACAACTGAAAATATATTCCAACTACACAAATTCGTCAGTTAGCAAGGATTCCCTCTGAATACAGTCACCATCTAATCGTAAGTCTCCAGCACTCGAGTCTTGATAATGTTTTTGTATAATCCACTTATCGCCAAAACAAAATCATGGTCCTCCTTTGTGAATTCAGCTTGTCTTAATCAACATCCATTTCCTGGTCCTTCTCACTAGTACTGCTCGACCATAGTTTGATGGTTCGGTCATGTGATACAGTAGCAATTTGATGTCCATCTGCCATCAACAACAACACAATGGATGTTAACGACATCAACAGGCTTTCAAACAAAGAAACAAAAATATTAATTGAAGAGAAGACAATTTTCCACCACATGCCAACTGTTTATTTTTCTACTAGTGTTTGATACTTACACGAAGGTTATACAAGTTGATGCACAACAGAGAGTATAATTGACAACAATATGAATTTTTACAAGGATGCAGGTAATATATGATGCTTTTGCATACATAGTTCACACAGTAAAATTAAGGATGCAGGTAATATAGGATACTGACAATCAGTTTCTTTATATTTATTGAAGAACCAGCACCAGCAATATATACCACAAAATATGAGGCCAATGTTCTATATGATATTCCAACGTTTACATATGATATAATACCACACTTCTGCATCGGAAGCGTAAACTATATGATATTCCAACGGTCTATCATTAATAAAGGTATTCTAGGTGTAAATGTGAAGGTAGCACAAATCATACAAGGTGATCTGATTTTACTTCAGTTAAGATTGTGCCATTCTTGAAGAGACAACCTTTTATCTCAATGGTCTAATCTTTATTATCCTTCATGATAGATGACTCACTGAAGGAGATAGCTTTGGAGTGAACACAGGTTGTGAAACTGGGTATGTACAATTAAAGCTGGGCTGTTTACTACTTGACAAGTGATCTATTGAAAGATGATTATTCTACTGTACACAAATTGTCTGATGTTAGTACAATTAAAGCTGGGTTGTTTACTACTTGACAAGTGATCTATTGCAAGATGTTTATTCTACTGTACACAAATTGTCTGATGTTAGTGCAGTTCCTGTCATGGTTTATGCCAGAGCCCAGACATAAGTCATCACTCATCAAGTTCTGTATTCATTAAACATCAGTCCAAGTTATGACTTCATATCTCATCGTAAAGTCAATAACTGTCACGATTTAAAAACTTGTTAGAGCATAGTTAAAGTTGCACCAAGACAAATGAGGACTCACTTGGTGAGGACAAGCACACACAATGCAAACAGTAGAAAGTTACAATGAGTATCTCTACATAAGAGCGCTACTAAAGCACTGCATATCAACATTATGGTTTCGTGGGTCATCTCAATTTCTTATTATGCTTCCTATGCCATTTGATAGTCATATATGGAAAGTCATTCATAGATAAATGATCAAAGAAAGAAAAGAAAAGGCCAAATCAAAACAATACGTAATTTACCTCCTGAAACATCCAAAGAAGTGACTTTTGCTTCATGTCCAGAGAGCTTTCTGACAGGCTTAAAATCTCGGGATGACCATATCTGGTAAAGGCACACAAGATAAAATATGGTATTTAGTAGATATACCAACCAATAAGATGGCAACAAAAAGTGTAACACCTCCAATTCAGTTACTAATGGTGCTCAGAAGTTGTACATACCTTTGCTGTCATATCATAGGAGCCAGTTACCAAGAAATATCCCTCCTGAGGTTCAAATTTGACCTGTGATATGAGATTGGAGTGCGCAGGAATAATGTATATGGATTTCTTTTTCCTTAAATCCCATATCCTACAAGTGTTGTCTTCACCCCCAGTGGCTAGATGATAACCATTTGGTGAAAAGCTGAGAGCAAGAATCTGAAAGATAGAATATAAAAAGTCAAAGAAATCATGGGAAAGTAAGCACAACCATAATCTCCAATCTTATCAGAACCAAAAATATTAATGAAATATGAAATTACGGTCTTACTTTTTTGACATGGCCTTCCAAGGTGAGTATACTTCTACCACTGCGGAGGTCCCAAACACGAGCAAGTGCATCCAATCCAGCAGTTGCAACCAATGAGCCATCTGGGTGGAAGTCTATGGCATAGACACTCCTACTGTGACCTTCTTGAAGAAGCAACTCTTCACCAGTCTCTACGTCCCAAAGTCTCCAAGTCTTGTCAAAGCTAGTTGTACCCAAATACTTTCCTGAGGGATGGAAGGCAATACGGGCAAGGCGGTCCAAATGTCCCCCAAATGTCAAAATGTGTCCTCCTTCGCTGTTCCACAACCTTGCAGTATTATCAGCAGAGGCAGTAGCCAAGAGGTGGTTTTGCACAGGAGAAAATGCGACATCGGTCAAGCGCTCTGTGTGTCCCTTCAAGGTGGCAACCTTAGTTACTTGAGGCATGTTCCACAACTTGGCAACCGGACTTAAAGCGCTGCCAAAACAAAAACAAAACACAAGATTTCAATCCACCACTTCTGCAATGGTACACAAACACATAACAACCGAAAAGCTACACAGACCTAGTTAGCATTCTGTCTACGAAAGAGCTCTTTTCACCTCCATCAATATCACATTGTAAAACAAATCATCAAAAACCAAATAGCAGTTAAAACCAAGCATACATAACACCGTAGAATAAACTAAGGGGGGTGTATTGTAGTTAGATTTTCATAAAGTTTTAAAGACTTTTATGGATTTTTAAAATTTTTGGGGTATTCAATTAAGATTAGTAACAGAAGATTTAAAATCCATAAAAGTGTGAGTGTATTCAATTAGGATTTTTAATTAAAGATTTTAAATTCACGAAAGTATAGAGGTATTCAATAAAAACACAAATTGTTAAAGATTTATTAAATGGTGGATTTGCACGGATTGTCAAGTGTAAATTGTAAAGTGAACAATCCAACCCCCTAGACTTAAGATTTCCGTGGATTTACAAGTTTTATCTTTTATTATTTTATTTTATTCATTTTTCTCTCCCCCCTCCCTCTCCCCTTGCCACTACTATTTTTCTTCTTTTTTATACATGTTTTTAGATCATATTATTTTTTTACTACAATACTCATTCACTTGATTTTTGTATGTGCCTTATATATTATACACAAATTTTTTGTCTTGTTTTTTTGCTTCATACTCTATTATAACATGTATTCAACTCTCTCCCTCTCCCCTTGTCACTACCATTTTTTTTATACATGTTTTTTGATCTTATTACTTTTTTACTACAATATTCATTCACATGGTTTTTGTACGTGCCATATATATTCTACACAATTTTTTTGTCTTGTTTTTGATTCGTTAACATGTATTCAACTCTTTCAATCTACTCAATATGTGTAACATAGACTATCAACACTTTGCTTTATTGCAGTAGAGATATAGATAAATATAATCGTTATCTTTAGCCGTCACATACAACTTAAGTAAAAATAAACATGTTTTTTTCACTGTGTTTTGATACGGGTCTATGAATATCAAAATGATATCTTATGAATAAGAATCTTTGATTCACTCTCCATAATGTGCAGTACACATTTAGAGCTTACATTAATAATTTTTTATGTTATTGCTTTTTTTAATCCACTCATGTTACATGTTTATGTAATAAGTGATGAATTCTAAAATGTTTGTTTAATTCTACGAGAATCCATGCAAATTTATCATTTGTTTTCAAGAATCCTAAAAAGTTTAGGTTTTAAAATCTATATGAATCTAATTGATTTTATAAATCTGTATAAATCTAAGAACTCTTTATAAATCCATCACTTAAAATATATAGAAATCTAAAACCAATACAGCCCCTAAATTTCGCAATAGAGAGTATCGAAAACGCACCAGGTGGCAAGCAATGTCCCATCCGGTGAGAAGGAGCAACCCGAAAGAGGTCTATCATCCCCAATCTCACTGCAATCAAGCTTCAAATTCGAGGCCTGGCCCAAAGCCCAGTCAATCTCCGCATCCATATCCTCATCCGGATCCTCCTCCCTCCTCCTCGCACGCTGAAGCCGCAACGCCGCACGGGGCATGGAGTAGTGCGCAAAATGAACCCTAGCCTCACGCAAAGCCTTAGGCCTGGTCGCTTCAGTGAAGAAAGGATACTCAATTTCTTGCTCCAAGTCAGAATCGTCGGCATTAGCAGCCTCGTCGTCCTCCTGAGACTTGAGGAGCGTCTCCCGCTGCGCCGGATCAAGGTGGGCCAGAATCATTCTCAGACGGTCGCGACGCTCCATCTCGCGCTCGCCGAAGAGCGTCATCGGCTCGCCGAGGCGCCGGAGACGAGCCCTGACGGCGTTGTCGTTGGTGGGGACGGCCACGGCAGAGGCGTGGCGCTTCATCAGGAGCTGCTGCTTTGCTTTCTCATGCCGCTCCCGTAACTGCTTCTGCTCCTCTGATATCTGGTACGGAGCGACGGCTCCTTGATCGGCGGCTTCAGAGTCGGAGTCGGTAGGCATCGGTTCGGCGTCGCCGTTGAGAGGTAACGCAGTCTCGGAAGCGGCGATGATGGAGAGAAGCTTCGCCTCCTCCTCCTCCATGGTCATCTTGGTTTTGGGGAACAACTGAACAAACCACTGCTTTACAATCCTGTTTAACGACTACGTATATTTGCCATCAAAACGACGCTGTTTGTATTATCTTTTATTTTTATTTTGTTAAATCAAAATGACTAGTCAAGTGAGCAAGAGACTATACTCACTCTACCCATGTTTGAGATGAATAAATTTTTACTCAAATAAAAAAAGAGGACGATCTATATTTACTATAATACTATAGGGTGAGATTACGCCAGCCTATCATAAATAATTGTAGAGGCTACTGTTCAAATGGGGATGATTTATGACCGTCTGATCGGTCGAGCAGTCATCTAATGTTCCATAAACTCTCTCCAGCTTCACTGTCTCTCTCTTTCTTGACCTCATAAATAATTGTAGAGGCTACTATTCAAATGGGGATGATTTATGATCGTCTGATCGGTCGAGCAGTCATCTAATGTTCCATAAACTCTCCCCAGCTTCACTGCCTCTCTCTTTCTTGACCTCACCATTCTCTCTGTTTCTTGCTTGCTCTACACGATCTTTCTGCTGATCTCTCTATCACCAGCCTCACCGCCTCTCTCACTCCCTCTTAAGTAGAAACCGAATCAGAGCAAGAAGAAGAATAAGCTCCTCCATTCGGTAAGCAACCCTAAACTCTCAAATTTTAGCGCTATGATTCGATATATAGATTCTTTGATCTGCGATGATTTGAGTAGACAATTCCTCCTTGCCCCTCATGAATGTGTTACTATAAAATTCATCATGATATCAGAAGCTATAACTAAGTAATATAACAAATGTATATTCCAATGAAGACAGAGTCTTCATTTTAGTGAAGCAGCAAATGTAGTTCATATAGCATCATTTCCTGAGTAACTTGGGATTTTGGGTTTTTGGTTTCTTGCGTTTATTATTGTTCTACTTTTGCTTGAGTCTCTATTATTTGCTTACAGTATCTATCTGCCCCCTTCTGAGTGTATGGTGTCATTTAGTATAGCATAGGCTTATGTGATGCTCTGGTGTTTTGTCTGGCATAGGCATATGTGGTGAACTTCAAATTCTTTGAGGGTAGCCAGATAGGGATAATAGCAATTGATTGTGTAAAGTGTGGTATGTACTTGGAGGAGTATCAAAGGAAATAAAATACACATAAAAATAGCTACTAGATTTCAGTTACATTTTTAAGGCTTAACAATTGATAGATTGGATATTAACCTGTTTGTTTGTTTGAATCCATCTTATCTCTCTGCTAGAATTTTGTTTTAAACTTTCATGGTTTAAATCCATTTTTTCAGATTTCATATTTGTTTATTTACCACAACTCCATATTTGATTTGAAACAAATTTTGATTGAAAAAATGGATGAGGTATAAAAGCACTTAAGGTATAACTCATTTTGATACTAAATTTACTTGTTATTGAATCCAATATTTTAGCTTAGTGGGATTACAAAAACTTTTGATCAATTCTTATATATATGGCTTAGGTTTGTCAAGTGTTAACACCTGAGGTTGATGCAAGCAGAGAATGAAAAGAAGCTCACCAAAAGATAGGTATTTTTCTCCTTTCATATGAGTACAGTCATGTTACCCTTCATTTACTCAACCTTTCTACTTTAGTACGGTCATGAAGTTACGAAAGAACCTTAATTTTTTGTTGTTGTGATTACACAACATGAAATTTTTGTGAGGAAACAAGTACTATACCAAAATAGCATAGACACATAATTACACCAAATTAAGATCATTACAAACACTGGCATTTCATATATTGTATAGTAGTTCCTCTGTAATGCTACTTTAAGACCATTATTTGATGCGTACGTACTTGTATATCTTTTTCTTTTAACAAAAGAACACAAAATCTTTTGTCTAGATGCAAAAAGGTCAAGATACCTTTTGCAAGCCAGTGTAAAACGATGATGCTCTCCATTTTCCCAACATTAAACATATTACAGTTGAATTTGCTCACAACCATATAAAATGGCAGTTCTTTTGCAAATTAGTCTTGCTTTAGTTCCAATTAAGTGCTTGAGAGCAAATTTATTTGTTGAGAGTGAATTAACAAGTATTTTGGCAGATACAGAGATACACCAATATGAAAAAATATAATCTAGAGCAATAATTGAAGCCTTATTCATACAGGTATATGCTACTCATTTTGTATTTTATATATACTGATCACTTATAGGATATCTAGAAATTGTTGTTTCTCTTTGTTATCAATTTACTTATCTTTTTTAGAAAGCCGAGCTGGTTATGTGAAATTTTGATACTTTTTCCTACTGAAAAAGTAGGGTTTTTGGAGTTGGACAATGAGTTGAACTGGGTTGGGTTTGTGTTATCGCTTTCTTTGTGTTTTCCCCATTTAGGTTGATACATGTTGAGAGCCTCCTTCGTGCATGACGGCATTTTTTGTAGCTATTATTCCCACTTTTGTCTTGCTCAGTCTGTATCTTTGACATGCTGCTCCTTTTGCAGGTAATTAAAACTGAGCATCAACTCCAACATTTTGTACAGTTGGAGCATCCATTTATTGACATCTACCCAAGCAACTTCTCGCAGGGAAACAAATCTTTTGTAAAACTACAATTTAGGCAACTAATCCTGTTGTGCGATTACCATATTTTGAACCAACTTCAATTGCAACTTCGTTACCTTATTTCGTAATACACTTTTGTTTAGTTAACATAAAAATCTTTCACTTTTTCTGTAGAATGCATTACCTTCCCTTTTCCATTATTAATTATGTACGAACATAGATCCCGCAGCAAAGCGCGGGTATAATTCCTAGTTACTAAACTCTGAATACAAAAAATTTCAACTTTAACCAAGTGTATGATTAGAAATAACTCTCGCCGCTCTCCAAAACCCTAGGGGGAGAGACACTGCACATGTCAGATCGCGCCTGTCCGGTTGCGCCTCGTCGTCGGCGTCAGCCTCTAGGCCTTGTCAGCGTACGTCAAGCTAGGCCGGATGGGTCTTGAGAAGATTTTTGGCTTGACATCGATCGTCGATGGCTTTCTTTTCTCCTCTGGTTGAAGGCTCTATCAAAATGGGGTGTGGGTGCAGATCGAAGGTTGGCTAGAGCTGCGTTGGTCTGACGGAGTTAGGCAGATATTAGATTCAGGCGGTCGGGTCCATTCTTCTGATCAGAGTTTGTTTGCAGGTTTGATGAGAGTGGTTGATCTCTAATCAGATGACTACAGGCGATGATCGGTGGTGGCTAGCTCGAATGTGCCGTTGGTTGGATGGCGGAGACAACATGGACGGTGTCGGCGGTTGTCGCTGTTTTGGCAACTGCAGAGTTAGGCCGGGGAGGGTGAGGCAAAGGGTAGGGGAGTTGGGCCCAGCCCATCTGTTCAGAAGCTCCTAGCTGGGCTCTTGTTTGGCAGAAATTGGGCTAGGGTTTTAGGCCCTGATTTGGTTTTTTTTTCAGTTTAGACTGACTGTTTGCGTGTCTAGAGCATTTTCTTAGTTATTGGTTTCAGTATTTAATTAGGTTTATTTTGATGCTCTGAGGTTTCCCTCTCTGAGTAGGGTGGTATCAAAAGTAGTCAATAATGATAGGTTGAGGACTTGTCCCTTCCTCCTTATGTCTCGCTAGTTGGTTACTTTTCTCGTTTGTGACCATAGAAAATTGGTTATAATGCGTCATCTCATGGTATACAACATAGAGATTGCTTGATGTTTACTAGATAGTTCTACTAGATAGGTTTGCATGATCTAATTTCTTATCTTATGTAGCTGGATCGTTGTGGATTGTGTTTATACTGTTGCACTTACTCTCAAGTTTTAATCAATAAAATAGGTTTTTCGTTATTTGCTCAAAAAAAAAAACTATGAATATGCAATTGTGATGTGAACACTAAACTACCAATCCTAAATATATGGTCTCGAGTGATATAATTTTATTTACTTATAATGAAGAGTTTACAAAATTACTCTAGGCCTCGTTTGGTTCACAGAGAGAAAAGTAGTTCCTTCCTCTCTCTCTTGAGAATGGAAAGTGAACGAAAATGAAATTTCTTGAGAAGTTTTCATTCTGATGTTTGGTAACACAAGGAAAGTCATCAGGATTGTTGTTAAAAAAATATAATAAAATATTATAATGTGAGTAATAAATGTTAAGAAAGAATGAAGGAAAGTGGTTCCCTTGAATTTTGGAAGGATCCATTCGCCCCCTCTTTTTTCTATGCAGAAAGTCTTTCCTTTCGTTTTGCTTTCTCAAACAGAGGAAATGAACAACTTTCCCTTCCTAATGCATATTTTCCACGAAACAAACAAGGCGTAACTCCTGGCTAAAATTTTGGACATTATGAATTTAAAGAACAATGTAATTTATGGTTCATACACACACACGAGCCTATCATTTCCACTAACGACCGTTAACAATCGTTTATGGACCACACTTTTCTGATTCTTGTTCCGTTAAGTCCATATACATGTCATCTAAACATTAAAGAAAATTAATCAAGTAATGACAATGTACAAATTCACAGAATCATAAGAAATAACACAATAACTTCATAAGTCAGCTTTTAACAAATTAGTGCACATTTTCTCTACTTTACGCACATTTTAGCCATTACTCTACAAAAAAACCCTTATGATAATATAACTAACAATACTAAACTAATAATGGATAAACAAAGCATAAATGGGGAAAAAACATATTAAGAACGTAGCATAAAATGCTCCTATCATTAGCCATCATAGCCAACCTTAGCCAACGATGAACAACCCAAGTGAAGTCCAAACCTCAGCCGATACGTTTGCAATTTTCACCTCCTATTGGTTCTGATTTTGCAACCTGCTCTTCGTTTTTTTCTCTCTTCTATTTTGGTACAAAACTGTAGATATGTTGTGGCAGTTCCACTCAGTGTGGTAGTTATTTGAAGATGCGAGATCGTGCGATGGCGATCTTCTTCTCTTTCTTTTTGTTTCCTTGTTTCTGTATTCCTCTTTAGTGGAATCTCTCTGTTTTTCGGTTCCGGGTTTTGTTAGCAAGATGACAATAACACCCTTTAATGAATTTCTATAAATATTTGAAGAATAATAAATCATGGATTTTTTCGGGATTTCAAAAATTTAACCATTCCGGTCATTCCCAAATTTGATTTGGCTTTATTAATAGAGATTTTGAAAATTTTAATCATTCATTTAGAGAGGTTACTGAGCTGAAGTGAAAACCTTAGAGGACGATAGAGGAACCTTATTTATGTCCCATAAGCCACCATACAAACAAAGCCTCGTCAATTGCTTTCCACACATGAGTTCTCAGGACTGTTTTGATCCCCTAAAGACTACTGCTATCTAAATCCTCTCATGTTGGCTTCACAGGAAAACTATTATTCTTGAATTGGCTTGCTTGGAAATTGGAAGGTAAGAATCAAAGGGGTTTAATCACTTGTGTTTGTGACGTTGTCGAGGATTTCAAATTTCATCCATTCTAAGAAGAGCCTAGCTCCTCCTAGTTGGCTCAAGCTCAAATATGATGGTACATTTGATTAAGACATACTCCATGAATGTACTAGTTCTTAGTAATCAGTGATTACTATGTCATGTTTTCTTAAAAATCGAAACTTTCGGCGAAATTTCATCGAAAGTTTCAATTTTTTGGACCTTTGAAATATCTTTCACATTCCAAACATTTTTCGTCTGAAATTTTTGAAATTTCCCGATATTTTCCAATAGTTTTCGATATTTTCCGAAAATTTCCAATTTTTTTATATTTTTGCCCAAAATTTTCTAATTCTCAAGTTAAAATTTCAAACAAATACTTTAATTCATACCCTTACTTTGATCCCTTATTTTTTTTACCCAAAATTTTATAATCCACCATATTCCCTTACGACAAAAATCTGACAATTAATACCTTATCTAATATATTTCATGTCTTATGGGGTGCAATCAAATGATAACTCATGGTCACAGTCGGAAGCACAATCTTCTAATGATTATGGTTATGGCCAAGGTCAAGCGATGCCCAATGCCTACTACAACTTCCAGTATGAAAACTCATGATCAGTCCCTTTTGACCCGTATGGTTGGCATATAAGTCAATACATGCAAAACTACAAAGATGAGGTATGATTTAATGATTATTCTTCATAATACACTAAAGGCTCCACACAGAGAGATGATGAATATAACAAAATTTTGTACCTCATAGATCTTCTACGTGGTTTTAAAATACTCATTTAACGGTTCAACACTTACTTTTTCACTTTAAATTACTACAACTCCTTATAGATTAATATTTATTCAAGATTTTTTTTTCAAATATAGTACATAATATGATAAACAAACATCTCTTAAAATTTCATTAAAAATTTTCATGTTTTTCTTTAAATTTCCATTAATTTTCTCAATTTTTTTTACTATTATCGATACTTGCTCAAAATTTCCGTTGAAATATCCATTTTTTAAAAGGTCAATATTTCCGTAATTGCCAAATTTAATACCTTGACCACGATTAGAGAGGCCTCAGTCGAGTCTTGCTTAACATATATATGTTATATATAGATAACATTGCTACATACAAACAGAAGTTACAGAACCAATTCAATTGAATTGGTTCGACTCTGCCAAGGCCCTAGAACCTTGTTATTTACTCTGTCCCATAAAGGGTGTCCCATAAAGGGCAGCAAAACGAATACAGAAACACTAGCCCTCAAAACTTAGAATCAGTTCCTCGCAACTCCTTGAACTTTTACACTTGCTGACAATTATTCCAAGTTTCACTGCTTTGATAACCAGCATTGACCCTATTTCTTCTTCCTCCGTTCCTCCACCCTCGATCATTCTGACGATAATCACCCTGAAATCTGGAGGTCCTATATCTTGAGTTGTACCAACTTGCACCACTATTATCCGCTCTGTTCCTTGCATCATTGTTTCCCCAACATTCACGCTCAGCTCTTTTCCACTCCATATTCTTATGAGAATAATCAACATTGGTATTCCATTCACTCAAGTTATTGTTGTTCTCCCACTTATTCCAATTGCTGCCCCTTCCTCCTATGGCTTCTTTATTCTGATCAGAGACACGCTCATTACAACTACTGTCCCATCCTGCTATTGCTTCTTTTTTCTGATCAGAGACAGGCTCATTCCAACTACTGCCCCATCCTCCTATCGCTTCCTTATTCTGATCAGAGACAAGTCCCCAAGGGTTTTCTTTGTTATCTGCCTTCCCTCCAGTACCCCAGTGTTCAGCATCTCCACTGGCATCCTTTTTGAAGTCCTCCTCAGCATCCCCCCATCCGGTGCATGCAATTGGCTGATTCAGAAGGAATGGATCACCAACAATAACACCCTCTCCTTTGGTTTCGTCATCAGAGGGTTTGGGTTCCCTTTCCAAGTCCAAAATCAGTTCAGGATCAATGCTGGAGTTCCAGTCTATTTCATCAACATAACTATCAGGATCAGGCAATGATATATCACAAGGAAGACAATTAATCTCTGCCCAAAAACGGTTTTTTGCATTTTGGAATGCCTCTTCACCTGCTGAATCATTCCATTGAACAATATTTTCATAAAGATACATACACCTCTTTATATCTAAGAGCTTTTTCCATGGAACTGAGCCCACTGCCATACAAAATTTCTTTTCCCAGGTAGGCACACCGAACTGCCAACTATCTGGAAAAGAATAACAAACAGATTGTTAGTCCAGCCATCATGTACGAAGAAAATATTAAAGTTAGCTCAACAGATATCTAGAAAGAGAAAAATAAAACAAAGAATAAGCAACCACAAAGAAGGAAATGTTGATACGACCAAGAGAAAGAGATGCAATTCATGCAACAATGATCACAGAAATTCAAATACAACAAAACCTTGCAACATAAAGCTATGAATTTACGTAGAGGAAAATCCAACAGAATCGTTCAAAACCACAACATAAATCTAACTGTTAAAGGAAAAATTTGGCGGATCTGGATGCTTCTCTTTTTTCTTTTCTAGAAACTTGCACACATATCCCAAATTTGCATCCACACGGTTCCATATTAAACATTTGACGATACTTGATAGTCAAATAAGCATGAAGAATATTGAAAACACAAACATCCAATAATTGGCAGAACATTTAAAATTAAACAGTTTAGGCAGAATTATCGGAAAGATGAGGGCAACTCAAAACTCGTACAAGTAATACATTTATGGCTCAACAGATTATATCATCAAGAACCTTTTCTGAAACCTAAAATGCTATTACTCAGTTTAACATACGATACAAATTATCCAAAATTGAAACTCTCACAACAATATATAAAACCTCTTCATGAGAACAGTATTAAAATATGAACCTATTCCGAAAAGAGTGACGACAAACTACGCTTCCAGCCACACATTCTTACTAACTGCAGCAGCAAAAGTGTGCCAGACCCCAACAAACAATCTCTTTTGCAAATTAAATCTACCGATCCTCAACTATGGAGCATCTCAAAGGAAATAACACAATAAAGTCCTTGCATGCTTGCTTGTAAATTTTTGAAAAGTGCTTCTATATCAAACACTAACACAGTCACCTTCCATAAACAGAGAATACACTTACACCCTGAGCAGGAATGCTGCCAAACTCTAAAACATACATTTAAGTAGATAATTACACCTACATGATCTATCTATAGGGCCTAACAGTCCGGATAACAAATACACAGTTTCTCATCTTGTTAGATTAGCAAAAGCATAGTTTAAAACTTCCAGCAATCCAGCACATATACCTTCTTGCTTTTACAAAATCCAGAGACTGCACAAAAGGCAATTGGTATGGGTTGATTAAGACTCACCAGTGGAACACAAAGAAACTCAAGACTTCAAAAGCACAGAGAAGAACAGAGAGTTCTCAAATCTACTCATATGGTGAGGTTCTCTGGTCTTTGATTTATAATCCCTCAAATCAGTGATTACATATCCTACCCATTAACCCATATCTAAGAAACAAGAAACTCAGAAAACAATACATTCTCCGGGAAAGCCATTCTCAAATACAAAACTATTACAATGAAAAAATTTTATGTAACACCAATTGAAGCCCATAACAATGCAAACCTAAAATAGAAAACCCAAGTTGCATGCAATTCCAGAATTCCCAAAACAATACTAAAAACCTAACAGAGAAGCAGCTGAACAAAATGCAAACACAAAAAAAAAATCTATACAAAATTAGAGACAGTAGCCATGCATATGAAAATCAAATAGCCCTTTTTCCTGCACCAAAAACCCTCTCAGCAGAGAGGCATTGATCTTCGAGTTCACAAAGGATCACAAACTAGTGCTCCTGCAGCAACTTAAATTTCAGAAATATATGTAAGAAAAAAAATGTACCATGATGATGCGGTGGCTTTCTGTTATGAAACTTAGTCCAGGAACCTCGTCGATAATAAGTATCACCTTGCTGCAGTTGTGGCTGTCTTTCCCAACTGCCCATAGTGAAAACCAAGGGGAACCCAAAACACCCAGAACCAAATCAAAACCCAGACAAGACTGCTTTCTGAGTTCTAACCATACGAAGAAGCAAAGACAAAAAAGGGTTATGAGTTTGGAGCAGAAGGGTGTCTAAATTTGATGAGGCAGATCAGCTAGAAAGTGAAAGAGAACCTTGTTGTAGGGAAGGAATATTTCTCTCAAAGAAGGAAAACTCCGAGGTTGTAAAACTGTCGTCGTTTTGATCTTTGCTTCTTAAAAAGGTACACACCCTGTCACTGGTTTTGGTTTTGGTTTTGGTTTTGGTAACGTAACCGAAAGCCCGTGGGTTTCAGATTTAATTACTAAAATAGTTTCCCACTTCCCCCATTTTTGATGACCAAAGCAGTTGGGAGCTCACGAGCCATGCGTCACACTGCGTAACGCATCCATGTATATCATTCCGGTTTTGATATTTCGGTTTGATATTAAACAAACTTCCAAATTCGGATTTGATTTGAATTTTGAGTTTATGATTTTTTAACTATTAGAGCTACATACATCGAAAAACCTTTAGAGCTACGAGTTGAGTCTTTCATTTAATAAAAGAATTGTAAATGGGATGTAAACATTGAGGTAATAGTAAAAAAGCAAATAAGCAAGAAAGAAGCCGAGAGGCAAGAAAAAAAAGAGCTTTCTCTGTCCGGCGGCGAGCATTTTTGAAGTCGTCGGACAGAGACTAGTCTCCTCCGCTTGGTGTTGTGTTTGTCAAAACCCATTTCAGGTTAACCACTTTTATCCAAAGTAAATTTTGCGAGATCCACCTCAAGGAAACTTCTTATCGAAACCCCATTAAAATGGACAATTCTACCTGCAAACCAAACTAAGAACTTTCATGAATAATTTAAATTAACCCCCAACTCATAGAGTCATCCTGCTCCCTAAATACATCTACGTTTCACCAACTTATCCAATTATCTAAGCTGGGGTAATCAGAGAAATCTACATGAAAGTAATACCTAAATATACATACTAGTGACAGCGGATTAGTTGACTATGCCCCGACTTCTATACGCACGACCTCCACTCGGTAACCCTGCAACACTGGACATTTGGAAATGAATGACCTATAGGAAAACGTTAAAAAACCTGATGTTAGAGTGAGTGGACAAAAATAAAATCCAAATAAACATGAGAAAATATCTTATTTTAATGTTCTCCCTCTTATTGTTCCAAAAATCATTCATGCATGTCTAGTTGAAAAAAAAATCCCACATGATCATTTTGAAAACCAAAACATTTTATGTCAATCTCATTGGCTTAAAAATCAATATTAAAAATAGAGGAAGAAGTTTCATCATGACGGAGAGTCTCTCAGACTAGGGTCGGAACCTTTAAGGCTACTAAGTAATATGACGACCATTCATAGTGAAGAGATTCCACCATGACGATGAGCCTCTCAGGAGTCCTTAAAATATTTCATAAACCTTAACCGGCAATAATCGACGGCCGAAATAATATTTTATTATCTGCCAATATTATTAAACTTCAAAAATTCCACAATCTAACCAAAACCCCTCCGAAAATTATAATCTTCGTACCAATAAATTTCTCTTATTTAATACTATTTTTCAGTGGAAAAATCTGCCCAAAAAGTGGCAGCTCTGCCGGCAGAAATTCTGACAAAAATTTCGGCGACCTCTAATCGCTACCAAATTTTAACAGCAGTTTCGTCTTCTCATTTGGAACAACTTTTTAGTTCAACTCGAATGTCAATTCGGCCTCTAACTAGGTCAATCAAAGAAAAATGTAAAAACCTGAAATTTTTAAACTTCAAAACATTAAATCTTCGATTCTCCATCCACACTCCCAAATCAATCCACCAAACTTTAGGGGTGAGTAGTACTCATAAAACTCATTCAAACTATATATAGAACTCACCAACTGGTGGCATGAAGAGGGAGAAATCCGATCAAAACTCTACACTGTATACTATGCAAAAAAATCGACATTTCTCCTAAACCATGGCGAGATAGGTTGAAAGACTTACCTAGAATTGAAGTAGACTCAGAGGCGGTCATTTTGAGACTGGTGCAGTGACCTATTGCAGCTCGACGGTGCGGTGGCGGAGAAAAGATCCGGCAGGTTTTGGGTCGAAATGGAGGAGAGAGAAAGAGTTAGAAAAATCTGATTTTTACCACTTACCTCTATCGGTAAGTTTTCCTTTTATACCCCTTTCTGAAAATAGTAACTTCTATTTTAGACCATAACTTTCACATGCGAACTCTGATTTGAGCATGCTACATGTCCACGAACTCGTATCGCATCCTCTATGGCTCTCATGAAGAAAGTTTTCCCAAATTCTCGACTCAACTAAAATCAACTTTACGGTCATTATATGGTCAAACATTTACTTTAAATGGTAAAAAATAAAAGTAACCAACCGTAAAATAATTCTAAGATCGAGATGTGACAATTCTCCCACCTTATAAAAATTTCATCCTTGAAATTTTATACTCGAAGTCCAACACAGTGGGGCACACTACCACTGAAAATAATATTATTGTTCTCAAATAACAACTCAATTATGAGAACTCTTTCAAATCGCCTCACAAATAGAATTGTCATAACCTTGCACATCTGCTCTTTACGATCAACATCCTTACCGATCCTCCTTATAAGCCAATTTTCAGTATTAGCCGGAATGCTATTCACCTAGGATGTAAGGAAATAGACTTATTCAAGTAAAGTGAACATACGTGACTCTAGGCATCCACTATAATTCCAAGGATACCCAACATATTTCACAAACTCATGTAACCTAGTCACATGTCACATTTATCTAACGTAGCACTCCTTCCTACGTGGATAACGTCTAATACTCCATCATTTTCTGACACCCGACCACTCTTCTCGGGTCAACACTAAAGCGTCTGAAATCTTACCTCTGATCACAATGCTCTTCTCTTAATTCATTGATTATACTGAATTCTTACTATACACCAACTCATTTATGAAGTGGAATACAACATTGCCTACCGATGATCCACCAACTATAATCCTTGTGAAAATATGTTTTCCATGAAAAGATTACAAACTCTGTCATGTACTGAAAACATCCTTTGGCAACAACTCCTTGTTGCCTAAGTCAGAATATAATCACCCATAGGTTTGTCCACGTCTTTCCACTCGCTGAAAACAGCTAACCCGAATGAGGGCAAAGTTTGTTACCATCACCTGATTCGAACCTCATGACGTCAAGCAACAACTTGTCATCAAACTACTCAATAACTCGGCATCAAAGCCAATTGTTAACACGCTATAGCTCCTACATTCACACATGCTTATAGTGATTAACTAACCTTCCAATCGAACCGATTGAGGATTTCATGCCCTGCAAAACTACTAGAAGCCAAAACTCTAAATGGCAAATTACTTCGCATGCAAAGTCAAGGCTCACGCTAATCCATGAAGAAAACCATAGCCAAATCGAAACACATGAACTATTTCTCCTTTCAAATGGATCACATGATCTGGTTCATGTTTTCCGTTATATGAGCCTAATAAAGACTAATCTTCTTTCTACACATGACCGCTAAAATGATCTCATTTGTATACACCAAACAATATCCTAAAGATACGAAGCATAAAATCAGAGCCGCAACTGCTGCATCCAGAATATCTGATTCTGTAGACATAAGATGCAAAACTACGTTAAACTTTTTTTTAAACGTCCACTCTAATAAAACAAGTTCAGATCCCTCACTTCTCAAACAAAACCACAACTCGTAAGACTTAGTTGTCGTCTTAGATATAAGGACAATCAACTTTTAAAGTCTCTAGAAGTTGTTAATACTGTGTGTCACTACGCCACTCTTACCCATCACATATAGGAGTTATATTAAACTTAAATAGGGCAATAGCGAGACATCAATCCCACTCGATGAGACGCCACGAGTCTCATCGTTCTCTACGCTGAGCCTACGGTGGCACACAACTATGAAACTCAACTTAATATGAAATTCCGAATCAGAGAAAACGTCATGAGGGCCATAATACCAACAGAGTCATCAACTTTACCAGTATCACTGAGTCTGGCCAACCACCATCTTTCTTTTACTTCAAGTGACACTTTCTATAATATCTAACGTCATATCACTGACAGAAAGTCACATTTCTCATTCTATCTCCATTAATATTAATAAGTCAGACCACTGACTAAGATTCGATGACATATACTAGAATCATATACACCTCCCAGTGCCTCTACTTCTCACAATAAAATTCTAGCTCAGAATTCTACCACACTGCACGTGCAACGAACACCAAATCACTTTTCATTAGACAATATAGTTTCCACTTGGGAACTATCATTACCAACTAGGCTTTGCCATCTTCCAAGTCTGATACTTCTGGAAAATGCCAAATTCTACGTCCACTCTCGGCTCTAGCTCGAGAGGAAATCAATTTTTTACTTCCACTCAAAAGTCATGTACCTCGCCAACATTTATTAATAGTTTAATTGGGACAGTAACCAGGACCATACGTCAACATCATGATTCGTCCAATTGCTGTAACCCGGATTGTTGACCACAACCACAAACAACAATGACCTCACAGGTCAATCCTAAATCAGTATGAGATTCCACCACAATATGATCCCTAGAAAGATCTCTGCTCTACTTAACATTAAATCTTCCACCTTCACTACTGAATCACTTTATAACCATTGACTCATGATACTTCTTGAGTCAATAAAGAAATCATTTTCTCTGCTCCCACAGTTCATACTCACTGTAAAACAGACAATTAATAAACCGAACCTTGCATTCCCTTGCTGCATTAAAACTCTTGTGGCTCCCAGATTTGTTACTCAATAATACCTCAAGCCACATAGAGTTACCACTTAATTAACCATAACCTCTGACTTGCACTCTGCAGTGAAGTCCGCACTCTCTCCGGACACCGACAAACCATCTAGAAACTCAATCCAACCTGTGGCCAATACCATATGTCCATATAATAGTTTCAGCCAATTACTTTAATACTGACTGATGGACACATACTCAACATGTGATGACCTCTCAGGTCATACAAAGATTAGTATGTGGTCTCACCACACCATGATCTCTATTAGGAACGTCGCCCCTTTTTGGCAATCTGTTTACCAATCAAAAACCCTCACGAGAAATGCTCTCTGAATCAACCGGGAAACTCCTTTTCCAGAATCAACACAAGACATTACCACCACACTGCAACCGATAGGTAAACCACTTCTCGTGACTCTCTTGTCATCCGTCAAACATGAGGCTCTAAGATTTGTCGTCAAATCGAAACCCAAATCAATTAGGGTCAATACTAAATTGACCCTTGACTACAACATTACTATCAATTCTTCATTCCTTTTTAGATTTTGATAAAATTAAACCAGAACCTTACCCTTCAAACACTAATGTCCGTACTCCACAGACTCGAAATTCGAGGATACTACCTATTACTACAGTGGGATAACTTATGTATCCTTAAACACGCCACATTGCAATACTTCGATCAAAGAATATAATCGATTATTCGTTTCACAAACTCGGCAAACCAACCTGAAATTTTCACTTCCAAATCTATAACTTCAATAACTGCGAAGGCTTCCCAAAACTGAAACAATAACAAATTTCGCATTCTCCAAAACACGTCACCACAAGGACTTTAGCCCAACTTGACTAACATCAATAAAGTGGGCGAATAAATCCTAATCTTAACACATCACAACTAGTCAACCATTACGAAAGAAATAATATTCATAATCCACTTCCACCATAAATTCAAGGTTTATGAAAATAATCCCTTAGCAATACCACCTGAAGTAATTATGACATACTACTAGTGCAAGAGTACTGGAATTTCGAGGTTTGTATTGGAATTTGGCTTATAAGAAGGATTGGTAAGGATGTTGATCTTAAAGAGCAGGAGTGCAGGGATATGAAAATTCTATTTGTGAGATAATTTGGAAGAGTTCTCATAAATGAGTTGTTATTTGAGCCAATAATACTATTTTAAGTGGTACTATCCCCCACTGTGTTGGACTTCGATTATAGAAATTCTGAGGACAAAATTTTTATAAGGTGGGGAGAATTGTCACATCTCGATCCTAGAATTATTTTACTGTTAGTTACTTTGGTTTTTTACTATTTAAAGTAATTGTTTCACCGTATAATGACCGTAAAGTTTACTTTTCGTTAAGTCGAGAATTTGAAAAATCTTTCTTCATAAAAGCCGTAGAGGGCGTTGTTACGAGTTCGTGGACATGTAGCACTCTCAAATTGGAGTTCGTATGTGAAAGTTATAAGAAAAAATATAAAGTTACTATGTAATAAAATGACTAAATAGGAGTTATCTGGTGAAAAATCAGATTTTTCACCCAGTCATTTCTTTCTCTCTCCCCGAGCTCTCTCCACCCTCTCGACCAAATACCTGCCGTTGCTTACAACCGCTACCGCGCTACCGACACTCCACCTCAAGCCGCCCCACCAGTCCCAAAAGGACGGCCTCTGAGTCTACTTATATTCTAGGTAAGCATTTTGGCCTATCTCACCATGGTTTGAGAGAAATTCCATGTTGAATGCCGAGTGTACAGTAAAAGTTCTAGATCGAAATTCTCCCTCCTCAAACTACCAATTGAGGAGTTCTATATATGGTTAGAATAAGTTTTAGGAGTACTACTCACCTGTAAAGTTTGGTGGATTGATTTGCAGTGTGGAGGGAGAATCGAAGATTTGAAGTTTTAAAGTTTAAAAATTTCGGGGTTTTGTATTTTTGTTCGATTGACCTAGTTAGATGCCGAATTGGCCTTTGAGTTGAACTATAAAGTTGTTTGAAATGATGGGACGAAGCTACTATTAAAATTTAGTGGCGATTGGAGGTCGTCAGAATTTTGGCTGGAATTTCTGCCGGCGGCCGCGGAGCTGCCACTTTTTTGGCAGACTTTTTCCACTGAAAAATAGTATTAAATAAGAGGATTTTGTTGGTATAAAGATTATAATTTTCGGAGGAGTTTAGGTTAGGTTGGGGAATTTTTAAAGTTTAATAATATTGACGGATAATAAAATATTATTTCGGCCATCGATTATTGCCGATTAAGGTTTATGAAACATTTTAAGGACTCCAAAGTTATTGGTGAAGATTAGAGATTTTTAATTGACAATTTGAGAAATGTGGAGACGATTAGAAAGTTGTACGCACACAAATGTGAACGCCTATGTTATTTAATTTTACTATAGCGTCTGAAAAATTAATATTAATTTTGCAACAAGACGTGAAGAGGCTCGTGTTGTGGAGGCATCGCTTGGATGGAATTCGGGTTTTCGTCAGGCTAATGCCTAAGTTTTTTATTGAGTTTCTCTTTTATTTACGAGAATTTCCTCCATGTTGATTTTTTGGTGATTTTGGGAAAATTTGAGAATTTAATATTTTTCAAAGATAAGTGAGCCAGGAGAGAGGTTCCTACCTTTCCCGTGAGTTTTAAATGATTTTCCTGAAATATGACTTTTTTGTTGTTATCACCATTTTGGGTTATGGAGGGGGATTATATTTTAAAATAGGAAACTTGGCTCTTGGATTTTAATGATTTAAAGTAAAGTCAGGGAACTGGTTTCAGATGCTTGGAAAAGTTTTAAATCCAATGTATTTGGAGGAAAAGTCATTGGTGTTTTGATTTGGATTTTGATTAATTCACCATGAGGTTTTTAAAGATTTTCAAATATATGTATATATGTATTGCTAGCTAGCATGGACCCTCTCCAGATTATAGCTGGTCAGACCCTCTTCGATGATAGCTGGTCGGAAGGACCCTCTAAAATAGAGCTGGTCAGGACCCTCTTCGGTGGTAGCTCAGAAAGACCCTTTTAAATAGAGCAGGTCAAGGGACCCTCTCCGGTAGAGCTGGTCAATAGACCCTCTCGTGGATTAGAGCTGGTTAGTTGTTTTCTCGTAGTGATGATGACACTATGCCCCACTTTTTTTAACTATGAATTTGAGCCAAGGGAATTGTTATATATATTTTATTTAATCGTTTCATATGGGTTGCGTGCATGTAGATTTTGGAAAATCAAAGCGAGAGCATGAAAAGATATTTACCTTTTCATATTCGATTTTTTTGTCCACTCATGCTAATGTTTTTAAATGTTGTCCCTTGGGCCCTTCGTTTTGAAATGCCCAGTGTTGCAGGGTTCCTGAGAGGAGGTCGCGCCTACCGAAGTCGAGGCATAATCAATTAATCCGCTGTCGTCATAAGTTTAATTAGGTATCACTTCTATGTAGATTGCTCTGACTACCCCAAGTTAGATAGTTGAATAAGTTGTTGAAGCGTATGTTTGATTTAGGGAACAGAATAACTCCAAGAGTTGGTGGTTGATTTAAATTATTCATGGAAGTGTTGAGCTGGTTTGTAGAAAGGGTTGTCTTATTGTTCTCAAGTATCCTTAGAGATGGTCCCCGCAGAATTTACTTCGGGTTAAAGGGGTTTAAATGGGGTGGGTCTTGACAGGAGCAACCCACCTTCTTATCCCACTGGCTCATTAAATCAATAAAATCATATTATTTATAAAATTTTCATAAATATTTGAGCATACACGTCTTAAAATTTAAAAGGTCCACTCACAGACTTAGGTCTTAGCTTGACGAAATCTGGATCACTTATCAAGCGAGAACTCCTCATCTCATGTTCAACGAATAATATTAAACCTCAATCGTCAAACGAATAATTATTCAATATTGACAATAACGATACCCTCAGCCAAAACTCAAAATTAATCGAAAAAAAATCCCCGACATACATCAATAGCTTAGGAGTTCTTAAAATATTTCTTAAACCTTAATCGACAATAACTGATTGCTGGAATAATATTTTATTATCTGACCATGATAATTAACTTGAAAAATTCCAAAACCTAAACAAAACTCCTTCAAAAATTACCAAACTTAAACCATAGACTCCTCTCATTTTATATTATTCAATTGGTATGAAAAACTGCTAAAAAAATGGCGGTGACCACCGACATAAATTCAGGCCAAAACTCCGGCCACCACTAATCGCCACTAAATTTTAACAGTAGTTTCGTCTCAACATTTTGAACAATTTTGTAGTTCAGCTCGAAGGCCAATTCTAACTCTAACTAGGTCAATCGAAATCAAACACAAAAATTCCCAAATTTTAAACTTAAAAACTTCAAATCCTCGATTCTCCCTCCACACTCCAAATCAATCTACCAAACTTTAGGGGTGAGTAGTACTCCTAAAACTCATTCTAACCATATGTAGAACTCACCAATTGGTGGCTTGAGGTGGTCCGATCAAAACTTTATACTCTACACGCGGCAAACAACTCGGAATTTTACCAAAAATGTGGTAAGATAAGCTGAGAAACTTACCTAGAAATGAAGTAGAGACGTCGACAGACGTTTTGGGACCGGTCTCACCACCTAAGGTGGCCTGGATCGGCGGCGGCGACAATAAGAAGGTCCGGCAGCATTTTTGCCAATTTTTTAGGTTTTTGGGCTATTTATAGTTTTTGTAAAATTACTCATATATCCCTAACTTCGGACCCTCATAACTCCTTCATACGAACTTCGATTTGAGCGTGCTACGTGTCCACGAACTCGTATCGACGTCCTCTACGACTTTAATGAAGAAAGTTTTTCCAATTTCTTGACTTTATAAAAAGTCAACTTTTAGTCTATACTCTATCAATCTGTTACTACCAATGGTAAACAATCAATGTTACAAAAATTTAACCGACCGAAAATCATTTAAGAACCGGGATGTGACAATTCTCCCCATCTTATAAAAAAATTTTCTCAATATTTCTATTCTCGCAGTCCAACACAGTGGGGTACCACTTAAAATAGTCTTATTGTTCTCAAGTATCAATTCATTTCTAAAAAACTCTTCTGAATAGTCTCGCGAATACATTTTTTAAAACTCTACACACCTGCTCTTTTACGATCAACATCCTTACCGATCCTTTCTTATAAGTCAAATCCCAATAACCGGAAGGCTTTTCACACATGATGAAGGAAAAAGACTCATTCACGTAACATGAACATACGTGACACAAGACATCCGATATATCCCCCAACTTTTGTAACCTAGTCGAATGTCACATTTATCCAATGTAGTCCTCCTTCATACGTGGATAACCTCAAACATACTCTATCACTTTTTGACGTCCGACCACTATTCTCATGTCTACACTAAAGCGTCTGTAATCTTACTTATGATCACAATGATCTTCTGCTTGAGTCATTGATTATACCGAATCATTGAATTCTTACTATACTTCAACCCATTTACGAGGTCAGATACGACACTGCCTACCAATTGTCTACCATCCTGGCAAAGATAACTAATGTTTTCTGTGAATAGATTTAGAAACTCTATCGTGCACTAAAAACTTCCTTTGGCAACAATTCCTTATTGCCTAAGCCAGATCATAATCACCCATAGGCTTGTTCACGCTTCCCACTCACTGAAAGCCACTAATCCAAACAAGAGCAACGTTTTTAACCACCACCTGGTTCGAACCTCATGACGTCAAGCAACAACTCGTCATCAAGTTACTCAATAGATCAACGTCAAATCCCACTTGTTATGACTCTACCGTCTACATATCGATACATGCTCATAGTGTTTCGCTAACCCTCCAATCGAACTGATTGGGAATTCGTATCCTGCAAAAATGCAAGAAACCAAAATTCTAAATGGTAAAATACTTTATAGAATCAAGGCTCACGTTAACCCACGAAGAAAAATATACCCAAGTCAAAACACGTGAACTCTTTCTCCTTTGAACTAGATCACATGATCTGATTCACATTTCTAGGAAATTTTTCACTGTACGAGTCTGATAGGGAATAATCTTCTTTTGCACATGACCGTTAAGATAATCTCGCTTGCATACACCAGACAATATTCTAAGGACACAAGACACTAATCAGAGTTGTATTTTGAATCCCTGATGCCTGAATCTTTAAATATGAGAATCCGAAATACTTACTCCTCGAGAAAGTTTAACTCAAAATTACGCTAAACCCTTTCAAACGTACTCTCTAGGATACTAAAAAGTTTACATAAGAGGGGGGCTTCCCTACTTATCAGGGTTAGGGCAAACCCTGCGACCTAGGCCCGGAGGTTTTCAGATTTGTTGACTGGGGGGAGTTTCACCCACGTTTACTGAGAGGTGGCACCCTCCTGAAGGCCCAAAGGCATGGAAACAGTTCTCAAACGTACTCTCTAATAAAACAGTTCAGATCCCCACTTCTCAAACACAATCACAACTCATAAGTCCCAGTTGACGTCTCAGATACAAGGACAATCAACTTATGAAATCTTGAAAAGTTGATAATACTCCCTGTCACTTTGCTACTCTAGCCAATCACATAAAGGAATTATATTATACTTACACAGGGCAATAGCTAGACATCCATCTCACTCGATGAGACGCAATGAGTCTCATCGTTCTCTACGATGAGCCTAGGGTAACACACAACTGCGAAACACAACTTAATCTGAAATCTCGAACCCGAGAAAACGTCATCAAGGTCACAATTCCAACTGAGTCATCAACATTACCAGTATCAATGGGCCTGGACAACCACCAGCTTTCTTTTACTTTAATTGACACTCTTAACAATCCCTAACGTCATATCTCTGAGCAATAACCACACTTCTTTTTCTACCTCCGTTACTACGAATAAGTCCGACAACCGATTAAGATTCGACGTTGGATACTCGAATCACATACACCTCCTAAGTGCCACTACTTCTCGCAATAAAATTTCTAGCTTGGAAATCCTACCGCATAGTGCGTGCGATGAACACCAAATCACTTTTCACAAGGCAAAATAGTTTTCATTCGAGAACCATCATTGCAAACTAGGTTTTTCCATCACCCAAGTCTGATATCTCAGCAAAAGTCAAATTGCACGTCCACTCTCGGCTCCAGCTCGAGTGGAAATTAAATTCTAACTTCAAACTCAAAAAGCCTGCACCTCCTCAAAATTTATTAATAGCCAATTGATATAGTAACTAGGACCATACTTCAACATCATGATTCGGCCAATTGCTGTAACCCAGATTGATGGCCAAATCCGGAAACAATAATGACCTCACAGGTCGTTCTTGGATCAATATGGGATCCCACCCCAATACGATCCCTAAAAAGATTATTTCTCCACCAAGTAGAAAAATTAAACGCCTTGAATATTAAATCTCTCCATAATCCTTGACTCATAACACTTCTTGAGTCAACATTTGCTCCAGTAGCTTATACTCACTGCTCCCGTAGTTCATACTCAACAACTAATAAAACGCACTGTGCAACTCTCTCGTTGCACTTAAAAACTTGTGGCTTGAGATTTATCACTTAGTCGGATCCTGATTCACACAGAATCACCACTTAATTATCCATGACCTCTATCTTCCGCACAACAGTCAAGTCTGCTCCCTCCTCGGGTACCCAATAAACCATCCAGAATCTCTAATCTTTTAACTATGATGTCCGCACCTCTGCAGTTATTGCTACTAACTCAGTTCAATCTGTAGCCAATACCATACGTCCATGAATTAGTTTCAGCCAATTATCTTAATACCAGTTGATGGACACATACTCAAAAAGTGATGACCTCTCAGGTCATATAGAGATTACTATGTGTTTCAGCACATAATAATATCCTTAGGGAACATCGCCTCTTTTTGACAATCAGCTTATCAATCACAACTTGAAATGAATAAATACTTTCTAAATCAACAGGGAAACTCATTTCCTGAAAGCACCACAAAACATGCCTATCATATTGCAACCATTTAATAAACCACTTCTCGTAACACTCTTACCACCACTCAATACCAATAGTTCTAACGTTGATCGCTAAATCAAGCGTCAACTTCCTTAGGGCCTCACATGATTTATCCATGATCCATGACTAATTCACAATAACCGATCATTTAATCATTTCACAAGTTCGGCAAATCGACCTGAAACTCTCACCTTCAAATTATAGAGTTTACACTCTATAACTTCAATAACTGCGAAGGCTTCCCAAAACTGAAGCAACAACAATTTTACATTGTCTAAAACACGTCTCCACAAGGACTTTAGTACAACTTACCTAACAACAAATAAATGGATGAACAAATTCTCATTTACATAGGTCATAGCTAGTCACCTATTATGAATGAATTAATATTCGTAATCAACCTTCACTACAAATTCTAGGCTTATAGGAATAATCCCTTAGCAACACCACCTGAAATAATGACACTCACGCTACTACTCCATAATTCAGTGGGCTTCCTCCCCCACTGCCACATTCACATTTCCACGCATCTAACACAAATGCTATAGATCACTCGCTATCGACGTTTCTTAAATTCTCTTAACTGTTATGACATGTCTGAATGACCATAACCATCTCACTTCCGACCTATCACTAAAATCTCAAGGGCCTTACAAAAACATTTAACAACACTAGAAGCCTGACCTCCAAATCCAACTATCCTAGAGATCTCATAATGGCCTCATAATTAATATTCTTTAACTCACGGATAATACAACTCATAAATCGATAATCACCCAAAATTCTACGCATTTAGTGATACAATTTAATCATTAAAAATTCCTCATCCGAATCATAACATCCCGTTAGCCCCAATTCTTGACAACTTACGCAATTCCAATGTTTCTTTATAGTCAAAAATAATCAGAATTATTATCGTTCATCAACTATTGTTATTTTTATCGCCTCGCTTCTCAAACACTTTCTTCATTTACCCATGGTCTACACCAACTACTTCAGGTCACGATTATGTTATTAAACACAATCAATATGTATCAAATGCCCAACTTAACTTTTCCACCATAGCCCAAACAAATATCATATAAACGACTTCCCAACTCGTATTTCAATTCAATATTCCGCTTAACACTTGAAACTTGTAAGAAAATGCGTATAAAACTTACTTTTCCATTACGAGAACTTAAAAACTTATAATATCCCTTCTGTCTTTTCAACTTTCACAACCACCTCCCAGGCAGGAATCAAATGTCTCACCCTCTGAGCATTTGCACAATATGCCCAAACAATGTTAAATACTGGAGTTCCCCAATTCGAGTTCCCAACTCGTATCTCTATTCCATATCTCATATAATCAATAGAAACTCAAAAGAAAATATGCATAAAGCTTACCTTTTTACGAGAACACTCTGAGAGGTCAACGTACTGAGGTATAGTCTTGAAGATGCAGACATTTATGGAACCACCCGGCTCATAAATACAATCGGAACTACTAACTCATATCCCTAGTAACATTGAGCGTCTCAAGCATAAAATGCAGATAGATCTGTCGCGGTTTGACCATCACTCTATAGACACTAAGTGTTACTAAGTACATTAGGTAGTAACAGGAAACAATAACCTAATGCTCTGATACCAACTGTCAAGACCCACCTCGGGTTAACCCTTTTTACCCGATGTAAATCCTGTAGGGTCCACCTCAAGGGACTTCTTATCGAAACCCCCTTGAAATGGACAACCCTACATGCAAACCAAACAAAGAACTTCCATGAATAATTTAAATCAACCCCCAATTCCTAGAGCCATCATGCTCCCCAAATACATATATGCTTCACCAATCTATCCAATTATCTACGTTGGGGTAATCAGAGCAATTTACATGAAAATTAATACCGAAATACACATACTAGCGACAACGGGTTAGTTGATTATGTCCCGACTTCTGTACGCATGACCTCCACTCGGTAACCTTGCAACACTGGACATTTGAAAACAAAGAACCTAGGGAAAAACATTTAAAAACATGATGTTAGAGTAAGTGGACAAAAATAATATCTAAGCGTGAGAAAATATCTTATTTTAATGTTTAAAAATATCTTATTTTAATGTTCGCCATCTTATTGCTTCGAAAATCATTCATGCATGTCTCGTTGGAAAAAATCTCACATGATCATTTCAAAAACCAAAATATTTTATGCCAATCTCATTAGCTTAAAAATTAATGTTAAAAATAGGAGAAGAGGTTTTATCATGATGGAGAGTCTCCTAGACTAGGGTCAGAACCTTTAAAGCTACTAAGTAATATGACGACCCTTTATGGTGAAGAGATTCCACCATGACGATGAGCCTCTCATGCTAGGGTCGGAACCCTCTAGGGCTACAATTATAGCTAGGTAGCATCTTTATTTATATGACGACCCTTCATGGTGAAGAAAAACAAAATAATATTGAAAAGTCAATAATGACTCATTCCTGAAAATAAAATAAATTATGCATCTCATACATAAGACACGGTTCCCCGACCGTCTTAAAATCAATAGCCATAAATGAATCAAATCATTAACACACATGTTTCAACTGACAAAACAAATGAGCTTACGGAATGAGAGCAACTCACCTTCCTGGTCCCACGGTATCAGTCATGCTGGTAAGGATTCATTAGACGTTAGAGCTGATATTGGTCTGAATGTAGAGAATCAAGAACGGGATTTTGTAACACAGTGTTTTGCATCTGGTTTCGAAAATATGGCGAGGACATTTACCTTTGCTGCATCATCATCGGCCGAACAAATTCCAATAGTGGCAAGGCGTCTACTGTGAAAAATAAGAAGAAAGTTGGTTGTAATTCATTTGTTATAACTCCAAGTCCAAATGTTGAGTTTGGAGCTGACCAATCTGCACCCCTGCACATCATTGTCTTCTGATGTGATAGAAAAATCTGAGCGGCATGAACAAGTTATGAAAGTGCATATCCCTTCTACTGATGCAACTCATGATACTTGTGAGAAGTGGGGAATCAGGTGATTATATTTTAATAACTGGTGTTAATTTCCTGAAAGAACCATGCATCTCTTTGAACCAGTTTCTTCGATCATTGGCTGTTTGGGTATGATTTTAATGTTATATTTATATGTTACCATGCAGATTTTTTTTGGGGTCAATTGGAGATTGTTTTCATGTTCTCTCAAATATGTAAGGATTTGATTTCTTGCAGGGGCAACAAAGCTTAGAGCATATGCAGCGGTGCGGCAGCATCATCGCAAATTGTCAAGAAATTTGACATTTGCTAGGGAAGTAGTATGCAGCGGTAGGAGGAGGAAGAAAAAAGCACTGTGGGTCCCACAACCAAACCGGCGAAACAGTAGAGAGGCAAGCAATTGTTGCTTGCTTGAGTGATGGCCAGCAAATGACGAGACCCACGCACGTGGGTTCTTGTCGTCCCTTTTTTTAAACCTGGCACGTGTAATGCACGCGTCGTACAAAAAAAATTAATAAAAAATATTGGCTGACAGCTGAAAACTGTTGGCCATTCAGGGGCTGCCACGTGGCGCCGAGTCTAGTCCAACGGCTAGCCGAACTGTCCAAAAATCTTCATTAAGGTTCTCGCTCGAAATGTGCGCTTGAATCACATTTTCCGCGTTTGAAGAAAATGCTAGCATTAGGCAAAGCAAGAAGCCGTGTGGCTAGAGCGACGAATTTGATAGATGAGGTATGCCTAATCAATTTTTCATGTATGTTTTTTTTGTTGAACATAGATTAAATTTTCTTATTAATAAATTCTTTTTTATTGTTTTGTTATTTTTTTCTTCATATAACTTTTTTGTTTACATTAAATTTTCCTATACATCTAATATTTGTTTCTTTTTTTAGGAAACTCAAGCTCAATCATTATATTTCAAAGAGATGAAAAAAGAATTTAACAAGAAAGATTGTTATGAAGCAATGTTGAGTCATCCTCATTTTGTGACGGTTTCAAGTAGTACTTCTTCTCCGTTTGACCGAAATTTTCCATGTTCTCCCGAGCAACATGATAAGGATGAACATATTGACACGGATGAGTATATTGACTTGGATGGTGAGGACGGATTCACAACTCCGCCGTCGTACCAAGAGAGATTTCGTCCCTCAAACCCCGTTAGACCTATAGGAATAAAAGCAGCCAAGGAAGCAAAGAAGAAGAGAAAAAAAGGTATGAGAGAGAAAGAAGAAATGTCTTTAGCTATTTTTCATAATATACAATGTAATCAAAAATCACTTATGGAGGCTAACATGCGAAGAGATGAGGAAACACTTCGGTTAGCTAAGGAAGGCTTAGAACTTGAGAAACAAAAGGAAGCAAGGTTGGCCTGACGTGATGCTATGTTGGAGTTGAAAGAAGAAACAAAAATTATGGTAATGGATGAGTGTCATGACCCCGACTCAATTGAGGTGGCACACAAAGAGGAAAGCGGATATCATGAGGAAAATGAATGAGAGTAGTAGCACTAGTGATGCTTATTATGTTCACTTTGATGAAGAGTAATGTTGTGTTGCTATTTTTTTCAATTCCAAGTTATTTGATGTAATTTCAAGTTTTTTTTATATGAAATAAATTTTATGTTCCTCAATTTCAAGTTATTACATTGCATAATAAAATTACAAAAATAAAATTACAATACCAAATAAAATTACAACGCCAAATAAAATTACAATACCAAATAAAATGCCACGTGTCATCTAGTAATTAGTTGATTATCATATATGAAATCTCAAAAAATAAAATATTTAATCAATAAATAGTAATTACTAATTTGACAGAGTTACACCGCTGCATAAAACTGACTCAGAAAAATAATTTACAATGAATAGTAATTGATAGAGTCAATTAAATTGATGGTTTGATAACGCGTCATGTGTGCATATGCTCTTATAGGAACAAGACTTTTAGAAGGCTGAAGATTTTTACACACGGAGAATAGTTTCTGTTCCTTCAAGTGAAAGGTCGGGAAGCTGGCTTAAGCCCCTTTTACTATGCTATAGCAATCGAGCGGCAACAAGGATGCATATGGGCAAGATGAGGGAAGCATTAGTGGACTGTATGATGGCTACTGCGCTAGACCCCAACTTTTTAAAAGTTCAAATGAGAGCTGCAAAGTAAGTCTTGGTTCCCTTGTTAAAAACATTGACCTTTTTAAAAAGTAGTAGCTAACAAGAGTTCTTGAAACTTTCTCATTTTCTGATTATTCTATTGAACCTTTTTATGAATTGTAAGCTTTTTTCCTTCAAAACTCATCAGGGTTTGTAAGCATGTATTGTAATTGTTATTTTGTTTGTGGATTATATGGTCTATTCATAACGAGCTAGACATCATCTGGTATTTTGCCTGCATTGTTGCTCTTGTGATTGATGCAAACTTAAATTTTTTTAATATTATCTGAATATGATTCGTATTTTGGGTCTCAGTTTCCATGGGCGAAGTTGAAAATGCACAACGATATTTTAATAATTGCTTGGAATCCAGAACTCCATTTTGGCAATTCATTGGATGGAATGCGGCATCTTTTGAATTCTTTGATTGGTATTTGTGCTGGTTGTTTCTATGAGTTCATCTCAGCAGATGCCTAGGCCATTTGTAGTGAGATTTCAGAAAGAGAAAAAAGAAATGGAACTTTAAAATATAACTTATCTGAACTCATGTTCAACAAGAGCATTCTCATTGTGGATTTTCACATGAAGGCCAAAGCATCTACCTGTGCTCTAGCTTCTCTGTTGTCTTTTGACATGACGTATGTGATTTTCACCTTCAGTTCATATGTACTTAGAGTCTTCATATGCTTGAGGAATCTAATGAAAGTGATCTATGTGGTATCTTATTTGCAGAAAGTGGCTGAATATATGAATCACTCTGCCAAGCTTCTTGAACAGAAAACAACAGATGCGGCTCTTAGTGCCTTGAAAATAGTTTGTGAGGCCTTGTCTATTAGTGAATGCTCGGAAAAGTTACTTGAAATGAAGGCAGAGGCTCTATGTTTCGTATGTCTATGTGAGCATATTAGACTTGTTTATTTAGTTTCTTTCATTCAATCATTTTGTCTTTTGGTGGTTGGTACTCTTGTAGAGGTAACTGATCGGTGGTCTCAGTATTTTCTATTTTTTGGTGGCAACTTCCAGTTGGGGAGATATGAAGAGGCAATTCAGCTGTGTGAACATAGTATGTATTTTGCTGGGAAGAACTTTTCTTCGCTGAACAGTGTAGTAAATATGGATGGTGCCAGATGTGAAGATCATCCATATGTTAGGTTGTGGAGGTGGTTTTTTATATCCAAGTCTTACTTTCATTTGGGAAGGTTTGAGGCAGCTCTTAATTTACTTGAGAAGCTAGAACAAGTGGGATCTATCAAAGACAGGTAATACACTGTGATCTGGACTATTTATGGACAATTTATCTCTTGAACAGCTCTTTTAAATTCGAACCCTGGTCCTCTATTATCAAAGTGCTACTTACTCGGTGCTACTGGCTCTTGGGAGCATGATAGTCTCCCTTTCATAGACCTAGTAATTTCTTTTCATCAAGGCTGATTGGTGAGGTCTTCACAACCACTATAGTTGGTATCTTTTTCATATAATTGCTGGTTTGAAAATTGAAATAGAAAATGGGTGATAAAAAATGTCTCGATGCATAACCAATTCTATAATTTCAAGTTCAATCTGGACTTGTTGTTTTATTAATGTCATGGCTGGAATTTATGGAGTCAAAATTTAACTGCAGGAATGCGAGTAAGAACTTGGACTCATCAATTTCATTAGCTGTCACCATACGTGAACTGTTAATGGAGGATCAGTAGGCATCCATATGAGTATGTTTACCTTGTTGGCATGCTTGATATGTGGTGTACGTGTTGCTTCAATTATGAAGCATCTAATTTTAACATATGCTGAGTGACTTTCGTAAGTACAAAAGAGATGGTTAATTGCAGCATTCCTGCTTGTCTTGAGTGACTTCTTAAGATAAATGCTGGTCATTGTAATGTACGCATGTAAATCTATTAGTGATAATTGACTTGAACAAGGTTCAGCTATCAGACTACTGAATTGTTTCTTCTCATCATTTAGCACATTTGCATTTACTGAGTGACTTCCATGTCCACCTTCCCTAAGAGAAATGCTAGTCATTTTCATTTACTGTAACAGTTATTTTATACGTATATTTGTATTGGTAAAAATTTGATTTGAATACGGTTCAGCTAATTGTTTCTTGACTTTGTGCTCGTTTAGAGCATTTTTACTTTTGTAGTTCAAACTGGAAGTATGATTTAATCATACTATCTTTCAAAACACAGGATGCAGAATGAAGCATTTAGGTCTGGAAAACATACAGAAGCAGCGGAACATTGTACTGTTACATCATCCCATAAGAAATAATTAAAATATGGAAACCAGCCAATCTCATTGGCTAATAAAACATATAAATCCCGCTAATCACATTGACACTAGCAATACATATGATAAGTCCCGTCTATCTCATCGTCGCTAGCAATAAATATGATAATTTCTGCCAATCTCGTCGGCGTTAATAATAAAAATAAGGAAATCCCGCCAATCACATCGCCGCTAACAATAAATATAAAAATAGGAAAAAAATGTTACCATGACGATACGCCTCTCAGGCTACTAGTAACAACTTATATCCTTTCCAGCTCATTAATCCTGAAAAAAGGTCCTACAATCGACTCAATCCTAAGAAAAGGTCTATAATTCTGACGACCAACTCTACTAATTAAACAAGTACTCACAAGAAAAGAATAAATGGGATGAACCAATCTCGTAGGTTCAAAAGTCAATATGAAAAATAGAAGAAGAGGTCGCACCCAGCTCACCTTTAGGTGATGACCACTGTACATAAGAGCGTCACACGGTTGCACCCAGCTCACTAAAACGCCAGGGCCACTATATCCCGCACCCAGCTCACTACACCGTGAGGGCTGCTATAAATAGAAACATCCCACGCTCGGCGCGCAGCCCATCCTCAGATGTGGGCCACCCTGCGCCCAACCCACTTCCTCAAGTGGGGGCTGCTATAAATAGGAGCGTCCCACGCTCGGCTCCTAGTCAATCCTCAGATGGGGGCTACCCTGCGTCCAACCTACTTCCTCGAGTGGGGGCCGTTATGCCTAGCCAGCACTTATAATATGTAACGATCATTCATGGTGAAATAAAACAAAATAAATCTGAAAAGTCACAAAAGACTCTTCCCCATAAATAAATCATGCAACGGGCACGATCTCCCGACCGTCCTTAAATAAATTATACATTGAAATGAGATTTCCGTAACTCATACAATCTCACCAACATGTCTCTCTCATCAATCAAAATCAATAATTAAATCCAAATTAATCGTACGAACTCATAGAAAGGGAATGATCCACCTTTCTGACCCATCGGTTCTGTAAGAATAACCGTAAGAGCTCACAAGAGAATCCTTTCTCGGCCCACAAGAGCTCACGAGAAAACACATCCTAGCCCTCTAATTAGCTCATGAGATAAGAGTTCCGACCCTCTAGATAGCTCACAAGATAAATGTCCTGGCCCACAAAACCAATGAATAAAATAACACTCGTTGACGTGCCTCACATGTCAAAATATTCTCGATCTCACGAGAAAAGTGTAATCCACTTATCTCAGCCCAAAAGTCCAAAAGATATACTAAAACTCACTCACAAGTAATTGCTCGGTAAAAATATAAAATAAATCTCAGCATCTTCATACATATATGACCCCACCGAAAATCTCTTTTTTTGTAACTTTCTAAATAACGAGGTAACAATTAAAATATGGACATTTTCTTCTGAAAATAACTTCGCAAAACTAACTCAGGTATGGAACACGATTTCCCAATTTAAAATTTCATACAATAAAATCATTAATATTGAACCATCGCATGCACTTAATTTAAAACAAACAATTCACTCACAATATCTCTCGATAAATATAAATATCCCTCCATGTCTCACATGAGGCATAAAAATTATAATTAAATTCCAGAAAATCAAATAAACTCACGGGAAAAGTATAAACTCTCTTTCTCGACCCACTTAAATATAACTACTCTAACTCATTCATATAACGGGAGAACCAAAACTGCATAACGACCGATTTAAACATACATTCACAAGCGTACTCATTCGTGTAATTTATCAAACCACGAAATTTAACTCATGCATATACTAACTAGAAACATAAATTTACCGAAATTGCCAGTCCCGGTAATCTCTCTAAATATGGAACTCATTATCACAACTACCATTTATTCCAATGGACTCATATCCCCTCTCTAATACCAGTGTAAAGATCCACCCTGGATTAACCCCTTTAACCCGTGGTTAATCCTTCAGGCCACCTCAAAAGAGATTTCGCTGCAACCTCCCTTGAAAAAGATAACTCTTAACTACTTTTGACCAGCACACCCTGAAACCTTTATGTTATTTCTAATATTTGTGACTGCACCCGCACATTCGCTCGGGTACCTACGTACCCTTAGAAATGGATCAAACCACTCGTAGTTCAACAACTATTTTAAATGAGCTCCTTCACCCCTCATCTATACAGAAACTAAGTTTTCATATTACGAATTTACCTTCGGTATAGAACGAAGGTAAATACACTTTGTCAAAGCTCTACACTCTCAACTGATACCCAAAATCGACAAATTATATATCTTCACACTCGTATTGATGATTACATGTTGCTGGGACAACCCCTACCCCAGAGGGAGCCCGACGCGCCGCCACACGCCGCCTCAAGCAACTACGCGTGGACCTCAAGGGCCACCATCCTCAAACCTACAACTTTCCAACAAAACCACCTATAAGAAACCACAACAAACCTAGAAAACCTATGAAAGTAAAAAGATCTTCTAGAAACACCCATGCACCTCCCCTAAAATCTCTTAATTTGACAAACTAATAACATGAAACTTGAAGATCAAGGCTAGAGAAACACTTTTATACCTGGGACTTAAGTCCAATTTGGCCCAGAACTGCCCCAAATCGCCGCCGCAAGGGAAGATTCCACCTCAGCCCCTCCACACCTCGAATCGAGCTTTAACGTCACCTAGGATCGAAGCTAACCTGACCGGTTTCAGGCCTCATCACCGTTGCACACTAGAGAACCGATCGGATCTTCCCTAGACCTGAATATCTTCTGTGTGGACTTTGATTCTCCCAAAAAAAGATGAGTCGTCCCCTTCCACCACCAGAGGGAGGCTTGTACCGGAGTTGGCCATAAATGTCAAGTCGGGTCAGTCAGACTTTAAATACTGAAGGAGAGAGAGCGGGCGAAGAGAGAGAGAGAGGGAAAAGTAATTCACCCCCTTTTCATCTTGATAAAACCTCTATTTATAGAGTTTTTACCGTGACCAGTAAATTCAGATATTTTGATTTACTCCCGGTTTACTAAAGCCTAACTTTACTGTTTAACGAACAACTTTCACATACGAACTCTGATTAAGACGCACGACATGTCTACAGTTTTATATTAACGTCCTCTACAACTTTCCTAAGAATCTTTTCCAAATTATAGATTTAACGAAAAGTAATCTTTTAGGGCCTCTTACGGTAAAACAAACAGTAATTTAAAATTACTGTAATCTTCATAAATTTACAGAAAATAGTTCGTTGCTCCAGAACATAATCCGGACATACCGCTGAGCTATTATTGTCGTGTACTACAACTTCGGAATATTAAATCTATTATTTACAGTTTCTGAAAAAAAAAATCGAAAATAAACTCGAGCAATAACTTATAATATTGATGAACGATGTAAAAAATCCTTAGTAACACTTACAACCCGTAAATACGTAGTATGATAACAATGATGAAGCAAAGCATCCAAAAAATAAAGATGCCTTCACTCCCTGGGTCAATCATTATCATACTGTCCTTGAGTCCTTCCTGCAGAATCATGGATCAATAATTCAGTCTAAGTGGCTTTTAGCTATTTCCTTTTGTAACACAAACTTAAGCACCCAAAATGTTTTACTTGCCCTGCTAAAGATAACTCAATTAAAACCTCTATTTGAACAACTAGATGAAGTGTTTGCCCCTTTCCACGGTATTTGAACAACTAGTCCATGTTACTCCTAGTTTAGAGCTGTATAAAGTTTTATATGTGTCTGACCTGTCTCATAACTTGATATATGTTCCCTAATTGAATACTGAGTCTCGATGTTCTGTAATATTTTATCCTATGTATGTGATTTTTCAGGATCTTCTTACCATGCAACTAATCGGTCGGGGGTATCTGAGGGGCAGGTTGTTTCATTTGGATTAGACCTACGCAGGAGAGAAATTAGGACACAACCCTTCACTGCTTTGACTTCGAGTTCTATCCAGCTAAGTGAAATTTGGTTGTGGCATCGAAGATTAGGACATCCATCTTTTAGTGCTATGAAAAAATCCCTACCTTCTTTTTTCGTTGGTGTGAATAAGTCTTCTTTGAGTTGTGAAATATGTGTCATAGCTAAGAGTCATCGTGCTACCACTACCAGCATAAACAACATAGCCGACAAACCAAAAAAAATAGGCCGACGAAATAAAATTTCGTTGGCTAAAGTGAAATTTTAGCCGAAGAAATATGTTTTTGTCGGCTAAACTAATTTTTTCGTCGGCTATAGTTTACAGACTATAGCCGACGAAATTATAAAAGTTTAGCCGACGATATAAATAATTTCGTCTGCTAAAAGTCCTTATATTTGCAGATCTGGGTAGCAGCTCATCTGGGAAAATTGTTATGTAATTAGTAATTAGTATATATATGTAAAACATATATATATATATATATATATATATATATGTGTGTGTGTGTGTTTGTTAATTATTAATTTGTTATTAATTAATTGTTGTAGAATACTAAATGATTTGAAATTTTATATATGGAATTAATTAATTAATTAATTAGAGTTATACATATATATTTTGTTATCTTTTCAAGATATGGATAAGAGTTAGATTTCGCTTCTAAAATGGGACAAAATATATGGTAAAAGAGTTATTAGTTTTATTGAATATGAGCTGACTAATGCTAACAAGAATACAATTTTCTATTGCCCGTGCACGAAATGTCAGTGTCGCAGCGATATGTATCGATTTGTTATAGACAAAGTATGGCAGCAACTTAAGAGTAATGGGTTTTGGAAGAAGTACACATGTTGGATATATCACGGTGAAACATTATAAGGGGGTTTCATGATCATGGGCACTTTTCTGAGACGGGCAGTACATCCAACGATCCAACAACGACATTCATCAACGATATGTTTCCTTATGATAGCAGTGGATGTTCTCAAGGATAGTATATGTCTGAGCCGGTGCAGCCCTTCCCTAGAGTTGTCAACACTGCTGGTATTAACAAGTACAACAAACGCTTGCTTTCCAACAGACCCATGTGTACCCCGGTTGTTAGAAGACGGTTTTTGAAAGTGTGATGGGCGTAATGAAGATTAAAGTTGAGACATAATTAACCTTGAAGGCTGTTGAAAGGTCTGATGCTGCCCAACAGTCATCGCCTTCCTACCACTCATCATAAGGTCCGATGTATCCTGAAAGATCTTGGGCTTTCCTACATCAAGATTCATACATGCAGATATGATTGTGCTCTCTTCTGAGGTAAAGATCCAGAATGGAATGACCTTGGTGACCTTGACGCATGTCTGGTATGTCACACTAACAAATATAAGCTAACTCCTGCAGGTAATAGAAAACTTGTAAAGGTAATTCGGTATTTCCAGTTGAGAGATAGGCTGGAGCGGTTGTACATGTCATCACACATGGCCAAAGCTATGAGATGACACCCTGATAGGGAATTGCATGACGAAGATACCCTTATACACCCTGCTGACGGGGAGGCTTGGAAGCATATAGACAAGGAGTTTCCTCATTTTGCGTCAGAGGTCCGAAATGTGAGGCTCGGGCTCTCATTTGATGTGTTCAATCCTTTTGACAACATGAGTCTTTAATAAAGTGTATGACCGGTGATTTTGGTACCGTACAACATTCCTCCATGGATGTCCATGAAGAAGGAATACAATATGTTGAGTTTGTTGATTCCGGGGCCCGGTTATCCAGGGAAGTGTCTCGATGTGTATTTGAGACCCTTGATTGAAGAACTCAGGTTTTTTTGGGACGTTGGTCATCCGATTTATGACAAGTACATGCACGAAATGTTCCAGATGCATGTCATGGTTGTTGATACCATCAATGATTTTCCTGTCCGTGGGATGTTGTCGGGCAATGTTGTTAGGGGATATAAGGCTTGTCCAGAGTGCCTTAGCGATGAGGGGAGCAGCAGTCATTGTAACAAGATATGAAAATTAGGTCACCGTACTCTCCTTCCATATGATCATGAATGGTGGTTCGATGACAAGGCATTTGATAAGACTGTAGAAAATGGTGTGCCTCCCAGAAGATAGACGGAGGAAGAAATTTTAGTAGTGCTTAATGAGTACGATTTTAGGCAGCACAACAATCATCCCAATATTGTGGCGGCAATACCTGAAAGACCTGACAGGTACAAATTCTAGACACATAAGAGCATATTCTGGGAACACCCATACTAGAGTAAGTTGTTGATCAGGCACTACCTAGATGTGATGCACATAGAAAAAAAATGTGTGCGACAGTGTGGTGGGCACAGTGCTGAACCTGGAGGGTAAGATGAAAGATAGTTCTAAGGGACGTATTGATCTTAAGAAATTGGATATACGAAGACATCTGTGGTTGAAATAAGGGAAGAAAAAATGTCTCAAGCTCCTTACACCGTGAAGCCTGACCATAAGAACGTAATTTTCAAGTGGATGAGTTGTAAACTTTCGTCGTGAAGCCTGAAGTATCATTCAGGCTATGCAGGAAATATAGCCCGATGTGTAAACTTTCAGGACAATAAGATGTACGGGTTAATGAGCCATGACTATCATATCCTACTACAACGTCTATTTCCTATTTTCATTCGACCGTTCCTTCCCCGTCAGGTGGTGGAGCCGTTAGTAGCATTGTCAAGATTCTTCCAAAAGTTATGCACACGGGAAGAAAAAATCTGACCTCCGGAAAATGCAGGAGGACATTATTTACATAATGTGTAAATTTGAGAGGATATTTCCTCCAAATTTTTTGACATCATGCCTCACTTGATGATCCATCTTCCCGAGCAATTGTTGCTTACCGGTACAGTATACTACACTTAGATATATCCCATGAAAATGTATGTTTTTACACCTTAATTTTTCACTATACATGTTTAATATATAATCATAACACTTTGCAACAATTGATTTATAGACAACTACAAAGCTTATGTGGCTAATAAATCTGTGCCTAAAGGATGTTTAACTAAAGCATATATTGTGCACGAGTGCGTCACCTACATGAAGTTGTATTTAGGAGCGTTGAAGGAAACTCCACAAACCATACTGGTAGATGTACCGAAGTTCAATCTTTCCATAGTCTCCAATGATGTTGAAGTTTATGGAATTTTGCCAAACTCCTACAAGTTGCAACCACATGAGCTAGTCATAGCCCACTAGTGGGTATTGATTAACTGTCCCGAAGTTGAATACTGGAAAGACATCCATTTATACTGTCCAGACATTTAAGGTGATCTCGACTACCACAACAAGGAGTTCGCAAACTATTTTGGCGGCTGTGTACATAATTCTTTATTTTTGTTCATGACTTTTTTATTGCATAATTATCCATATTTACAGTACATTGAATGTTTGGTTGCAGATGAACCATATTCAATTCGATGATCACCCAAATTGGTTGCATGACCTAAGACTTCTAGCGATGAAGCCGATAATGTTAAAAGTTTATCCGATTTGCAAGGTGAATGACGTGCAATTTATATGTGAATAGAGAGACAACAGACAGAGAACACAAAATTCTAGGGTGATGGTGCATGGTGGGCGAAATAGAGTTGGCTATTACGGTGTTCACGATTCAGTTGTGGAACTCGTTTATGGGCAAGGCATGACAGTGCACCTCTTCAAATGTAGATGGTTTGATACTAGTAGCCCACAGAGCATGAAGATCAATCAGTGCGGGATTTTATCGGTGAACACTGCTACAAGCTGTTACGAAGATGACCCGTTCATTTTTGCCACATCGGTAAAACAAGTGTTTTTATCTTGATGACCTTGTTAAGGGTGACGCGTGGAAAGTAGTCAACCTTGTGTACCCTCGAAACATTTACCTGGCGGCTACACTTGGAGAGGCTGAAGATGAGGAAGAAGATGTTGCTTATCAAGAGCTCAGCGTAATAGGTATTCCTGAATCCTCTACAATTCGCCTTAATAATAATAAAGCGGACCGTTCAGTTCGAATTCGTGACAAAGAGCTAAGACTTATTGACGTTGATCCAAATCAACAAACAGGTGATGACTCTGGTGATGAGGAAAGACATAGATTGCCAAAAATTAATTCTGACACCGAAGAAGACTCATCAGATGATTTCGATTACAAGCATTCTTAGTTTGAATTTGTAATATAAATTGATGTGTTTTATAGTTTACAAATGTTGAATTCATATTTTTGTTGAATTTTGGTGATATATGAACAGGAAATTTTTATGGCTTACGTCTTCCCTGCGCCTCTTCTCTACCTTCCGCGGTTGATACCAGCATTACCTGCAGTCAATGACTCAAGGGCGTAAATTTATCCACAGCCCCCTAGGTGACTCCAGCAGCGGCGTACAAGTTTGTGCCTTTTGGTACAGATCTTATTTCTGCAAGGGTATCATCATCGGCGACATAGACAACGCCCTCAGGTAATGAAATATAAATAATTTGTTTTCTTATAATGTCATAATAAAGATTATCCTATTTTAATAATCAATTTGAGATAGGCACCGTCAGAGCCAAGACGACAAGGAAGAAGAGAGGCCCTGTCACAGGGAAGACTCTCGAGAAGATCGTGAATACCTCAAGAAGGATCATCATCGGTATTGACGGGGATGACAACGTAGTATTCGGCAGGAAGACGAGGATGCACTTCGGCCGCGTGGGAGAGCTCATTAGGGCTAGAGTCTCTATGTTGTGGTTAGACTAGGGCGAGGTCTTGCAGAAGGTTAAGGACATGGTCCACAATGCGATGTCGGTGAGTTTACAAAATTCCTCAATATTATTATGTATTATATTGTTGATTTATGAAAAAACTAAACTAATAAACGGTTAAATGCAGGTGTGGTACTTTGGGAAGGTACGTTGGGAAGCTAATGAAAAAAAAAGATTGTATGTGATATTAATAATATTTCTAATCTTTTTGTAGTATCTGTAGATACAAGCAGTGGAAGAACGAGTTGCGGACCCACTGGAATACCTATGAGAACACACGTTTTGATACCCATGTTGAGTTCTAGTTCAGGGACTACGAGTGGCGTTGTCTTCTGATATCAGAATTCAACAACCCTCATAAACAGGTAATTAAAAAAATCAATTGGTTAAATTGTTATTAATTAGTCATTTTTTAAATATTTTGCTAATTTTTTTTCCTTTAATGGATGTTTCCCGCGCGAACGCTCAGAATCGGCAACGCAACGCAAGGAACCATCATGCCGGTTCTAGACCGTTCGCATCGTTGATGGACGAGGCGGTCAAGGAACATCCAGAAGTCAACCGGTACGTCTATACGTACGAGAAGACATATCCTGACGACCAAGAGGATATTGTAAGTCATTATACGTTTTGAAATTTTTATACTTATATATATATATGTCAAAATGTTAATTAATTATTATTTTTTCTATCCAATTAGGCGAAGGTGAGGCAAGCTAGTGACGAGGTGATAACTACTATAGTGAGGGAGACATGGCCGGACAAGTAGGAGGAAGAGATGTCTGATGCCATGTTTCGGATCGACACTTCGGATCCGACGGTTTGGACGATGATTATGGGCATAACCTTCCTACTACGAAGAAACAACTTTTACTGTCGGGGTCTAGGAAAGGCTGGTGAGGGTGTCCTGAAGACCACTCTAGAGACTTCAGCTGCCCAGCTTCAGAGACTTCCGGCTTCGCCCATGCCTGTGCCTTTACCGCTACCTCAACCACCGTAACCTCCTCAGTAGCAACCTTCTCTTGGCGCGGATATAAATTTAGACGATATAGATTTTGTATAGTTAATTAATTTTTATAGTTTTATGTGTTCATGAACAATTTATATAAATATTTTAATGAAAATCGTGTTGTCACCATTGATGGTGTTGTTGATTATAATTTGAGATGTTTTGGTGTAATTTGTAGGTTGCTTGGAATGGTAATTTAGAAATTTCAAGTTTTTTTTGCTGGAATGCACTTATAGCCGACGAAATTTGTCATAATTCGTCGGCTATAGTAGTTTTTTTCAAGGTGTAGCCTACCAAATATGGCCTACTTCTTCGGCTTTAGTAGTATTTATCTGACGAAATATTGCCTAATTCATCAGCTTTTTTTCTTTCAATTTTTAGCGGACGAATTATAATATTTTTTGTCGGCTATAGTTGTTTTTTAATTTTTTATTTACTAAATACTTTAGACGAATATATTACATTTCGTCGGCCAAAGTCTCATACTATGATTGACAAATTAATGTTTCGTAGGCTTTAGTCTTAAACTTTAGCAGACAAAAAATATAAAAAAATTTCGTCAGCTAAAGATCTTTGCTGACGACATCTTAGCCGACGAATTTGATTAACAGCTTGACGAAAATTTTTCGTCGGCTAAAGTGCTGATTCTGGTAGTGTACTTACTCTCCGAGTTTTTCTTGAGTGGTATTCATTTTGAAATAATTCATTCAGATGTTTGGGGACCCTCTAGAGAGCCTATTGTGTCGGGTATAAGGTATTTTGTATTGTTTGTTGATGATTACACAAGATTGTCATGGGTTGCTCTTTTGAAAACTAAAGATGAAGTATTTCCAGCTTTGAAACTTTCCATACTATGGTTCAAACACAATACAGTAGCACCATTAAAGTTCTTCGTTCTGACAATAGGGGTAGTATGTCAATCGTGTTTTTAGCTAGTTTTTTTCAAACACATGGGATTGCTCACCAAACTACATGTCCACAAACACCAGAGCAAAATGGAGTGACACTAGTGTTCTTTTGAGGTTCTTGCATCTCATGTTCTCATCCTCACATTTCATAATCTTCATGCTCGTGTCTTTGGTTGTGTTGTTTTTGCTCATGTCCCTAAAATTCAGAGGTCTAAGTTGGATGTCCGAGCAATTAAATGTGTGTTTGTTGGCTAAGGAAGACATCAGAAAGGATACAAGTGTTACCATCCACTCACCAGAAAGTATTATGTCACCATGTATGTCACTTTCTTTTAAGACATGAGTTATTTTTCCTCATCTGCTACTGCTCTTTAGGAAGAGAATTCGTATTTTAAAGAGCTATATCATGGTGAGGGGAATGAATCAGAAGAATGAGAAGACGCCACACAGGTTGGAGATACATTGACTGGTCTAGTTAAGATCATCATCCCCTCAAATTTAGAAGCTAAGGTTCATCCAGAAGTAGAGATCCATCTAGAAATAGAAGCACCAGTTGCATATCATGAAACTACAATTGAGGACACATCTGCCCCTCCTGTCATTGCTCTTACCCTTGGCCTGCAGCTTGTTGATTCTGAAGATCACTCGTTTGAGGTATGTCTCCTCTCTACTGGTACAAGTAGTAGTGAGTCTAATAGTGGTTATTATGTGTTACCAAATAGGTCTACTCGAGGTCATCCACCTAAAAGATATAAACCCACTTTTCAAGCCAAATCGAAGTACCCAGTAGAAAATTATATGTCCACTAGGAGATTATCTAAGTCCTTTGCATCATTTGTGAATCAAATATCTGTTGTATTAGTACCTAACAAAGTGCAGGATGTATTGGGAGATCCAAAGTGGAGGAAGACAATGACGGAAGAAATGAAGGCGTTGCAGAAGAATGATACGTGGCAACTTGTGCCTCCACCGCATGGCAAGAAGCATGTAGGTTGTCATTGAGTGTTTACCATTAAACACAATGTAGATGGATCAATGAACCAGTACAAAACATGTCTTGTTGCAAAATGAATATGATATAGACTACGATGAGACATTTGCTCATGTTGTCAAAATGAATATTATTCGGGTTCTGCTTTCCTTCGCTACTAGTTTTAACTGGCCACTTCGGCAATTTGATGTCAAGAATACATTTCTTCATAGAGAGTTAGCTGGGGAGTTATACATGAGTCACCCATCTGGGTATGTTGCTGCTTCTCCTGGTGCGTTTGTATGCAAGTTGAGGAAGTCTTTGTATGGCCTCAAACAGTCACCTCATGCTTGGTTTGGGAGGTTTTCACAGTTCATGCGTAAGGTTAGTTAAACAGAGTAATTCAGACCACACATTGTTCTTCAAGCATCAATAAGAGAAGGTAACAACATTAATTATTTATGTTGATGATATGGTAATCATTGACAATGATACTGATAAGATGAACAAATTGCACAGACAATTAGCCTCTGAGTTTGAGATGAAGAACTTGGGTGACCTTAAGTATTTCTTAGGAATTAAAGTAGCTAGGGGGAGAGAAGGGATATACATATGCCAGAGAAAGTACATCCATGATCTAATGACTGAGATAGATATGTTGGATTGCATGCCTATTGACACACGTATTGTCACGACCTGAACCTAATAGTTATCTTTTTCTCGGGTGGTATATGTTACTGGGGATTTTTGACAGCGTTCATAAATACTATAGGTTATCGCTCAAGCTTATTATCGAGTTTTTCTAGAATCAGTAAATAAGGAATTTAAAATTCTGAAGTCGTAGTACGCGACAATACGAGCTCACCGGTATGCCCAGATTATTTTTCGGAGTGACGATCTATTTTCTGTGGATTTATGAAGTTTACAGTAAAGTTACAATTACTGTTTCCGGTAATTGTTTTACCGTAAAATTGACTTTTTGCAAAGTCAATAATTTGAAAAAACTTTCTTCAGAGAAGCTGTAGAGGACGTTCATACGAACCCGTAGGCATACTATGTGTTTTAATCGGAATTCATATGTGAAAGTTAAAGTGAAAAAGTAAAGTTACCATGTTGTAACTTGCCTATAAATATGAGTTTTACCGGTGTGGTCAGGAGGGGAGGTAGAAAATTAGATTTTCTACTGTGCAGTCCCAATCGACCCGTTTCAGGTCTCCATTTCGCGTCGCCAGTTCTCCGCCGTTGGCTAGAGTTAGGCCGAGATATAGGTATGGAATTGAAGCTTATACATCCACCTACAAGTCTGGGGTGGTGATTGGAGCTATCTCGCCGCTGGTAGAGAGAAAACACGGCGAGAAGTTGCGTATGTGCATTGTTCATGGTGACCGAAGTTCTCCCCACTCAGGTCATCTTTGTCGGAGATCTTGGGCTTGAGTGGAAGGGTTTCTCATGTAGAGTAATCCCTCAAAAAGGTCAGACTCGATTCGAGCTAGGTAAGTTGAATTTTGGATTTGAAAGCTAGGGTTTTTACCCCCAATTTCGGGTTTGTTTGTTCTTGATGAATTGACCCGTTTAGATTTAAAATTGAGCTTAGTGTTGTACTAGAAAATTGTTTGGAATGATGTGAAGATTATTCTGTGAAATTTTTTTGATAGGTTTCTGGGTTGGCCAGACTTCGGTGGCGTTGTCAATTCTTGGCAGTTCCTCATACGTTTTAGAATGTTAATGATTGGAGGAGTCTAGTGAGACAGAAAGGTGACCGGAGAAGGGTCTGGTCAGTAGGCCGGTCGGGACTGTTTAGGTGAAAAGGGGTAAATCCCCTGGTTTTTACCGCAGTAGATTTGGTATTTTACCATTTATCGTGGGTGTGAAATGTCAATACTGCCACTAGAAGTTCAGGTTAATTACAGGAATGCCATTGAGGCGAAAATCCAAAATGCCCTTAGCAGCTTTGCATATTTACAAGGCTGCCACTGAGGCTAAAAATACAATACTTCCCCTAGCAGCTTAGCATATTTACCAAACTATCATTGAGGCCGAATTGGCTATGCTGCCCTTGATAGTTTAAGATAATTACAAGGGTGCTCTCTAGTTTATATGACTTTTATGCTCTTGGTTGATTTGTTAATTTACGTGGTTGCCTTTATGTTGTCATTATCTGTTTATTATTCTCTAGATGTTGTATATATGTATGGTTGAATGTTTGAGATAATCCTGATAGATAGCTGGTTTATGGATTCCTCAACGGAGAGGTTAAACTCCGGATTTACGATATGCGTATGCTATCCATAATAGTTTTTTCGACCGATAAATAGAAAAGTGGGATTTGTTCAATTAGGACGTTAATTAAAATAATAGTTATGTTTGGCTTGATTCCTGAGTACAGCGTACGTAGTCAGCCTGATCGGGATTCAGATGCAGTCATAATAACATCTACACCCTAGGTCCTCTGAAATAGTTCGTATTGAAATCTGACTCGGTAATCGGGATAACCTCAGGTATAGTGAAGTTTTTTTCTTTGTCGTTTGGATTAGATGAAAATGGGTTAAGTAAAGGGTTATCCCTTCCCAAGGGGGATTACGAGAAAATCTCCCTTAGGATGGGTCCTGCACGTTCTACCCCGGTTTAGGGAGGAGCTAAACTGGGGCGTGACAAATGGTATCAGAGCCAAGGTTCAAACCCTCAGACTAGAGGATTCTGGGAAATCAAATAATTTTCTGAATTATGTTTATTTGATTATATTTATAAATGTGGTTTGTGGCAAGAATTGATATATTATTCGGATCGTCATATTCCTCTGGTTTAGGGCTATATTATTCTCACCGGGGCCGAGCGTATGGACCCTAGCTATATATTATTCGGATCGTTTGATTCCACCGGTTTCAAATGCATGGGAAAGTTTTAAATCCAAATGTTTGGGGAAAGAGTCATGGTTGATTTTGACTTGGATTTGATTTAATTCACCCTGGAGATTTTCAAATTAATATATATATTTATTGCTAGCTAGCATTGACCCTCTCCAGATGGAGATGGTACCCTCTTCCGAAGTAGGAGGTCAAGACCCTCTTCGGTAATAGCTGGTTGGAAGGACCCCCCCAAATCGATCAGGTCAAGACCCTCCCAAATCGATCAGGTTAGGACCCTCTTCGGTGGTAACCGGTCAGAAGGACCCTCCCGAATAGTGTTACATCCCGATCCTAGAATTATTCTTCGGTTGGTTACTTTGGTCTTTAACCATTTAAAGTAATTGTTTGACCGTATAATGACCATAGAGTTAACTTTTTGTAAAGTCAAGAATTTGGGAAAACTTTCTTCATGAATGTTGTAGAGGACGTCGATATGAGTTCGTGGACATGCATTACGCTCAAATCGGAGTTCGTATGGAGAAGTTATAAGGGTATGAAGTTAGGGACATATGGGTAATTTCACAAAAATGGCTATAAATAGCCCAAAAATCAAAAAATCAGGCAGATTTTCTACCGGAACTTCGCGGCGTCGCCGCCGCCGACTCAGGCCGCCACACTGGTCCCAAAAGGAGCGCATATGAGTCTACTTCAATTCTAGGTAAGCTTTTCGACATATTTCTTCATTGTTTATGAGAAATTTCAATTTGATTACTAGTGTACAGTAGGTGATCTAGATCGGATTTCTCCCTCCTCAAGCCACCAATTTGTGAGTTCTATATATGGTTAGAAAGGGTTTTAGGAGTACTACTCACCCTTAAAGTTTGGTGAATTGATTTGGAGTGTCGAGGGAGAATCGAATTTTTGAAATTTTTAAAAATATTTCGTGTTTTTATTTTTTCCTTCGATTGACCTAGTTAGAGGCCGAATTGGCCTTCGTGTTGAACTAAAAAATTGTTTCAAATGATGAGACGAAGCTACTGTTCAAATTTGGTGATGATCAGAGGTCACCGAAATTTTGGCCGGAATTTCTACCGGCGGCAGAGCTGGCGGCAGTGCCACCACTTTTTGCGTAGTTTTTCATGCCAATTAAATAGTATAAAATAACAGGAGTCTATGGTTTAAATTTGGTAATTTTTAGAGGATTTTTGGTTAGTTTTGGAATTTTTTTCAAGTTTTATATTATCGGCGGATAATAAAATATTATTCCGGCTATCGATTATTGCCGATTAAGGTTTGAGAAATATTTTAAGGAGTCCTAAGCTATTGTTAAAGATCGGGGATTTTTGTTGATTTAATTTGAGATTTTTGGTTGAGGGTAACGTTATTGCCAATTTTAAATAATTATTTGTTTGACAAATTAAGATTTACTATTATTCGTTGAACAGGAGATGAGGAGTTCTCGTTTAAGAAGCGATCCAGATTTCGTCAGGCTAATGCCTAAGTCTGTGAATGGACTTTTTATTTTAAACCGTGCATGCTCAATTATTTATGAAAATTTATAAACAAAATGATTTTTGTTGATTTAATGAGCCGATAGGGCCAGGAAGGTGGGTTGCTCCCCTCCCGTAAGCTCTTATGTTATGTCGGCTGCAAATTTATGTTATGTCGATTATATTTGGAAATACATTGTTTTATGGCCATAGTTTTGAGTGCGGTCGGGGAACCGTGCCTCATGCATGAGATGCATGTTTTAATTTACGGGGGAGGAGTCATATAATAAGGACTTTTCGTATTTGCTTGTTTTTATCACCATGAAGGGTCGTTTTATATATAAAGATGTCAGCTAGCCATACGGCCCCCTCACTTTGGTAGTGGAGCGGGGTAATAGTAGCCCTAGAGGGTTCCGACTCTAGCCTGAGAGGCTCATTGTCATGGTTGAATCTCTCCGTCATGAAGGGTCATCATATTACTTAGTAGCCTTAAAGGTTCCGACCCTAGTTTGAGAGATTCTCTGTCATGGTGAAACCTCTTCCTCTATTTTTAATGTTGATTTTTAAGCCAATGAGATTGACAATTGATGATTTGTTTTTCGAAAGGATTATTTGAGATTCTTTCCTAACGGGGCGTGCACATGTATTTTCTGGAAAATCAAAGGGAGAGCATAAATCGATAATTTTCTCGTGCTTGGATATTATTTTTGTCCACACACTCTAGCGTTCTGTTTTTAAATGTTTTCCCTTGTGCCCTTCGTTTTCAAATTCCCAGTGTTGTAGGGATGCTAAGAGGAGGTCGTGCGTACAAAAGACGAGGCATAACCAACTAATCCGCTAACGCTAGAAATTTTACTTAGGTATCACATCTATGTAGATCTGCTCTGATTACTCCAACTTAGTTTAGATTAATTTTTGTGAAGCGTAGTTGTGGTTTGAGGAGCAGGATGGCTCCAGGAGTTGGGGGTTGATTTAAATTATTCATGGAAGTGCTGAGTTTGTTTGTAGGAAGGGTTGTCCATCTCAAGGGGGTTTCAGTAAGAAGTTCCCTTGAGGTGGTCCCCGTAGGATTTACTTCGGATTAAAGGGGTTTAACCCGGCGTGGGTCTTGACAGTTGGTATCAGAGCATTAGGTTATCGCTTCCAGTTACTACCTCATATACTTGGTAGCACTTAATGTCTATAGAGTGATGGTCCGACCGCGACGGATCTATCAACATTTTATGCTTGAGACGCTCAGTGTTATTAGGGATATGAGTTAGTAGTTTCTGTTGTATTTTTGGACCGGGTGGTTCCATAAATGTCTACATATTCAAGACTATGCCTCAGTACGCCGACCTCTTAGAGAGTTCCCGAAAGAAAAAGGTAAAATAATTAGTGATTTTCTTTTATGCGTTTGTGGGACTAATTGATATTTGGATTAGAGTTCTGAGGTTGAAACTCCAGTTGGGAACTCGTATTATTTCATATTGGGCATCTTGTGCAAATGCTTAGAGAATGAAACGTTTGATTCATACTTGGAAGACTGTCGTGAAAGTTAGGAAGGATGGAATTGTAGAAGCCTAAGGCAATGCCTTGGTATCCGGGATGCGAGACTCTTAGAAATGAACAGTCGGAAAAGATAATCAAAGTGTTATAGTTCATGTGATAGAAAACAAGTTATATATGTTTTTTCTTATGAGTTTCAAGTGTATAAACGGGAAATTGAATTGAAATACGAGTTGGGAACTCGTTGATGAGATATTTATTTGGGCTATGGTGGAAATGTTAAGTAGGGCATTTGATGCCTACTGCTTGTGTTTTAATAATATTATCATGCCCTGGAGTAGTTGATGTAGGCCATGAGTAAAGGAAGAAAGTGCTTGAGTTGGAGAATTTTAATAAACGATTCAGATGCTATTATAAGTGGCTCATAAGAATGAAAAGTCGAGAAAAATGAGAGGATAAATGATCTAGTAGTCGATGAATAATATTTATGATTATTTTCGGCTAAGAGAAGACATTGGAATTGAGTAAGTTGTCGAGCATCAATTATAATATTTTTATTTCTCGAGGTTTGGGTTGATCAAAAAACGTCGACCCTAGTATTGTGGCCAATGAGATGTTGTGGTTCGGATGAAGAATTTAGTATTTGAATCGTGCCACTAAATGGTTATAATTTCATAAATTATAAGATTCTTGAGTAAGTTAAAGGATGTTAAATATGAGGTCATGGTGAGATCTCCGGGATAGTTAGAGTTGGATGTCAGGCTTCTAGAGTTGTCGGACGTTTTGGAAAGGTGGTTAAGTATAGCCTTGAGTTATATGTGGTAGGTCAGAATTTAGATGAAAGTGGTCATTCCGAAATGTGAAGAAGTTAAGAGTATATGAATGTCCTTGAATAATTAACTTTATTTTGCGACCATAGTCTGGCTGTTAACGACACTTGGTCCCATGGTGGTGCTAGCTGTGGCATGTTGACGTGGGAATATTCCCACGCATTGATTATTATTAAATTGATTATATTCTTGATCAAAGTATTGTGATTTGACGTATTTAAGGATACCTAAATTATCCCCAATGCAGTAATGGGTAGTATCCTCAAATTTGGAGTCTGTGCAGTACGGACATTAGTGTCTGGAGGATAAGGATCTGACGTAATTTTATCTAAATCCTAAGAGGGATAAAGAATCGATAGTAATGATATAATCAGGGGCCAATTAAGTAGTGACCCTACTTGATCCGGATTTCGATTTGGTGCTAAATCGTATAGTCTCGTGTATTGAGTGGTGGTAAGAGAGTCGCGAGAAGTGTTTTTTTAAATGATTGCATTTTGGTGGTTATGTTTTGCAGTGATTTCAGGAAAGGAGTTTCCGTGATGATTCAGAATGTATTTCTTCTTTAGAGTTTGTGAATGGCAAGCAAAATGCCAAAAGGGCGGCGTTCCCTATGACTATCATTGAGTGGTGAGACCACTTACTAATCTCGGTATGGCTTGAGAGGTCATCACATGTGTTCATCAGCCAGTATTAGGGTATTGGGCTGAAATCATTTCGTGGATGTTTGATATTTCCTACGAGTGGGAACCAAGTTAGTAACAAGAATTGCAAAGGTGCTGGCTTCATAATTAAAAGATTAGATTCTGGATGGTTTGTTGGGTTCCTGATGAGAGAGCAAACTTGATTATAATGCGGAAGACAGAGGTCATACTAATCCAACGATGACATGTGAGGTCAATGTTATTTGCGGATGTGGTCATCAATATAGGTTACGATATTTGGTCGAATCATGATGTTGACATATGGTCCTGGTTATGGTTTCAATTGGACTATTAATAAATGTTGGCGAGGTACATGACTTTTTAGTTAGAAGTTAGAAATTAGTTTCTTCTCGAGCAAGAGTTGAGAGTATAAGTGCGTTTTGATTTCTGTCCTAAGTATCAAACTGGGGTAGTTAGCGAGCTTAATTTGTGGTGCTAGTTCTTACGAGGAAATTTTTTGGTTTATGAAATGTGACTCAATATTTATCGCAGGGTAAGTGCAGAAGAATGAACATCTAAGGCTGTTTTCAGACGTCGTCGTTGCTGATGCTCAGTGCAACTAGATAAGGTGTGACTGTTATTTTTGCAGCTGTTTGTTAGAATTTTTATCGATGGGAAAGTAGTGGCACCTGAGTGGTGTACGAGGATTGAATATTTTTCCCTCAAATTGTAAATTGTAGTGAGACTAGGTGTTGTTGGGAATAGAAATAACAATGTGTGGTCCGATTCAGGGTAGTTGTAAGGTGAACCGGGTGTGTGGTAACATTGGTGGTATGTTAAGGCTCTTTAGATGTAGAGGACATGAGACTCGTGGCGTCTCGTCGAGTGAGTTAGGTGACTCGCTGATTCCTAGTGTAAGTTATTTTAATGCCTCGATGTTATTGGCTTGAATAGCAGATAAACAGGGAGTATTATTGACTTCTCGAGATGACATTAGTTGACTGTTATTGTTTGAAGATGTCAACTGAGCCTTATGCGTATGGTTTTGATGGAGAAGTGGGGATCCAGACTTATTTTATTAGAGTGGACATTAGAAAGGGTTTAACTTAGTTTTGCCTTAAACTTTCTTCGAGGAGTAAATCTTTTGATTACTCATGTCTACAGAATCGGATATTCTGGATGCAGTAATTGCAGCTTTGATGTTATGCTTCGTATCTTTCGGATATTGTTCGGTGTATGCAAGTGAGACTATCCTAGCGGTCATGTGTAGAAAGAGAATTATTCCTTATCAGACTTGTACAACGGAAAACGTGAACCGCATCGTGTCATCTATTTCAAATGAGCAGAGTTCATGATTTTTGATTTAGCTATGGTTTCTCTGTAGTTTAACGTGAGTCTTGATTCAGTCCGACTCAAAAGGGCCCGACTCGATTCGAGCTACGTAAGTTGAATTTTGGATTTGAAATGCTAGGGTTTTTACCCCCAATTCAGGTTTGTGTGTTCTTGATGAATTGACCCGTTTAGAGTTAAAATTGAGCTTAGTGTTGTACTAGAAAGTTGTTTGGAATGATGTGAAGATCATTCTGTGAAATTTTGGTAGGTTTCTGGGTTGGCCAGACTCCGGTGGCGTCGTTGTCAATTCTTGGCAGTTTCTCATACGTTTTAGAATGTTAATGATGGGAGGAGTCTAGTGATACAGAAATGTGGCCGGAAAAGGGTGTAGTCCGGTCGGGACTGTTTAGGTGAAAAGGGGTAAATCTTCAGGTTTTTACCGCAGTAGATTTGGTATTTTACCATTTATCGTGGGTATAAAATGTCAGAACTGCCCCTGGAAGTTCAGGTTAATTACAGGAATGCCATTGAGACGGAAATCCAAAAAATGCCTTAGCAGCTTTGCATATTTACAAGGCTGCCACTGAGGCTAAAAAGACAATACTTCCCCTAGCAGCTTAGCATATTTACCGAACTATCATTGAGGCCGAATTAGCTATGCTGCCCTTGACAGTTTAAGATAATTACAAGGGTGCTCTCTAGTTTATATGACTTTTATGCTCTTGGTTGATTTGTTTATTTCCGTGGTTGTCTTTATGTTGTCATTATCTGTTTATTATTCTCTAGATGTTGTATATATGTATGGTTGAATGTTTGGGATAATCCTGATAGATAGCTGGTTTATGGATTCCTCAGCGGAGAGATTAAACTCCGGATTTACGATATGCGTATGCTATCTATAATAGTTTTTCGACCGATAAATAGAAAAGTGAGATTCGTCCAATTAGGACGTTAATTAAAATAAGAGCTATGTTTGGCTTGATCCCTGAGTACAAGGTACGTAGGCAGCCTGACTGGGATTCAGATGCAGTCATAATAACATCTAGACCCTAGGTCCTCTGAAATAGTTCGTATTGAAATCTGACTCGGTAATCGGGATAACCTCAGGTATAGTGAGGTTTCTTCTGTGTCATTTGGATTAAATGAAAATGGGTTGGGTAAAGGGTTATCCCTTCCCAAAGGGGATTACGAGAAAATCTCCCTTAGGATGGGTCCTGCACGTTCTACCCCTGGTTTAGAGAGGTAAACTCGGGTGGGGCATGACACCTATTGAGCAGGACCATCGTCTAGAAGAGTGTCCAGACCAGGTACCTACTAATCGAGCTCGCTATCAAAGGTTAGTTGGTCGCTTGATTTACTTAACCCATACTAGACCAGATATTACATATGTAATGAGTGTTGTGAGTCAGTTCACGCATAACTCGAGCTAGAGTCACATGGATATTGTTGTGAGAATTTTAAGGTACTTGAAGTCAGCTCCGGAAAGAGAAGTAATGTTTTATAAACACAACAACATTCTTGATGTTTGTGGGTTCATAGATGTAGATTGTGCTGGTAATATTACTGATAGGAGGTCAACATCAGGTTATTTTATCTTTATGGGAGGTAATTTGGTTACATGGAAGAGTAAGAAAAATAAGGTTGTTGCACGATCTAATCCTGAGGCTGAGTATAGAAGTATGACTCATGGATTGTGTGAGTTATGGTTGAGAAATTTGTTACGTGATTTGGGTGTCAAACTCAAAAGTGCTATGCAGCTGTATTGTGATAACAAGACAGCAATTGATATATCACAAAATCTAGTACAACATGATCGTATTAAGCAGGTGGAGGTTGATCGAGACTTCATAAAAGAAAAGCTAGATTGCAAAATTATTAGCTTTCATTTTGTTCCTAGTGAAGAACATCTTACAGATATACTCACTAAAGGAGTGTCTAGGAAGACGTTTTATGACTCACTAAGTAAGTTGGACATAGTTGATGTGTATGCGTCAACTTGAGGAAAAATGTCAGCGTGAGTCATATTAGAAATATAATATTGTAATTATATCGTAGATTTCAACTTACCAATTGTATTTCTTATAATCTCCTGTATATATATCAGACAATTCATTCTCTTAATACCATTCTCTTTGACTTGGTATCAAAGCGGGTTACCCATGTCTACGTGTGAAGCTCAAAAGCCACACGAACTCCACATCAACCCAAAATGTTGTCCACGCGTTAGGGTTGAAAATCGACACACGTGTGGGGACATGTTGAGATATCAATCCCACATCGGGAAAAATAGAATCTTGTTTGTGGTTTATAAGGGTTTGAGCTACTCTTTGCATTGCCAATTGATTTTGGAGTTAAACCACATTCTATTTTATCCTTAATCTTTGCTTTCATTGTTGTTCTGCTCTTCTCTCTTCAATTCAATGGAGCATCTAATTCATCTCTCCACGCCTCCTTGATCTGTAATTAAGTTCTTTTGGGTTATACTTGGTTATTGAGTATTTGAAGCAATTTTCTGTGTTTGTGGAGGCATCCATCAATCTAGTTTTGAGAGGCTCCTCCAGCAATTGTCTGGGTTTTCAATAAAGATTCTCTTCTGAAAAAAAAGAAAAGAAGAAGATGAAATCTGCAAAGTTTAGAGATGGCTAGTAATTGGTTCGTTAGTTGAGTTCTAAAACATGTTCTTGGCCTTCTTAATCTTTATGTTCTTAATGGTTTTCTATTAAAACGATGCATATTGATATTGGTTTATTGGTTTAGATGCAGAAGAAAAGGGCAGAGCTAGCTTAATTGAAGAAGACAATAAACAGTGAAATTAGGGAATTTGCAGGTGTTTTTGGCCGTTGGGGAATTTGCAAGTTGATGATGTCAATTTTAATTCCCATCCTGTGGACACCAAACATGGGTCAAGGAATTTTATGGAATAAGCCTAGTTTCTATAATGCAGCCTTGTTGAAGAAATTAAGACTTTGTAACAAACGTCTCTAGAGAGTAGAAAGAAATTTGGATTCATCCGATCCATTTAAGGAACCTTAGGAACTTGAATAAAATTGAAGTGAATGGACCATTTTATCTCTGAAAAGTAAATGGTGTTAACGTTTTTACTGCTTCCAAATACTGAAATTGGGTTAGAATTAAAAGATTAGATACAGGGGAGATGATCCATTGAAAACTTTTTTGTTGAGGACTATTTGAGTACTTTTTCGTTTCACCCTCTATTCGATCGCATATTCACATCTCGACCGTCTAGTTTGTAGATATATACGAGTAGATCATCTCTACAAATTTTCATATAAATTGAAATTCGTTAAGACATTTATAAATGTAATTCACCGATTATAAACTTAAATGGTTCTTGTTTGACATATTTGAACCATCCATTATTTGATCTATTTCGATGCCTTAACGATCACCAAGTTGACTGAAATTTTGTAGAAGTGATCTATTTATATAGACCTATAAACTGAACAGTTGAGATGAAAAAATGTGATTGAAAAGTAGGTATAATAAATCATTAAGGAGAAAGTCATCAACTAATTCTCAACAAGAAGATCATCAATGGATCCTCTCCCTTAGATACATATGTCACAAACTTGAGATCCAAAATTAGTGAGTAAAGTTCAGATATCATTCTAACAATTTTCTGAATAGAAAAAACCATAGATCGAGTTTGATGAGTATATATATATATATATATATCATTGGCCTAAATTTATAGGTGTAATGTTATGGTGATGGACTTGAGCAATTAAAAGCTCCCCAAAAAAGAGTTGTTGCAGCATGAAGTTGATTAGCTGAATTGACTTTGGTCAATGTGCCTATAATTAACTTGAAGAGCAGCCTCCATCTCACGTGACCACTTCATCTTCTCATCCCTCTTATCTGAACAATCACTCTCTTCCTTTGGCCTCTCGAACCGAAAGTCCAGTCTTGTAAATCCTCATAGCAGTACCGGGTCTAAGGAAGTAAGGGAAATCAAGATTTGAAGAGCCCAATTCCTTTCATCTCCACCAAGTCTTCAAAAGGAAAGTAGAACCGAAGTTGATCATGTTCATGAATGCAAAGATTTGGCTTGCGTGGAATATGGGAGATGTATTCGGGAAGACATCAAAAAGGGTTGGTTGCTAGAAATAAAAGGGGGACTTCGAGATTGGGGGCTCTCTCTCTTTTCTTCGGCCGGACCGGCTCTCCTTCTCTGCTTCGGCTGGTTCTCTCCTCTCTTCACCTTCTCTCTTCCTGTACCGAGACTATATTTTTCTCAAATTCCAATTTTAATTTTGTTTTTAATTTCTATCATGGAGAACTAATCTCTTAGTTAAGACTAGGGGTGAAACCTTAGATTGTTTATGTAATTTTTATTAGTTTGATTCGACTGAAAACTTCAATTCAAATTCAATTTGTGGTTGTTCATGTTGATGTCTGTTTTTACTTCTTAGTTCGATTGATGTGTATTTGATAATCTATTTCATAGGTTCAGTCATACTTTTCTTATTGTTTGGTAAAAATAACCATGCTTTTGAGACTATATTGTTAAGCAGGTTGATTGATAATTTCGATAGAATTGTATCTTGATAGGTTGTTACCACTGGTAGGTTATATTTGAGAAATTCATGTGAAATTATTTGGTTTGTGAATATGAACTATCTTGATTGAATTTATCTTTAGAGTCACTTTTGTTGAATAAGTTTCAATGGAAATAGTCGAATTGATATAATTGCATAGGTGATTTAAGGTGGAACCCTGAACCTTAGTGTTTCTCATAATTAAACTATCTCTCAATTAAACTCATTCATTTGTTTTTTATTTCAGTACTTACAATTTTGTATACTTTACTTTGCTCTCGGTGGAAACGACATTCGTACTTCGAGTCTATACTACTACGCGACTCATGTACTTGAGATTAGCAAGCAAAGTTGTATTCATTTAAAAGTCAGAGTACATATAACTTGTTTATATATCTCATGAATGATTTCCACAAAATATGTAACAGATTTAGTTTGAACATGTGGCCTAAATTCCACTCCTGTGTTGGTAAGATAAAACTTAAGCAAGTCACTTCCCTAGAGTTTATATAGAGACCTAACCAGAACCTCCATTCTCCCCAGGAGTGTATAACAACACTGGCCTCCCATTGACTTGCTGAGTTGGCCTTGCATTTGCCTCATAACCCTGAAACAGCCAAACACAAAAGAAAGCAAGATTGATTATACACAGCTCTAAAACAAAGGAAATGTAATAACAACTAGTGTTTCAATTCGTAATGCTTTAACATGCAGTTTAACTTTACTTCAGTCCTACAAACCCAGCGGCATCATACAAGAGTACAAGAATAATAGAGGAGATAGTGTCCCGTCCAAAAAAAAGAGAGATAGCAGTTAGTCATTCTATTAAACCTCAGAACTATTATGAGTTACAAAATGTGACTGCTGTAATCCATCATAAAATATACCAAGTTATTTGAAGTCGACAATTAACTTAGCTAGAACACCAATTTCTAACTAGTTCCACCATATAAGTGATGGTTCTTCCATTTCAGAACCTTTGAGGCTTTGTTACAACAAAAAAATCAACAACAAAAAAACTTAAGATGATGATTAAAGCTGAGACAAAACTATCATGCAAGTTGAGGGTAAACCACATTGACTTATAAGAAGTGGTATCCAAGCCAATGGTTTGACTCTTCATTTAGGCAGCCAGCTCCCTGGCAAATACGTGCTTGGCAGGAATCTTTTACAACGATTCACACAAACATACTCTAAAGTTCAAAATAAGAGATTTGCTCAACAGTCAATTCAGAAAATACTTACATCATGAACAGTCTCTCTTAATGCTCGAACTTGTTCCATTGAAACTGTCCTCACCTGTAACACAAAAGTAATATACATGTCGGTAAATGCATCTTCTGAATAAGAAAATTTAAGAGAATCAATAGATTGAATACTGGAGAGATGATCTCTTTGATTGATGAAAGACGACCTTTTTTACAATTGTCCAAATTACACCCTCAGTGCAGGGTGGAACTGTGAGAGATCCAATATATCTGTAATACTTTCTGCTTCCAAACTTAATGTCTCCTGGATTAATAATTCCAATATCAACCTCTTCTTTCCCAACTGAATTTATGTGGTGCAACAGCTGCCAGGGAAAATAAAAGTTAAGATTTAAGACGAAGAAAATCAAAGCGAGTAACAAAGGAAACCGTCTAGAACCTAGGAGTGTACATGATATGAACAGAAAATCTAAATCACAGTTATTCACCATGCTTAGATGTCTAAAGTATCTCTCCTTTTTGAAATTCATTTCTAAACTTGAAGTTGAGAGAGATGAGTTGAGATTATAAGGGTTTGGACTACTCTTTCTATTGTCAATTGGTTTTAGAGTTGAACCCCATACTACTTTATCATGGTATCGGAGTGGGTTACCCACGTACATGTGTGAAGTTAAAAGGCCACACAAACTCCATGACCACCCAAGTTGGTGTCCACATGTTAGGCTTAAAGATAGCCACACGTGCGGGGAAGTGTTGAGATATATATCCCACATCGGGAATATGAGACCTTGCATGTGGGTTTATAAGGTTTTGGGTCACTCTCTTTATTGCCAATTAGTTTTAGAGTTGAACCCAGACTACTTTATCAGAGATTGCATAATCGTAATAAAACACATTGTACAAAGTGGGGGAAGCTATGTAAGGCAGACTAATCTTTCTCTGTCTTATATCATTGTATTCAGGATTGATACCTTTGAAAGGAAGGGATCAGGTCGGCCATATTTGTATACAATTCCAATAACAGCAATCTTTCCGGTAGAGCTTGTATGAATAACGTGAAGCTCCAAAGCATACCTGAAAAGAAGATTTGAGGCAAAAGGACATCGACACTGATCATAATATGTTTAATGAATAATTATGACAGTAGTTATAATCTCAACTGTTAATGCAGACCATGCAGCATTACACTTATACGCTGAATTTCATGAAAAAAGGGGGAAAATAATGGGAACCTTGATCCATTGAATGTGTGTTCAGCAGGTGAATGCCAATGACATTGTAGCAGGTTATAGTCTGTACCATTGATATTGATTTTCCCAGCATCTTCTTTCCACCTCACCTAAAAAAATCATATGGCAAAAAACAGAAGCAGTCAACTTTTAGTTCAACAAACTCGAATTCCGTAGAATAAGCATAGTAATTGTAGATGTGTGGGCATAGCTCACCGTAATGTCATGGCCTCTGTTCTTGAAAGTAGCAGGGGCTGGTTTGTAGTCCCTTTTCAATTTCCCCAAATTGGGAAAAACCTGCACCCTACTGTCAAGAAGATCAATAGGAGACTGCATTTTTCCACTATCACAAGCTTTCCAATGAGGGTCAATATCGCCCCATTTCTTTGGTCCTTGACCAGTTCCTTCAACATAAGCAAATGGAAGTTCATCACCTGTGTATACAGTAGTTGTTAGATTAATATCAGAGTCTATGCTTATCCTCATTGTCCTACTTTTGTAACACGCACTAAAATATTTTCTTTATTAATGTTGAAAGACAGAATCTTTTATTTTTTCAGACACAAAGAAAAGTGACGATTCTTCAAATAAAAAGAAAAAGAAAAAAGGTAATGTAGAGAAGCAATATACTTCCTTTGCTGTCAAGCATTATATAAAAAAGAGCTCATATGGTAGTGACATGGAATATGTCGAATGTGTGTTCAATCATGTGACAATAATGTTACCCAGATTTGAAAATAATTCAAGTCCATATATGAGCAGTATGAAAGACCTAGCTAGATCTGCCCCCATATGCATAATTTTAGTGTTAGAGGCCATCAAAGAGGCATTATTGACTTGATTAGCAAACAATATCTTATTAAAAACATCTAATACATGTCCGTTAACCCTTTAATTATAAAGCACCATCAATATGTCATGGATTCATGGTCAATAGAAAACTGAAACAGACTTGAATTTTTTCTACTCTTCAGTGGAAATTGAATATCAGTATCCATCTGGGGTGTGTATATTGTTTGTTTGATCTTACAGCTGTATACATATGTATGCATGCACTATGTTTGTATAGAAATATGCAGGTGTATATGTAATGTTGAAAAATTCAATCTCAGATTCCAGAGCTTATACAAACGCAAAACCCAATACATGGAGAAAAAGAAAAAGAAAAATGCCTGAAGAATGATGAACGCTGATGCTACAGAGACATTGAAGAACAGTATGAAGCAAAGAGGAAGCATAATATCCTGATACCCCGAAGGAAAAGCAAAAGAATGGAAGAGAGGAATTCGAAAAATTACCAACTTCGCCGGAGTCATCAAGTGCAGCTCTGCAAACGGTGAAAAAGGAAGGACGGGAAGATAAGATGAGGAGGAGGAAGAAGAAGGAAGAGTTGGGTTTGGGGTTGAAGAACCACATTGTGCTTCTCTGCTTCAGAATTGGAAATGGCATTGCCTGCATTTATAATGCTCTGCTCAAGAGTAAAGTGAAATCGCAGCTCTCCTCATCTCACGCTCTTCGCGCGTGATATTTTTTTTTCTCATTTTCATATCTACTTACCGGGTTTGTATACTGTACAGATGTGTATGGTATACAAACTCAAAAAAGTGATCCGCTCACTTCTATCCAAGGGCTGAAGGGCATATAAAAGACAATTTGAGTTGGTAAATTGTCATTTTACTATATGTCATGCAACAATAGTCACACCCTGAGTTTGTATGGTAAACAAATTTGATTACTAGAATTTTTCCGACTTTAGTTGAAAATGTATAAAGACAATTTTGGTCTTAATAGGATTTTACAAGAACCAATCTTAGTGTGAAAATTAGCTACTACTGACCAGAATATTTAGCACTCAATATTAATTTAGTAATTTTCTTTCAAAATTGTTATACAAAAATTCACGATTCAAAACAGGCACTATTTCCTACTGGTTTGATCAGGCGCGGGATAGCCGTGCGGGACGAAACGGCGACAGTTGTCTGATTTTTAATGAATTGATCAAACAGACAGGATAAAACGGACTCAAACGAACATGATCAATTTACTAAAAATCAGACGGTTGACACCGTTTCGTCCCGTAAGGCTATCCTGCGCTTGAGCGGGCCTGCTATTCGGGTTTGCTTAGACGTAGGATAGCCGTGCGGGATGAAACGGCGACACTCGTCCGATCTTTAATGAATTGATCAAACTGACATGATAAAACGGACTCAGTCAATTCATTAAAAATCAGACGGATGTCGCCGTTTCGTCCCACACGGTTATCCCGCGCCTGAGCAGACTTGTTATTTCCTATATACCAATCTTGGAACGAAGCTACAACTGTACATAAGAAGCTGAATGATAACGCGGATGAAGCAATCTGAAAATACCATTTTGTCCTTCATTCTCTCCTCATACCGATATGCAGGGACGTAGCCATGTAGGAGGCTACTTGGGCTATAGCCTAAGGGAAAATTCTTGTAAAAGGTTTTATATATAGTGAAGTGCAGCAGTTGTACGCAAATTCTTCCCAGTCTGGATGGTTTAGCCTCCATTTTTTTATAAATGAGGTCACTGTTCGATCCTTAGTGAGGACAACTGGACATTCTTAGTTCATTTCATTATTTTCACTTCTTCCTATTTCTTTTTCCTTCTATTCCTTCTTATTTTACTTAACTTTCATCCGATTTTCTATCTTCTTTACTAGTTTTCCATACTTTTTCAGTCTAAAAGGTTTGCTAACTATAAATAAAGTAGTGGTTTGATTAGCAATAGAATTGGCATTGATCTCAAACAAAAAGCTATCAAGACGATATAAAAATTCGGCTACGCTGCAAAAAAAAAAAGAAATATATGTAAATTAGCTCAACCGATAATCGAATCCTGGATACGTCCCTGCCGATATGGCTCCCTAACCGACATGACTGCTATCAACCTGAATTCCATGATTTTCTTTGCTGAAAGATGTGCATCGGACCCCTGGGTAAGATTTCCGATTTTGATGATTGGATTGTTTGGCGTTTGGTAACAGCTTTTAGATTGTTTGACATTCTGTGTTTTTCTTTTTGAATTCTCAAACTCATAAACGGTAGTCTTCAGCAATTTTAAAAACTGTCCATTATTTCATCAAAAAAAACTATCCATTACTTTGACCTGACCACATTTTTCAGTTCCTGTGATCCTGTTTATGTTTGTTGATGAGAATTGAACTTACTGCTTATCTGCTAGAATATTTTCTCTGTGTATACAAGATATCTCTGTGTATGATAGAATGGACACTGCACTATTGCAGTTGGATCATTGCCTCCATGGCTAAGAGATACAGATATATAATTGCTTAAGCACCATATGTTGTTTTACTATTTCTTGAGCAATCATATTATTCATGAGAATATCATTCGGACTTCATTATTCTAATCATATTATCTTTTTTTTATCAAATAATAACTTCATTGATAAATAATGAATTACAACGATTTATGGATTAATCTCTGATTCCACGTACTAACTTAATGGTCATAACGGAGATTAACCCAACTAGACTTCGCGATGAAAATCCATACTGACAGACTCATAAAGCCATACTGGCCCCGACTCCAAACATAATAACATCTGACTCAAATTTAATGCCTCTTTTGCCAATCGGTGAGCAACATGATTACCCTCTCGTTTGACAAAGTGACAACTACAAAAAGAAAAATACTTGACTAGAGACTTGACTTCATCAAGGATATGCCCTTCAAGACGAATATTATCTGAACTGTCATGTAGAGTATTTATAATGGAAAGAGCATCACCTTCCACCTCTAATTGAGAAAAACCAACATAAACAGCAAACCTTAAACCATGTAGAAGGGCTAGCGCCTCAACTGATCTCGGTGGGAGATTTCCTTTTTGTGGCACATAAATAGCCTCTTTTAACGCCCCATTGTGATCTCTAAACACAACTCCTAACCCGCAAACACCCTTTTTCAGATCACATGCACCATCGAAATTCATCTTTAACTTACCTGGACTTGGTGCTTGCCATTGGACTAGGTCAGCTCCCTCATTCAAATTCCTTACCATGTTGGACGTGTCCACTCCTCTTGCATTTTGCTGCCAATCTTGCACATCTGCAAAAAATATTTTGTGCACCCAGCAATTTTTCCCCATGTCTATGTATGTTTATGTTTCTCCAAATCCATCACGCAATTGAACAGAAAAGAACAAACTCTTCCTCACTAGAGGAAGCTGAGACTTGATGCACAGTGTCCATAAAAGAACCTTCTCTCCACACTTTACAAACACCCCTTAGCAATGTTTTCTTCCAAATTTGCTTTGCTGCACTGCATTCCTATAAAACATGAGTTATTGATTCCATTGGGTCACCACATTGCCAACAACCCGGATTCTCTAAAAAAAATTCAAATTTGAAGCATAAGGTAGAAATCCATGCATTACTCTCCACATAAACACTCTAACCTTATGTTGTGTATTCAATCCCCATACTCTCTCCCAGATCTCTTTATCTCTGTTTACACTGGACCCGCACTATCGGAATCAGTAGTTTGACCGACGAAAAATTTTCTTCGGCCTATTAGCAAAATTCGTCGGCTAAGATGTCGTCGGTAAAGACTCGTCGACTATGACTTTAGCCGACGAAATAAAAGTGGTCGTCGGCTATAGTGTCAAACTTAGCCGACGACATATTTTTCAATTATTCGTCGGCTAAAGTAAGACTTTGGCCGACGAAATACATTGTCGTCGGTCTCAACCTAAGACTTTGGCCCACGAATTATAAATATTTCGTCGGCCAATGTAAAACACTTTAGTAGACGACATCTACTATAAATCGTCGGCTAAATATTTTTAAAAATTAAAAATTAAAATAATATAGCCGACGAAATACAGTACATTTCGTCGGGTTAAATACAACTATAGCCGACAAAATTTACCATATTTAGTCGGCTAAACGTTGAAAAAATAAAATAAAAAATACTATAGCCGACGAATTATGGTAAATTTCGTCGGCTATAGTACTTTTTATACTAAAAAAACTACAAAATTTTGAAATTACCATCCAAGCAAGCTGTAAAAATTACACAAACAATTTCATATAACCAACAACATATACCATCAAAAGTAGTCTAAACGTTTTGCATTAAATTATTAATTTATAAGTTGTTCATAAACCTATAAAACTAAATAACATCTATATCATCTAAATCTATATCCGCGCCAGGAGGAGGTTGCTGTTGAGGAGGTTGTGGCGGTTGAGGTAAGGGAATAGGCGTAGGCATGGGCGGAGGCAGAAGTCCCTGAAGCTGGGCAGCTGAAAAATCTTGCAAGTACTGGAATATCTGTTGTTGCTGTGCTTGGTTGGTGGCATATACTGTCGCATTATACTCCTGTAAAGCGGCAGTATATGCTGTCTGGGCACCTTGTTGTTCCAGTAACATCTGAACTTCCGTCTCTAGCTGAGTCGTTCTGTTGCTGGTCGAGGTTGCCTTTTTTGAAATCCGGGAGTGGTCTTCAGTACCCCTTCTCCCTTATTTCCTAGACCCCGGCAGTAGAATTTATTTCCTCGCAGTAGGAATGATATGCCCATGATCCTCGCCCCAACCCTGAGATCCGAAGTGTCGATCCGAGACATGGCTTCGGACATGTCTTCCTCTTGCGTGTCTGGTCATGTCTCCCTCACTATAGCAGTCATCACCTCGTCACTAGCCTGCCTCACCCTCGCCTAATTGGATAGAAAAAAATAATTAATTAACATTTTGAAATATATATAAAAAATATAATTTACAAAATTTTAAAACGTAAAACGACTTACAATATCCTCCTAGGCGTCAGGATATGCCTTCTCGTACGTATAGACGTACCGGTTGACTTTTGGATGTTCCCTGGCCGCCTCATCCATCAACGATGTGAACGGTCTAGAACCGGCATGATGGTTCCTTGCGTTGCCAGTTCTGAGCGTTCGCCCAAGAAACTGCCTACAAAGGAAAAAAATAAAAAATTAGTAAAATATTTCAATACGTACTAATTAATAACAATATAAGAAATTATCATTTTTAATTACCTGTTTATGTGGGTTGTTGAATTCAGATATCAGAAGCCAACGCCACTCGTATTCCCTGAACTGGAATTCAAGGGGGCATGCGTAGTCCAGTGGGTCCATAACTCATTCTTCCACTCCTTGTACCTACAGATACGACAAAAAAATTATAAATATTATTAATTATACATAATTTTGTTTTTTCATTAACTTTGCAACGTACCTTCCCCCATGTATAACGTCCGCCCAGGTGTTCCTTAGGTGCTGGGGAACGTCAAACCACACCTGCATTAAAACGTTTATTAGTTTAGTTTTTCATAAATCCACAATGTAATAAATAATGTTAAATGTGAATTTTTGTACTTACCGACATTGAGTTGTGGACTATATCCTTAACTTCCTGTGGGACCTCGGCCCAGTCTGACCACAACATATGGATTCTATCCCTAATGAGCGCTCCCACGCGGCCGAAGTACATCCTCGTCTTCCCGCCCGAAACTACGTTCCCATCCCCGTCAGTATCGATGACGATCCTTCTTGAAGTACTCACTGTCTTCTTGAGAGCATTCCTTGTGACGGGACCTCTCTTCTTCCTTGTCGGCTTGGCTCCGACGGTGCCTATCATAAATTGATTATTAATAGATTATTCTTATTATGACATTATAAGAAAACAAATTATTTATATATCATTACCTGAGGGTGTTGGGGCGGAAGCGACGGATTCCGACTCTGTCGCCGATGATGATACCCTCGCAGAAATTAAATCTGTATCAAAAGACACGAACAGGTACGCCGCTGATGGGGTCACCTGCAGGGGCAGTGGATAAATCGGCGCCCCTGAGTCATCGACTGCCGGAAATGCCAGTATCAACCGCAGAAGGTAGAGAAGAGGCGGCGACATCTGTTCCCCATAAGACCCACCCTCCGAAACAGTAGGGCCCGGAGTCGGTGCCCTGTGTATCTCAGACATACGTGGTGCAGACACCTCCGCCTGAGTTAGAGGCCACAGCTGCCTCGAGGAGCGAGGGGCGTCCGGCTGCCTGGAGGAGCGAGGGGCATCCGGCTGCCTCGAGGAGCGAGGGGCGTCCGGCTGCCTGGAGGAATGTGTGGCCCCCAGCTGTCTCTGTGTCGGCTTCAGAAGAGACGCACGTCGAGCTGTCATTGGGCCCTGAAACGACGCCCGAGGGTTGCTAGACGTTCACTCAGACGATTCAGACCTTTGGCCCTTTGAACTCTTAGATTTACTAAACAAGTTTTTCATCTTGATTATTAAATAATTAGAATTTTTAATTTGTACAATTAATAACAATTACTATTTTAATAAAAAAATGTACCAAATTATAAAAAATTAACAACATTTATTAAATATATTTAATATACCAATTAATATTTTAATTTACCAAATTTATTAAATATACCAAATTAATAACAATTAATATTTTTATACTCAAATATATCAAATTAAAAAAAATTAACAACATTATCACAAATATATTAAATATACCAATTAATATTTTAAGATACCAAATTAATAACAATTAATATTTTTATACTCAAATATACCAAATTAAAAAAAATTAACAACATTATCACAAATATATTAAATATACCAATTAATATTTTAATATACCAAATTAACAACATTTATGCAATATTCACAATTTCAATAACAAATATACGAAATTAACCAAAATTTCATATAATTCAATATATTTTGTAGAATATGTGCTGATAGAGAATGAATAGAATCAATCTTATTATGAATAGGGATGAACTCTTTATATAGAGACTCACTCTAAGTACAATTGACCAATCCTACATGGATTGGGATAAGTCCAATCCTACATGGATTGGGATAAGTCTATAATGTAAACCTATTACAACTAGGGCACATGCATAAGGCCCATTGGGCTAAGCCCATATACACGGCATAAGACCAAGTGCACACACGCACATGTTATATGTCCTACAACACTCTCCCTTGTGCCGCGCGTCGAAATGTCAGATGGTGCTTACAATGTTGCCTCGTTAAAACCTTGCCAAGTAATAAAAACCTTGTGGGAAAAAACAACCTTGGTCGAAGGAAAAAGAGTACAACACACCATGCTTCTCGATCGAGAGCGTGGCTCCCCCTGATAAATAGCTCACTTAGGGAGGCTCGATAGTCGTCGCATTCCAATGCTCTTCACATGCTTCTCGAGAGTAGACTTTGGCAGAGATTTAGTAAACAGGTCCGCTACGTTTGCCTCTGAACTCACTTGATTAACTTGAATGTTGAGGAGGACTTGTTGTTGCTGATTATAGAAGAACTTTGGTGAGATGTGCTTCGTATGATCACCTTTGATGTAGCCTTGCCTCATTTGTTCAATACATGCGGCATTGTCTTCATAAATATAAGTTGGCTTGTCTGTGGTGGAGCTTAATCCACTAGTCCCTCTAATGTGTTCTATAACTGATCTAAGCCAAACACATTCGCGAACAGCTTCATGTAGCGCTATAATCTCTGCATGGTTAGAGGATGTCGCCACTAAGGTCTGCTTTGTGGACCTCCAAGATATCGTTGTATTCCCAATGGTGAAGACATAACCAGTTTGGGAGCGCCCCTTATGTGGATCTGATAAGTATCCAGCAACCGCGAAACCAACCAAGATATCATTAGGTGTTTCATTATAAGGGCAGCAAGCAGTGCCAAGTACATTGGGAGAGTAATGCTTCTCGGCATCTAAGTGTGCATGCATGCACAGCGCTCGGCAGTCATGAGCACAGCCCCTCTCGGCTGCTGCATCATGCTCGGCAGCATGTGCACCGTGCTCAGCAGTGTGCACGTAGTGCCCGGCAGCGTGCACACAGTGCCCGGCAGCTGCAGCGCAGCGCTCGGTGGCCAGCGTGCACCGCTCGGCAGGCAGCAGGCAGTGCCCAGCCGGCAGCGTGCACCGCTCGGCATGTTGTCGGCAGTGTCCAGCAGACAGCGTGCACAGCTTGGCATTCTGCATGCAGTGCTCGACAGTGTGCACCCAGTGCACAGCCGACAGCGTCTGGTGCTCGGCAGGGGCAGCACTGTGCTCGGCAGCGTGCACACAGCTCTCGGCAGCTGTGCACAGCGCACGGCAACAAGGTGCACCGTGCCCGGCAGCTTGGTTCCTTAAGTGACCAGCGCCTAGATTCTCAGAAACTCTGCACTCTTTTGCAGTCCATCTTGAATCCTTATATGGAAAGAACAGGCTCATGTCCATTGACCCTTTAAGGTATCGAAATATGTTCTTGACACTGGTCCAATGACGTTGCGTTGGCGCAGAGCTATGTCTAGCTAACAAGTTCACTGAGAAAGCAATGTCTGGCCGAGTGCACTGAGCCAAATATAGTAGCGCACCGATTGCACTAAGATATGGTACCTCGGCTCCAAGTACATCCTCGCCATCCTTTTTAGGACGGAATGGATCTCTCTTTACATCCAAACTCCGGACTACCATGGGGGTGCTAACTGGATGCATTTTATTCACATTGAAGCGCCTGAGCATCTTGTGAACATATGCACTCTGGTGTATTAAGATTCCAGAGGCTCGGTGCTCTAGCTCAATGCCTAGGCAAAATTGAGTCTTTCCCATATCCTTCATCTCAAACTCGGACTTCAGATGTGCCGCGGTCTCATTGATTTCATCAAGAGTCCCTATGATATTCATATCATCCACATAAACGGCGACTATCGCAAATCCGGAACTCGTTTTCCTTATGAACACGTAAGGGCGCAACTCATTGTTCTTATAACCCTTCCTAATCAAGTAGTCACTAAGACGGATATACCACATCCGCCCGGATTGTTTCAATCCGTATAGTGAGCGTTGCAACTTAATGCAGTACGCACTCCGTGGTTTAGAGTCACTTGACTTAGGCACCTGGAAACCATCAGGTAATTTCATATATATCTCTGAATCAAGATCCCCATAGAGATATGCTGTAACCACGTCCATGAGCTGCATGTCTAGTTTTTCAGATACTACCAAACTGACAAGGTAGTGGAAAGTGATTATGTCCATTATGGGAGAATATGTGTCCTCGTAGTCTATTCTAGGGCGTTGTGAGAAACCTTGCTGCACAAGGCGAGCTTTATACCTTAGTATCTCGTTCTTCTCATTACGCTTTCTAACAAAGACTCATTTATGTCCCACAGGCTTTACACTTTGCGGCGTTAGCATAACCGGTCCAAACACCTGTCGCTTTGTTAGGGAATTCAATTCCTCCTGGATAGCAACTTTTCATTTAGGCCAATCCGCTCTACGTTCACATTCATTGACGGAGCGTGGTTTGATATAATCGTGTTCAATTATCTCAAGAGCCATGGCATAAGCAAATACATTATCGATATGCATGGATGATCGGTCCTGCAATGATACTGTGTTCTCATAACACATCGAGATTTCCATGTTCTCGATTACCGATTCAGGTCCCGGAGCGTCCCCCAAGCATACCGACATCGTTTCTAGGACATAGGTGTAATCAGAGACAATCTCGTGAGAAGGATTCTCAGTATCGATGAGTAAGGGATTGGATTGTGCCACAGGAACCCTTTTCTTCCTGGGCTGCACATCTTTCGAACCAAGTGGCCTCCCCCTCTTCATTTTAGGAGCCACGGCATCCACCCGTCCACTAGGGTCGGCAGCGCCCATACTAGGGGCAGCGGTTCTCGGACCCAGGGTGTCTATGCCCATCTTTGGGACTTCTAGCCTTGCAGGGACATTAGCAGCTGGTATATCCGATCTCGTGACCTTAGCAATCTCAGCAAATGAGTCGGGCATCGAATCCGCCACTTGCTGGAGCTCAAGGATTCGCCTCACTTCCTTCTCGGCATGAGAAGTGCGGGGATCATAATGAGCAAGCGTTGGAACTCACGGTTGACTTATTAGCTTCTCCAAGATGCACTTAGAATCGCACTCATTAGAGGTTACACAGAGGAACTCACGTCCATTCTCACAATGCGTCTCTAAGTGGAAACCATTGGCGCGGATGTCCTTGAAACTCAGTAGTGTTTGAAGGCCCTTAGGGGCATACAAGGCATCGGAAACAATGATCAAGGTTCCATTCGGCAGCAGGAACCTAGCAGGTTCATGCCCTTGAATGACAGGAGATGAACCAATCAAAGTTTTCACGGAAGTTTGACACGGCGTTTGCTCTGTAAAGAGCAGCCGATTCCTCAGGATCGTGTGGGTCGTCCCACTGTCTGCAAGGCACTCGATTTCTCCACGTGACATACCTATCAAACAAGGTTGATCAGTGAGAAAAAGATATAAGATCGAAGGCAACAATCGAAGGCAACGGTGTGCTTTGCAGAATTCCTGGCAGCCTGACCTTTGCTCACAAAAATGGTCATAACTCCTTCGTTAGGATGGATATGAACAAACCGCATAAACCGTTAGAAACTAGACAGACGTAGCTTTCCAGTGATATGTGGTTTGCATTCTAGTTCATCAGGAGCTGTTCACAAAGCTCTTCGGAAGTTACTATACCGAAAGTGGCAGATTCACTGTTTTTGTTTTTGAATGCCCTGAATTGTAGCTTGCTCGTATGCCAATGCCACAGGCCCTTGGCAATGTTCGGCAGCGTATTGCATCTAAATATATGTTATTGCACTAAGCATTTGGCAACTTGGTAGTGCATGAGGAGCCACACACATGCCAGTGCACAGAGCACTAGGCAATTGTCGTTGGCTGCACACTCTTTGGCGCCCATGGCACACGATATGGGGCCTTAAGGAGGGGGCTCGGCAGCTCATCACTAGTGCACGGTATGAGGTGCACAGAGCTTCGGCAAATGCCACCCAGAGCTCGGCCCTAGTGCCCGGTGCTTGGCAGTCGGTGTCCTATGCACGGCCTCGAGTGTTCTGTGCTATGTAGCTCACTTAATGCTTGTCCTTGATGTAAGTGCTCATCAATTGGTGATCAGTGAACAGGCCCTTGTGTTCAATGCTAACATCTAGTGCTTAGTGCTCAACACTTAATACACAGTGCACGACAGTTCATGTATAGGACACACAAAACTTGTCAACATCTGGCACAAAAGTGGTGGCATTCCTCACACAAAAATGAAGCAATTGGCATACATGGGCGGCAATTGACACACAATTGGGGCAAAAAACAATTTAGGGGAAGTAGGTAGCGTACAGAGTAGCAACAGGCATGTTGGGCGGCAACAGGCACGTGACTGTCGGCAGCCGGCAGCCAGGTGCACGTGTGCTCGGCAGCAGTGCACAGCAGCTCGGCAACCATGCCGGCAGCGTGTGTAGCGCACGCAGCTCCTAGGCAGCGCTCAATAGCTGCTTGCCTTAGGCTCAAAACAGTGTTGTCTAGCTTCTAAACTCCATTAGAGAGTTTTAGAGCAGCATACAATGGTCAAGTGCATCGGATATTGTCAAGTGTTTGTATAAACATATCGAACACAATAGTTAAGAACATCGAATTTATTACACGCATAATGGTTTACAACCAAAGGTCTTAAGAACAATCGAACTAATCATGGCATAAATATGTCTTATTACATATGCTTGAAAGGAAAAACAACAAACATGGAGGTAAAACAAACAAGAGCTCAACAACTTTTAAAAGTCGGGTGCATCTAAGTCGGTTTGTTCCCGAAAATCCTCAACCATAAGGTTGGCATTCGGCACTTTGTCCACTTCCACAGTGACATGACTCTCCACAGTTTTCTTATATTTCTTGTACGCAGCAATTATGTTGGCAGGTGCTCGTCATTGCCTCATCCAGTGGTCTTGTGACCCACAACGATAGCATATATTTGCCTTAGCATTTTTCTTGGTGAATTTCTGAACCGACTTGGGAGCTCGGCCCCTAGGGGTGGGTGCATCATCCTTCTTCCGGATATTAGGTCAGCCCTTAGAGCGTTTAAAACCTCTAGTGCCTCTCCTAGTCCGGGTGCCTTGACCAGACCCATGCTCACGGTGATATGGTTCATAATGATCTCGTGCTCTCTGTTTCATGACTTTCCCGCCTCTGGCACTGTTGTAATTAGTCTCTGGAACAACGAGAGTCCCAACAGGCCGAGCACTGTTTTTAGTCAAGATCTTACAATCCTTTTCCTCAGTTAGCAATAACGTCATAAGAGAGTCAAACGTTGGAGTAAGACCACTCTTATAGTCATGCCTATACTGTTTCATCAAAGTAGATGATGACCTGGGAAAAGTGAGCAATGTTTTCTCTATGAGATCATCCTCAGACTTCTCAACTCCACAAAAATGCAGACGAGCACGTAGTGCAAGCATGTCTGTCTGGTACTCCTCTACAGATTTGTAATCCATTAGCCTGATGGAAGCCCATTCAGCCTGCAGCTCCGGTAGAAGTGCAACATGAACATTACCAAATCTTGTCACGAGCTTGTTCCATAGCTCCAGCGGATCGGCTACTTGCTGGTATTGTCACCTTAATGTGGAATCCAAGTGCCGACGGATAAACATAAGCGCCTTGGACTTTGTTTTTTCGTCCGGCAACTCTACATCCTCTGCAAGGGGTTCGGTGGGAGGATCGATGGTGGAGATATAGTCCTTGCCAATAAAAGTCTGCCTCATGTCGAGGACCCAGCGGTGATACTCACGGCCTTGGGCGTCCAGGGGATCAAACTGCAAGTGTTTGTCCATTGACTCTGCATACAAGAATTCAAGCAATTAGTTCGAGACCAATTGGATTCGATGCTTAATTCTTAAATCAAACAGTCATGGATACCACACCATGCTGACCTAGAGAGGATATATAATGCATATGTACATATTTGCAGCCGCGTGCACGTGCCAAGGCCCAGCCTCGACAGCAGTGCTCGGCAGGTGCACAGTAGGTGCACGTGTGGTGCCCGGTGGCAGCGTGCGCGTGCACAGGGCCATTCCCCGGCAGCAGCGCTCGGTAGCAGCCTAACCGGTGCACATATGGTGCCTGACAGCAGTGCACGTGCACAGGGCCAATCCCCGGTAGCAGGGCACGTCAGTACACACGCACATGTTATATGTCCTACAACAATATATACATCAATAATTGAAAATAATTATATAATTCAACATATACATAGAATCGCATACCTTAATTGCTTGGGAGGGGACAGTGGCTGTGGGAGGCTGAGTGGAGGCCGAGAGGAGATAAAAAACCAAAGAAAGCTGAGAGGAGAGGGAGAAATGCAGTGGAGGCCGAGAGGGAGAGGAGAAACTGCTAGGGTTCACATATATAGAAAGAATTCTAGCCGACGAGATAAAAAATTAGTCAGCTAATACTATGTGTTTCGTCGGCTATAATCCCACTTTAGCCGACGAATTTAAAAAAATTCGTCAAAAATTCGTCGGCTAAAGCTATATGTTTCGTCGACAATAGTTCCACTTTAGCCGACGAATTAAAAAAATTCGTCGGCTAGTTACAATACTATAGCCGATGAATTTACTAATATTTCGTCGGCTATAGTACTTTTTATACCAATTTATTAAATTTATGTCCAATTTATATGTTTAATCTTGTGAAACTAAAATCCGACCGTCAGATATCATCATTATGTTGAAACATGTGTGTGGGTAAATTTTCAGCTTGATCCGACAAACTTAAAGACTCGATCCGGACGGTCAATCCAGTTAGTCAAACCCTTAAACGCAAAGAAACGGTAATTTGACCGTCTAAATTACGTATTTTGTCCGGACCTTCAACTACAAATAGTTTCAAATCGATGAGACGCAATTAGTGGTATAAAAATTACAAGAAAAATAACCATCGGAGATAGGGCATCCTCTAGGGAGAAAGAATGAAAAAATGCATTGACCGCAACTATTGGCACCGAAACTTATCGGAATTACGTGATTTTTAAACCGTAGACATATTTCATCATTCCGGTCATAACTTATTTCACGACTTTTTTTTGAAGCTTCTAAGTATAGTTTGTTTTTGAAACGGAACATTTAACACTTGGTAAATTAGTTATACAACATTAGTAGGCATATTTTGATTGTGATGATCAATCTTGTGAAACTAAAATCCGACCGTCAGATATCATCGTTATGTTGAAACATGTTTTGGGTAAATTTTCAGCTTGATCCGACAAACTTAAGGACTCGATCCGGACGGTCAATCCCGTTAGTCAAACCCCTAAACACAAAGAAACGGTAATTTGACTGTCTAAATTACATATTCTGTCCGGACCTTCAACTACAAATAGGTTTAAATCGATGAGATGCAACCAGTGGTATAAATTATTATTTTATTTATTTAACTTTAGCCGACGAATACCCTAATTTTCGTCGGCTATAGTATAGGGTTTAGGGTTTACAGTTTAGCCGACGGAAAATTAGGGTATTCGTCGGCCAAGATAGTTTTAGCCGACGAAATACATCCAAACTGTTATGTCGCCCTTTTCTATGCGTATAAGATGATATTAGGGTTGGAGAATCGTCAATTTTCTTCCATGGGCTTGCCAAGATAGTTTGGGCCTTGAAATTGAAGTTTCGGTCCACTAACAAATTTTCTGCAGACGTGACCTTCGAGCACTCAAATGATCATAACTTTTTTCTAGGAAATAGGTATTGATGATCTGCAAAAAGTTCTGGAAAGTAAACTCTTCAAGATTTCCGTTGATATAAAATTCATCTCCTAAATCATTGTGAGCTGATCACAATCTTCTGTCGAAGTTATATAATAATTTCTGGCAACTCTTCATAATCTTTTCCCTGCATCTTTTTCCTTCTAGATTTCTCCTATGTTGCTTCATAATTCCCTTCTTTGCTCAGGAACACCTAAAACATATAATGAACTAAATCAAGGGGGAAACACAATAAACTAACAAAGTAAAGAGTAAAATAACTATTATAACATTGCATATTTATGGTCCTATCAAATACCCTCACACTTAAGCTTTGCTAGTCCCTAGCAAACACAAAGACTAACTAAACATTTGACACAGACCTATTGTCTTCCAAACATCTTTGAAAACTTATAATTCCCACAATGGTCAACAACAACTCATGTCATCATGTATCAAAACGCCCAATTTCACTTAAGAGTTAATTTATTTTAACGACCTTGATGCTCAAATTATTATGCAGGGATGATCAAATCAATGCAACAAGTAAGAACCAATTTATTCGTGGGTCAACAAGGGATGCCTCAACGTCAAATCCAATTCATAAAGAGAGATCTCTAAACTGACTACACTAGTGTACATGAGGACGTAGGAAGATGAGTTTATCGAACCACATTTTGTTGATAAATAGACAAAGTTGATTGACCTAAATGGGAAGATGAGTCCCAGATAGGTCCTTGGGCAGCTGTTGTCGACACCGTAAGTATAAACCCTATCAAATAAACCTTTTGTGAGTTAACGTAATGAGAACTAGAGTCTTAGACTTCCTTATGAGGCAAGGTTTCTCACAACACGCATTGGGATTGACTATGATGAAAGAAGTATTCTCATAATGGATGTTATTACACTCCACTACCTTGTAAGTTTAGTAGTTCCTCGAGAACTGAACATGCAGCCCTATGAATATGATCATAGTAACGTCTCTGTGGGATCTGAGATATGCATAAAGATCTTAAACAAACTTCATAAGCCCAAATCAAGTGGAGCTTGCATTAACCAAGAGTTTTGGACGCATACTACATGACTCCTTGATTTGGGATGTGATATGTTGAATAATGCCATTGCGTATTGATTTCGGATGATCACAGTATGTGTTGAACATCCGATGTTGGAATGAAAAATATCTTTAAAAAGACACAATCTCATATTGAAGTCTATGGATTCTGTATTGTTGATGTATTTCCATAAATTGGCTTAGGTCCTTTAAAGAAGAGTTGAACCTTCATATACTCTCATGATTAGTCAAGTTTTTTACTCCAAGAGAGAGTGATCCATTTAATCAAAAGAAAGACTTGACCTCTCATTCATTAAAAAGCTAAGTAGCTTTGCACCCAAACAATGTCAATGATATGACGAAGGACATCACTTGAATACTCAGAGTATATGACATATTCAATATCTATGGGATGAGAGAACGATTGTTTCCTATGTCATCGCTAGCCATGCAAGAATCAAGATGCATCAGAAGCGGAATCAGGACCGAGACACCGGTAAGTTTAGAAGCCGAGCTGCTGGATATATAGCACATAGCTGCCATGCGCTGCCGAGAGCTGTGGACGAGCTACAAGGCGCTGTGTAGCCTCTGCCGATCAAGACATGTTGTCAGCCGAGCGCTGTGCACCCAGCTGCCGAGTAAATTATGATCATAAACTTTCACACTTGTGCAATAGAGGGATACAGATCCTCTCCTTGGAGAAAAAAGAAACAAATGACATCACTCTTTGTTTCATAATAGAAGGTTAATGAGCAAGTTACATGAATTTAGATGGAGATACAATGATTTTTTGAAAGACTTTCATCTCAGTTATTACTATTTCGATTGATATATAATGATTTTTAGGAAGATTTCAATCTTAATTATTACTATATTTATGTTTGACGTGATTAAAATGAGCGTAAATTATGATTATAATTGTTCACACCCGCACAGTACATCACCAAAAAATGTGTTGACACTAAACACCTTTCTGTTCTGTAATGATCAGATTGGTTATCACCCCTTCATTGTCAACCTCATAGCCCATGCTAATCAAACCAATTTAACTCTAAAACAAATTAATTAATTAATTTTCATAGAAAAAAAGGCCGTTCGATTTCACCAACCAAATAAAAAGGGGAATATTAAAAAGAGCGTTGTGCACGCCAACTGTCGAGCGTTATGCACCAATTGCCGAGCGTTGTACACCCACCTGCCGAGCACTGTGCACTTTAGCTGTCGAGTGCTGTGCACGCTTGCTGCCGAGCGTTGTGCACTCCTGCTGTCGAGCGCTGTGCACGCCAGTTGCCAGACACCGTGTACATAGCAGTTGAGCACTGAGCTAAATGCCACATTTGAGACATGTTAAAAGAGCATACATATGCCAGGTTGTCAAAACAGCTCCGTGGTTACTAAGGATCCAGAAACGCCCTATGATTGATCTTAAGATCAGAGGGAAATGCAGATTTGAAAGAAAGTCTAGCATACACATATCCTCATCAAAAGGGTGTGATTGTTTGTGTCAACCATGTTGCACTCTTTTTCCCTTAGTCTAAGCTTTTTGTCCCACTTGATTTTTGCTTGGCAACGTTTTTAACGAGGCAACATTGCATGCACCATGCAAAGACCATTGATCCCCATTTACGGTTGATCATGACAGACTTGTTCAAGTCTTGGCTCACACCTATTCTTGAGAAATATGTTGGAATGCACCATGCTTCAGGAAAATTCTATTGAAGCACACATCAGGGGAGCATCACATGGCGAGTTCTCAATGGAGTGGTTGATGCATTGTACTCTTTTATCCTTCGACTAAGGTTTAGTTTTCCCACAGGGATTTTGTTACTTGGCAAGGTTTTGATGAGGCAATACCATAAACACCATTCCTACATGAAGACAAGCGACACAAAAGGGGGTGTTATAAGATATTTGATATGTATGTGTGTCTTGATACATACCTTGTATACAAACTTTATGTAGTAATCTATGTTATAATAGGGTTTTACACATATCCATGTAATAGCCCAAGATGCTCATGTATATAAAGAGCTTCATTCTATCAATAAGATGAGGATAATTCATTCACCTACGACAATAACTCATTTAAAGTAATAATTTTACTTCGCATCCTATATTCAAAAAGGGTTAAAAATGACAACCGATAAAAAAAGGGAAAAGTAAAAAAAGTAGAGAAAGGGATGAGCGTAATCCTAAACCTAGAAGAACCCTGGTAGTCTTTCTGATATATATCTCTGGGCTGCCGCAAAATCGAGAGGGACACAGAGAGAAAGAGATGGCAGAGCACGACCTAACCCCGCGCATCGCGCCGAACCTTGACCGGCATCTTGTGTTCCCGCTGATGGAGTTTCTTCAGGAGAGGCAGCTCTACCCGGACGAGCAGATCCTCAAGTGCAAGATCGACCTCCTCAACGGGACCAACATGGTCGACTACGCCATGGACATCTACAAGTCCCTCTATCACACCGATGACGTCCCCCAGGGTATCATTCATGTTCTGTGTTGATTATGATATGTATGTGTTCGAGTTCATTGGATTGATAGATTGCTTTGGATTAGGAATGGTGGAGCAGCGCTCTGAGGTGGTGGCCCGGCTCAAGGGTCTAGAGGAGTCGGCGGCGCCTCTCGTCAACTTCTTGCAGAACGCCTCCGCCGTTCAGGAGCTCCGGGCTGACAAACAGTACAACCTCCAGATGCTCAATGAGCGTTACCAGGTCTGTGTTTTTATTCTGTTTCAAACTCTAGTTTCGAAATCATTAGCCAATTGTATTGTTTTATTATCAGATTGGTCCGGACCAGATCGAGGCATTGTATCAGTATGCCAAATTTCAGTTTGAGTGCGGTAACTACTCTGGCGCCGCTGATTATCTGTATCAGTACAGGGCTTTATGCACCAACAGCGAGAGGAGTCTCAGTGCTTTGTGGGGAAAGCTGGCTGCAGAGATACTGATGCAAAACTGGGATATTGCTCTTGAGGAGCTTAACCGCCTCAAGGAAATTATTGATTCCAAGGTTTGTCTTCATCTTTCAATAATGCAATGAGATATGTGTATTGAAGCAACCCAAGGTGACGCTTTTTGTTGCAGAATTTCAGTTCGCCCATGAATCAGGTGCAAAGCAGAATATGGTTGATGCATTGGAGTCTCTTCATATTCTTTAACAATGACAATGGAAGAACTCAAATCATTGACCTGTTTAATCAGGACAAGTACGTAATCTGTTTTCATCTAATTTTCTTTTTGGCTCGTACTAGACTCTGCTTGAACTACACTGCTAAAGAAAGACATTTGTTTCCATCCCTTTTCACCGCTGAAAGTTTAAGATTGTCGTATCAATACTATTATATTAAGAATGTGAACGAAATATCAACTTGGTTCCCAACTATATATTTTCTCATCTTTGTTCTCAATACTTGTTTGCTGCTACTGTTGGTATATTATGGTTCTGTTGTTTATCTGGCAAATTCGATAGGCTTTTCTTTTGCTCGTCAATGAAAAGTAGCTTTGATAGTTTTCATAAGTAGTGTCTGCATGTTTGTCTGAAGACCATTTTTGGTTTAGCGCGTGCTCATCTCATGTTTAAAGCTGTATAAATGTGCTGTCTCTTCTCCCCCTTTGTGAAAATTGGTTTTGGTGAGCATCTAGTGACTTGAATTTTATTATATCGTAATGAAATGTTTTGACATGCAGGTATTTGAATGCCATCCAAACCAATGCTCCCCATCTCATTCGTTACTTGGCCACCGCATTCATTGTCAATAAGAGAAGGAGACCTCAATTCAAGGATTTTATAAATGTCATTCAGCAGGAGCAGCATTCTTACAAAGATCCTATCACTGAGTTTTTGACATGTGTTTTTGTTAATTATGACTTTGATGGAGCACAAAAGAAGATGTGGGAGTGTCAGGAAGTAAGTAGACTGCCATGCTTGCTCAAAATCTGTGATAATGTTCCAGTTGACAATCAAGCGATAATGTCGTTGGTGTGGCAATGCAGGTGATATTGAATGATCCCTTTCTTGGAAAGCGAGTTGAAGAAGGCAATTTCACCTCTGTACCATTGAGGGATGAATTCCTTGAAAATGCTCGTCTATTTATCTTTGAGACTTACTGCCGCATACATCAGCGTATTGACATGGGGTTAGTATTTTTTTGATGAATTAGTTTTCTAATCATTACACTATGATACATCATGAGAAGTGACGTGTGATGACTAAATTACACTCTATGATACATCGAAGTTAGCAATATTTCTTTCTCTTTAGTCCCCATCCCCCCCAGAATTTGTTCATGGCATTTTTCTTATATGTATGATCTTGATCTGGAACTTGGGCAAAAGAGTGTGAATGTGGGGTTGTAATTTTATTGTCAAATGCAATTTCTTAGATCTGGTTCCTGGCTATAATGAGCATATTAGGAGTCAAGTATTTTCAATAAGTTCTCTCTGCACATGATTTCTTACCCTCACTGTTATTTGTTTTCTTTCTTACGAGTGTCAATAGAAAATAATCTTCATTTCTATAATTCTGTTCTTGTTTGGCAGAGTGCTTGCTGAAAAATTGAATTTGAATTATGAGGAGGCTGAGAGATGGATTGTGAATCTTATTCGGAGCTCAAAGCTTGATGCAAAGATCGACTCGCAGTCGGGAACTGTTATCATGGAACCTAACCTTCCTAATGTGTAAGTTCATTGATATAGATTTTTTCCACTTGTCAAATACTGCTACTGTCTTAAAAAATTACTGCTACTGTTTGTTTAGGACTTATTTTTTGTTTTCCTACACTGATTTCCAGGTATGAGCAACTGATAGACCACACTAAGGCATTATCTGGGCGTACTTACAAGTTAGTTAGTCAGATTAGGGAACATGCTCAGACACAGGCTGCACGTTAAGTTTGGTGTTCAATTTCTTCAGTTATTTCACCGTCATTTTCCTGATCTAGACTGAGATTTGAATTTGTAGGGTTTATTCACTTGTAAGTGGAAAGGGTAAGAAGTTTTCATTAGAGTAACATGACGTTTGTCGGATCAAACTGCAATTTACTTTCCGAATTGATTTGCTTCTGTACTTTTGGAGCTGCGTATGGAAATTCTTTTCTTGTTTTTCATTTTTAGTAATGCAATTACAAAGTCACATAACTCCAATGCATGATAGGACATAAATTTAGACTGCATCTAGGCAAGCAGCCTGCACTAGTTCCAAATTGTCTGTAAAGTTGCACCATTTCCCTGGCCACCAACTGGACTGGTATGCCGGGGAGACAAGGGAACGAGTTGAGGCGGGGAACAGTGCTAGGAGATAGACTTAATATTAACCTACTGTTCTCAATGCCAATACTCCGATCTGTAAATCTATAACCCTTTTGTCAATTCCCTCTATAATGATGGATGATAGTTGACAAATGTTCCTTGATCCAGTCTCAACTATATCATTTTCATGATATTTTTCATGATATTGAGCACTCTAATGTATTGAACGAGGAAACTTCCCTTCAAGGGTCATAATACGACCCCATAATGGTCAATTATTACTTTAGTGTCTCAAATGGCCAGATTGGATGCATTTCTCTATCTGCCTTCCTCGCTCCTCCCCGTCGACATCGTCAACAACCGCCTCCTCGTCACCGTCCAAGAAGTCTCGTCGCTCCCTCCCTTCAGCACCCTCGTCGCCTACGACCTCCTCATCCTCATCACTACCATCTCTGACGACTGACGATCTGTCTCTCCTCTTTCTCCTCATCTAGATCCAGCCATCTCAAACCTCTCACCTCTGCTCTCTCCCTTTGCCGCTCTCTGTCGATGTACGAAAATGGCGACCTCGACAACGATGTGCCTCAACAACGCTACCACCATTAGAGCATCCTCACCTCTGCTAACAGCGCCTCATCTCTGCTGAAGATCTCCACCTCCTCCACCACTTCGATCTTGAAGATGACAGCTCGTCAACATCTGATCTCTCATCTCAATCTTTCAATTTTATTAGGGGTAGTAAAGTTAGCAGTGCAATATAAATGTGATTTAGAGGTTCAGTGAGAATTTATTAGGGGGTAGTAAAGTTGGTTGTGCAATAGGAATGCAATTTAGGGATTCAGTGAGACTTTATTAGGGGGTAATAAAGTTGGTTGTGCAATATGAATGCGATTTAGGGGTTCAGTGAGACTTTATTAGGGGTAATAAAGTTGGATGTGACAATATAAACGTGGTTTAGGGGTTCAATGAGAGTTTATTAGGGGGTAATAAACTTGATTTCAGATTCCGGCGAGATTTCGGTGACTGGAGCCAGTGAGATGTCGGTCATGTCTCTTCTCTCTGCCATTTTTTTTCTAAGTATGTTTTAATGGGTGATGGTAGAATGAGTATTGAAATATTATAGGTTGTTTAGAGTTGTTATGAGTTTTGTTAGAATGGTCACAAATTTAACAAAAAAGTTGAAATGATCGGTGTTTTCAAAAAACTGTTGAAATGAAGAATGAGGTCTAAAAATTTATATTTAATGGATATTTTCTTATAATATTACTCATATTCGAGTTTTAGGGTATACTACCAATTTAGAGTTGGCATTACATGCCCATTTGCATCTTCCACTACCGTAAACCTTCCCTTGCCACCAAAAATTTTATCTGCATGTAAATGAGTAGATACCCTCGGCATGCATGCAGTTCCTTGGTTCTATACAAAATTTGATAGAAGTCCCCACATTTTCTCTTTTATAAGTCCATCCAACATTTTTTGTTCATGTATCACCCAAGCCTATCAGATTTTTTTAGTTTGTACACACGTCCTCTCTCTCTAAACAAAAAACGATTTCTCTCTCTCATAACCAGATCTGGACTTGGTCGAAGGATTCGGCAAACGTTACAGTGAAGGACTTGGTAGCGTCATAGTTGGAGGACTCGACGATCGCATTCAATGTCATCGGACCGACACCATCTTTTTCGCCGCTAACTCTCCTCGACGCCGCCGTCTCTATTAAGACCGCTCCTGCGTCAATCGATGAAGTTCACAGATGTAGGTTTCCTCTGCCGCATTAATGAGGACTATGTCGAGGAAGTTAAAGATTGTTGAAACAGATCAAACTCCAATTGAGAATTACAAGATCACATCAACAGATCGACAAGTACTAGATATGGAATTTGGTGGTGATTGTTCAAGTAAGATGTGATTGTAATTTGGCGGGAATTTGTTTCTTTGGTTTTGAGGAACGGTACAAAAAGATTAGGCTGCTGTTTTTGTGTTGATGTTGCTCTTCGTGTAAGAAGATGATCAAAAAGAAAAGGTAGATGATCGGAGTGTCTCTAGATCGAGCGAAATTGATCGGCATATCTCTAGATCAAGATGAGGTTTTATGAGTAAAAAGGTTTTATGAGAGAAAATGTTTCAAAAATGACTTCTATTTAATTGGCCCCAGCTCTAATGTTCTATGCTATGTCATTATAACTTCCGCATGCAGGTTCAAGAGCCTCATTTACACTCTTCTTTGATCTCTTTGGCCTCTTGGGTCTTGTATCTTGTGGATCAGTATTTTTTAAGGAATCCTCCAATTCATAGCCGTCTGGCTCATCCATACTTTTCGGCCTCCGAGTATGCTTGTCAGGCACAGTTTTCCTCTGCACATATGCTGTTATCATAAGCACAACTGATAGAAACTATAAAGCAACAGTTGTAGCACTTCTATATCACCAGTTAGCGATATAAGCATGACTACAACAGTAAAATGTAGAATGACTTTGGTACCTTTTTATTATTGGATTTTGATCTTTCGACATCTGGAGATTCCTCATTTCCAGTACCTTGTGATGCAGCAGGGTTTGTTAATGCTTTGAAAGGTCTTCACATTTCAACTCATTAAAAGGAACATAATCTAAGATATTATAACTTTTTCAAGTAGCTTTACAATCGTTAAAATATAATTAATGGAGGAACAAAAAGATCAAACCTTCTTAAGAATTTACTGAAGCATTATAGCACAGATTAAAAACTTATGTACTGATACGATGGATCCAAATTAGTCTGGAAACTATGACCCAAATTGATCTAGACTCCAAAACAATGGTTCCCAAACCCACACTCAGCAGCAGCTAGCTAAACCTAGAAAGTACTTGAAAACACACAAATACACAGCAGCACAATCAATAGATAAGATGCTGGTCATTCCAGGTATTGAATGATCAAATAGAATTCTGTGTGCATACGAGGGAAAAAGGGTCTGGATTATAGTTCTGTTGTTTATTTTGGATAGGTGTACCAGTAAACAGCAAACGATTAAAGCTGAGCAGTGTCTTCCACCTTATACTGAAATAAAAATATCCAGATAGGGATGAGATAGGAACAAATATGAATTTAACTGAGAAAAATAAATGAAAAAAATAATAAAAAATATTGTTGTGTTACTGTTACATAATATTGTAATGTAAGACCGAATGAGCAGTTTCAAACGCCTTACAGTAATTCATAAAGCAAAATTTTAGACCGAACCTGTTTGAACTTTTGATAGCTTGCGCTTCATCTAATACCATATATTGCCATTTCACACGCCGGAAACACTTCTCATCAGCCACTAGCAACTGGTAGCTAGTAATGAGAATGTGAAACCCAGCATCCCTGACAAGGTTTAATTTAAATTACAATATAGTGATATACCAAGATAAACTGGAAAAACAATCTCATATTTTGCATTTTTTTTCTGCATGATTCTCTTCATAAAAACATTTCATCCTTCTGCAACTCCGGTACTGCAGAATTCAACCTTTGGTTGCTGAGTTTTACAGACTTAGGCACCGCTTTGAGCCTTTTGTAACCGATAATACCAATAAGCAATCAGACCCTTGGTTAGACCTCATACAATTTCTGAAGTATTCCGCATACCAAGTTTATATTTGTCAACTGTAATACCTAAATTTTGCATAATCCCCAGTCAAAAAGTGCAGTAGTGCACTACCCAAATTGCCAATTGCCTTCACTCAAAGTTGAATGAAAAATTAGTGTGACTTCTCCTATGTGAAGGATGACTTGGTCCCTTTCTCTGTCTAATGAAGTATCAACTCTAGAGACTCAGCTTTAATGCAGCAAAGAGAGGTTCAACAACTCTAAGGGAAAGTAAGAAGAGCGGTGAGTGATGGAGGAAGAACAATGAGAAAGAGAGAGGAAGATAACGATGAGCTAGTTCTACTGAGCCCTGATTCAGAATGGCAGAAAGAGAAAAATTGGAAAAAAACAAACAAGTTCTTATTTAAGTATCCCTTTTCCACATCCTTAGCTTGGGAAGCACATCATTCATTTAGCACCACAATGAGAACGAGGGAGGAAGAGGTGAGCGAGCTACAAGCACTAATGAGTGATGGTCTAGAGAGGGACAGAGAAATGGGAGAAAAAAAAAGTTCTTATCTAAGGATCCCTTTTCCACATCCTTAGTTTAGGCAACACATCATTCATTTAGTACCAGGTCCTACCAAAAAACCCAATAATTCCTATTTAACACAGTTCCAACTAAAACCCTGTACCAATGAGACCCTTAATGTACTACAGAGTTTGCATTCACTCCATCTCTTTCTCATCTAAGTAATTGACATTTGTAATTTTATAGAGGTTGTTGTATGTGTGAACTCTTCTACAAAATTTTCCCATTTATAATTTTATGGAGGTAAGAGCTTATGTTTCATCTCTGCAGAAACAATGAACACAATGACTCTTCCCCTTGTCTTCCCCCTTGTCAAATCTTCTTTCCACCGTCATTGCTCCTAACGTTCCATAAATTTGTATTCCTATAATCAAGTATCATAGCTGAGACTCCTTTTTCATAAGAACATATGAGTATTAATTAAGCAAATAGTGGTTACGGTTAAATTTTCAAAATACCAAATAATGCCCTTCATGGATTAAACTTTAAATAATAGAACTTAGGAACCAAATAATGCCCTCTATGTATTTTTCTATATAAAAGGGCTTCATTCTATCAATAAGAGAATGAGAATTCAGTTCTCCTAGAACACGTTATCAGACACTTAGCTATAACCCTAAAAAGAGCAAGTATGCACCACAGAAAAAGAGAAATTTTTTTGTCGCGCGTACGTTTGTGCACTGTCGCTGGGCACCACCGCGCACCACTGCTGCGCACCTTCTGAGCACCACCGCCGCTGGGCACCACCGGGCACCACTGCTGCTCACCTTCTAGGCACCACCGCGCACCTTCTGGGCACCGCTGCGCACCCCCTGTGCACCTGCGCACCAAGAAACCTTAAAATCTGCCCCAGGGTTCACAAGCCTTAAAATGTATACTGTGGTGATCATGTTTTTTAAATATAGTGGTAATTATCTATCTATGAAAATAAAAAATATTAACAAAATCAAAATTTTAGATTTAAAAGTGAAATTGTCAAGATTTTTATAACTGACGAGCTTTATAAGAGCATATGCAGCAGGATAATAAAATCATGTCAATTTGGCAACAAATTGACAAATTGATGGAGAAAAGGCATGCAATGGTTGAAAAGGAAGGAGAAAATCAATCACCGAGCCCATCCAAAATCAATCAATCACGCAGGCAATCATAGATTGCGTCTCTGATGGAGAAACAATCTGCAGGACCCACACACGTGGGTGCCTGCTAGCCATAATTTTTTTATTTCTTACGCGTGTAATACACGCTCGCAATAAAAAAAACTGTCTGCACTGCAAAGCCGTTAGACATCCACACGCTACCACGTGGTAGCTTGTTTGGTTCAACAGCCCTTTGAGCCGCAACGGTCATTTAAAAAAAACCACCGAAAACTATACAAAATGGTCATATTTTTCCCTATAAATATCTTCTTCTCTTCTTTACAATTTGTACCACTTCTCATCTCCTACTATCTTCCCTATAAATACCTTCTTCTCTTCTTTATAGTTTGCACCACTTCTTTACAATTTCTTTGTGTTCTTTCCAAACAGCTACTTAGCTTCCCTCCGAAGATTTATAATTGTGTGTTTCTTGGGTACGAAAATCCACTTCTGACATCTTCGGCCGATATCAATGCAAAGATAATTTGTGACCAAAAGTTCATGACAATTATTGCAAAAATTGGTGTGACAATCCTGAAGATCCTACACAAGGTCCACGCACAAAAGTTGGGCTTGAATCACGTTTTCCACCTTTGAAGAAATTGCTAAAGAAGTGGTATGTATGTTTAGAAAAAACAAGAATACCATCTTCTCTTCTTTAAAATTTGCACCACTTCTCATCTCCTACTATCGTCCCTATAAATATCTTCTTCTCTTCTTTACAATTTGCACCACTTCTTTACAATTTCTTTGTGTTCTTTTCAAATGGCTACTTGGCTTCCCTCTGAAGATTTACAATTGCGTGTTTCTTAGGTACGGCAATCCACTTGCAACATCTCCGGCCAATATCAATGCAAAGATAATTTGTGACAAAAAGTTCATGACGATTATTGCAAAAATTGGTGTGGCAATCCCGAAGATCCTACACAAAAGTTAGGCTTGAATCACGTTTTCCACGTTTGAAGAAATTGCTAAAGAAGTGGCATGTATGTTTAGAAAAAGCAAGAACCCGTGCGGCTAGCGAGACAAATTTGGTAGACGAGATATGCCTTACTCTTTTATATGCATGGTTTTTTATTTAACATATATTAAGTTTTCTTATTAATAAATTATTTGTTGTTGTTTTTGTCTCGATGAAGTAATCTTCCATAAGACTTGTCCCTTAGATACCCTATTTCTAGGGTGATTAGAAGAGCGGCCCGGACGTAAACCGCGTCCTTGTGGTTCATCTGAAGCATCAAGATCTGCCATCAACATAGTCGCGTTAGTCATCATGGTGATAGGAGCATAAAATGCGACATTCTTAATATGTTATTACCTATATTTGTACTTTGTTTATCTCTTATTTGTGTAGAATCGAGTCATATTATTGAGTCAAGAGTCTTTGGTTGTGTAAGTATGAAAACGTGCTAAACATAGAGGATTTATACATAATTTTACTAAGTGCTACATGAAATAACAAGAGACCGATTCAGTTTGGGGTCTTGACATGTTTTGTTGATGCTGTGAAGCTTTTACATTGTCATAAATTAATTTAACTTCTCTCATACTTAGGTGACATGTAGAAGAGTTCATGGGGGGAAGAATCAAGAGAGTTGGAGCTATAAACAGGTAGCAACATCAAGGAGACGAAGTATGCAATTTCAACAGAAAGCAGAAAATTCCTAGGCACATCACCCAACGTCTATAATTTCTCCAGGACGACTCACAAGGAATTAGAAGATGTACCATATATGTACGGAAATCTGTGTGAGTCTAGTTTCCAGAACATTTTGAATCATATCCATATCTAGTTTCTAGAGGAAGTTATGTCAGAATTAGTAACAGAAGGTCAGACTGCCGAAACAGAGTAACATGTTGCCACCGATAGGAAGTGTTCCTGATGGATTAAGGGAAGCAAAGCAGCTGATCCATGAAGCCTAGTCCATGAAAGGGAGTCCAATTTCAAGTCTAATAAATAATTACAAGTCAAAAATTCGGCCAAGGAAGCCTCTAGAATCTTCAAGTCTTGTTGGCCAAGCAAACCAAGTTCAAGAAGGAAAACCTAAACCTTTTTGGTTTAGAATTCTCTTTGGCTGACCCCTATAGGGTTTCTCCTATATATAGCACGACATAGAGGTAGAAAAATCATCATAGAAGCCTTGCCGAAACCCTACCAAAATACTTCCAAGAAATACATATATAGTCGCACCACCACCGAAACCCTAAAAATCTTTCTCCATCTTTCATCCGATTTCACCACCTTTGTCGAACCTCTTCTAAGGTTTTTAAAGTGTGACTCTATCATGAATTTGTACTTTTCATTTAGTTTACGATTTTGTAATGAATTATTGGTTTTATTTTGGTTTTAGACAATGAACTATTTCAGATTCAATGATGATGTTTATGTTGTGATTGTATGATCTTGTACATGTTTCAATTTGTTGAATGATTTAGGGCAGTAGGTTCGAATGTTTTTATATGATTATCTTGATTTATTTTCATGAGCTTGCACATATCAAATCGATGCATGAGGGCTGCCTAAGGCCATGGCTTCTCGTTATGTATCGGTTTCACTTGCCAAGAGAATTTAGATTGCATCATATACTAAGTTATTTCATTCTAGATTATCTATTAGGGTTATCATAGTTATGAAAATATGCATGATTCAAATATGATGAGTGACGTCATTACATGTTTGCATGTTTCTAATTTGGCTTACTATGCTTATGTGCTTCTTTGTGTTTAATTTCTACGCTGGTATGTCTTTAAACCGATTAGCATAATTTAGGGTTATACGCTGGAGTTGATTATAAATATATTAGAAGTCTTAATGATTAGATGAATCGTTGGTGGTCTCTAATTAGAATTAGAATTGAGATAATTATATAAATATGTCGAGTCTTGCTTGCTGCTCCGAATTATTTTGAAAATTTTGTTACGTGTTCTTGATATTTTTTCATGCTTGGTTATGTGTTGATAATGATCACATGTATATATTTAATTTAGGATTTATTTTTGGTATTTAGATTTTTAGAAATATCTTTTAAACTCCCCTTAAATTCATGTAAATTGTAAATGTGTAATTATGTTTGTTGTATAAAACGTCACTAACTCTTATTGCAGGAACGCCCTTAAGTCTCCAGATTGACCGAATCATATTTATCAATGCTATAAATGACAACAAAAGGTTCTAAATTGGTTTTCTCGTGTTTTCGTTATTGTATCCCGGTTTCAGACACACGCCACATGGCATCCATCGTCTCGACGTCCTCTTGACTGTGTTGTTGTCTCTACTTCAACAATTTACGAAAGAAGTTCATCATAATGATGAAGGAATATGAAGAAGTATAAAAGGAATGTGTTTCGAAGATTTGAAAATGAGTTGTGAAGGTTGAGTGAGTATAGAGTGAGTGATGAAGCTTATTCATGATTATTTTCAGATCATCAAATTTAAAGATTATATTACGTGTCGACTCTCCTTAAAAATCTTATTAAAAATCTAATGATATTATTTGAGTCATAAACACATCTGTCACTTTTTAAATGATCGAAAATCTATAACAGTATTTAGGTGATGAGAACCAATAGCATTCAATAGACGGATCGTCAAATAAAATGGGTGCATATCCTCTAACTAAAGCTACTGACTCGCTCGCCCTTGCTTCTTCCTTTCTTCTTCCACATTCCGCAGCTGTAAGTCTCTCTATTTGAATTCCTTTCTTCTTGTCCTTAGCATTCATCTAATTTGTGAAGCTTGTACGCATTTCTTTTCCTCTATTTTTTGGTCTGCGAATGATGAATATATGATTGACCAGAACCAGTGCTCTCATCTAAATTGGCTTTAGGATAAACAAAATCAGGAATCAGTTGATGTTTAATTAGCTTATTAGGATATTCTTTATTGCCTATTTCTCCATTGCTAAGTATTAAGGCTGAAATCCCTGAAACCAGCACCCATAATCATGATTCAGTGATTACAAAAGTTTGAAGCTTTAGGAACTTCTATGGGTTATATATATATATATATATATATATATATATATGCTTTAGGAACTTCTATGGGTTATATATATATATATATATAACCCATAGAAGTTCCTAAAGCTTCAAACTTTTATATATATCGCATTGCACTATTATTTGTTCTTTGCTTGTCAAATTTGTAGTTTTCTCTTTAGGATTAGATATACAATTCTGGGGTGATGACTAGGTTGTATCTTTTTCTTTGAAATTGCCAAATTGATAACAATCTCTCGTACCGTCCAAGTTTAGATTTTTGTTTTTGTTTTGGGTTTGCTAAGAAGTTTTCACTCCTGGATCCGAACACTGGACAAAGCCAATGGCTATTATTTGCAGCAATATTTCCCTTAGCCATGTATTAACAACGCTAGTGCTTATGACAATTCTAGCGGCTGAGAAACGGGTGTGGGGAACAGATCACTGAAACTACAAGGCTAGGGATCCACCCAACAACAGCCGGCCCGTCTTTGAAATCAGCAGTTTTTGCTCTGGGTAGCTTTTCGAGGTCGGAGGCTGTGTTTGGGTGCTTGAGTGGGGTTCTTCAGACCACTGTGGGTTATGCTGGAGGATCCAAAACCAATCCTGAGTACAAAAGTTTGGGTGATCACACCGAGCCTGTGCAGGTTGTCTCCCTTCTTTTTGCCATTGATTTTGTTTTCATCTTCTCTACATTCATCTGTGCATTTAAGCCTGAATTGATAGCTTTAACATTTCAAACTTGTGTCTCTTTTAAATGGAGAATTTTGTCTGGATAGTTTTAAGTATTCAACCGAATAGGATCATTTTTTCGGTGCAAAATCTGATCTCCCTATTTTTTTCTCTCTTGTTTTGTTTTTTTAAAATATGGCTTCAAAGAGTAGGTGGGCTACTGATTGGTTGTGTGTGTATAACTTACACTTCCCTTCATTTCATGTGATTTATACGTACATTCCTGGCTTTTTAAAACATTGCTACCTGTATGTTTGAATTTTTGTTGCAATTATAGTTGTTTATGTTTTGTAAAAGATTTGCAGGTTGTATATGATGATAGACTAATCAGCTACAGGCAACTTTTGGAAGTTTCTGGTCTAGTCGTCATGATTATAGAGAAGTATTTGGGCAAGGTCCTGATGTGGGTAACCAATACAGGTAAAAGCTTGACTGTCAACACATAACATATTCATCCTTGTGTAAACAACTTATTGCCACTAATTATGTAAACAGATCATTTTTACGAATGGAACTGAAGAGTTTAGATTGGCTTCTGTAAGCAAAGAGCGTGAGCAAACTAAGTCAAGGAGCAGCATTGTCACTACTCATATCCAACCACTTGGACCATTTTATCCTGCTGAACCTGAGCATCAGGTACACTGAAGATCCTGTACTTTTTCGCTCAAACTGTAGTGGTAAAGAGGGAATATTGTCAGATTATTTATTCTAAACATTTCTTCTATCATCAACTTGCTTGAAAAAGAGGGGCCCCCGGGGGGGCGGGGGTAATTCCTGCCATTTAAGCATGCTTCGGCAATCAGGGAAAAAATAGAAATAGATAATAGCATGTAGGTCCTGAAGGTGGACATAAAGTTTAACCTCTCTTTTTATCAAGCTGCTCTACTATATCACTCAGAGAATCAGGTGTGCCAAATTATTAGGTCTTGGATTGTTTCTTTTTGTTTGCAGACGGGTTCCTTTAGTCCTGGAGTCTTAGACATGCTTAGGAATCTGAAAACAACAAAAATAAAAAGTGGTGAACTTAAATTTTTTTACCTCCATTTTTCAAGGTGCTGCCATTTCACAAAGAGAAATAGACGTGCCAAATCATCTGGTCTTGTAATGCTAGTGTTGGAAACTAATAGTCTAGTGGATGATTGTGGCATATGGAAATGGATTCTTCGCCATACTTGGAAATTTGGTTGCTTACTGGTTCTTTTTGATTTACACGTCAGATCTGCATTTTCTACTTGGTAATCCCAAATTGTTGGATGACAGACCTATCATTTTTTATATGCAGAAGTTTGAGCTGAAACTTAGACCATTCCTTCTTCAACTAATGGGAAACTTGCCTGAAGAGGAACTAGAGAGGTCGCATTTGGCAGCGAAACTTAATTAGCTATGCAGCAGAGCTTTGCCCTCCAAATATTCAGAAGAAGATTGATGTAAAGATCAACGACATTGTTAAAAAGGGGTGGCCAATTTTGAGCAATTTGTAGGTCACCATTGTGGTAATTTTTTTTTTAATTTTTTTAGTTGTGCACCATTTGTTTGTCAAACTGGTTTTTCAAGAACCCGCTTCTGTAGAATAGGAAATCAAATTCATGTCTGTTCTTTGCCTGGTCAGGCTCGGCATTATGACATTATGTATCCATATAGAAATCTCCTGTCACATAAAAGTGCAAAAACTCTGGTATGCATTGTGGTTAAAAACGTGCACGCAAGTTATATGCGCCCAATAACCAACAGTGAGGATCAGTTGAAGTTTGCGTTGGTTACCTTATGTTAGCCATCACATGACTGAAACAATTTCCAATGGGCAGTTGTTGATGCAGCAGATTGATTGAAATGCTGCCAAACAACTGGAAACAGAGGCCTTGGCGGTGGCTGAAATTCCCCAATCACTCGAATCTTCAAAAATTAGCCGCAATTGAAAACTAACCAGACCACTGTGGAGCTTATAGAATAAACGAAATTCATAATCCATACATCATGCATGGCTGATTGTCGCCGAAAAATGCTTAAAACCCACCTGAAAAATAGAAAGCTTTGGAGCTCTGAGTTAAGGGCACCAGTTCACAGCCATGAAGTGGCTTGAAGTCGGAAATATGATCGGGAAAATGTCAGCAAAAACTATTTTGCCCTTACATATGTCAGTAAAATCAAACTTAAAGGGATCAAGATGTCAACCAAGCCACAATTGGGCGACCACATTGATATACTGTCCAAATGTAAAAGTTCAGATGACAACATATCAGAAGCAGTCTTAATCATGGGAAACAGAAAATACAGAGTAGACATTTCATAGAAAATCCAAAGTTCCAAATCACAACCACAAAATTCCCATAACATGTTTAAAAAAATAAGTGTTCAAATCCATCTGGTGCTCAATTTTGGTAGTCATTGGCAATAATAAAAAGCAGGCAACAATCCATAGGGCAACATCCATATATTACTGATAACTTGGATGCTCAAAAATGAACACGTGTCACTTTCAACTATTCAACCAGTCCTCAGGATAATATGAACTCCACTGTCCGTATCCACAATTTCACTTATCTCTCCAACCTTGAGAGAGAATGTTGCTTCTTCAAAAGGCTTCTGCATCTGGCCACGGCCAAAAGGGCCTGCAAAAAATGTTCGCCATCATTATCAATGCTATCCATTTATATTATGAGGAACTGTTGCCATGAAATAAAAACCAGGGAAATACATGCTTGTTCCAGGAACAATCCAGTAATCCTTCTGGTTTTTTAAAACAATAAAACCAACTGATAACTTGTGAGACTAAAAGAGTGATTGTAAGAGAATACCATTTATGTCGTCCAGCTATTATAGAATTCAGACACGTAATCTACATCACAAACTTTAAACTGTTTACCCTTAATTCATAATCCACATCACAAACTTCAAACTGCTATCCATTTATATTATATGAGGAACTATTGCCATGAAATAAAAACCATGGAAATACATGCTTGTTCCAGGAACAATCCAGTAATCCTTCTGTTTTTTTAAAACAATAAAACCAACTGATAACTGGTGAGACTAAAAGAAAGTGATTGTAAGAGAACATTTATGTTGTCCAGCTATTATAGAATTCAGACACGTAATCTACATCACAAACTTCAAACTGTTTACCCTTAATTCATATCTCATCAAGTAAAAATTATATGCCCTAAATCGAAGCCAGAATGGACTGTTCTATAAAATCTAATGTTTTGTCTTGTTCAAGTGCTAGCTAGGGCACAAGGCTTTGCGGAAGACAGAGGGGAGAGGTGTGATGTATGCTTAGTTTTGTGGTAAGATTAACAGGTCTTTGAGAGACTTCATAGGAGAGAAATTGTAGGCTGTAAACTTTATAGATATCAATTGAGCTTTTCGTTTCTTCTTGACTAGATTTTATAGTCATTGTTTGATAGCTAAAGCTTAATTGTATTAGCTGAAGCTTCCATTTATAGTCTCCACAAATAAGTAAAGGTTCTTCAACGGCTTTTCCATACATAAATTCCTTGCGTTAACTTGCAAATGTAATACTAAACCATGATTTTTTAAACTTGAGAGTTAAGTAAGAAGCTGACCGAGATCACCACCACGCTTGGCAGAGCTGCAATCAGAGACGCGAGTAGCAACTTGGTCAAATGTGGACTTGCCAGACACTATGTCCTCACGAAGTGACTTGAGTTGAGCGACAGCTGCATCTCGGGTGGTGTTACTGATAACTAGACCATCTGGATCCTTCCAAGAGGCCTTTCTTCTCGAACCTTGGTGCTTGATCAGTATGTGGGATGCCCTGACCTGATTCGATGAGGACATTTTTGTCTTTTTGCTCCTACTGTGTGCCTGCTTTTTGTCTTTGTTATTGTCCAAACGATCTGCTGAGAGGGAAGAAGCTGCTTTCTTTCTTTTACGGTCGGATGGCTCTATCTTTGCGACTTGGAGTTTTCTGCATGTGAAAAGACAATTTAGAAGGAATTGTTAGTTCATCATGTATTGCAAATGGTAAATTACCTAATCTCTTGGAATACAAATCTGAAATTGTGCCATCTATAAAGGCTGAAGAGTTGTATAACATCCAGTAAAACAAAAAAAAATGTGCTTCTTGGAGATAATTTAGAAGGAATCGTTAGTTTGTCAAGTGGTTAATATGGAAAGTTACCTAATCACATGGAATACAAATCCCAAAGGTTAGCAAATATGAAAAACAAATAGTTTTATAACATTCTGAAAAAAAACACAGAAACTTGTGCTTCTTGGGAATATATAGAAAGCCTTTTTCGCCAGAACTGGAAATTTCTATTATCTGAAATAAATTACAGCAACAATCATATTTCCCACAGTAATATATAAATCAATAGCCATCAACAGATCCAACAATGAGTACCTCGGCTAAAAGTTACTAGCGGATTGAATCAAACTTTTTACATGTAACCCGAGAGAATTTTGTTTGATTCCATACACAGAGAATTTTTACATAAAGCCTTACTCCTCAAATCAAGAGAACAACCAACAAAGAGATATGCAACATAACATTAAAAAAAACTAAATCTAACCCTACGAATCACTAAAGCTTCAGACTCAATGATCGATGAATCATCAAACTTGAGCAGATTAGATGAATAAAACAGATACGAATCCCAGCGAAAACACATAAATTAAACTCAAGGCCTAAAATTTGAATCGAAACGAAGAGTAATTGAAAAGGATACTTACAACAGAGTTGAGGAGATTAGAAGAAGATCGATTCAAGGAGAGGAGTGGAGACGCCGACTCTAGCTGTGGATATGCTTACACACTACCAGTCGTCTTTCTGCTTTATATCCTTTCTTTCTCGGGAGTCTGGCCTGGGCTTGGGTCTAATCAGCCCATGCTTAGATCCGCCACCGAGGTTTCTCGCTGCATTAAATTAAACTAGGGCTGTTATTTGGTTTGGTAAATACAAAACCGATCGAATATTGAAAAAATTAGTTTGATTTTTGGTAAATACCGAATTTACTGAAATGTTAGTTATTTAAATACTTATATTTGCAAATAAGGTTAATCACTTTGATCTGAGCACACATGTTACTCAAAATATATAATTTTTCTACCTTAGTCGTATTTCACTATAAGTATCAGAAATTTGCTTTCTTCATACAATTGGTTCACAAAGATCTACACTTGTAAATAACCGACTAAACAAGTTATACCACATTAGTAGACATGTTATGGTTTCTAACACTAAAATTTATAAAATCAAAATTTGTTCGTTCGATTTGATAAGTATACTTAAATACGACTATGGAACAAATTTCATCTATTTTTGACAATGTTTAGAACTTGATCAATGTGCTCAACCTTAATATGATATCACTTATTACACGAAAACGCTATTATTTAGCACTTTATGTGTTATTTTGATCGATACTTCCGCTCATAGCCTCTCGTATGAATGAGAAGTAATGCTTCGGTGTAAATAATGTTGAATAATGTTGAGAAATTTACATCCCAATGATATGGCTCCTCATGGTGAATCATAAGAATAAATAATGTTAACTGATTTGATCAAGATCCAAACGTTACAGTCAATATATAATTTTTCTTTTTCACCATATTGATCATATCCTATTTAATAACATTTTCAGAAATTTTACATACTCTATACGATTAGTTCACAACGATGTACACTTGTATATAATTAACATACTAAACAAGTTATACCATATTAGTAGACACGTTATGGTGTCAATGACTATATTTTTAAAAAAAAATGCTTCCACTATTGTTTCGTTATATTCAGAAAATATATTTGTGTAAAGTTTGGTAATACCGAAAACCAAAATACTGAATTTGGTAAGATTTATCTCATACCGAAAAAGTTGGTTGGTTTTTGGTAGTCCTATTTCATTACCGAAAGGTTTGGTTTTAAAATTGGTAACACCCATTACTGATTAAACCTAAATTCAAACCCAATCTTATACGTCATTCACTATTATTTAGGCAGAGGTATCATGGCCCGGGTTAGGGGCGGTTCGACCCTAAAATTTAGGGGTTATGATAAAGTGTGACCGAGGTTTGAATATGTAAATTTTTACGTGTTCTAGTGGTACTTTTCATTAGGGTTAAAAGGATCAGGTAAGGTTGATCATTTAATTATGGCTTAATAGGGTTGAGATGAGCTAGTTCATTTATTTTTACTTACAATTTAGCTCAATCTTTAATGATTATATTACTTATATAATACACCATATTTTGTAATTATATTTAACATACATGCATATACGGTATACTTAAGACATCTGTATATCTATATTAATAAAGCCACAAGAAATTTGGGAATTGAAGGGAAATGTTAAATTTTTGAACTTCCTAAAAAACCAAAGGTGTAATGTTGTTCAACTATGTGTAAATATTAAATTAAGGACATTATCGTAATCTTGCGACACAAACAAGAAACAGAAAGGGATTCCGCTGAAAAGAGGAATGAAGAAAAAAGAAGTAAACAAAAAAGGAGAAAAAAGTGGGAGTCGTTTTTGCACATTGCAAAACACCTGTTTTATAATACAAAATGAAAAAAGAAAATTTACACAAGCGTTGGCGTGTGCTAAGAGACTAGTAAATATTAATTTAAGAAGTTATACTCATATATTTCACAAACTATCTCTCTAAATCATCAAAATACAATCGTTATTCAAAAAAACAAAATAAAATCAAAGAAACGAAGTTATCAAAATCAATTGCAAAGAAGAAGATGAGTTGTATTGTATTTAGAAAATAAGAGACATATTAAAACAATAGAAAAAAAGATAAATTATTAGAGTCTAAAGGTTGGGTCAGCATTGTCCTAAAAGGCTCAATAGGATATGACCGGGTTTTATTTGCTCAACTCTTACTCTACCCTTAAATCCTTGAGTTTGCTTCCCTTGTTGATCTATTAGTTCATTCTCTCGAGTTAGCTTCACCAACTGTTATGGAATAGTAGAATAAAATGTATAGACTAAGGTAGAAATTTGTGGTGCTAAAGAACAAAAAAGTCAAATATATATATACATAGGCTCGAAGTTGCTATCTAATGTATAAATAATATATTTTCGGACACATGCTTCTTTGACCATGGTGGTTATTAATCCAAAATGCCTCAAGTCTTTCAATCCCGTCATGAGCTACCAAGTCGTCTTGAAGGGTATAAAACAAGTTCTAGAGACCATAATCGTAAAATTGGTACACATAAAGAACACGTAAATATGAATAATGCATATTTATCAGTAAGGCTCAAAATCTCACAATAGGTATGCAAGCCAAACAAGTAGGGGTGGGCATAAATCCGGTTTTCAACCAAAAATCGATAAAACCATCTGAAAAACAGGGTCGGATAACCGAACGAATTAAAACGGGTCAAAATATAACGTAAATTGATCGATACCGGTTTAAATCAGATTGGTTCCGGTTTAGCCTAAAAATCGGTCTGAATTAACCAAATTTTTATATATTGTTTTATATATTTTATTTTTAATACGTGTCACTTTATTATTAGTCGATATATTTTTTATTATATGTCACCTTACGAAGAAACAAATTTCTATCAAATTATATGTATATATATATATATATTTTTTTGAAAAGGGGTCAGAACGGCTACCCCTCAAGCTTCGATCATTAATAAACCTTTAAAATACATGGGGGACATTGTGCCTAAACCCCTTGTTGCAATAAGCATAAAGAGAACATCCATGGATAATCACAAAGCTCTCAACTAAACTCATGTATTCTAACAAACATCATTTAGCAAAGAGTGCTTCATTGGCTACTACATTTGCTTTACAAATTTGGCTACGTACTAGAAAGATAATAATGCTCGCGTGGAGCCATAGATTGCTGTGTTTTTTCTTTCTTTTAAAGAGGATCAAAGGATTTCACTCATACCTCCATGGTGACTTGTACCCATGACTTTGTCAATAGGTAGTGGATGTGCTTGATGTCTTTATCTTTTACCAATTCTCTAATTAACCTCTCTTGCTCTCTTACCAACAATCAGCTATCCAAAATTCTTTCTCTTTCATATATATACCAGCAAGTAGAAATCCACAAAACGAATGATAAATTAAAACTAAAATAATTTTTCTTCTAGGTGTCAAATTTGTTAACCTATTTGATCAGTTAACACATGTTTCAGGTAAGCTGCATAATCTCATACATTGTTAACAATGTTAGAGCTTTGTTAGATTGTGTTGAGTGGAATTCCTCGTGTTACATTCTAATTAGTGGGCACAAGGTTGACACATGAAAATTGGGAACAGGGATTTGCTTCCTATGCGTAAATGAACACGTCAAAGATCATGACTAGGGTTGTCGACCTATGACTTTGATACATTTATGATTTATCATTTATGGGAGGATACTTAGGGTTAACGATAACTATAAATAAAGGGTTGATAAATAAAAGATGTTGGTCCCTTCTCTATAAACAACAACACATCATCCCCTTTCATGTATATGTGAATTTTTTTTCCCGTATAAACGATGGTATTTTTTTTTTAATTTTTTTGTGTCTAAGTCTAGTCTTTTTTTATGGATCATATCAAAACTCTTTGATCATTAAGAATAATTTAAAATTTAACTTCAATTAACGTTTTAAATTTCACACCAAGTCTATACTTGTGGATTGCTCATTTCATTTAAGATAACATTGCATCCCATTTAGAAAATGATAGGTAATTGGTACACCACACTCAACTTACGTAAAAAGAAAAAAAAACATATCATGATACATGATCGGTATGAGTGAAATGAGTTGCCTTAGCGCCTTGCTCATGGTATGTATGATATGGAAATAAGAAAAGTCGTTCACAAAAAGAAAAATTAAAGAAAAAACTGTAGGTAGTCATAAAAGAAAGGAAGAACAAACCCTAGTAATAAATGACTTGGATCAAAGTTCTCAACAGCTTCCTCTAAGTGTGCAAATCGAACCACTTAATTGACATCATCACTTGACATCACTTAATCGAACCACTTATATACATATAGCTTTTAGGGACGTAGCTACGTGAATTGATTACGGATCTCATGTCAAAGTCCACCCATGCCAACAGACATTGGTACAAGACCAGACGACTCTCCTATCAAATGAAGGTTGAAGAAAACTAGGTTCTGATTATCTATACACGATGAGACGCATACTAGAAAAAGTCATTTGGCTGATGATGATTGAGTCAATAGATAGAGATTTTTTTGGCAAAGCATTAGATAGAGAATACAACTCACAACTACTAGGATATATGGCATTTTTTGGATTATGGATTTCATTATTTTTTATGATATAAAACATAATTCATTCCATGGAAAGAAACTAATGCATTTCATAATTGAAAAGAAAAAAAAGACAAGTTGAGTGGTGGTTTACAATTTTACGTATGATATTGGATTATTTCATACAACAATCAACAAATATTTAGCAAATCATAAATACCTCCTTTAAAAAGATTTAAAACATAAATAAACTTATTTTTATTGTTGTTAAACAAATAAGGACAACTTTTAACAAATAAAGACAGTATGTTCTCTACATGTCATATGTCATAGTTTAATTTACCAAACTAAACTTACACTAATTAAATATGTTTTTAGAAGAGGAAAAATTTCTCTTTTGAGATTTTCCATTATTTGAAAATACAGTAGTAGGTTTTTCAATAACTTAGTGTAGTACGCAACAGTTAATTCCAATAAAGTAGTAGCATAGGTTAACATTCTAGTAGAAGAAGTAACAAGGGTTAACATCCAAGTAAAAGTAGTAGCAAGGGTTACATTTCAGTAGAAGTAGTAGCAGATGTTAACATCCCAATAGAAGTAGTAGCAAGAGTTAACATCCTAGTAGTAGCACAAGTATGCTTCCACAATCTTTTAGTTTTGCTACTACTTGTATTTTTACTCATTAATTATGCTACTGCATTCTTACTTGCCCACTTATACTATTATATTCGTCCAAACATGTTATTGCACAATACATTACTAGTACAAGCCTGCTACTACAAATTATTTATGAAGAGTTTTGCTACTATATTCATTCAAACCTGTTACTGCACAGTTATTAGTACATACCTAATGCTACACAACTCGTACAAACCTGCTACTACTTATGACATTTGCACTCAATTCAATATCTATGCTATTGTGTTCATACACTAAGCAACAAAAATTGCATCTAGCAATAGACAAATATACTAAATTCAAACTATTATATTCAATGTCTTTTTCTCAACGTTGTGTTTGATGGAAACAAAAGAACAAATCTAACAAAAAACCACGAACAATAACAGTGTCTCTCGCTTTCCAATCCTTTTGGATAAAAGACGATGAATGCGATAATGAAGAACAAAATCAATTCGAGTTCCATAACCAAGTCATTGAATAAAATTGATCGGTTTCCACTGCCTAGTCTCTTTCTAATCCATCCACAACCGTATGGAGAGAGAGAGAAAAAAAAAGATAATAAATTGAAGAAAAAAGAAAATAAAAAAGTTGTTTATGTAATAGTAAAAGTAAAATCAGAATGTGTCGCCTCTTTCTCATAAGAGATTCTCCCTTATATAGGGGATGAAGTACATGTATTACAATGGTAAATTATAATATAAGGAAACCTAGTAACATCTAATTGATTCATTATCTCTAATTTCATTATTCATTATTTGTCAGTTCCGTTGACGAAAGTACAAACATATTTTTCCTTTAACACTCCCCTTTGTGCTGAGTCAAAGACGAAACGGTGCATTTGTCATTGCCTTGTTAATAACCTTGCCAAGTAACAAAAACTCAATAGGATAAAATAAAATCTTGGTCGAAGGGAAAAAGAGCACAACACACCTATTACATTTGAGGGTGACATGAGCACTTTAGACTCCCCCTAAAGTCTACATCCTCCCCTGATACTTACATCAACCAAGGGAGCTCGGAAAGTTTTTCGCATTCCGATACATTTGACATGTTTTTCAAGTGTGGCCTTAGGTAAGGATTTTGTAAACAAATCTGCCACATTCTACTCAGATCTTATTTGATTCACCTGAATCTTGAGGATAGTCTGTTGTTGTTGGCTATAAAAGAACTTTGGCGATATGTGTTTTGTGCTATATATCACCCTTGATATAGCCTAGCTTCATTTATTATATGGAGGCCGCATTATCTTCATAAATGCTTGTGGGCTCTTCAGTGGTAGAACATAAACCACTGGTTCCTCGAATATGTGTAATGATGGATCTTAACCATATACACTCACGGACCGTCTCATGAAGGGTAATGATCTCAGACTGGTTTGATGAGGTAGTCACTAGGGTTTGCGGTTGATCTCTAAGATATCGTCGTGTTCCCAATGGTGAATACATAACCAGTTTAGGAACGTCCTCTATGTGAGTTAGAGAGGTACCCAGTATCAGCAAAACCAACCAAAATATTGTTTGGGGTTTCCGTTTATCCTTCGGGATGTGCAATTTCATCTGTTGTCTCATCTCTGTTTTTATAAGGATAGAATAGTCTCATGTCAATGGTTCTTTTTAGATATTGAAATATGTAACCACATCTATTATCTCAATTTCTATTACTGGGAATATGTCCCCTTGTAGTCAATCTAGGGCGTTAAGAGAAACTTTGGTCCCACAAGGCGAGCCTTGTCCTTTAGGGCTTCATTCTTCTCATTACGCTTTGTTAATAAAGAGTTGTTTATATCATACAGACTTTAAATTTGGTAAGCTTAGCACTATCAAACCAAATACCTATCTCTTTGCCAAAGAATCTAGCTCTTTCTGGATTGCATTTATATAGCCCAATATGCTCTTTGTTGACATTTTTCAATAGAGCGTGGTTTAATCCCTTCGTGCTCTATGATTCCTTGAGCAACAGTATGCATCATCAATGTGTATGTACTCTCGTAATCCGGTGAGATTTTGTCTCTGAAATCATTTTAAACATCGGAGCGTCCTCCCGTATTAATTCATGGACATAATTGTTATCAGAGGCAATCTCATAAGAGAGATTCTTTACATTGATGAGGTTGTGCTTATCTTGCCAAATTCTTTTAGACAAGTATTCATCGAACCAAGTGGCCTCCCTCTTTTCCCTTAAGGAGCCGCGGCCTCAACCATACCTCCACTAGGTATGGTTGCGTCACCTCTATCTGCGGCGATGTGTCCCTTATTAGAGGCTTTTAATCTTGTAGGCATTTGTAGCTAGTATGTGTGATCTCGTCACTTTGTAATTATCTTTAAACGCATCAGGCATTGAAACTGTTACATTCTAGATATCGATTATGTGGAGATCAGTATGAGACCGAGTGGTGACAAACCACGACAATTTCTGTCGTTCCTTTAGAAAATTCTTTTTCTTATCTCCCCTTAACGATGGGAAGACTGTCTCATTAAAGTGACAATTTGTAAATCATGCGGTGAAATCGCCTGTAAGGCATCTGTTTATAGGTGGAACCTAATATTTCACCTTTACCGGGTTACAATTTAAGAAAGAACCCCTAAATGTCTGGTTAATTATTAAATATGCATTATTTGTTGTGCTGGAGTTGTTGTTTATAGGGTGAAAGCCCAGTTAAATGTGAGAAGCCAGTCTGGGTCCTTTGACAGGGCCATTTCGCCGTAAAGCCAAACAAAAGCAAGGGAAACTGTTCCCACATTGGAAAAGAACAAAGCATGCTGCCTTTAATGCTACTATAAATACCAGCACGGGCCTCCCGGTAAGGGGACGCAACTTCTCAACTATTCTTGAGTTTTCTGCTTAATTGACAGTGTCTGATTTAAGCATCGGAGTGGCTTCCCTCGGAAAACCCGGGGATGCCTTTTTGACGTGTTTGTTCTTTACACAGGAAAACTCGGAGTATAGGGAAGTTCGCTATTTCTGGAGCCGTGTGACCCGCTAAAGGGACCACGAGTCTTACCCGGAAACAATTGGTACTCTCGTTGAGAGCCGAACTCAAGACCTCCCGCCTAATATTTTAGAGAACAATGGTGGAGATAGCAGGAGAACAAGATCCAACTAGGAGGCTCAGCTTTTCAGGGGATAATAACCTGGGGGCCTCCGAGACCCAGTTTGGCCAAACAGATTTGGCAGCAGCATTTGAACTCTTGAAAAAGGATTTTCTCGCTCAGAAGGAGCAGTCTTCTCGAGAACATGCCGAGTTAATGACGGTAAGGGAGCAATTAGCGACTATCCAGGCCGAGCATGGGCTTCTTCAGGCAACCCTAACCCAAAGGGCGAATGCCATTGGGACGTCAGCCAGACTCGCTGATGTCATAACCCCAGAAGGGAATCCTCCGGGTTATGGAAACCCGCAGACTTTTGACAGTGCATACATCCCACCCGCAACCCTCCCACCCGCTATTCTCCCACCCGTTGCCCACCCTAATCCAAATCTACAAATTATCCATCTCTCCAATCCTCTGTTTAATCACAATCTTTCAGGACCCCCTCCACCTCCAGAGCCGGTGTTAAATCAACCACTTCCCCCAGCCGATGCCCATACCCGGCTTCTCTTACAGTTGACGCAAACTGTGACTCAACTTGAGCAGCGTCTTAACTCGGGGACAGGGCAACTGCAATACCAACCCTTTATTACCCGTGCAAGCCCATTCTCCACCCGGGTTCAAGCAGATAAAAAGCCACCGGAAGCAAAGCCATTTAAGATCAAGAAATATGCCGGAACGGGCTGCCCATATTCACACCTAGAGTTGTTCCAGTCTCAGTTGGATTCAACCCGGTTCACGGATGCCCAAGCATGCCACGCCTTCCAGGAAACACTCAGTGAGGAGGCATTGAGTTGGTTCCTCAAGTTACCGGCTTTGTCAGTAGAGACCTATGATCAGCTGACACAGAAGTTCCTTTCCCGGTTTATCTTGCTGTCTAGTGCCAACCGAAGCACCACTTCATTGTTCAAAGTGCAGCAAAGGGATGATGAGAGCTTGAAAGTATTTGTAACCCGTTGGCTATCCACGACTTCCAAATGTGGGCACTTAGATGAGTCAGTGGCATCAGAAGCGTTCTTACAGGCGCTCAAGCCAACCCGCTTTGTGGTTGATCTCAGAAAGCAGCGGTTCAGGTGTTACGACGATTTGATTAACGAAGTCACTCGGCAAGCTCAAGCCGAGTATGACACCTTCGGGGAACGCCGGACGAATACCGGGTTCACAGGCCAGCGAGCTGATGGTTGGAGAAAGGAAGGGCAGAATAAGAGTGGTCAGGGGTACTACGGCAAAAGTTCAAACAGACCAAGGGAGAAGCCAAGAGAAGCTCCATACCCAAGACCTCCAGCCCGGGAGGAAAAAACCCCTTACATCCCTCGATATGAAGTGTTGACCAATTTGACTGCCTCCTATGAAGAAATTTGGAACCGCCATAGGAATGACATTCCCCCGGCTCCAAAAAGGAAGTTTCCCAAAAAGGCAGGGCCGGACAACGGGCAACATTGTGCCTATCACAACGAGTCCGGCCACACTACCGACCGGTGTTTTTCCCTTCGAAACAGCATTGAATATATGATTCAGAACGGCAAGTTACAGCAGTATAAGTCACCTGCTACAGGTGTCAACCTGATTGAAGTATATGGAGAAATAATGACAATTCACGGGGGTGGCACCCAAGGAGTGTCAGGTCACCGGGCCAAAAGACTTTGCCCAAGAGGCCCGGAGTTAGAGATAATGCAGCTTCGTCAGGAATGCCGCAAGGAACTGGTTCCTTGGGATACCGTGTCATTTTCTCAGTCTGAAAACACGCTGAAAATGCATCATAATGATCCTTTCATAATTACTCTTCAGATTGACCATTGGCGAACTCGGAGGGTTCTAATAGACACGGGAGCCGCTGTCAGCGTCATGTTCAGCAGTTGCTATAAGGGGTTTAAAAGAGGAAGAGATAAGCTCTATAGAAACCACGAGCAATTGATCAGTTTTTCAGGTGAAACAACTCAACCGTTGGGGTCAGATCAGCTAACGGTTACAGTTGGAACCGGGCACCAGTCCACAAGAATTGTAGTTCCCTTCATAATTGTGGACTGCCCATCATCCTACAATGCCATACTTGGGAGAGATGCCATTTGGGGCCTACAGAGTTTTATAGCGGGTCATATGCTGCTTATGAAGGTACCTACACCCGGGGGCTGGGTTACAATTCGCGGAGACCAAGAAGCCGCTGTCAGATGCAACGCGATAGCAACAGCTCAGTCCCAGCATGAGATGTTTTCAGCCGGTTTTTCCCTATCCCCATTTGACAAACCCGATGACCCTAGAGATGACCCGGATTCCTTGCCCATCAGTAAGACGGCACAAAAGAAGAGCCAGAAGTATCCCGCCAAGTTTCCCCGGCCAGCCCCAATCGAAACAACATAATGGATTCAGATTTCAGAGGAATACCCGGAGAGGAAGATTTGCATTGGCACAGGCCTTGACCCAGAGGTCAGAACCCGGATAATTGAGCTGCTAACCCGGAAACAAAAGGTGTTTGCATGGTCATATGCAGACATGCCCGGGATCTCTCCAGAGGTTATGACACATTCCCTCAATATTATCCCGGGTATTAAACCGGTAAGACAGAAACGTCATGCATTTTGTGCAGAGAAATATAAGGCCATTCAAGCAGAAGTTAAACGTCTTAAGTACATCGGGTTCATTGCAGATGCAACATACCCGGATTGGTTGGCCAATGTTATGATGGTCAAGAAGGCAAACGGAAAGTGGAGGATGTGCGTCGACTACACAGATCTGAATAAGGCTTGCCCGAAGGATAGTTTTCCCCTTCCCAAGATTGATCAACTGGTGGATTCAACCGCGGGCCACCCCCAGTTGAGTTTTATAGATGCATATTCGGGGTTTAACCAAGTTCCGATGAATCCCGCGGATCAACAGCACACATCTTTTACAACGGACAAGGGGATGTATTACTACAAAGTGATGCCTTTTGGACTCCGGAATGCATGAGCCACATTCCAGCGCCTGGTAGTGGGCATGTTTGCAAACCAACTCGGGGATACTATGGAGGTTTATATAGATGATATGTTGGTCAAGAGCCGGGAAACAAGCAAACACCCGGATGACTTGGAGACCGTTATTGACATTGCCTTGAGCAAGGGAATGAGATTAAACCTGGAGAAGTGTGTGTTCGGTGTTTCAGGAGGAAAGTTTCTCGGGTTTATGGTCAGCGCTCGGGGAATTGAGGCAAACCCCGACAAAGTTCAAGCAGTCTTGGCCATGGAACCGCCAAAAACCAGGAATGAAGTCCAGAAACTTACTGGCAGGCTGATAGCCTTATCCCGGTTTATATCCAGGTTAACAGATAAATGTGCCCCCTTCTTCAAAATTCTCAAGATTCAACACCGCGAGCGGATTACATGGCAGGAAGAGCACAATCAAGCTTTTGAAAAGTTGAAGGAATACTTGGCATCAGTTCCTTCCTTATCCAGACCTAACCCGGGGGAAATACTCTATCTATACCTGGCGGTATCTCAAACGGCTGTGAGCTGTGCCTTGGTGAGAAAGCCAGAGTCTGAAGAACTGCCGGTCTATTATACTGGAAAAGGATTCAATGATCCTGAAACTCGTTATCCAGATATTGAGAAGCTGGCTTTGGCCTTGGTCGTAGCGGCAAGAAAGCTACGACCCTACTTTCAGGCACATTCAATCTATGTGCTCACCAACCAACCATTACGGCAGGTTCTGCAAAAGCCGGAGACTTCAGGAAGATTGGTCAAGTGGGCCATCGAGTTGGGAGAGCATGACTTGCACTATAAACCGCGCATGGCAATTAAAGGACAGGCAGCAGCAGACTTTATTGTCGAGTTTATCCCAGCAGAGTCCTCAGTTGTTGAAACTCTCGCTACAGAAGGTGATCCGGTGAGGTGGCAGATATTCGTAGATGGGTCAGTTAATCAGAAGCAGTGTGGAGCAGGTGTTGCATTAGTGGACCTGGAAGGAAACATGTTTGACTATGCTTTACGTTTTAACTTCAAAGCGTCAAACAACACGGCTGAATACGAAGCCTTAATCAAGGGGCTTCAGCTCGTCAAAGAAATGGGGGCCCGGCATCTTCACATATTGAGCGATTCTCAACTAGTGGTGCAGCAGGTTAATGGCGGGTTTCAGGCAAAAGAAGCACATCTTTCCTCCTATCAAAAGTTAGCGGCTTTGTTGCTTGACAAATTTGACACCTTTGAGATTACTCAAATACCGAGACAGCAGAACGTCAGAGCAGATACTCTGGCTAGGATTGCAACAGGGGAGGATCCCAATGCCGAGTTTAAAGGCCTACTGATCGAGACATTGGAGAAACCAAGCATCTCACTTTCCTTTTCGGAAATTTTTGTAGTGGAAGCAAAGCCGCCACCGTCTTGGATGGATGAGTTCATTAACTTCATCCAAGATGGAACCTTACCTAAGGACCCTGTAACTGCTAAACAACTCAAGGTTCGAGCGGCACAGTATAGTATCCGTGAGGGGAAGCTGTATCGACGAGGACATACTTTCCCTGATTTGAAGTGTATTACACCCGAGGAGGGAGACCGGGTTTTGCAGTCACTTCATAGCGGGGTATGTGGAAATCACTTTGGAGCCCGTAACCTGGCTTTCAAAACCCTCAGAATGAGATATTACTGGCCTTCTCTGGAACAGGATGCCAGAGTCGTGGTAGATTCCTGTCTTCAATGTCACCGGTTTGCAGCCTTTCCCCGGGCCCCATCAGTCCCACTATCAGTAATCATTTATCCATATCCATTTTGCATGTAGGGGATTGATTTCATTGGACCTCTACCCACAGCCCCGGGACAGCTCAAACACGTCATTGTCTCAGTGGATTATAATTTCAAGTGGATAGAAGCTCAACCCATGGCTCGGATCACAACCGCAAATGTTAAGAAATTCCTCTGGAACAATGTCTTTTGCCGGTTTGGAATCCCAGAGACGTTTATCACAGATAACGGGACACAGTTTGACAATGACGAGTTCCAGGAGTTCTTACATTCCAATGGGACAAAGGTGCTATATGCCTCCCCTGCCCACCCGCAGACTAATGGACAAACTGAAGCTGTTAACAAGCTGATCAAGCAAGTTCTGAAGAAGAAGCTGGAGGACGCAAAGGGTTTATGGGCTGAGAAACTTCCAGAGGTTTTGTGGGCACTTAGAACAACTCCGACAGAAGCCAATGGGGAGAGCCCATTTTTTATGACCTTTGGCTCTGAGGCAGTAATCTCGGTAGAGATGGAAGTCCCTAGCGACCGGGTACTACTGTTCGACCCGACAACCAATAATGAAGGCATTCACCTTAACCTGGACCTACTGGAAGAACGACGGGAACGTGCACATCTCCGGAATATCAACAAGAAGCAAAAGGTGGCCAAACATTACAATTCCCGGGTTATCAAGCGCCCACTCAAACTCGGGGATTGGGTAATGAAGGAGGTTATCCCTAAGCCAACGGGATTGAAAGCTCCGTGGGAAGGCCCATATGAAATTGTTAAAATAGTAGGCCCCGCCACATTTTACATCAGGGGTACAGATGGAGTTACGCTTCCACGGCCATGGAACGCACAACATCTACATCTCTTCCCCAAATAGGTACCAGGTTATCTATAAATGTCCAAATTTCTTATGTTTTGATGTTATATTTAAAGCCTTTCAGGCCCACATAATGCATAAAACCCTACCGGGTTATGTTTATCAATCAGTTTGTTAAATGAATGCAGCCTTTAGCGGCACGGCTTATATGCCTCACCTGGTAATCTCCATTTGACATGAAATATCGCAAGCCTTTCACGGCCTTATTTCATTGTCAAAACTCGGCAATCTCCGATAATCTCCGGTAATCTCCATTTGACATGAAATATCGCAAGCCTTTCACGGCCTTATTTCATTGTCAAAACTCGGCAATCTCCGATAAACTCCGGTAATCTCCATAACTTGAAATATTGCAAGCCTTTCCCGGCCTTATTTCAGCCTTGGAAGTCCTAACGGACCCGTAAAGCCCTAGCGGCACTATCTTTATTTACATGCCAAACCGGCATTATGTGTAAATTTTTTCAAGGCATTGTGTAAATTTTTGCCAAACCGGCATTAACGTGTTATTTTACAGGAAGAAATACCGTGTTATAGAATGGCATCCCCCGTAAAGCCCTAGCGGGCCTTGGAAGTCCTAACGGACCCGTAAAGCCTTAGCGGCACTATCTTTATTTACATGCCAAACCGGCATTATGTGTAAATTTTTTTCATAACTTGTATATTATGCATCAGGTTACCGTGTTATTTCACAGGAAGAATTATGCGAAGGATAAACTTGAAAACTTTCATTTGAAGAGGTCAATTACAAAAGCAGCAAACCGCTACAAAACACAGACTACACTACAAAAGCAAAGACAAAAATACTCAGGCTCCAGCTCATGGCGCTGCAGACCCGCTACCACCGCCAGTGCCACGTCCGCCACGTCCTCCCCGGGACCGTATGATAAACTGTCCTCTACGGGGTGGTGGCCGGTTTTGAGGACCCCCGCCAATCCCGCCACGGGATGTACCTCTCCGGGCTGCTGAAGCAGGAACCGGGGGACTCCGAACCGGGTTTGTAGGAGCCCTAGGCTTTGCAGCCACAGCAGGACTCGACCGGGAGCCGCCTGCAACCTCATCGGGTCTGACATGACCTTGGTGACCATCGTAACCAGCTTTGTCGAGCCAGCCTTGGCGAATCCCGGCGCTAACAATTTCGGCACGAGCCTCAGCCCTTGCCGACCGCAGCTTCAGGTCGAACTCGGGGCTCGCCAGAAACTCGGAGACAGCAGAGTTCTTGGCCCGGGAAACCGCCTGCACCAACTCTCTTTTCTGCTGCTCCAGAGAAGTCACTTATTGCTGTAGCGCTTGATTCTGTTGAGTAAGCTGAGCAATAACGGCATCTTGAGAACACCGGTCCTCCCGGTGACCCTCGATGACCCTTTCAAGCTCCGAGTTCTTGGCCACCAACTCTGCCACTTGATCTTCTGCCTTGGCCAACTCTTTCCACGACGAGACCGCTGCTGCGCTGGCCACTTCCCGGATCCGAGCTAGGCATTCTTCGCTCGCCGTCACCTGGTCCCGGGCAGCCCGGAGGTCGTCCCTAAGCACTCTCTCTCTCTCTCTCGGGGATACCCTCGGCGATTAGCCGATCAGTTGCCAAGTATGACATCCTGACCGCCTACAAAAAACAATTTAGCGGGCTAGTATCAAGAAACAGAAAAAACCCTAAACACAAGTCACACGAAGAAAACACTTACTCGCATCAGCTTCTCCTGTGTCCTCCGGGAGGCAATTACCGGGTCTTCATGCCCCAGAATGCAGGAGTCCGCGGCACAGTTCTTTAGGTCCGCCACCATCCTCTGGACGGCCACGTCCGCCACCCCTCCACTCGCCAACTCTTCCATGATCTCGTGGATGACCCGGTGCTGGTTCCTCTACTTCCTCTCCCTCCTCTCCTTCCTCCTCTTCTTTCTCTCGGACCTTGCCGAGCTGGATGCCTCCCGGGTGCGTTTGCGAGAGGAAACGGGTTCCACTTCGTGCACTTCGTCGCTCCCGTCACTCCCCTCAAGGTTCTCCTCACTCATCACCCCTTCAAAACCTCCACCCTCTTCACCCCCGTCGTCAGCCTCATCTTCAGTCAACTCCTCTTCACCCGGGAGCACAGATGAGGGCACCGCGCTCATCACCTATTATTCAATCTCCTCTTCATCTGCCAAGGTAAATTGAGTCACCGGTTCTTCAAATACCGGGTTTTCCGCCACCTCCGCGGGATTCCCATCAATTTCCTCCTCTTCCTCCTGGTAAACCTCTGCTCCGAGAACCTCAGCCAAGTACCCGGGGATCTCGCTGTAGTGCAAGGTATCAACGTGGAACTGCTGAAGATCCCCTTGCTCGGCTTCTGGGCGCAGGAAAGGCGCTTTTGTGGTCAGATCGATATCGTACGGTAGACCATCCGCCGCTTGCGTCCGGATCCCGGCCCATACAGCTTTATCTTCAAAGCCGTCGTATATTCCTGGGTTCTTCCGCTTGGTAAACTCCATTGGAAGAAGAGCTGCAACAAAAAACACAGCCTGTTACACAAAGAGCATGCCATATGACAACAAAAATTTAAAGGACACTGGACACTGGACAAACCTGGTAGCTCCATCAACCGGCACCTGCTGTACACGTACAGCCTACAAAGCCGGTATGAACTCCGGTCATCTTGCCCACGAAAGGCCCATAGCATCCTCCGTATCCTCTTCTCCATCACCGGCTCTAGAGGAATATCGGGGATATCTGCAACAAAAATAATTATAACCCGGGATAGCAAAAACAGAAGAATTCATAGAAAAAGGAGCTTACTTATCAATGGTTGGAAGTCAACCGGTACTTAGAGCGTGTATCCCGGGTCTTGAAAGTTTCTTATTAAGAAACTCTTCTCCCTCCAGGTCCGGCTAACAGAGGATGGCAGGTCCTCGACGATCTTCTTAAAGGTCTCTTTGGACTTCAATTGGATAGTCCCGCTAAAACCCGCTTTCCGGAAATACTCGGCCCGGTACATGGCGTGCAACTCGTGGTATGTCGGCATTTGCTGCCTCAACACCTTGTACATCACACACAACCCGAGAAGCTGCCTCCACGTGTTTGGGCCAATCTGCCCGATTGCGAAGTTGCTTGCAGCTAAGAGATACTGCACCTCTACCTTTAGCGGGAGTGACAGGCCACAGCGTAGCTGATACTCGTGGCACAGCGTCCACCCATCCTCGGGAGCGAAGAACTGGTCCTCGAGTTCTAAGGGCCGTATTTCAACGGACTCAGGGATTTTCCAGTTGCTCCTTAATTCCACGATCTCCTCCGCTGTCAGTGAGTACCCGGGAGGGTCGAGAGCGGTCCCATCAGTGAAGGTTACGAAGTTTGACTCGGGGAAGTGAGTGTCCATTGCTGGATTGGCCATCTGCAAAACCAAAAACACGGGAACGTCAACAAAAACCCAGATAACCCGGCGACCACAAGATAAATTCCCACACAGTAACGCAGAAACCCAGAAAACCCCTATTGGAAACCCAGAAACAGCACAAAGATCATCCCAAAACCCACAAAAAGAGGAGAGGAGAAGCCGTACCTTTGCTGGGAAGGTTTGAAGGAGTTTTGACGCAGTTTTGAGTCTTGAAATCGAAAGCAACAGAGACGAGAGAGCGAAAGCAAAAGAAGCTCTAAAACGTTATCGGGTTTGGAGGTGAGACAAAACTGTCACTCTCACCCCCTATTTATACAGTTAAAGGCGTGCACTGAAGGGACGTTTCGGTTTTTCGAGAAAATCGCCACGTGTCACGCATGCCGCGTCCCAAAACCGAAAAACTTTTCAGTTTCCCCCCACTACAAACTGAAACTTTTCAGTTTCCCCCCACTACAACCCGGAGACGTCGTTTTAAATTTTCACAGTGAAAAGTGTCTGCGGGTTACGCTTGCGTACAGACTTGGGGGACTGGGTACCCCGGGTTTGGTTGGTAACTTTGTAACCCGGTAAAGAAAAGATTCTAAGTCCCCACCCAAGCGTACCCCTTGACTGAGGACTTGGGGGACTTGTTTATAGGTGGAACCTAATATTTCACCTTTACCGGGTTACAATTTAAGAAAGAACCCCTAAATGTCTGGTTAATTATTAAATATGCATTATTTGTTGTGCTGGAGTTGTTGTTTATAGGGTGAAAGCCCAGTTAAATGTGAGAAGCCACTCTGGGTCCTTTGACAGGGCCATTTCGCCGTAAAGCCAAACAAAAGCAAGGGAAACTGTTCCCACATTGGAAAAGGACAAAGCATGCTGCCTTTAATGCTACTATAAATACCAGCACGGGCCTCCCGGTAAGGGGACGCAACTTCTCAACTATTCTTGAGTTTTCTGCTTAATTGACAGTGTCTGATTTAAGCATTGGAGTGGCTTCCCTCGGAAAACCCGGGGACGCCTCTTTGACGTGTTTGTTCTTTGCACAGGAAAACTCGGAGTATAGGGAAGTTCGCTATTTCTGGAGCCGTGTGACCCGCTAAAGGGACCACAAGTCTTACCCGGAAACAGCATCCAAATAGAGGATAATTATTGGAGGTGCGTATCCACCACAACTACATATTCGTTTATGAGGACCTATTGAAATGCGATGTGGGGGCGCAATAGGCACATATGCTGCGCAACCTATAATGCGTAAATCTCAGACTCATGTCCAGTTACCAACTGGTACGTAGGGACTGATTGGCTTAACAGTGGGCCTAAAAACGAATAAGTATGGTTGCATGTAATATTGCATAACTCTAAGCAGATATACGCATGTTGGTACGCATAACCAGTGCCTTAACCACCGTCTATAGCTTTGCTATAGTGGCTTCCGTAAGACCATTTTAACTAAACATATTGGGTACAAGATGCTCTTCATTGATCTTGATAGATATGCAACAATTATCAAATCCTTTTGATGTTAACTTCATTGTCAATTCCTATAGAATTTGTAATCAAGGTGGTGAACCTTATATGATATCACTAAGAGTTTTGCAAATGCAGCATTTATTGTGGACTAGTATTCGACATGTGACTAATGTGTTGAAACATTCTTCAAAACCATTAAGTACTTTTAATGGTCCGTATTTCTTGATGAATAAGTTCACGATAATCACGTTGTATTCTTTGCGGAATGAAATATTTTGGTTATCTTTAACATAGGAAGGTCTCGATCCTGTTTTGCTAAAGACTAAACTTTGAAAAATGAGTGATGTTCCTTTGACAAATCGATGAGGTCATAATGGGAGGGAAGCTGGGCATCATGTGCTTTAAAATGCAATTGCTACGTTGGAGCAAACTAGCTAGGACCGATCAATGGTCAAAGTTACTGCCGCCACCTTGCAGTGTGACAGACTGTTGTCCTATTTTATCATTCACTCAAAAGGCAGGATGTTCACATGAGTTCTTTTAAATACGGATTATCATGTCATGACCACGATGTCTTTGCTGATCATGCAAAGTCTGTGTGAGTTACTATCCCACATTACATTGTAGGTGACTCGTTAAGTTCTTTAAAATATGTTCTACTCATATAAATCCACAAGTTATACGGTCAAGATATGAATATAACATCGAAAAGTGAAATAAAACGAAAAGTCTTCAACTAATCATCACTTGAATGATCCTTATTAGAACCACTCTCACACCTTCCATATCAAACTTAACAAATGATAGAAACACAAGTAGAATTTAATTAGATGGAAGTTGACTTGGTCATGATGAGCTACATGCGGAATTAGAAGGAAACTTTATATGAAATTAAGCATTTCTTCTGCAGGCAGTCTCAAGATTACGAGGATCATTCTACGTGCTCCGAGTTCTAGTGTTTAAAGGAAACTATTGCCCAGTCCATTCTTCGATCTTCAAAGTCAATTCCTATTTTCTTTTAAAAGTCCATTAATTAAAAGAACAGTCTGCCCTCTATTAAACTACTAAATAAAAAAGAGATTATGTGTGTTTATATTGATGGTAATTGAGATTGTCCAAGTCTGATTCATCAGGTTATGGACATTTTACAATAAAGAATAAAATGTGGAGAAACTAAATTGGTATACGACTATTATCACTAGTACGGGAGATTGGGATGACAACTCCTATTGTATTCTAATATCAAAACTTTTACGTGGCCTCTTATTCTTAATCGATTGAGTTTCTTTCACAATATAATCCACATATGGCTCCTCTTTGTCCATTTTATGACACTCACGTTGAGACAATGTCTCATTTGCTTCAAAAATGTAGCTTTCTTTGATGCCTTCAAAAATATAGCTTCACCAGCATCTTTCACAGTAGGTTATATCGTTTAATCAAATTTAGCTTAAAAAATAAAAATATTTTGTGAAATTTTTTGTAGCTTACCAAAATCTCTCATCATAACCTAAATTCTTAGCCAATTTGAATTAAAAAAAAACACTCTACCGTAAGCTAAATCCAAATGAAAAGTCATTTCTAATTCTTTTGTCGTGTATATATATATATATATATATAATGTTATATTTCTATGCATATTTTTATTTTATCATATATATAATATATTATATATCTATATATATATATATGATACATATAATATTAAAAATAATTTGGAACTACAATTATTGAGATAAATATGGATCTTATTCCTTACGAAATATACGATAATTAAAAGATACAACCAACAGAAATTAAAAAAGAAAATGTAATAACAAATTTATTTGAAAACAAAATACTTTATTTAAATATTGAACATCTATCGATCATGATTTCAAACTTATGTTCATCCATGTGATCGAACTCCAACAACAATCGCCCATGACGTTTGACAATGACAATTTCGCTAATGTGAATCCATTCTAAAGTGACACACAAGCTACATTCGACTCTGGAAGCTTTGGTAATGCACTTCAAGTTTCAACTCAATATAGATCAAGTGGTGAATGCGGAGCAATGCCAAATTATGGAGGAATGAGTCTTTATGAAGATTCTTTTAGATATAGAGAAGGTAGAGGCTTGGAGGAAGCAGAGGTACCAGAACAAGTGATGGACATGGAGGAGCCCCATAACAAAAGCTGTGGAGTACCAAATTATTGACGGTTATAATAATATGAGATTTCTTTATTGAAAAATAATATGGGTTTCAATAAGCTTAGCATTTATGTTAGTTATTTTTTTATGTTGTAATTTTGTTAAGTGAACTCTTGGTGGCGATGATTGAGGGGCAGGTGGTTTTGACTGTCTCAGCTCATTGTTTCTGTCAATGAACTCAATATAGGCCATGGGCGCTTCATCACCAACTCTTATATGTGTCAGCATTCTTATGTATCCGCCTACTCGGTCTTTGTATCGATAGGCCAGTTCTGTAAATAGCTTGTGAATTACATCATCCCCACACACAAAAGCAGCAGCACGCCTCGCTGCACAAAGTTAACCATCTTTTCCAAGTTGCACCATTCTATCAGCTTGACGTCAAACCTCATTTGCCTTGGCAACACTGGTTTCAATGCGCTTGTGCTTCATCAACTAAGACACCATAGTCCTCAGTATGAATATGCGATGAGCTGTGGTTCGGTTCAACTTCCTTAAATTCGTCATTTTATAGGTCACACAATCACACAAACTGTGAGAGTCAAGCATAAAAACAACTCAACCAGGTGACTAATATCATTCACACTATTAACCTGTTAGAATCATTTTATTCAAAAACATCTCAAAAATAGAAAAATGACACAAAAAACAATTATCCTGCTAGATACATAATGTATATGCTCAAACTTCAAATTGAAGTGCTACGGAAATGACAGCAATCTGAATAGAGTACGAACAGATGTAGACACACTCCATACAATCATACCCCAATACCTAGAACTCCATGTATATCAAGTCTTAACAACCGGAGAATTCACCGCCACAAACCCAGACTCTCCTCACTCTTCTCCAAACCCTCTCTAAAACCACAAAAGGATTGGTCCTTTATCAGGAAAGGACCAATCCTCCAACACACAAACTCACCACCTCCCTTCGCTCCTCCAGCCACTCCCTCATCGTCCAACCCAAATCAAACCCGACGTTGTCCCTAAACAATCTGATGACTCTGATGTCTTCTCTGGCAACCACCACTTCTTCCTTATCCAAAATGACATCTTACCCTACACAAATTGCGGTGAGATTTTCCATAAACCGTTGGTACTCGACCTCCACCAAGCCGTCAAGCACACCGTGTCCAAGCTCCACGACGACGACACTGGTAAGAACACTAGTAAGAGCTACTGAGGTTTCGATTATTGGCGTCAAGGGGCCTGTGTCGATTGACGATGTCGCTTAGCAGATTGATGTCGGTGAGCTTCGAGAGAGAGAATATATCTGAATGAGAGAGAATGAGATGAGTGAAAACTGAACTCGAGTAGTTTGGTGATGAATGATAAAGAAAAGTGGTCCCAAATTTGTTAGTGGGAATATATCCCTAACACTTTATAAGGTTTGTGGGAATATTAAAATCTTATTTTGTTGATAAGAAAAAAATCTCTAAAATTTAGGCAGAAGGGAATTTTCCCTTAAATTTATTATCGTGCAGTGACAGTTGCAACAAGGGCTATTTTCAGGCCGGGCCAGACCTAAAAATTTGAAACCCGTACCTGAAAATTTCGGGTCTGGCCAGGCCGTGTTTTTTAATTGCTAAACCCGGTGACTCCAGGTTCAATTCAAGTAGGGCCGGGTTTTTCAGGTTCAATTTTACACTCGCCATTTCTTTTAATAAAGCAATAGCTAGCTTCACCTTGTACTCATTTTTAGTTTCCCTCAATTTCTGAATTTCCAAGAATCTTTTGGACCTCGTCTGACATTTTCAACAGAAGAAAATGAGCCTTGGAATCACTAACAAATTCTTGGAAGAATTTAAGTAGGCGATTAACACAATAACAGCTCTGTGGATTTCTCTAAGCTTTGGAAATCGACTAAAAAGTACAGTGCAAACCAAAACAAACTTATACCGATACAAATAACATAATTGTGAAACCATACTTACTCACAAACAATAAAGTGACCCAAATAAATAAATCAATCCTCAACATTTAGAATTTGAATCAGCATAACAAACATATTAATCCCTTCAAGGATTCAACAAAGGGTTTTTCACACACCATTGGCCAAAGAAACATTGCCTAGAATCAAACAGACATTATTATCAAAAATTGCAAAACCAATGTCTCTCTTCATTGCCTTAACATTGCCTAGAATCAAACAAACTTTATAAAAAAAGGGACTCACTATGTCTCTCTTCAAAAGCAATGTATTTTTCCCTTTCTTGGGTTTCAAAACGGTGATAGGAGCATCAGCTCCTTTGAGAGTTTCATCTGCCGCAGCCGAGACGACATGGAAAGACTCAGACTTTGGCTCCTTCAAGAAGCTCGAACTGACGTTTTTGACTCTTTTAGGCCTCTAAAGAAGTGGGCAGATAAAGAAATTTGAGAAGAGAGGCTTGGTGGGCTTGAAGGAGACGAGTGAGGGAGTAATGTCTTCGTGGGCAGATAGAGAAAGTTGTAGCCATTGTTGTTGTTGTGAAGAGGGAGGGAGGCGAGTCGGCGAGGGAGATCGAGAAAGTAGGGGAGGCCGGGTGGGAGTCGGGGACTGAGGGAGTGAGAATGTGAGGGAGGAGAGCCGAAGAGGGAAGGAGGAGAGGGAGGGAGATGGAGAGACATAGGGTTGCATTCGAAATGAAAATTGAAACCTATGAAACAACCCTATTGAAACCTATCGAAATGAAACTTGTGAGAGTGTTGCTAAAATCAGGTTTTCAGGTAAGGTCGGGCCTTCACATATGGAATCTGGCCCGATACAGAAGTATTATAAACGGTCCGGGTTTAGCCCGACCCAAAAATTTCTGAGTTACAACCTGACCCATTTAAGGCGTGTTCGGGCCAAACCGGTCCAGTTTTTCGGGTTTAAATTAAACCCCTAGTTGTAACTTCTTATATTAGCAGGCGAACAACTTGCAAAAGAGTCGGTGCCATTACTTGTCAACAACCTTTAGACGAGTTGAGGCCTACGACCCACTATAAATTTTTTTTCTTTATAATATGAGGATTGTATATTTATAAATAATATAAATTTTGTTTTTAGTATGAACAATAATTTATAAAAACTAATAATTATTATTTTGGTTCTCTTAGACCTATTAAAAAGTTATTGCTAGACCATTACTAACTATAAATAATCATCATATGATTCATATATCACATGTTTCTTTAGTTTGTTGATAACGAAAAAAAGATCGATAGAAAGTGTGAATTAGTTTCATTTGTTATTGTTTTGGTCTACTATAATATCAATTCTTAACTATTTTCAATTTTCAACTAGAAACAGACCTGACCTAAGCATGACCCGATATGTTATGGGTTTGGACCGTGGGCCGGATTGAGCATTACATTTAAGTAAATGGGCTGGCCTAACCACGAGCACGTTAAGACATGTGCCTTCGTGGGCCGGATTGCCCGATTAAGTGGTTCGGGCCGGCCTGTTTGCCACCTCTAATGAGGTCACAACGTACTAAACCACTACAAACTCTAATGTAAAAAAGGGAGTGATAGTTTATAATATAAATATTAACTTGGTTTTGTAAATTGGATTAGAGATCTAACTTAGTGACGTTTCAAAACCTAAAAATACTAACGACTTTCTAGTTTTATAATATCACTTTCAACTTGGGGATGTCTAAGTAAAATTACAACGCACATCTTTAGATGTAACTCAACCACGTAAGAGCCTTAGTGCGAAAATCTCATATCCAGGTTTGAATCTCAGCAACGATAATTGTAGTTAAATCTCAATTTAATCTTGATGGCCAAGGGAAGGAAGAGTTATAACATGATCTTTCGGTGTAGATTTGCCTCTAGACCCAGAAAGCCTTTGAGGATGACGTCGTTGATACTCTAATAACAACAACTTTGAATGTAACTTTAAAAAGTGAAAAGGTTGATTCATTTTTTAAGGATTAATTTCAGTTTACCTACCTGAGGTATCGACTAACATCATTTCATCCTCCGTACTTTTAATTTTGAAAGTTTACCCCTGTGCGGTTGTAGGCACGAGGATAGTGATAGTTAGGGTCTCTGTAGTGGGTTGTGTCTTCTCTGCAGTAGTTTATGTTATGTTTATATTAAGGATTAATTTTCTAATACTAGGTCTTTTAGACTTTAGGAGAAGATTAAGTTACCTGTTAATTTCTAGTCTGAATGGGCTTGTCCATCAAACTCGGTATGAGCTTCGTTTTTCTCAGCCCTTTGGGCTAGCTTTGGGGCAGCTTAATTGATTCCCTTGTCTAAAAAAAGTTTCCAATTTTCATCAATCATACCCAATTGATGAAATTTTGACCAATTTAGACATTAAATGTTAATATGTAGTCTTACTAAAAAGGTTCTAAAAGACGATTTTTGCTGTTATATGATTATATTTGCTCTTAAATTGAGTTATAAAGTTATAATTAACGTTCAAATTACACAAAATTTCAACAATTGAGCATGATTGATGAAAATTGAAAACTTTAGGGGGTAAACTTTCAAAATTAAAATTACGGGGAGGGGGAGTGAAATGATGTTAGCCCAAAACCTCAGGTAAGTAAACTGAAATTAAACTGTTTTTTTTTAATATTACAAAGTGGTAGTTTAGAGCCAGTAGAAATTTAGATATGACTCTTCGGTAAGAGATGATTTTCACAAGATGGGTTCAAATAAATGACCTCATATTTATGTCTTTCCCACTTGATTATTTTGTTTTTCACACTTGATGTTACATCCTAGAAAACTGTACTTAATTTTAATTTTCTCTTCCCAACCCAGTGAGCAGAATATGAGAGTTCTTTTAATAAGAAACCTCTATAGTATCAATTTTTATTTCTCCATATACACTACTAGGATTTTGCTCTTAGCCGACGGAAAATAAATCGTCGGCTAAGAACAATATTCCGTCGGCTAAGATCTTAGTCGACGGAAAGTTCGTCGACTAAAATCTGTAGGCTAAGGGGCGTCGATTTAGACAATAGCCGACAGAAACAAGAACTTATGTGGACTAAGACATATTCTAGACGACGAATCTTGGTCTATCGACTAAGATACGATTAACTTAGCCGATAGAAATTATTTCGTCTACTAAAATTTTAGTCTACAGACGGTAAAATTTTGAAAATAATTATATTTTTATTTTAAGAATAATTAATTTTTTTTTTCAAAAATCTAATTCTTTAATTTTAGTTTTTTTCCTTTCAATTTTTTTCCTCTTCACCACCGCTCTCAAATCCACCACCACCCACCCCCAAATCCACCACCACTAATAGATGGGATCGAGGAGACAGAGAGAGGGATGATATCGCCAAAACCACCACCATCACCGCACACCCAAAACCAAAACCACCACCGTCGATATCAGCCTTGCGCAGATCGGTAGTGGTGGTTGGTGTGGCTGAGAAAGTGAGAGAGAGTTTTGGAGAAGGAGAGGATTAGAGAGTGAGAAAGAGAGATAACTTAGGTTTTGGAATCTATAGATAGGGTCAAATAGACATGAAATTGATCTCGAAATTTTTGAATTTTTTTTCAAATTTTCTGCAAATTTTAGATGGCAACTTTTTTTCAAATTTTTCGGAACTTAGGCGATGAAATCATATATTCCGTCTACTAAGTGGTTGTTAAATATATATATATATATATATATATATATATATATATATATATTCTATAAAATGGTTTCTTTGACGAAGTGAATTTGCTCGTCGGCTAAGATATAATCTAGTCGACGGAACAAGTTTTCATAGTCTAAGTTATTAAAAATAATCATTATAAAAATTTCGTCAGCTATGTAAAATTTTCCATCGCCTACGTGATAACTTAGACTACAGAACATTTTCTGTCGACTAAATATATCTTTGACGACGAAAAATAAATTATTGTGTCGGTTAAGAACATTTTTCTACTAGTTATATAGGGTAGTTAATTTTAAAAAAAATATAAACAGAATGAATGAGACGGGCAAAGATTGACATGGACGCGTAGCTTAGCCGTATAAAAAGAGGTGCATACAGCCTTGCTGAATAAAACTCCCAATTTAAGTTTTCTCAGTTTCTCTGAGTCAAAGCACCATGTCAGGATACCCACCGCCCAACTACGGCTACGGCAGCTCCCCTCCCCCCGGCAAACCCTACCCCTCCGCTCCTCCTCCTTACGGCGCCCCTACTCCCGGCTCAGCTCCTCCATCCCAACACCAGCATCAGCCCTCTCCCTACGGCGCTCCTTACGCCTCTCCTCCTCCTCCTCCCCAAGGAAGCGGCGGAGGATACGGCGCTCTTTACGCCTCTCCTCCTCCTCCCCAAGGAGGCGGCGGAGGATACGGCGCTCCCTACGCTGCCCCACCGCAAGGCGGAGCCGGCGGATATCCATCCCCGGGCCCACCACACGGCGGCGGATACCCTGCGGCGGCTCCTGGATACGGAAGCAGCCCGTTGGCGGCTCTGGTGCCGTCGATGTTCCCTCCAGGAACGGACCCGAACGTGATGGCTTGCTTTCAGATTGCCGATCGGGACGGGAGCGGGTTCATCGACGACAAGGAGTTGCAGATGGCGCTATCGTCGTACAACCAGAGCTTCAGCATGAGGACTGTTCATCTTCTCATGTATCTCTTCACCCAGTCCAACTCCAGAAAGATCGGTACGCAAATTTCCTCTCCGATTTTACTCTACGATTACAGTTAGGCCTAGTCTATTATTGATTTCGGGTAAATTGTGAATACAGGGCCTAAGGAATTTACCGCCGTGTTTTACAGTCTTCAGAACTGGAGGGTAATCTCCATACTCCTTTGTTTTGTTGATAACATTCCTCCCTTGTTCTTTTGTTTTAGTGGGTAATTTGGATTAATTATTGCTGTGTAATTGGGTGGAATTAGGAAATATTTGAGAGGTTCGACAGAGACAGGAGTGGGAAGATTGATTCGAGTGAGTTAAGAGATGCATTGGGGAGTCTGGGATTTTCCGTCTCGCCTGCTGTTTTGGATTTGCTGGTGTCCAAGTTTGATAAGACTGGAGGTGTCATGAAGGCCATTGAATATGATAATTTCATCGAGTACGTTCTCTCCTCTTTTCTTAACGTATTTCATTTCTTTTACGATTTTGGTGGCTTAATTTCATCTTTTATAACCACTCGACAACTGAAACTGAATGGTTGCTTGTTTTTGTTTTGGGGAAAATGCAGGTGTTGTCTTACTGTTAAGGTGAGCTTACTTTGCTGATTCTGTGCATTATTCTACTATTGTGATTGTACAATTAATATGGTTTTGACATTACACTATCGCGGAAGTGTTAAACGTTTTACTATTAAGCTCATAGCCAATTGAAAAGGAAGAATCCGGTATTTCTTTGCTTTATCTTTTTCCACCTGGGATACTCAATCTTTTTCCGATATCAATGACCTTAAGAACAGGCTTTTAGTATTCACTAGCTTAACTCAACAAGAGAAAAGAATGTAGAAAGATTTGAAAATTTACAGGTCAACAAACATGTTTATAGTTGATGGAAATTTATGTGATTGTGTCTCTTGCAGGGATTAACTGAGAAGTTTAAGGAGAAGGACAAAGCATACACTGGTCGTGCAACTTTCAGTTATGAGGAATTCATGTTGATTGTTTTGCCTTTCCTCATTGCATAGAGGATGTTAATGAAGAAGACTATGATTTCTCTCCATTAGAGTCCTAGTGTAATATTTGTGCTCGTTTGCTAGTGAACTTTGTGGTACAGCTGTATCTGCTCAACTGCTCTAAAAAGTCTTTATTAGGTAAGGATGTCCTATTTATTCTTATGATGCAGATTTTTACTTTACTCATTTTTCAATCGAATTTTCACATCTCCACCGTCTATTATTTAGATACTAATGTATAGATTATCTCTATAAATATTGTAGTCAATTTAGTTATCATTAAGTCGCTCAAAACTGCGTTTTTCTGTTATAAACTTATAAACATGAGCAGTTCAAGTTTGACAAAATTATGTTTGTCTATTGGTTTAATCGAATTTGAGTGTTTTAATGACAATCAAATTGGTTAAAATTTTGTAGAGATAATCTATTCATTAGTGTCTAAAAATTAGACCGTGAAGATGTGAAAATTCAATTGAAAAATGAGTAAAGTGAAAATCTACACTATATATAAGAAATCGTTCGAGGGCAGACCTTTGCATCGGCCTTAAAGTGCGGACGTCTCTGTTTTTATCCCGATCAAGCTCTGACGACTCTGCTGCTCTTGCTCGGTGGACACCAGAGCTCCATCCTAACCTTCTCCTTGCTGGTGGACTTGCCGGTGACGAGTTTGAAGCCAAGAATGAAATGTAGTAGTGCAGAACTTCATTCTTAGCTTCAAACTCGTCGCTGACGAGTCCACCGGCAAGGAGAAGGTTAGGATGGAGCTCTGGTGTCTGCCGGGCAAGTGCAACGTTTTCAGAGTTTGATTGAGGCAAAAATAGCAACGTCCGCACTTTAAGGCCGGTCCAGACGTCCGTTGGGCCTATATATATATATGTCTCTTTCACTAAGGGATTGTAGAAAAAGATGAAGATAAAAAGAAAACTCTTGTATTGATTATGAAGATTACTGTAGAATAGGATAATTGTTTGTATATTTCTGTGCTTACAATTGTATACATATATAGGAACTATGCCTTCGGTTACAAATCAATGAAGACCACACATTTGCACAGCTACTGTTACAAACCAAATTACAGCAAATCATAACAGTTATATAGTTGAATTAAGGCTGGATTCTAGGAGCAGATGTAGCTCCTTTAACACCCCCCCTCAAACTTGACGGCTCCGAACGAACAAGTTTGCTGGAAAGAAGATGATGACGGGACTTATGAAGTGGCTTAGTGAGCAAATCTGCAGGTTGATCAATGGAAGGAAGAAAACAGACTCGGTGACTGCCGATTGTAACTTTTTCACGCACACAATGGTAGTCAAGTTCAATATGTTTGGTGCGAGCATGAAACACAGGATTAGACGCCATGTACGTAGTGCTGATGTTATCACAATGCAGCAAGATAGGAAATGTTACATGAGCACCAAGTTCATAGAGCAGATAGGCTAACCAAGTAGTTTCCGCACTAGCATGAGCTAAGGACCTGTATTCGGACTCCGCATTGGACCGGGCAATGGTCGGCTGTTTCTTAGAGCACCAAGAAACCAAATTGGAGCCAAGATAGACGAGGTAACCAGATGTGGAGCGACGTGACTCAGGGCAGCCGGCCCAATCAGCATCAGAAAAGGCAGATAGAGTAACCGGCTGACGTTGAGGGACAAAAGACAAGCCATGACCAAGAGTACCTTTGACATAGCGTAGTATCCTTTTAACTGCAACAAGATGAGGATGACGAGGCTGAGACATATACTGTGAAATAGAATTGACCGCATAGGCAATGTCAGGTCGTGTGACTGTGAGATATTGCAAGGCACCGACAATTGTGCGGAAATCCGTGGGGTTGTCAAGAAGAGGACCATCTGTAGAATTGAGATTCAGCTTGGCAGACATGGGAGTGCTGACCGGTTTACTTAGTAGGTCATGCTTCAACAAAAGATCATGAGCATACTTGATCTGATTAAGATGTAACCCATTCGGGAGTGTATGAACCTGCAAGCCAAGAAAATAATACAATGGTCCCAGGTCCTTGATGTCAAAACCTCGACCAAGAGTGTTAATGAAGTTTTGAATGAGACGATCATTGTTTCCAGTGACCATAATGTCGTCCACATACAACAAGAAGTAAATGACATGCTGGTTACATCGGAATATAAAAAGAGAAGAGTCTGCTATACTCTGAACAAAACCAACCGATAATAAAAAGGAACTAAGCCGTTGAAACCAGGCCCGTGGTGCCTGCTTGAGACCATAGAGGGCTTTGTGGAGTTGGCAGACATGATGTGGTCTAGTGGGATCAACAAAACCCGGCGGTTGAACCATATAAACATCCTCAGAAAGGAAGCCATGGAGAAAAGCGTTCTTTACGTCTAATTGGCAAAGAGCCTAACCACGAGACACGACGATACTAAGAACAGTTCGAATTGTAGCAGGCTTAATAACAGGACTGAATGTTTCACGAAAATCAATACCTGCTTGTTGGTGAAAGCCCTTAGCGACAAGACGCGCTTTGTACCTCTCAACTGACCCGTCTGGCTTTCTCTTGACTCTGAACACCCACTTGCATCCCACTGTGTTCTGCGTTGGAGAAGATGGAACCAGAGACCACGTCTGATTTTTGAGGAGGGCATTGACTTCCTCAACCATCGCAGCACGCCATTCGGCGATCTTGGAAGCTTGAGAGTAGCAGGTAGGCTCATCAATGTCTACCAGGGTGAGAAGTGCTTTTGGAATTGGGTAGCGAATCGTGCCGTCGGTGCGGACTAGGGGCTGTGGCCGACCAGCTTGCTGACGAGTGACCATTGAGTGCTGCGGACGCGGAGGAGGGGGCGGCAAAGGTGGCGCAGCGACAGGTGCCGCTGGAGACACTTCTGCGTCCTCAATTGGAGCGGAGACAGGCCTAGGGCGGCGGCTATAGGTGATTACTGGAGGTGGAGCAGTTGGGGCTGATGTGGACTGGGCCAGTCAAGGGGGTTAAATGCAACCCATTGTGATCCTGAGTAAATTGAACATGCACCTGTTTAAATGGGAAACTGGTTTCGTCAAAAACAACGTGCCTAGACACATAAACCCGACCAGTAGGAGGATGAAGACACTTGTAACCCTTATGTTAAGGACTGTAACCAATAAAAACACACTCAAGGCTACGACTAGATAATTTGTTGGAGACATAAGGGCTAAGATTAGGAAAGCAAGAAGATCCAAAGACTCGAAGAGAAGAATAGGATAGAGGAGTACCATAAAGACGTGTATGGGGTGTGTCCCAATTAAGAATTGGTGTTGGGAGAAGATTAATTAGATAGACAGAGGTGAGAACAGCTTCAACCCAAAGATTTTGGGGGCTACCGGAAGTAAGAATGAGTGTACGGGCCATGGTTGAAATATGACGGTGTTTCCTCTCAGCAAGCCCATTTTGTTCAGGTGTGTGAGGGCAGGAAAATCGTTGTTGAATACCTAATGATCGACAATAGTGAGAAAAAGCATTGTTGACATATTCCGTACCATTATCACTTTGCAGACACTTAATGGAATTATTGAAAATATTTTTGACCATAGCAACTAGAGTTTGGAAGTGAGTGAAAACCTCATTCTTACGACGCATTGGATAAATCCAAGTGTATCGTGAAAATTCATCAGTAAACAGATGCGACGCATGCTGCTGCTGGTAGTGGCAACCACGAGGTGCATAGCTCCGGCCAGGAAGATGACGACCGACTTTGGGTTGAGACCGACCGGGCTGGTGGCGATTGTCACGACCACGGGGAGATGCAGAGGTATGGTACAAGGCCGTGGCCGGAGTAGAGTTTGAGGAACGCATCGGTGTTGATTGGGAAGCTTCAAAAGAGAGAATTCGGGCACGGAGCTCAGTGAAATCAGGGAGAGGTGGGTTCTGAGTGATGGCAGTCCGAAGCATGAGAAATTCAGAGCCAAGACCATGGAGGGTTGCAAGGACTAAGTCTTCATCCGGAACCGGTTTATTGATGGATGACAGGGAATCAGCGATGGACTTGGCATGACGAAGATATTCGTCGACAAATTGGCTTCCCTTGTTGAGTTCAAGAAGTTGCATCTTCAGACTAGCAGTGCTGGCCATAGAGCGTTGAGAAAAATGTCAGGCAAGACAGTCCCAAATGTCTTTGGAGGTGTCGAATCCAATGGTGAGTTGGGCAACATTCTCGGTTAAGGTGGTAGTGAGAATACTGATGATGATCTGATCTTGTTGGTACCATTGAGCATAATCAGGATTTGGAATTGGAACAGCAGGTTGCGTTTCGGTGGCGGTCGACATGATTGTAGATGCTGGTGCAGTTTTGGAGCCAGCAATATAGACCCAAAGATTGTTGCCTTTAAGATACGGTTGGAGTTGACGAAGCCAGACCAAGTAATTGGTTTCTGTGAGTTTGATGAAACTGGAGGTGTTGTGAGATGAATTGGAGCTGGTGGCAGCCATTAGAGAGGGGAGAGGGAACAACGGAAGGAGGAAGAGAGAATGCAGAATGTTGATGAACAAAGAAGAAAGGCAAAAGGTGGAAGGAGTTACAGGGAAGGATCGATGGTGTTAAGCTGAAGAATGGCAACCATTGTTGACAAAGAGGTAGAATTTAGGAGGACTATGAAGTTTAGCAATATATATTAGACAAAGCACAAGAGGATCGAATTCTGATGTGAATAGATGGAGGAGAAGAACAAGAAACTGAGTTGATAGGAAAAGAAGGGATCGATGAACACCTAAACTACTGATACCATGTAGAATAGGATAATTGTTTGTATATTTCTGTGCTTACAATTGTATACATATATAGGAACTATGCCTTCGGTTACAAATCAATGAAGACCACACATTTGCACAGCTACTGTTACAAACCAAATTACAGCAAATCATAACAGCTATATAGTTGAATTAAGGCTGGATTCTAGGAGCAGATGTAGCTCCTTTAACAATTACAATCAAGTATATATAGACAACCAAACACAATTAGCCAAGCCATACCAATCACTACCTAATATTTACACAAGGTAAGGAGGTAGACATAACATATACACAAGGTAAGGTGATAGGTACGTACCACTATACTTTACTAAATAATATATATTTCAATACTCCCCCTCAAGCTGGATCAAGGATATTGAGGCTTGATTGCCATAGAACAGTAACATAGGATGAGACTGAGAGTATCCTAGATCAGCTAGGAGATATTTCAACCAGATTAACTCATAAGAAGTTCAGACCATTGCTCTGTACTTCTGCACTTGAACGAGCAATCACGTGCTGTTTTTTTGTTTTTCCAAGTGACTAAATTTCCACCAACTAGAGTACAAAATCCAGTTGTAGATTTTCTGTCAAGCTTGTTCCCAGCCCAATCCACAACAGTAAATCCTACAATGTTGCTATGACAATTCTTTCTCATGAGAATACCTCTGCCTACAGATCCCTTGAAATATCGCAACACTCTTTTAACAATGAGCATATGAGAATCGGTAGGAGCATGCATGAATTGGCTAATCATACTCACTACAAAGGTGATATCAGGCCTAGTAATGGTGAGGTATATGAGTTTCCCAACCAATCTTTGGTACTCATGGATGTTTGAGAGAGATTCACCTGCTGCATTCATTTGGAACTTGCAATCCAGAAGAGTGACACAAGGTTTACTTTCTTTGGTTTAAGTACAAACCCTTCGTGAAAGTGGCCATTTCTATGCCATGAAAGTATTTTAATCTTCCCAAATCTTTGATGGCGAAAGTCTGATGTAAAGACTGCTTGAGAAGATTAATTTCTTCAAAATTCTCGCCAGTAATGATGAGATCATCAATATAGATAAGAACACAAAGTTTACCTGAAGATCATTTCTTGATAAACAAGGATGAGTATGTATTGCTTCTTTTGAATCCAGAGGTTTCCAACACTGAGATGAGTTTTGAATACCAAGCTCGAGGTGATTGTTTTAAGCCATAGATAGCCTTATGTAGCTTACACACCTTGTTAGGAGTGCCTTCTTGTGGATGCCCAGGAGGGAGCTGCATATAAACTTCTTCTTCTTCTTCTTCTTCTTCTTCTTCTTCTTCTTCTAATTCTCCATTTAAGAAAGCATTTTTCACATCAATTTGAAACATATGCCACTCATGATTCACCGCTACTGACAACAACACCGTCACAGTATTCATCTTTGCCACGGGAGCAAATGTCTCCCTGTAATCCGCTCCATAGGTCTGAGTAATGCCCCTTGCCACTAACCGAGCTTTATGTCTTTCAATTGAGCAATCAGATTAGAATTTGGTTTTGAAAATCCACTTACTCCCTACCACTTTCTTATCAGCTGGAAGTGACTCCACACTCCAAGTTTTGTTTCTATCTAATGCTTGTAACTCCTCATGCATAGCCTTTTTCCATGTTGGTTGAAGGTTGGCTTCCTGAAAAGTTCTTGGTTCATTTTTACTTGAAATGTTAAAGAGAATAGCAGCATGCGATTTTAACACTTGATCTTATGAAAGAAACTTTTCGATTGGATAACTTGCAGTAAAAGTTTTGTAATTATCCCACTTTGATGGAGGTTGCCTAATTCGAGTGGGATACCTCCTTTGGGGTTGAATCTCAGCAACCTCTTCTTCAACTTCTTCTTCAACATCTTCTCGTGTTACTTTAGCAGACAACACCAATTCATTTTGTCCTAGACACACATCATTTTGAGAATCTGGTATAGGTGGAGAATCTGATATAATTGTAGGAGTAGGTGTTTTTTGTGAAGGACTAGATGAAGGAATAAGTGTAGCATCATTGTTGGTCAAAGTTGGAAGAGGTAATGGAATAAAATCACCAAAGAACTCCCATTTAGTGGAAACTTCTGGTGCATTAAAGAAGAGAGATGATTCATAAAATCTAACATCTCTAGAAACTACCAGCTTTCTAATTTTTGGATTAAAATATTTGTAACCCTTTTGAGTTATGAAGCAACCCAAAAACACATATTTGGCTACCTTCGCATCCAATTTGTCTTTGTGTATTGCTTGGATGTGAACGTAACAAACACATCGAAAAATTCTGAGATGAGACAATTCACTTTTCCTTTCATGATTTCAAAAAGAGACTTCACATTTAAAACTCTGCAAAGAAGTCGATTAATAAGATGTGTTGCAGTAAGGATGCCTTGAGACCAAAACTTCGTGGGAACGTTCATTAGAAACAACAAAGCTCTAGTTTTGTTCAACAAATCCTTTTTTTCTTTTCAGCAATCCCATTTTGTTGTGGAGTTGCAACACAACTTGTTTGATGCAATATGCCATGATTGCTCATATATTGTGTCATATTTTTAGACATATACTGTCACATCTCGATCCTATAATTATTTTACGGTTGGTTACTTTGGTCTTTAACCATTTAAAGTAATGTTTGACCGTAGAGTTGACTTTTGGTAAAGGCGAGAATTTGGAAAAACTTTATTCATGAAAGTTGTAGAGGACGTCGATACGAGTTTATGGATATGTAGCATGCTCAAATCAGAGTTCTTATGGAGAAGTTATAAGGGTCCGAAGTCAGGGGCATATGGGTAATTTCAAAAAAATGGCTATAAATAGCCAAAAAAACTAGACAATAGGGCAGATCCAGGCCACCTCAGGTGGTGAGGCCGGTCCCAAAAGGAGCGCCTCTGAGTCTACTTCAATTCTAGGTAAGCTTTTCAACCTATCTCTTCATGGTTTAGGAGAAATTTCAAGTTGTTTACCGAGTGTACAGTAAGAGATCTAAATCGGATTTCTCCCTCCTAAAGCCACCAATTTGTGAGTTCTATATATGGTTAGAATGGGTTTTAGAAGTCCTACTCACCCCTAAAGTTTGGTGGATTGATTTGGAGTGTGGAGAGAGAATCGAAGATTTGAAGTTTTGAAGTTAATTTAAAAATTTCAGGTTTTTACATTTTTGTTCGATTGACCTAGTTAGAGACTGAATTGGCCTTTGAGTTGAACTAGAAAGTTGTTCCAAATGATGAGACGAAGCTACTGTTAAAATTTTGTGGTGATTGGAGGTCGCCGGAATTTCTGCCGGCGGCGGAGCTGGCGACGGTGCTGCCACTTTTTGGGCAGTTTTTATGCCCATTAAATAGTATAAAATGAGAGCAGTTTACAGTTTAAATTTGGTAATGTTTGGAGGAGTTTTGGTTAGGTTTTGGAATTTTTCAAGTTTAGTAATATTTACGGATAATAAATTATTATTCCGGTCATCGGTTATTACCGGTTAAGGTTTAAAAATATTTTAAGGACTACTAAGCTTTTGTTGAAGGTCGGAGATTTTTGTTGATTAAATTTGAGAGTTTTGGCCGAGGGTAACGTTATTGCCAATTTTAAATAATTATTCGTTTGACAATTGAGATTTACTATTATTCGTTGAACATGAGATGAAGAGTTCTCGCTTGAGAAGCGATCCAGATTTCGTTAGGCTAAGGCCTAAGTCTGTGAGTGGACTTTTTATTTTAAACCGTGCATGCTCAAATATTTATTAAAATTTATAAACAACATGATTTTATTGATTTAATGAGCCGGTGAGGCCACGAATGTTGGTTGCTCCCCTCCCGGACGCTCCTTGTATTGTCAGCTAAAATTTATATTATGTCGATTATATTTGGAAATGCATTGTTTTATGGTCATTGTTTTAAGGGCGGTCGGGGAACCGTGCCTCATGCATGAGATACATGTTTTAATTTACGAGGGAGGAGTCATATATAAGTGACTTTTCGTATTTGTTATCTTCGCCATGAAGGGTCGTTATATATATTATCATTGCTAGCTAGTCATACGGGCCCCTACTTTAGAAGTGAAGCAGGGCAATAGTAGCCTTATTTGGCTCCGACCCTAGCCTGAGAGGCTCATTGTCATGGTGGAATCTCTCCACCATGAAGGGTCGTTCATTACTTAGTAGCCTCCGGAAGGCTCTGACCCTAGTCTGGGAGACTCTCCGTCATGGTGAAACCTCTTCCCCTATTTTTAATGTCGATTTACAAGCCAATGAGATTGGCATTTTACGTTTTGGTTTCTGGAACGATTATGTGGAATTCTTTCCCGACGAGACATGCTTATGGATTTTCTGGAAATTCAAAGGGAGAACATAAATTGTTTATTTTCACAAGCTTGGATATTTTTTTTGTCCACTCACTCTAACGTTGTGTTTTAAATTTTTTTCCCTGGGCCCTTCGTTTTCAAATGCCTAGTGTTGCAGGTTGCTAAGAGGAGAACATGCGTACTGAAGACGAGGCATAGTCAAATTATTCTGCCATCACATTTAGTCTAATTAGGTATTGCTTCCACGTAGAATGCTCAGAATACCTCAGTATAGTGTTTAGTTGTATTCGATTGTGAAAGTGTTTTCGTTGGATTGCCGGTAGGGTTGTCCATTTCAAAGGGGAATTTTCAGTAAAAATTTCCCTTGAGGTGGACCCCGCAGGATTTACTTCAGATTAAAGGGGTTAACCCGAAGTGGGTCCTGACATATGCTCAATGCCTTTATCTGATCTTAAAGTATGAATTTTTGAGGAAAAAATGTTCATGAAAAAATTGTGAAAGTCTTGGAAGACCTAAAGAGATCACTTTTGAATTTTAATTGATAAACCCAATTAACTCTAGAATAATCATCAACAAAAGTAACAAAATACTTATAACCATCCCATGAATCAAGGGGGCTGGACCCCAAATATCTGAATGAACAAATTCAAACATTTTACTGGCTCTAGAAAGATGGGAGATACATCAAAAGAAAGTTTAGCAAATTTTGCTAATTGACAAATCTCATAAATGAGAGAATTTTTACAGAAACTAGGAAACAAGGTAGACAAAATAGTTTTTGAAGGATGCGTAAGGCGTTAATGGTGCTCTTGATCTAGGTTTAGGCTGGTTTGGAGGACACTTGGAACATTAAAGCTTTTGGATAGGTAGTACAACCCATTGCGGTGAAAACCTTCACCAATCACCTTCGAAGTTGCTAGATCCTGGAAAATGACTTCGTGAGGATAGATAATAGTGATGCCACAGACAATAATTGAAAAGGAAAAAAGGAACATATAAGGCTGTGGATTCAATATATTTTGACAAAAGATTGATTTTCCATTTTCCTAACATAGCTACTCCCTTCCCATTCATGAAGAGTTGAGTTTTTATTTGTCATGTGATTAGTGGCACTTGAGTCTATAATCCAAAAATCATGCATAATACTAACATTAAGAGCAGTAGAGAATGCATTGAGGATACCTGGAATCTCATCTAGAGATAGTCCATCAGTTTCAGCTAAAAAAGCAACAAACTTGCCTAGGAGTGCAGCTTTGTTTTCCTCATTACTTCAGTTCCAACCTTCTTCAGTTGAAGATAAACTACAAAATTATTTATCAATAGAGTAAGATTTGTGGTGAAATCTACTAATCCTTCATTAGCAGCTGGATGGTTGGCCTTGAAAGTGTGGCTAGATGTTGGCTTTTTTGGAAACTCTTAGCTTCCTTTAAGAACCTTTGCTCCTTATCAAACTTTGGCTTTAGCTCGGGATGCAAAATCCAGCAAGTTTCCTTCAGATGCCCTTGATGCTCATAGTAAGTGCACCATAGATCAGGCCTCTTCCTTTTATACACCATGTGCTCGACACTTCTGGAGTTTGATGTAAAAGCCTTTGAATCTGAAGCACTGACTTTGGTATCTACATGCATAACCTTCCTCCTGACTTCCTCCCTTTGAATGGTAGAGCGTATGCTTATTAGGGTTGGTAGCTCAGGGCTCATGAGAATATGACTTCTTAAGTCTTCATATTCTGGTCCCAAGCTAGCTAGCAATTGGAAGATTTTATCTTCTTCTGCTCTTTGTCACAACTCCTTAGCTACAGTAGTGTGAGGTCTGTAGATATTGAGCTCATTCCATTTGCTTTTTAACCTTTCAAGGTGCTGGATGAAGGAGCTACCTTTTTGCTGAAGGTTTGAAATGTCTTTTTGGAGTTGGAAAACTTGAGCAACATTGTTTTGATTTCCAAACATCTCCTCTACTGCCTTCTAAAGATCCATGGCTGATTCCGAGAAACTGAAAATTTCAGCAACATCAGGTTCTATGGAGTTGAGAAGCCAAGACATAACGAGCAGATCTTTGGCAAGCCAAACCTCATAGTGGGCATTCTTGTAATTATTTGACTAGGATTGTTATTGTAATTTATATTATGATATCATTTCTATATAAGAGAGAGCTCTTAACTCAATGAAACACACTCATTCCCACATTATTTTGGTTGTTTCTCTCCTTAGTCTGTTTTATATTATGTTTTACAACACATTATCAACACGAATAGTTCTAACACTGAGATAGTTTTTATCTTGAAGGGTTGAGAGACAGTTGATCAATCGATAGAAGAATCATTCAGCATGGTTTCAGAAATTTAATCACAAACAAGTTCTTGGATTGGTTTAGAAGCTCTAGAAATGACATGCTCAATTATGCACATAAACGATGAAGAATATCCATTCTGCAATGAGTAACGTTTTCTATCCTAATGCAATATATATTTGTAGCCTTGAAAATATAATGAACAAAATCACCATGAAGCATGAACAATTTTTCATTTATTATTTTGAAATTCGTATTTGCATGCTTATTGATTTGTGCTTAGATGTAGAATATTTTGTGCTTTGATGTATGAATCACCAAATTTATAATGTTAGTATATTTGGTTAAAACATATGAACATGCATGTCATATAAATTTGCTTATGTTTCGAGAATTGAAAAAGGAAAATTTGTCATCAAATATCATCAGAGATGCTAGTAGCCATCTAAATAAGCCTAATCACATGTCTAGTAGTGCATACCAAAAGGCGCATGGATGAATGAACTTCAGATTCAGTCTCTTGTTTTCTATGACATTCAAACTCAAGAGCGTGATTGCAATCTGGAAGAAATGCATGTAACCGCTAGTGTAGGATCATTAATTTTGTCATTTATAAGAACTATTACATATATGGAATATTTATGCATGAAGAATTTAGGGATACAAATTAATATTGTTCATGATGAGTTTTGAATACGATATTTTAGTCTGATTATGTTATTTACTCAAAATTTAATATATAATACATTATATTTGTTAAAATTTGAATTGTGTAATATTCAACATTTTATTTAAGATCATGTAATGTCGGAAGCATTTACCATGTTACAACCCATTAATTTGAGTAACCATGAGTTCCATAAGTAACACATTGGTCGTTTATGCTAGACGTTACATCTAATTACGTAAATTATGTGCATAATAATCAATTATGCTAGAAGCATAATAGGTGAATTTATTACGCATATTATTATAGAAGCATACATAATGTGTTTTAATTATGTGATTATTATATATCTGTTATGCCAGAAGCATGAACCTAATTCACCGTTTGTATATAAGATGCTAGCAACATTAATGAGATTTGAACCAATTTCTTTAGGTACATAACCGCTATGTAAAGGATATGTCGGTTATTATGAAAATACCAAAAATTTAGTCATTGATACTTGCAATTACATATTGACAATATTAATTATGCCCGTAGCATATTAGGTTATAAATAAGGAATAAATTTTATTGCTCTTAATGAGATTATAATATGATTCGTTTTAGTAACTGCTAAACCATTAGCATTATAATTTTAGAAAATATAATGTCAGAAGCATTTACAAAATTTATAACCCACACATTATGTTAGAAGCATTATGAGCTGAAACACAATTATTATATAAACATGCCAAAAGCAGTTACTCGGTTTCACCATTTAAATATATTGCGTCGGTTTCCAATTTATTTATATGTCATCATTCATATGAATTAATGCCAGAAGTAATTAGTAACCGTTACGTTTTTTATATTTATTGGTTCAGTGACTGAGTACCTTATTGCATATATATTATGTTGATAATAATGAATTTTTTTTCATTATAATTTTAATTTATTTCGGTTACATATACATCTACGGGACCTAGCAGCCCAAAATACCTCTCAGATTGTGCTCCGCAGGCTTGTACAGTATGTAGAGGTTTATTTCTTTTCACTGTAAAGTCAATTTCTTTAATCCAGCATAATCAAACAATATACTTATTTTCCCTACCTAGTTATTATATATGTCTACAAGGCACTCTAAATGCTTTCCCATAATGACTTTTGTTATTATATTCACTACGTACATAAATTAGCATTGTGACATTCACAATGCTAAATTAGTATTGTGTAGGTAATATTATCAACTATTACATGATTTCAATCTAATTGTTCAAATTACATAACTATGATGAACCGGTATTCAGTTTTCAACCAGTAGTTCGTATATAATCGAACCAGAGTTACCTTTTACTTTTTAACCGCGGTATGAAATGTCAGAACTGTCCCTGGCAGTTTGTGGTAATTATAGGGGTGTTATCAGGGCTGAAATTCTAGAAATACCCTAGGTAGTTTGAGATAATTACCGGGCTGCCATTGGGACTAAAATCTCAGAAATACCCTTGGTAGTTTTGCATATTTACAAAACTGCCACTGAGGACAAAAAGACATTATTGTCCCTGTCTGTTTTATACATTTACAAGGGCTGTCACTAAGGCTTAAATTTCTAAAATGCCCCTGGTAGTTTAGAATATTTACCAAGCTACCATTGAGGCTGAATTAACAATATTGCCCCTAGAAATTCTTGGTATTTTACAAGAGTGCCATAAAGGGTAAATTGACTACTTTATCGTTGGTGGGTTTATATAATTTTATGGTTGCCACAATAATATAATTATGTGTTTGAATGTTGTATTTATTTATTGGTTGAATGGTTGTGTTATTACCGATCGTTAGCTAGGTTGTGTATACCTCGACGGAGAGGTTAAATCTCGGATTTGCATTTAGCTTATGCTATCCTTATTTTTAAATCGACCGATATGTAGTAAAGAGGGTTTTGCTCGGTTAGGGCGTTAAGGAAAAGAAGAGCTACGTGTGGCTTGATCCTTGAGTACAGGGTACGTAGGCAGCCTAACCAAGATTCGGGTGCATCCACAATTCATATTAGAACCCTAGGTCCTCTAAAGCAATTAGTATGAAATCCAAATGCGGGAATCGAGATAACCTCCGGTTATGAGGTCTATTCCGGTATCGTTTGGATTGTCAGAAATGGTTAGGAATAAGGGTTATTCATTCTCAAGGGGGATTTCGAGTAAATCTCTCTTGGGATAGGTCCCGCACGTCCTATCCTGGGTTTAGATAGGTAAATTTGGACCGGGGCGTGACAACTGGTATCAAAGCTTAGGTTGAAATCTCGGACAAAAGGTTTGGATAATTAGAATCCTTGGAAATGTTTAAGTGTGTTATCGACTTTTCAAGTGGAACAAGTCGTTATACTTGTTAGTATGTGTGGTCGCAAGGGTGACCACCTGAGGTTTAAATTAGTGAAGTTAAACGTAACAGTAAAGTTTGCGACATCAATCGCTTTTAGATGTCGATATAGACTTTTCGTTAGATCGAAAAGTCGAGAGGTTCGTAAGTTTAGTAACAAGTCAGATTTGGGGAAAAATAAATTCAAATTTCAGTTTTGGGCACAAATAGGCTTAAAAGTGTGTCTAATATTATTCAAATTTATAAATCGATAATTTTCGAGCTTATTAGGGACCGATCCTGTCGATAAGTCAGAAGGTTTTGGTCAATTTCCTGGTCAACCCAGGAAAGACTTGGTCAACCCTAAAGTCAATCATTGACCTTTCCTGGTCAAACTAGAAAAAATTGAACTGTTAGACTATTCGATAGTCGTTTCGCGTCCTACAATTGATTGATGGGTTAACAGAGTGGGTATGGCTACTTATGTCAACACATTAGTGTTGCGTAATTATATTCGGGGAGAATCAGGGATACTCTGGTGATTGAGGTGTTTGATGAGGTCAAGATAAACAGATTATTTTAAATCTCATAGTGGCGCAGCGGACGCGTGGTAGGTCCATAAAGCTCGAGAAGGAATATTTTACGACGGTCAGGGAACCGCTTTCGGGCAAAAGAGACGTCACTGAATATGAGGACGATTAGAGTATCATATCTGGAGCAGGAGATGTGTGGTCAGTATGATGAGTGGACCTTTGATTTGTTTTAAAGAAATGCATGCCATGGTTTATTAATTAAATGGTTTTAAAATGTTCCAGAATGAATGATTTTTTTGGGTTTATGTACATTTTTGATTCATGGATTTTTGCGAGCACCTCGGTGGAGGGTTTTTATTTATTTCCATTTGATTTATGGATTTCAGCTTGCTTATTTTTCGCTTGGGTTTTGAATTGTTTTTGACGGAAGAGTCCCGTCGTACAGATGGGAATCAGACCCGAGATTTTACTATGATTTATATGTTTGGCATTTGTCGAGATTTAAAGTATTTTTGGCAATTGCCTGAATTTTATAAATAGGCTTCGGGCCTGGATTTTATAAATAGGCTTCGGGACTGGATTTTATAAATAGGCTTCGGGCCTGGATTTTATAAATGGGCTTCGCGTCTGGATTTATGAAAAATATCAGAAATTTGTTTTAATTTCACCATAAAGGGTCGTCGGTTGATTATAGCTAGTGGGCGGCGCTCCTCTTTCGGCGGAGTAGAAGCGCGCCTACCCGGCGCTCCTCGTTCGGCAGAGTAGAAGCACGGGATATGTGTTCTTAGAAAGAGTGGATGTTAAGCGAGATTTGCGTTCTCACTAGACAATGGATGAGACGCCAGAGCTCTTAGCTCCGACCCTAGCCTGTGGGGCTCACTGTCATGAAGGGTCATCAGATGTATTGTTTGTTATTAGCTAGCAAGCGGCGCTCCTTGTTCGGCGGAGTGGAAGCGCGCCACTCGTTGCGCTCCTCTTCCATTGGGGGAGATGGTAGTGTTAGCACGGGATTGCGTCCTCACTGAGAGGTACGCTAGGGTTCTTAGCTCTAACTCTGTTATGTGTGATCGATCATTTGTGAAATGTTTTTCCTGATTTGATTTTATACTGCTGCAGGCCATGATTTGATTTTATACTGCTGCAAGCCATGATATGATTTTTATACGGCTGTAGGCCACGATTTGTTTTATATTAGCTGCATGTCGGGATTGGATTCATGTTTGGTTGTGGGCCAGGAAATTATTATTTTTTGGGCGTAAGACTTGATTGTTTATTAATGACGATTAATTTTTGAACGATTATTAATGACATTGATTTTTGGTCCACTCACTCTTAAGCTTTCAGCGTCTGAGAAGTTCCAGCCCTAACCTGAGAGGCTGACATGTCCACGCTGGTTATGGATGGTATATAAGATTTAGGAGTGAGGTACTCCAAGTTTCTAAGGGTATTTGGAGACGGTCGGTTTGCTCGTGATCGTTTACGTGAGTGGTGGTTGAATTTTGGTAAAAGAGATCGGGGAATCTCTTAGAGGGAAAGCCACTGATGAGGAATGAGATTTTGAGTCGAACGTTTGTTCTTTAGGGAGGACTAGGCACACATGAGTTAGTATGTGAGCTTGTTAGCTTATAACGTTGTGAAATGCCCTACTATAGACTCTGTTCAGAGAGAGTGGAGTATGATGAGGAAATTCATTGTGACTGAGTATGTGAAGATGACATCCATGTTGGCGCGAAGTCGCTTGGCGGATTCATCAGCCGAGTGAGCAGTTTAGAGATCGCAATGTGATATGCGAGTTCATGGCTTCAAAGCTTAGAAGTTAAGGTACCAGGAACGTGAAATGAGAATTTTTAATTTAAGGACGCAGAAGACAATTTGTCCATGGCTTCAAAACTTAGAGTAGAAAGTTCATGTCTCTTTTGTCTCGAAAGATGCGAGAGACGTATAAGTTTCCCCTACAGTGATGGACTATAGTAGTTCCATCCTTCCACGAAGAAGACATTGGCGTTAAGTGTCAAATGTGACGGTTGTAAAAGTAGAGTATACGTGTCGACTACGAGTTAGTCTATGTTATGTCATGGAAAGCTATCACATTGTCTTAATTGCAATTTCGAGAATTAACTCGATAAGAGCTAAGAGGCAAGCCTTGTGGAGTCAATTTACGATGAAAGTGTTGAAACGAGTGTGTCGTGCCTGAGAAAGTGTATCAAAGCGGGCGTAGTTGTTTATCTCGTATTACAACTACGATGAGACTTTAGTCTCTAAAGGAATTGGTACGTAAAGCTTGTGACTCTTTTTTGCTTGAAATTTCGATCAGAGGAACTGGACGATATTCCTTAAACGTTGGCAAATAAAGTCTTGGAATGTGGATCATCTTTAAATGATTGTAGTTGAAGGAATGACTTCTGCAGCGAATTTATTGGTTAAGTAAATAATGATGTTATTTGGAATGGCGGTTAGTTGATACGTTCTGCAGTGGAAATTTCGAGGACAAAATTTGTATAAGGGGGGTAGATTGTAACACCCCGTCCCGAAGTTTACCTTTTATCTGGATCAGGCGGGTTACAGAGGGTTATAACCACGTTGTCAGTATTCCCTGAACTACTATTCGAGTTTAATATCGAGATATTCTTGATTTTGGAGAAAGATAGAATTAATGTCCCGAGGTGGTTGATTCTATTTTCTGGAGCTGCGGGCTGATTAACATGGATTTATTTAGTTTACGGAAGTAATAAAGTTATTTACTTTACCATAAAAAGATGACTTTGTGATAAGTCGAGAATTTGAGGAAAGTTCCTTCGAGAAAGTTGTAGGGGACGTTAATACAAACTCGTGGGTATGTCCTACGTTTTAATCAGAGTTCGTATGCGGAAGTTATAGGGGTTAATGTGTTGTTACTGTATGGTAAATAGTAAAATATTTATTTACTGTTCATGGTAACTTTTAATAATCCAATCTAGACCGTCAGATCAATCAGAGATTGATCTGGGCCGTTGGATTTTAAGTATATATATAAGGGGGTTGACCGGACAGTCTTCTCTCTCTCCTTCCCTCTGCAGCGGAGACACACGACCGCGAGTGGTGTCTCACCGCCACCATCAGTGGCTTCGCCTTGATCCAGCTACCGAGCCTCGAACTCCAAACATGCTAGTGCCGCCGTGCCAGCCGCCTAGCAGAGAGGAGTGGAGGTTCGAGCACTGGCCAGATATGGTGGACGTCGAGCCAGGGCCGGAGGCGAGTCGAGGGGCTTCCAGGAACTGCCAGAAGCTGCCAGTAGCGAGGAAGAGCGTAGCGGTGCTCCACTGGAGGAGACTAGCCGGAAAACCAGTGGTTCGACTTCGAGGTATAAATCTTCACATTTTCTCTCGATTTTAGCCTCTTTAGGTTGCTGGATTGTTGTAAAAGTGGTTTGTGTAGGCATAGAAACCTGGTTTGGCCGGAAAACTGAGCTTTTCCGAAAAACCAGCCGAAAGGGAAACGTAAGGGTAAAAACCCTGGTTTTTATCGCGGCAGAGCTACCTTTTACTGTTTTACCATGGTATGAAATGTCAGAACTATCCCTGGTATTTTGGGGTAATTACAGGGGTGTCATCAGGACTGAAATTCTAGAAATACCCCTGTTAGTAAATCATAGATTTGAATGCCTTAACGATTACCAAATGAGATGAAATTTTACTGAGATGATCTATACATATATACCTAGATATTAAACGGTTAAGATCTGAAACTAAGAACGAAAAGTGGGGCAAGATCACACATCCACACCAAAGGGTTTGGTGCAGACGTCAGACCGTCTCCACTGCAGACGTCCGCACCAATTGTTTTAGTGCAGACTTCTATTTTTGCATCACTTTTCGATCGAATTTTCTTATCTCCATCGTCTAGTATCTAGATCATATTGTGTAGATCAACTCTGCAAAATTTCAACCAATTTGGTGATCTTTAATGCCCTCAAAATTGCGTTTTTCTATAACACAGACGGTTCCTGTCAGGACCCACCCCGAGTTAAACCCCTTTAACCCGAAGTAAATCCTGCGGGGACCACCTCAAGGGAACTTCTTACCGAAACCCCCTTGAAATGGCCAACCCTTTCTACAAAACTAACTAAACCGGGTTAGTCAGAGCAGTCTACAAAGATGATTACCCCAAAGAATTTCAAGCAGCAACGGAATGATCGACTATGCCTCGACTCTCGTACGCGCTCGACCTCCTCTCAAGAACCCTGCATCACTGGGCATTTAAAAACGAAAGGCCCAGGGAAGAAACATTGAAAAAAACTGTTAGAGTGAGTGGACGAAAATCAAATATAAAAACTCTATTTCCTTTAATGCTCTCCCAAAAATTTAATGATTTAAATAACATTTATGCATGCCCACAATTACTAAATTTCCACAAATGCATGATAAGATAAACAAGCAAGGAATATGGGAAGAGAAATGTTCACCAAACATAATAAGTCTGACCTCTCAGACTAGGGTCGGAGCTAAGAGCTCTAGTTGCGCCATCACGCTATGCTAGCTAGATAAAATAATACGGTCAACCCTTATAATATCAACCTGACCTCTCAGGCTTGTCTGTCCTCTCAGACCAGGGTCGGAGCTAAGAGCTCTAGAATATGTGATAACGGTCAACCCTTATAATATCAACCTGACCTCTCAAGCTTGTCTGTCCTCTCAGACCAGGGTCGGAGCTAAGAGCTCTAGATAAAGTGGAAATGGTCAACCCTCATAGTGCACTACGTAATTTGCCTGACCTCTCAGGCTAGGGTCGGAGCTAAGAGCTCTAGTAGCGCCCTCACGCTACTCTAGCTAGCATATTTATTGGTCAACCCTTATAATATAAATTTCATAACAATACTTTACTCAAATTCTCTTCCCAAAACAAATAAGTAAAACCATTCCTCGTCATATATGCATAAATCCACTTTCCAACGAAATCTCGGGTTCAATTCCATTCAAAGGACGGGCCCTCCCCGTCTATAACCATTTTCGGAAAGAAATAGAAAATTGGAGTAAAAATGGTAAATACGTTAAATCATCAAAATCAATGCCTCAACATGATAAAAATCATCAACAGAGGTTCCCGCTAAACTTTATCCAAGAACCCGAGAAAAATATAATTCTCGAAAACAATCATAAAACCATGCAATTAACTCAATAATTAAGGCATGCATTCATTTAAAATAATATGTCCACTCACAGTACTATTGCGACCTTCCCGCTCGGCAAGCTCCTCGAGCGAAACTCTCGAACTACCCGCGTAGTCGAGACCGTCTCACGTCCGACCAGAGACTGTACCAACAAATCATCATATTAGTCATTCACAGTTGACTTGGTCTTTTCCTAGTTTGACCAGGAACTCCTATTTGACCACAAGTTGACCGAGTTCCTTTTTATGACATTTTAACCTTTTTGACTTTCTTTCCCGGTTATCGACTCTTAACTCTATTTACCGGAAATCCGACTCAGCTTCCGAACTTTCCGTTATCACTTTAACTTTACGTTAGGGTGTCACGTATTAATCAATATATATAACCTCGAGTCGATATACCGATTTAACATTTTCTCATAAATTCCAGTTATCTATTTCCGATAACCATTTAACACTTTACCCATTTAACCAACAAGTGTCACATTCGTTGAACTTCAATCCTTTAACCATTTTTCTGAAAATGCAACTTTCCCAAAGTGGAGACTTTCCCTTAATGGAAACTTTCCCAAAGTGGAAAGTTTCCCAATTAGCAGGTTTCCAAAACATAGAAGGTTCCCAAAATGGAAAGTTCCCAATTTACGGTTAGTTTCCGTTTTTACTCGTTTCCTTACGTAAATTCCGATTTACGATACTTAACCCTATTAAACGGAAACAACACAATCTTAAGGAGTCGAAGACTACCTCTCGGCATTTCTGCCGGTTTAACTGCATCTCCGGATCGTCACCGGATTCCGGCAACTTGCCGGAATCCTCTGCCGGATTCCGGTCAACCTGCCGGAAATTCGCCATAACCTCCTCGTTTCTCCGATTACCAAGTTACGACAACACATGCGTAGGGAAACAACAAACAACATCATCAGCAACAGATCAACACAACAACAACAACTACAAATTCCCAGTAGCTAAAGAAACCAGTAGATCGACTGCCTCTCACCTCCCAAAATCGATCTGAGGCATACAACAGCCTCCTCTGCTCCTGTCCTTCCCTCTGTACACCACTCCTCCTTAGATCACCGAGACCTGGCCTCGGGTCCATGCAGCTGCTCCAGAACCACTGCAGCTTTTCCAAGACCTCACCAACTGCCTCCAAACTCCCCCTCGGTCCTAAATCGTTTCTTCCTGCTTCACCTGAGCTTGAGAAGCTCACCAGAACTCCAAAAGAACACGGTCGCCGGAGCCAAGCCTTGAACCCAGAAAACAGTGAAACACACAGTGAAAAGGGAGTTTCCGATTCAAGCTCCAATCGATTGATCAGAAGCATGGAAAAGGAAGAGGAAGAGAAGAGAAGAAGAACCAAACCTCTGGTTTGCTAATTCATGGCCTGAATCGCCGGGAATTGCCGAAGTTCGATCGAGCACAGTGGTGCTCGATCTCCGCCGTGAATGCACGCCTGAGAAATCCAAGGACTGGGCTAGGAAGTAGAGGAAAAGAGGAGAAGGTTGGAGGTGGTCCGCCGGCCTGGGGTGGCCGGAGTCGCCGGCGCCAGGCGGAGGTCTGTGGAGGGAAGCGAGAGCTCGGGTTGAGCTCAGTTGACCGAATTGGTGAGTTTTGACCGAGTCAAATCTCACCCCCTATTTATAGGGAAAAGAACGGTCCTGATTCAATCTGGAATAGATCCAACGGTCCAGATTTAAAGAAGGTAAAAAGTAAAAGGTAAAATGGTAAAAACTGATTTACCGGATTGATAATTAAAAGTTACCGGAAACTTCGAAAATTCATAGAAAATAAACCGAAACTCCGAAAAATATTCTGAAAATACCAAGAGACTCGTGTCGCCACGTACTACCACATCGAGTCATCAAATCAGGTATTTGGAGAACTTAGAAAAACTCGAAAATTAACTCGAGCGATAACTTATCGAATTACCGATCGAAATTAAAAACCCTCGGTAACTCGTGAATCTCTGTGAAAGGTAACTTTTATTAACTTCAAAAGATTCGGGGTGTGACAATTCTCCCCACCTTATAAAAATTTCGTCCTCGAAATTTCGATACTCGTAGTCTAATACAGTGGGAATAGTACCACTTAGAAACAATAATATTGTTCTCCAATATCAACTTCCTTCATTTTCTGACACCCGACCACACTTCTCGGGTCAAAACTAAAACATCTAAAGTCTTACCGTGGGTCACAATGATTTTCTCTTGAATCATTGATTAACTGATTCACCGAATTCTTACTGTACTCCATCTCATTTATGAGGTGGAATACTACTCTGCCTATCACTGATCCACCAACAATTGTCCTTACCGACCGCATGTGACGTCGTCACAATACCGCTAATACTCATCTGATCCAAGCTTGCCGTGAGTAAAATCTCTTCAAGAACATTTGTATTCTTTCGTTGAACTCAGTTATCAACTCCACACATTCCCTCTGCAGGAAATGATTTCCACGCCTGAGGAGTAGGGTTCGATGTCACTAATGGATCTCAATCCTCCGATATCAGTACACAACGTGGGGTCAAACCCCATGACAACATGCCCACGAGAAAACCATGACGACTTGTGTTACACAAACCATCATCTCTTTTGAACTAGGCTTCCTGATCTGGTTTACGCTTCCTAGAAACCATTCTGTCAAGTTGTCCTGTTGTAGAGTAACTGTCTTCCCTTACTCTCTCATTACTCAAACCACTTGCACACACAGGACATGAATTACCATGACTTTTAGCGTAAAACCAAAACCATAACCTTTAAATCAGGGAGATCCAAAAGCTCCTGACATCGAGATCCAACAATACTTACTCCTAGCATGAAGACAAATTGTCAGGCTTCACACTGCCTGCAAAGCTATTCTGACCGGATAAATCTTGATTTTTCCAACACACCAATCATTAGTATCGCTAACTCAATTATCACCTCATGAAACTACAACGTACTTTACCATGGGTAATACATCTCCGTACTACTCATAGGTGAGGTGCCACTGATCTCAACTTGGAATGACGCATAGTGCAGAACTTGCACTTCAACCATAACTGTGCGTCAATTAAACATTTTCCGCAACATAATCTGGGATAGACTTACCAATAAAAGAATCCCAGAACCTTACCCGCTTAACAAGGATATTCCATTCCCAGATGCCTCCATTACCACATCGTCCGGTAATAACCAGTAACTTTGGACATTTAACCAGATCAGACATCTTCATGAAATTTAGTGCCACTGGTGCACACCCAAAGGAACCCCTGATCAACGCATCGGGAATTAATTCCACCGAACTTAGCCGTATTGATCACCGAGCATCCAGTTGTCAAGGCACAATATAACAAATACCATCACCGCACTGGGCGCTTAAACATCACAAAGTCAACTCGTACAACTAGACAGTTTCCAACCAAACTGTCCCCCATACTCTGCAAGTTTACTATCCGCCGTATCCTCTATTTGGTAAGATTCAAGATGCACAACCACTTACCATTCTAATTGAAAAGGCAAAATAACTGCGTGCACCGGAAGTCAAATCATCACTTCAGATCCTAGCTTACAAGATCCACTATCACACGTTAACATCCCCTCAGATCATAACTTAATCTGGACGTGGCTTTAACACACAACGATTTCCAATGGAGTGTTGCTCAACTTAGCAACATACCTCGCTGCTCTTGTAAATAATTGGTTTCCAAAACCTTGACTCCTAACACTTTTGAGTCATCAAGGAAAACTTTTCCTAGTTCCACTGCATTTCACACTCACCGAAATGTTGACAATTTCGAGAGTCACCTCCAATGACCTTTCTTGCTACCACTCTACACTCGTGGCGCCAAGAACTGCCGCTAGGTCAAAAATTCCTAACAAGTAGGGTCACTACTCAAATGACCAATGACCATAGCAACGCCAACAAAACTTTAATCCTCTCAGGATTTCCTTAAATTAACCTCAATAATTGATCTCCCAGATCTTAATCCTTATTCCCCATATCAAGATTGAGAATATTTCCTGTCACTGCAGTGAGTGTAACTTATGAACCCCAAACACGACTAAGTACACCTTCGGTTACAATAATTGATTAAACCACAACGAGTGAGTTCACAAATGCCCATGCCATCCAGCTCAGTTAATCGTCCTCAAAGAAACCAAGTGTCATAACGGACGTCTTGAGTTGCAGGTTCAAGCTTGAGCAACTACAAACATTCTTGCTCAAATTATTGACCCAGTAAATCTTGCCTCACTGCTGTCTCTTCACCATTTCCGTGCACCTAACTCAACATGCACTCTTGGTCCAAGACCCGGTGGCCTGTTGCCACTTCCAACATGTTCCTTTAAATTTCGAAACCGATTACCTTTAATTAACACTAGTAACGCTTCCTCGATCTGAAAATCGAACTCTAACACAGCCAACCTGGAGACTCCTCCACAGGTGTACTAATTAAAACACTTTGACCGCAGGTGGATAACTCACCTTATGATTCATAGGAGCCCCAAGATCTGGTGACACGATTTAATTTCTGCCTCCATGATAAATGGTCCAATGACCATTGTCACCAACCATTCAAATCACGCTTAGACTCACCAACAAATCAAACCTTCTAGTACCCCAATCATGGGTGGCTGGAACGAAGAAAATCTGGTCGTAGCTGACGACAACAATGTCAGCACCAAGGTGACCCAAACCGTCAGTTTCAGTGGTTGTCCCTTAAAGCATCACGTGACCAAACTAGCCTTTACTTCTTTAACATTCTCCAGTAGTGTCACATCATGGACTCGTCACCAGAAACAAGTCCATTGATCCCAAAATGACTACACCCATATTCCTTAAGTCATTCCACTTTCATATGTCCGTTGGTTTCTCCAAAACCACACTAATGATGAACCTCAACAAAGTCGTGACAATCGTCAAAACTAAATATTCATCCTCACTGAATAGTCGCGCTAGGCGACTTCAGCTCATTTTTTTTCCATGGCAGGATGCAACATCTTTCATTAACTCTTACGACCCCTCTTCTAGGAGTCTCATAACTCGAACACTAAGGCCTCGCCTCAGGTTTCTACAACCTTCCTGCCAACAACCATGGCAGCCTTCCAGGTGCGAATTAACCGTTTCAACACCGAGTACTTGCACATAATGCTCAAACGTTAAACAACGTAAGTTTCCGCTCGATCCCCAACTCAAATCTCAATAAATCAATGGGGAACTCATAAACATAAATACGTAACGAGCTTACCTTGTTCCTTACAGGAACTCTCTGTGAGGTCGCGCGTACGGAGGCATAGTCTTGAAGATTCAAACGTTGATAAGACCACTCGGTCCATGAATCAACCAGGAAGTACTAACTCATATCCTTAATAAACACTAAGCGTCCAAAGCATAAAATGCCGATGGATCCGCCGCGGTCGGACCATCACTCTATAGACGCTAAGTGCTACCAAGTACATGAGGTAGTAACAGGAAACGATAACCTGGCTCTGATACCAATGTCAGGACCCACCCCGAGTTAAACCCCTTTAACCCGAAGTAAATCCTGCTGGGACCACCTCAAGGGAACTTCTTACCGAAACCCCCTTGAAATGGCCAACCCTTCCTACAAAACTAACTAAACCGGGTTAGTCAGAGCAGTCTACAAAGATGATTACCCCAAAGAATTTCAAGCAGCAACGGAATGATCGACTATGCCTCGACTCTCGTACGCGCTCGACCTCCTCTCAAGAACCCTGCATCACTGGGCATTTAAAAACGAAAGGCCCAGGGAAGAAACATTGAAAAAAACTGTTAGAGTGAGTGGACGAAAATCAAATATAAAAACTCTATTTCCTTTAATGCTCTCCCAAAAATTTAATGATTTAAATAACATTTATGCATGCCCACAATTACTAAATTTCCACAAATGCATGATAAGATAAACAAGCAAGGAATATGGGAAGAGAAATGTTCACCAAACATAATAAGTCTGACCTCTCAGACTAGGGTCGGAGCTAAGAGCTCTAGTTGCGCCATCACGCTATGCTAGCTAGATAAAATAATACGGTCAACCCTTATAATATCAACCTGACCTCTCAGGCTTGTCTGTCCTCTCAGACCAGGGTCGGAGCTAAGAGCTCTAGAATATGTGATAACGGTCAACCCTTATAATATCAACCTGACCTCTCAGGCTTGTCTGTCCTCTCAGACCAGGGTCGGAGCTAAGAGCTCTAGATAAAGTGGAAATGGTCAACCCTCATAGTGCACTACGTAATTTGCCTGACCTCTCAGGCTAGGGTCGGAGCTAAGAGCTCTAGTAGCGCCCTCACGCTACTCTAGCTAGCATATTTATTGGTCAACCCTTATAATATAAATTTCATAACAATACTTTACTCAAATTCTCTTCCCAAAACAAATAAGTAAAACCATTCCTCGTCATATATGCATAAATCCACTTTCCAACGAAATCTCGGGTTCAATTCCATTCAAAGGACGGGCCCTCCCCGTCTATAACCATTTTCGGAAAGAAATAGAAAATTGGAGTAAAAATGGTAAATACGTTAAATCATCAAAATCAATGCCTCAACATGATAAAAATCATCAACAGAGGTTCCCGCTAAACTTTATCCAAGAACCCGAGAAAAATATAATTCTCGAAAACAATCATAAAACCATGCAATTAACTCAATAATTAAGGCATGCATTCATTTAAAATAATATGTCCACTCACAGTACTATTGCGACCTTCCCGCTCGGCAAGCTCCTCGAGCGAAACTCTCGAACTACCCGCGTAGTCGAGACCGTCTCACGTCCGACCAGAGACTGTACCAACAAATCATCATATTAGTCATTCACAGTTGACTTGGTCTTTTCCTAGTTTGACCAGGAACTCCTATTTGACCACAAGTTGACCGAGTTCCTTTTTATGACATTTTAACCTTTTTGACTTTCTTTCCCGGTTATCGACTCTTAACTCTATTTACCGGAAGTCCGACTCAGCTTCCGAACTTTCCGTTATCACTTTAACTTTACGTTAGGGTGTCACGTATTAATCAATATATATAACCTCGAGTCGATATACCGATTTAACATTTTCTCATAAATTCCAGTTATCTATTTCCGATAACCATTTAACACTTTACCCATTTAACCAACAAGTGTCACATTCATTGAACTTCAATCCTTTAACCATTTTTCTGAAAATACAACTTTCCCAAAGTGGAGACTTTCCCTTAATGGAAACTTTCCCAAAGTGGAAAGTTTCCCAATTAGCAGGTTTCCAAAACATAGAAGGTTCCCAAAATGGAAAGTTCCCAATTTACGGTTAGTTTCCGTTTTTACTCGTTTCCTTACGTAAATTCCGATTTACGATACTTAACCCTATTAAACGGAAACAACACAATCTTAAGGAGTCGAAGACTACCTCTCGGCATTTCTGCCGGTTTAACTGCATCTCCGGATCGTCACCGGATTCCGGCAACTTGCCGGATTCCGGTCAACCTGCCGGAAATTCGCCATAACCTCCTCGTTTCTCCGATTACCAAGTTACGACAACACATGCGTAGGGAAACAACAAACAACATCATCAGCAACAGATCAACACAACAACAACAACTACAAATTCCCAGTAGCTAAAGAAACCAGTAGATCGACTGCCTCTCACCTCCCAAAATCGATCTGAGGCATACAACAGCCTCCTCTGCTCCTGTCCTTCCCTCTGTACACCACTCCTCCTCAGATCACCGAGACCTGGCCTCGGGTCCATGCAGCTGCTCCAGAACCACTGTAGCTTTTCCAAGACCTCACCAACTGCCTCCAAACTCCCCCTCGGTCCTAAACCGTTTCTTCCTGCTTCACCTGAGCTTGAGAAGCTCACCAGAACTCCAAAAGAACACGGTCGCCGGAGCCAAGCCTTGAACCCAGAAAACAGTGAAACACACAGTGAAAAGGGAGTTTCCGATTCAAGCTCCAATCGATTGATCAGAAGCATGGAAAAGGAAGAGGAAGAGAAGAGAAGAAGAACCAAACCTCTGGTTTGCTAATTCATGGCCTGAATCGCCGGGAATCGCCGGAGTTCGATCGAGCACAGTGGTGCTCGATCTCCGCCGTGAATGCACGCCTGAGAAATCCAAGGACTGGGCTAGGAAGTAGAGGAAAAGAGGAGAAGGTTGGAGGTGGTCCGCCGGCCTAGGGTGGCCGGAGTCGCCGGCGCCGGGCGGAGGTCTGTGGAGGGAAGCGAGAGCTCGGGTTGAGCTCAGTTGACCGAATTGGTGAGTTTTGACCGAGTCAAAACTCACCCCCTATTTATAGGGAAAAGAACGGTCCTGATTCAATCTGGAATAGATCCAACGGTCCAGATTTAAAGAAGGTAAAAAGTAAAAGGTAAAATGGTAAAAACTGATTTACCGGATTGATAATTAAAAGTTACCGGAAACTTCGAAAATTCATAGAAAATATTCCGAAAATACCAAGAGACTCGTGTCGCCACGTACTACCACATCGAGTCATCGAATCAGATATTTGGAGAACTTAGAAAAACTCGAAAATTAACTCGAGCGATAACTTATCGAATTACCGATCGAAATTAAAAACCCTCGGTAACTCGTGAATCTCTGTGAAAGGTAACTTTTATTAACTTCAAAAGATTCGGGGTGTGACAGTTCCGATTTGACAGATTTTAGTCCGTCCATTTGTTTTTCAATTTTGAGTCTTAACGAAAACCAAATTTGCTGAAATTTTACAAAGATGATCTACACAATATGATCTAGATTCTAGACGGTGAAGATGAAGAAACTCGATCTAAAAGTGGGTGAAAATGAAAATCTGCACCAAAATCATTAGTGCAAACGTCTGCACCTGAGCAAAATCCTATATATATATATATATATCACCTCAACTTTGTGAAATTAAAATCGAAATTTTTTTGTGCTTTGGATTAAGATCGACTAAGATTGCAACAACAAAAGTATGGACAACACTGATCATCATCCACTACAACAGGGGTCACACGTCACACACTCACTACACAGACATAAAAGTAGCTATCAGCAGCACTCGTAGAAAGAGCAATGGAAAAGAGGCAGAATTTTGGTAGTAAAACAAAACTACTTTATCAGAAAGTCCCTAAACAAATATACAGGGGCCAAAATCAGTTCAGCATAAGCATCCTTTCTCATCTAAGCGTTTCATCACAACTCCTTCTAGGATTCCATCAGTACCAAAATTACCCGAAAAATGTTCTGGATTGACCGGACCAGGAAGCTGGAATGAAATAGAAAAATGCCCTGTAGGGCAGAGATTTTGCGTTTGCATTTCAAAGATCTGAGAGTACCTATAGACTATCTTCTCGCCTGTTATAGTGACCCCTCTGATCAATATATGTCCTTCATTTTCAACTTCACAGCTAAATTCCCCTGTAGTAAAGAATGAAACCATCATTTTAGAACAGTTAAATGGAGTATGCAAGTGCCATAGCATGAACTGATGAAAGAGACTCATGGATATTGTATGCCCAATTATGAAATGGAAATACAAGTGGCCACAGAGTATGAGCCACGAATACAAGCTGTGAAAGAGAACAAGAGGTGAATCTACGCCATTTAGCCATGATTGATTGTTAAGGAAATACGAATCTTGAATGATACAATAGATATTGTGTCTTTAAATGAGACTTTGCAGCGGTATGCATGCATGTGTGCATAGATTCTGTCCTGAAGGAAATTTTAGAGCATGAATAGCTTTTATGTGTACAGAAACTTATAAGTTTCTTTCTGTCTGTAAGTTATAAAGTTGCTTTCTAGTATACAGAAACTTACTTTCATCTCTTCTCACCCCGGGAAGTGATACACGAAAGAGGTAGGAGTCCTCAGACTCTCCAATGTCAATGAGTCCTATAGTTGGTCCTGTCTGTCCTGTTGCTGCACTCCCGGTCAATGCAAATCCATGTTTGGTTGCAGCCACAATATTTGACCACTCCTTTTCAGTTGGAGGAGAAGGAAGAAAAATCATAGCAGGATCAACTTTCTGCGTATCATCAGAGTCATTTCCCACTGGCAGATGAGCCATATAACTGTACATAACAGGTGTACCATTATATTCAACACTACTACTGGCAGGAGCCATCACATGCACTTGTTTCAGAGGACCCTTATATTCTACGTGATCATCTACATGTTTTGTTACAGTAGAGCTTCGAGAAGATCTAATGGAACGTGATCCTCCATTAGGCTTCCGCTCATGGACTGTCGTATCATAAGAAAGACTTCCATCAGCATTGGCATGCCTCTCAGAATCTCTATCCAGAAAAAGACCATTCAGCCCAGTTAGCCTCTTAAATCTGTCCATGTCTCCTGGCTTAATGTAACAGAATTCCGGATTTCTGATAAATATAATGTTCTCAAAGAAGTTAAATCTGGTTCTTGACTGTGAATTGTAGTGGAGTAGGGGAGGAAAGAGATCAGGAAACTGAGGGTAAATGGCTGTGTCTTCTTGTCCTTGGATGAAGAGATTACCATGGAAGAACTGTTGCAACAAAGGTAATTGAACAATGGCAGATTGATCAGCCTTCCTAAGAACATAATAGTACACCTGCTGTATCTCTGCTGCGGTGATTTGGGAGCCAGCTAGTTGCTCAAAAGTATATGGTGGAAGTCCCTCGGCTATTCTCTGCAAGACTGACTTAGGAGGCCTTTCTCCTTTAACATCAGGGCCAAAGTAGGTACCCATTATGAAGAACAAGAGAAACATCTGATCATCATTTGCCATCCCGCTTTGCTCTTTCTTAGAATCTAACCAAGTGGCTGGATTAGACTTTGTAGCCTGAGATGAGTCACCCATAACTGGAGCAGATAAAATCACCATACCCTTCATCAGTGCAGCTACACAGAACACACTACCAGCAATGCAGTCTTTAATGTACTTATATATTATGAAGCAAATTTATATATTACACCCAGAAAGAATGCATAACATTCATTCAAACCCAATGAAAATGAAAGCAGAAGGGAAGAGGATGAACAGATTACAGAAATCAAAGCAAGAGTGGATACCTGGCAGCGACGAGAGCATGGGATCTGTTGATCGAAATAACACGAGGATATTCGGACTTGGAAGAGGAGAGAAATCCAGATGCTTTCGATGATTTAGTCTTCCGACCACTGTTCTTTCTGGCGAGAGGAAAAGTTGAGATAATTTTTCTAGTGGAATGGGTTCGCGTGGGGGGCATAAAACGTGTTACAACGCAAACTATCGCAATAATCCCAACATGTTGTACAATGGCACGAGTCATTTGTTTTTTTATTGAAATAAAACTTGATTGAAACGAAACACCTGATACAGAAAAATCCTTAAGAGCCATTTGAGTTTGGGAACGTCTCATCAAACCAACACATAGGTGACGAAAGAGAATGACCCGTCCAAGCAAGAGTATCCGTAAGAATAGGAAAAAACTTGAGTCCGATCTAGTTCGTTCGATTTCCTTAAAATATACTTTTAACATCAATTGTAATCTTAACCGTTCAATAGTTGAATTAACCAATGAAGATCATCTATACAAAAAATCAATGTAAAAAAAATTGTTTGCTCGCCCGAATGCATCGAACAAAATGAATGGATTATCATAAAAGCTCAGGAACTGTCCATTTGGTTTGATGCATTCGGGCAAGTAAACAATCTTTTTTTACATTGATTTTTTGTATAGATGATCTTCATTGGTTAATTCAACTATTAAACGGTTAAAATTACGATTGATATTGTACACATAGCCTAACTTGAAGATCGAACGGGAAACTCCATCTGATCTAGATCAGACGGAAGTTTTTTCCGTAAGAATATTCACCCGGCGAGAAAATGATACTAACAAAAAAATTAGTGTGTTTAACTATTTATGTCTTCTATTTGTATATATACAGTCACGTTATAATTATAAAATTACAATAATCGTTAACAATAATAAGTACGTGGATTAAATGTAAATAATATTATAATAATAAATGATTCAAAATTTACTTTTTTTCTTAATTGACTTTCATAGTTAAACAAAAAATACATTTAACCAAAAAAATTAAACAATTTTTTTTAATTATGGTGTTTTTTTTCGTTTTAAAATATAGAAAAAATACGTATAAACGAATAATTCAGCTAGCTTCAAAAATACAAGAATTTTTCAGGATCTTTGAAACAATTTGGAAAACGGATGTATGATTCAAGAATAATAGGTATACGCATATAATTTACAAATTATATGTAAATTAACCAAGTAGGCTAGCCAGTTTGCGAGCCACCTTATTCAACCTTGTTAAAAAGGCAGAATCATCCTATGAGAACCCTGTTCCGATCACCTTAGAACTGTTCGTCACTTTGTTGGATCCGGAACTCTTTCTCTAACACCCCAACAGAAGAAACAACTCAAGTCATTTAGAGCAAGTTGACAGGCAAGAAGACGAGGGAGCAAGTATGATGCAATGCTCTACGCCGGGATCATCCATCCATTTTCGAGATGTCAATGATTTCATTTCCATTTAAGGGCAAGAGGAAGACTAGTAGTCGATGAGAAAAAAGAACAGAAGGCTCATTTCATCAGAATGTTATGTTACTGCATCTGTCCTTTTCATGTCTGCTATTCGCCTTCACTATATATACGTATATAATAGATAGTCGTCCATGCTGATCCCATTTCTCTTCATCTGGATCCTAGCCACAACGACTTCATGCACAATGAAAGTTCGGACAAGTTATAACAATTAATGCGCTCTTCAAATTTAGGCAATCAATTTCTTGACTAAAATTCCAAAGCTAATCAGTTGTAATCTAGATCATCTGTACGGCTGTGCAGCTTATGGAGTTCATCTCCCATACACCCACCACCATCAACAAACTAACTTCATCAAATCTTGACAGAAAGAAAAAACATCACCTAATCTTGAAGGTCCTGCTGATTCTACCATCTTGATCAATATATAATACACAGTGTCTAGTAACTCACATATGACCAATCAAATAGAAAATGGTCGTCATGGTTTCTAGGTTTTTGGCCGCATCAAGAGCGGCCCTTAGTTCTTTATTTCTTATCTTACTATTTTGTGAATATTTTTCAGATTGAAGAGAAGGGTGTAAATGGTTCATTAAGGATCTTAGCAAAAAGTCCTCAACCCCTCAGAAACTCAAAAAAAAAGTTAACAGCTTAGCCAAAAACTGTTTGAATACAAGTTCTATGATTTCAATCCTGCATAGCAACATATCCAGTGATCCCAGATTGTTCCTATATCTACCTGAGGAAATAAAAGCAATTACTTGCGGAATCACAAGGTAACTTGATAATCAAAACCAAATAGAATCAATGCCAACACATATTTGTATTACACAAAGAAAAAAATGTCCAAACTAGTCACTTTTTCTCTAACTTGAGATCAGCATCTTTGACTGCCTGAACAAGATGGTGGATGCGGTATTGGAGCTTTGCATTCTCTTCAGTGAGCTTCTTGATCTGCAAGTCACATATAAAAAAACAAACAAAAAATGTTTAGCTTGCCTTCCTAACTTGAACAAAAGCAGATACATTGATGCAAACCTGTTCTTGAAGTTCACTGTTCAACTTTGAATGATCCATATTTCCAGAATCTGTGAGAGATTTTATATCCCCGAACGAAAACAATAATAATAAGAACCTTTCTTTAAAAAAAAGTTGGTGTAATGGAAGACCTAAATGTAAAAACCCACCTTTCTTGCTAGCAAGAGCAGCTTCAAGTCTTGATAAGCGATCCTTACATAAACATGAATGACAACGTTAGCACAATCACAGTGGCTAAAAATCAATCGGTTCAGCTATCAATGGATAAACTTCATGCACTTCATATATAATTTTCAAATTCAGTACGTACAGATAGGAAACCAAATCTAAATCGTTATATATATATATATATATATGTATAGATCATCTCTGTAAAATTTGCCCCACTTTTCAATCTTAGTTTCAGATCTTAACCGTTCAATATCTAGGTATATATATGTATAGATCATCTCTGTAAAATTTCATCTCATTTGGTAATCGTTAAGGCATTCAAATCTGTGATTTACCATGAAGAAAACGGTTCCTGAACTGTTTAACCGGAACCGTCAGTTTTCTTCATGGTAAATCATAGATTTGAATGTCTTAACGATCACCAAATGAGATGAAATTTACAGAGATGATCTATACATATATACCTAGATATTGAACGTTAAGATCTGAAACTAAGATCGAAAAGTGTGGCAAAATCACACATCCGCACCAAACCCTTTGGTGTGAACGTCCATATATATATATATATATATATATATATATATATATATATATATATATATATATATATATAAGCCAGATCTGAAGCGCACACGTCCGCATTTTGTTAAAGTGTGCATGGTCCGCATGTCGCTATCTGCGTCGTCTGCTTCCTCTCGCTTTCTCTTCCCGCTACACAGAGATGGAGACACGTGGTCGTCCACACTTTAACAAAGTGCGCACGGTGCACTCTAGCTCCGGACTTTATATATATATATGAGGGATCTATTTTCTTGACATATATGAGAGATCAAGGATTACACCAACTTTTGATCATCAAATCACATCTCTACCGTCCAATATATAGATCTATATATGTAGATCATCTCTGCAAAATTTTATCCAATTTGGTGATCGATACGGTTCTCAAAACTGCAAATTAAAATTATAAGCATGAACGGTTCATGATTGGCAGATGAGATGTGTCAATTGATGTCAATTAGTTCAAAGCCTTAACGATCACCAAATTAGATGAAATTTTGCAGAAATGATGTACATATATGAATCTAAGTATTGAACGGTGGAGATGTTGATATGTGATCGAAAAGTTGGTCTAATACTTGATCCCTCATATATGTCAAAAAATGGATCCTTACTGGAAAGGCCCTATATATATAGAAAATAAATCAAATAATCCAGTGGTAAAATTTACTTGAACTATATAGTAAGCAACGAAGCAGTACAGTACGACAATAATTTGCACCCAGCAGAAAATCAAAAATTTTCCATCCGTATCATTTGCGCTGAATCCAATCAAAGTTATCAAAGCGAATTCACCCATCAATATTATTAGTCAGTTACTGATGGCCTTTCACATACGTTGATTTCATGAAATGTTGCAGACTGATTGGGGCTGTGGGGATGTGAATGTGGTGGCAAAATATTAACTCTCCAAAGTTAGCTTGGCATCTTAACTCTAACTCTAACTACAACTGAACACCTATCATCTGCAAAAGAAAGAACGGAGCTTCTTGTACCATTTCTCTCATAAAACGAAACTACTGTATGCATTTTCAACAAAACTTGCTACGAAAAGCTATGAATTTCTGCTTCTTGAAGTATGGGATTGGTATAATTAAAGAGCTTGTTGCCAGTTAAAAAGGTTTGGCATGTAAATAAACATTCTTGGAGATTTAAACCAAATACGACAACATGTTACCATAGCAGAATCTTTTACCAACTCCTGAGCAACTGCAAATGCATATCTTAAACCATATTGGTACTGGTCACATGAATCGATTGAGAGGTTAAAAGGAATCAGTGTTCCTTTTCTTCTTTCATATTAGATAAAGAATTAGTGTTTATACATAGGCCTTCAAGTCTTGAGAGTACTCATAACCAAAAACCATTCCAGAGTCGAACAGAGAATTGTTCTTATTCCTCAACTATATCAGGAACAAATGAAAGACGAAACATTGGAAACAAGTATTATCAAAATAAATGAACCAGATATCCACTAATATCTATTCAGGCAATCAACCCGATCAAACCCAAGAGACCACAAAAACAAAAATTTACAATTCAGTGAAAACCCATCAACTATAACACATAGATGCACCATCTATTAGATTATATTGTAACAGTTTAGAGCAGCAAGGTTTTGAGCTGAATTATATAGTTGTATGTATATATAAGTATCTTCAAGTAACTGAGTGGGAGAGGTACCTCAGCTTCGGAAGCTCTCTGGTAAAAGGGCTTCAACGTGTGGTCAAGGCCGCCAGGATTCTCAGGTTCCGCCATCGTGGCTACACTTCTCAACCAAACCACCCTCCCAAATCTGAAGAAAAGAAAAAGAAAACAAAAGGAATTAATCACTGCGTGCGAAAAACATAATAGAAGCGTATCTGTAAGCGGGCCGGATGATGCAAGATCATTCGTAAAAGGTCCTTGGTTCGAACCTCATTTTGTTAAAAAATCTATTAGGGACGGGTCATACTTTTAAATTGTCACTCAATTACCACTTTATATAATCGAAAAAAATTGCCTTCTTTTATCAAGACACTAACCTCCATATCTGTGATACTCGCATGTAATAAACACCAGGAAGAAGGCCCGCGCGTTGCTGCGGGTGGTTTTATTGTGACTTGATATATAGCACAGTCCATTATTAGTGAACATTGTGAAGTTCATCAAGTAACATTGTGAGGTGCAGTGATCGAGTCACGTGCTAATGTAGTAAATAACAATTTGATTTATTCGATCTGCTGACAATTGATACCAATTGGAACTGAATGTGTTACATACAACTTGATAGTTAGTAGAGTAAATCACACAATGTATTAAATGACGAAAATAGTTTTAATTTCATGCATTCAGGTCATAAATATAGCATGGTACTTCCTTGACATTGCGAAAGATAAAAACAATTACATGTTCACCGTCTCCCTTGATATTGAAAAATCCTTTTGCTTAAGCCCAAGAAACCATATGCTGATCTTTACTTGCTTCATCCTTGTTGTAGCATTTGATGAACTTGGATATATATGCTTGTACCTGTAGAAGTTCAAACAATGTAATACTTAAGCAATTAGAATTTACATTAATCTCAAGACTACATTACTACATAACATTTGCAACCAAATGAACTTGTTTTTTGATGACAGATTTCAATTTGAGGATATATGCTGTGATACAATGCCACACATTTTAACAATATATATAACTCTTACTCCAATAGTAGAAAGAACGATCAAATAGAGTGATAGCAAGACTAAAAATCCAATAAGAAACATAACTAATCATCTTTGTGTTGTCTTCATTTAAATTATGTTGACCTTGAATTCCATTGTGCTTGGAACATGGAGGTAGCACGTACCATTTCGAAGCATCCAAGCATCGTTGGAATTGACTGATATGATACCTATCGACAATTCATTTAAATGAGCCTCAAACGTTATCAACCGAGATAGAGAATAAATAACATACAAAAAAAATACACATGCAGAGTTTGAAACTTGGGAAATCAATTTCAGCATTATTCTAGGATATCTCAACCCATGAAAAAGAATTAAAAATAAACCAAAAAACGAACAATTGCAAAAGCTCTATATTCCATTAGTCGTAATTGGAAAGAAAACAAAATTGAATTGAAAATTGTTACCCAGGTTCATCTTCTTCTTTTCTTCTGATTCAAATTTGAATACCCAGATACATCTTCCTTCTCTTCTCGATTAAGTTTGTAATACACAGGTTTACAACTTCAACCGATCTAATCATTGACTTGCAAATCTATCTTGGGGTTTATGCAAAAACCAATTGAACTTTGAAAGCGGAGCAAGAAGACCTATATTGTGGTCCATCAAACCTGAAGGAAAACAGAGAACAAAGAACAATGTTTATGCAATTGCCAAAAGTGAAGTCCTAACGATTCGGGGAACAAAACGATCAAAGATCAAGTGATTGTAGTCACATAACAGCGAAGAGAAAACAATGAAGGGGCAAGAGAGAGGTACAAAATAAATAGCGGCTGCGAGGGACGATGGCAAAATCGTGAATAAACAGAAAGTAGGGAGACAGAGGTAACTGCAGGGTTGCTTAGGAACAGTAAGGCTGTGCCAGGCCGCATAATCTTTTCATTTTTTCCAACCGGTTGTTCATTGCCTAATTGGTAAAAACCAGTCGCTATTGACCACCACGACCAGCTGGTGCAGCAAAGTAGCAACTCTGCTCTCTTGAGTCGCTTCTGATCCAAGCCTACATCACCATCCCCACCATGACCACCACCCTCTTCGCTCTCTTTATGACTATCACTGTTGTGCTCTCCAATATCATGATCCTCTCCCTCACTCCCTCTCTTGGATCTTAGCTGTAGATCCATACCCACCAAACCCAAAACAAATCCCAATGGATCCCGCCTCTCGCCCCGTAGTAGTCATCGACAATGGCACCGAGCAACCCTCCTATCAATATCGACCATGATTGATAATCGATATGAAACTATGATTGGGGAGAAAGAGAGAAAGAGAGAGATCATCAGAAGATTTGTGGAGAAGGAGAGAGCGGGTGAGGGTGGTTGGAAAGCAGAGCAGTGTTATATAGGGAAACAGCTAGGTTAACATGGAATGGGTAAAACAGTCACTTGACAACTGAGCCAAGCCGACAACAGTTCGGCTTCTTATGAACAGTGACGGCTGTTCCACCATTGTTATATAGGAAATGTCTCAAGTATTTTTTTCCTCATTTGTAGCTTTTTTTTTCATTTTATGTAGTTAGTGGGTAGTGAGGATTGGGAAGTTTATTGTCAGTTGTAACTCTTACCCGTTGCAGTTATCTCTATTCCACTGCTCTATTCAATTATCTCTTTTTTATTCATCTTGTTTTTTATTTTATTATTTACTATAGTAACTTTTATTCTCAATAGTCTGAATTAACATAATAAGAGTAGTATTGACAAAACATAATTTGATGAATTTGTTGAACGCCCAACTTTATTGTAGTAGTTGAGATGAGATTTACCATGTTTGTTGTTAAGTTCAATAACAAATTTCAATCACTATCCCATGGATCGAGTAGCGCCTTGCAATGGCAAACCCTGGATTTTATAATGGGGTTGGCTATAATTTTTTCTTAATAAAAACGTATTAATTTATATCAAAAGATTAAGCACAGATAGGCTAAAATTTGAAATTTGAGATGAGTTAGTTTTTAAATTTAGTATTTTAAATTAAAATTTAACAAGAAATGAATTTTTTTTAAAATTTAGGCTGCGCTATAGCCCACTCGAGCTCGTGTGTAAGTTTGCCTTTGAAGTCTTTTAACTCTACTCATATGCCCATACTCGATCAAATTGTTCAACTCCATCCCATATGGCCATATCTACATTTACCTGGCCTTTTATATCTCTACAAATTATTAAAAAAATTATTTATCTCCATAATTATATTACAACTCATTCCATCATTTTCACTTTCTTTTTTTTCCCGAGTGCCTTAGATACTAGATATTGTCACCAATGTCACGTTGGATGTTACTCATGTTACTATACCTAAAGTCTCTTGTTCTCTCGAGTGTTTCTCCAAACACAAGTGAGTTCAGAATATTTGCGCTCTCAGTTGGTGAGCAACACAAGTTAAACAATCATATAATTGTGTAGGCACATATGTCTAATTAGTATCCTTTAGCTGCACTTTAACCGATCAGAAAGTTAAATCTGCTACAACCAAGACATGTAACAAACAGATGACAGTATCAGCTATTATTAACCATGACCCGCCACATGAATGGTACAGTGAAACACCCTCACACGCAGTCCGAATATCGCCCTCTGGTAACAAAATGGACTAAAGTGCCCACATCGAACAATATGTCGAAGACTTCTTAATAGCAGGCTATAAATAGTAACTCTCTCTCCTCATTTACTAAGCAATTACTTCTTACGTACTATTATTATGTGAACACCAATGTTGACTTACACGCTAGAGAGCCGAAGGTCGTCTTTTGGCGGTCTAGACCTCTAAGCGATTTGTATTCTTGCTGATAGGCTAACAAGACGTGAAAAGATGATGTTGTAAGTTGCATCGGTATCAGTGACCATACCGAACATTAGTACCGCCTATGAAAAACTTCAGCAAAAGGTTCCTCATGTCAAGTCACCATGGCTAATGACAAAAACAATCAAGCAAATCAAATGACACCAGATATCAGCAACGTTGCAGAGAGATTAAACTTTGAGACTACGCCCCCTGAAGGGAATGCTCAAGAGTCGTCGTCACCGGCATTGGGAGTTTTAACAGTTAGAAGTGGGAGACTGCTAGTCAGTGATGATGCTGCCAAACTAGCGTTGGCCATTAGGAATCTCCAAGAGGAGAAAAAAGCGAGGCTTACATTAGAGTAAGAACTTCGCTTGCTGGAGGTGAGAAGAGAAAAAAGAACTGAAGGATAGGGAGAAAGTGAATCTGTCACAGTCAGTTCTAAATCAAGAGAGAGCCTGGGGCAGGGGACTAGGAGAGGAAATAATAGAATAGCACATATCAATTACTCCCTCATGTCTGACGAGCTAGGTGATCGGCGCCCTCTATCCGCGGTGAGAATCAGGGAGCGAGTTAATCCTTTAAAAGGGCAAGGACGCTATGAAGAATAAGAGGCTGGAGCGCAATGGATGAGGATATTGGTAGAGATAGAGTAAAGATTGACTAAACAAGCAGCGTCCCACAGAGTCGCTCCCTTCTTTACGGCTAGGTTCGAACCATTCACCAGAAGAATTCGCCCACTTATACAGGAAGAAGCTGTCCCTATGCTCATACGAATGGATTCAGGAAAGTCACCAGTGGAAGAGAGTATGATGATGCCACCTTATGTCAGCTATTCTGTGAAACATTAGAAGAGGAGGTCATGAGTTGGTTCTTCAAACAACCCGCTGATTTGGTGGACTCATTTGATAGTCTGATACACGTCTTCTTCACCAGGTTCATACTAAACGCTGTCAGAGAACATAGCGCAGACCGGTTATTCAAAGTAAAGCAGTCTCAAGGAGAGACACTTCTCTCTTTCGTCATGCGCTGGGAAGCAACGACATCCAAGTGTCGAGACTTCAGCAAAATGTTGGGGTTAATAGCATTTAAAGAGTGGCTCCTTAAAGGGAAGTACCTTAGTCGGTTGAATAAGAAGTCCAGAGATGCCAGCTATGACGAAGTCCTGGCAGATGTTATAAAAATAGCCCAAGCGGAATACGCCACTTGGGGCGAGAAAGAGAAAAACCAATTCCCACCCCCACTACTTAGAGAAACGTTGCTGTCACCCCTAAGACTCAAGCCCAAGAACACCATATGGGTTGCGAAGCCATGAGCCTAAAAGAGAGTGGCACTAGGAAGAGAAGAAATGTGAGAAGCGTCATAAGGACAATCACTGGAACGATAAGCAACCTCACAGATGGACATAAAAGTGAAATGATAGTGGGACAACGAACAATGTGAGGAAGCAGGAGATTCATGCCATTATAACTAGAAGCTATGAACAATCCTTCGAGAAACACAAACAGCAGCTTCCTTGCCCTCAGCCAATGAAATTCCCTGATCGGTGAAGATGAGGTCAATGGTGCAAATATCATGAAGACGCCCACCATGAAACAAATAAATGCTACCAGTTACAGAATGTGACAATATGCAACAAGATGGGAAGTTGGGAGAAACAAGGAAGAGTGTAGAGCACCTGTAGGAGCAAATGTTGGACTGAAGAGAATCAACATGATCGATGACGGAGCGCCCCTCACCAACATGTCCAATAAATCCATAAAGCGATATGTAAGAGTGAATCACCAAAGGAGTGTCAATCTCATGTCGTGTGACAGGGCAGTGAACATGGCAAAACAAGGATATCGACCTGTTGCATACACCCATTGTGAACCATGCGATGATCCCTTCCTTTATGATATTCGTTATCTCCAGAGAATTCAGTTTAGGGAGTGTGCTGATAAACAACGGTCAATGTCATGTTCCGTCATTGCCACAAGAAGTTGGCGTGATCTAAGAAGAAGTTGGTACAAGACCACGAGCTGTTCCTTAGCTTCTCAGGAGATATTGTATAACCTTTGGGGTCAGATATGATGGTCGTTTAAATAGGAACCGCCCCATATACAGCCAGGTTGGATTGTCAGTTCATAGTGGTGGACTGTTACAGTTCCTATAACGCCATCTTAGGACGACCAGCTCTGAACAAGATGAAATGTATTATAGTAGGATACATGTTACTCATGAAATTCCCCTCCCCCATGGCACTCGGATAGTCAAAGGAAGCCATAGGGTGGCCACAGAATGTTATATGACCTCTATCCTCTAGTCCAAAAAGCGAATGGATATCTTATCAGTTTTAGCTGGAAAGGAATTGACTAAAAAAGTTGACAATCCAAGAGAGCATGACAAGAAGTATTCCCCCAAAATGCTAACTGACCCGGAAACGTCTGTAAGGGCGATAAGTATTTCTGACGAATTTTTTGAGAGAACGGTAAACATTAGGACTCAACTAGATCCCGCCATTGTTGAGGAGTTGGCCCAACTCCTAAGGAAAATTGCTCAGGTGTTCGCATAGTCATATAACGACATGGCATGCATTCCAAGAGACGAGATCGAACACGAACTCTCTATCAACCCATCAGCTTACCCAGTAAAGCAAAAGTGATAGGCATTTGATGAGGAAAAGTATGCCGCTATGAAGCAAGAAGTAGCAAAACTTCAAGAACAAGGATTCATACGCCAAATCCAAAGTTGACGATCCAATCTAGGTCCTTACAAACCATCCATTAAAGCAAGTGCTGCAATGCTCTGAGCATAGTGGGCGATTAAACAAGTGGGTAGTCGAGCTCAATGAGTTTGACATTAAATTTAAACCACGAACTGCCATGAAGGGGCAAGCATTGGCTGACTTTATAGCAGAATTCACAGAAGGCAAAAATGTCTTTGAATTGTTAGAGGTTGTGGAAGTATCAGAGAGCAACAATACCCAAGGACAGCAACCCCCAGAGGTGGCAGCCCAACAGTCAGAATGGAGTATGCACGTCGATGAATCGTCTTGTGCAAATAGTAGTGGCGCAAACATCATTCTAACAGACCCAGGGGGACTTGAGCTGGAATATACCTTTAAATTGAACTTCAAAGCATCCAACAATGCACCCAACTTAGGAAGGACCTTACCAGATTGTTGAAGTAGTTGACCCATCACTACCAGAATAACTATTATAGCCGACGAAAAAAAATAACAGGCTGACGAATTTTTTTTTTGTCGGCTAAAGTGAAACAAAATATCGTCGGCTAAGTTAATTTTTCGTCGGCTAAGTTAATTTTTCTTCGGCTAAATTGGACTTTTAGCCGACGAAATATTTTTTGGTCGGCTAAAATAATTTTTTCGTCGATTATAGTCTGTAAACTATAGCCGACGAAATTTTTAAAGTTTAGCCGACGACATATATAATTTCATCGGCTAAAAGTCCTTATATTTCCAGATCTAGATAGCAGCTCATGTGAAAAAAACGGGAGAAAAAGTTTGGGGGTTGGCGAAATTGTTGGGTGTCGTCAAAATCTGTCCAAAATTAGTTTGTGGCGCTATATATATGTACGTATATGTGTATATATCTTGTTTTTGGGTTGATTTAAGAGTTTTATTTGAATTATATATATATATATATATATATATTGATTTTGAGTTGAATTATTGGATTTTGAGTGTGATTGATGAGTTGATCGATTTTAATTTGATAATATATATATGAAGTTGTTATATATATTAATTAGTACTATACTATGATATATATATATATATATATTTGATTATAATATTATGTTCATGCATATATATAGTATGAATTAAGTAATATTTTGATTATGATTGATGTTAATTGATATATATATATATATATATGTTATATAATTAGTAATTAGTATATATATATATATATGCATGTATATATATGTGTGTTAATTATTAATTTCTTATATATTAATTAATTATACGTTAACTGTAGATATAATATATACTAAATGATTTGTAAATTTAATTAATTAATTAGAGTTTATACATATATATTATGTTATCTTCTCAATATATGGATACGAGTTGGATTTCGCTTCCAAAATAGGACAAAAGATATGGTAAATGGGTTATTAGTTTTATTGAATATGTGATGGATAATGCTAAAGGGAATACAATTTTCTATTGCCCGTGTACTAAATGTCAGTGTCGCAGCGATATGCATCGATTTGCAATTGACAAGGTTTGACAACACCTTAAAAGTAATGGGTTTTGGGAGAAGTACACATGTTGGATATATCACGGTGAAACATCATCAGGGGGTCCGCATGATCATGGGCAATTTTCTGAGACGGGCAGTACATCCAACAGACCCCTGTGTACCCCGGTTGTCAGAAGACGGTTCTTGAAAGTGTGATGGACATTATGAAGATTAAAGTTGAGACAAAATCGACTGTGAAGGCTGTTGATGACTACCTTCAATGCTGCCCCACGGTCATCGTCTTCCTACCACTCATCATAAGGTCCGATGTATCCTGAAAGATCTTGAGCTTTCCTACATCAAGATCGATGCATGCAGATATGATTGTGTTTTTTACAAGAGTATAATGCGGCAGTATATGCCACCAACCAGGCACAGCAGCAGCAGCAGATGTTCCAGTACTTGCAAGATTTTTCAGCTGCCCAGCTTCAGGGACTTCCGCCTCCGCCCATGCCTACGCCTATTCCCTTACCTCAACCGCCGCAACCTCCTCAACATCAACCTCCTCTTGGCGCGGATATAGATTTAGATGATATAGATTTTATTTAGTTTTATAGGTTTATGAACAATTTATAAATTAATAATTTAATGCAAAACGTTTAGACTACTTTTGATGGTGTATGTTGTTGGTTATATCAAATTGTTTGTGTAATTTGCAGCTTGCTTGGATGGTAATTTAGAAATTTTGTAGTTTTTTTAGTATAAAAAGTACTATAGCCGACGCAATTTACCATAATTCGTCGGCTATAGTATTTTTTATTTTTTTTTCAACGTTTAGCCGACGAAATGTACTATATTTCGTCGGCTATATTATTTTAATTTTTTATAATATTTAGCCGACGATTTAGAGTACATTTCGTCGGCTAAATTGTTTTAAATTGGCCGACGAAATATTTATATTTCGTCGGCCAAAGTCTTAGGTTGAGACCGACGACAATGTATTTCGTCGGCCAAAGTCTTACTTTAGCCGACGAATAATTGAAAAATATGTCGTCGGCTAAGTGTGACACTATAGCCGACGACCACTTTTATTTCGTCGGCTAAAGTCATAGCCGACGAGTCTTTATCGACGACATCTTAGCCGACGAATTTGGCTAACATGCCGACGAAAATTTTTCGTCGGCCAAACTACTGATTCCGGTAGTGCATGTACATTCTACATCAAGGACAAGGGCGCAAAAATCTCCATCGCAGTATCCTAATTCATTGTTAAAATTCAGTTAGCCTTAACTATAAATCATTTTTACAACGAAACCCCATATTTAGTTTATTTAAGTGGACGTGGCATTTCCCATTGAATAGAAGGTGAACCACTATAAATCGTATGTCTCCTTTACAATTTTCGCTATCTCTAAACCACTAATTTGGTATAGCCATATTTCTATGAATTGGTTTAACGTCATTTATGAATGAAACCAGTATTATCTAAGTTATTGTTTTTATGTCAGTGTTTTAACTCTTGCTAAAGATTTTTAAACAACTAAGAACAAAATAATACTCATTAGTGATTTCATCCACACATAATGGAAGAACAAATTCATAAAGCGATATATGTAAACCCACAAGTACATAACATAAATTGTCAAATACATAACGTTGTTTGATAATTGAAATATATAATCAATACTTATACAACGAACAACAAAAAGAAGAATTTTCGTAGGTGTGGTCTTAACACTTAGTCGCCTACCACCCCCTCGTCCGTATCTAACGTCACCTTCTCATCAGTAGCTCCTTCCTAGCCCTTTTCCGTCACAGCCGACGTCGTTGTCTAATCTCTTCTTGTGGATTGGGAGAAGACGTTTCAGGGTTAGAATGTGATCTACCATTATCACATGACAATACAACAGGGTTAACGTTTTTACCTTCATTTCCTGGAGGGGATTGTGAACCACTGTCTGTTGTCATCTCATCATCAAGCCACCTACCCTTCTGTACGCTCTGAGCCTGCTCCCATACCAGATATTTGTCGTAATCACTACAACCAATATCTATTTACATGATGGCATCAGCAGCATCATCAATTACCTTCTGCATTTTCGCCTTGTAGTCAGCTACAATCAGCTGCATTTCATTCTCCTTAGTAGCAAAGGAGTGTTGCATTTCTTCCTTCTTGGTAACAAGGGCGTGTTGCAATGACTCCACTTCCTGTTTAGCGGAGGCCTGAAGGCGAGTTAACTGCTCCACCTCGGTTTGCATTGACTCCACCCTGGTGTCATCTTCTAGCGCCTTTTTCATCGTGTTTTTCATCTTCTGTTCTCAGTCCACGAGATCAGCTGACAACTTGGCATTTCTGGCCTTCAATAGCGTCAGCTCCCTCTTAGTTGTCGTCAACGCATGCTCCACCTCTCTCAAACGGAGGGCTTGTGTGGACTCCTATACTCTAGTAGCGTGTACTGCCTTGATGGAGTTGGCGGGGACTTCCATTAACCCCTCCTTCTCAACAGCCACGATCTCATTTTCTAGCTGATCAGGGCGCTCTAACCCTCCCACTCTGGCGAATTGGCAGAATACTTTGACTAGCAATGTCTCTTACAATGGAGCCTGGGACAATGCTTCCACTATAGAGAAAGGAGGATCCCTCTGCTAAGGACATCGCTGTCTGATCTCTATCTTCGCTAGACTTGTCTACTGCTTACCCGATTCTTCCTTCAACAAATTTCGCCTTCTTGGACTGTAAATGGCAGACTATGGCGGTGGAGCCATCACCCCTCTTTGACGTGCTCTTGCGAGCTTGCATCTATCCGCCGGCAGTAACGGCGACATCTTGTGCCCTTCTTTTTCTTGTTTCGGCGATACTGGGCTCGCCGTCAGGAGAGTCGCCATCACTCATCTCTTGGACAATAAGAGGGTGGCGTGGAAGAGGATGCATGCTCTCTCCTTGCTGATGAGAATGCAACGGGGGACCAAAAATGCCACTTCCTCACCCGTCTTCTTCGTCGCCATCCGTCAACTTCTTCTTTGAGAAACTGGGCTTTGCTCTTGTAAAACACGTCTTGCTTTAGCGTTCAATATTTCTGTAAATGACAACTCTTCAATGTAGGCGGTTCTTCCGTGTCTAAACAGGGCTGCAAGTACATGAACTAAAGAAACAACTTGAACAATGAAGGCCTTGAGGCACACCCAACCTGGAAACCGCCAACTGTGACACAATAGCAAACATCAGACAGCGTAGTCTAAACGCCACAAATGTTTAACAAGCAACACTTACTAGGAGCTCTACAGAGTCGGCAAACACTTAAGGAAGGCTGACATGCAGCGATACGTTGATCGGTAGATCGTATTTCAAAGCACAGTACTTTCACCCGGTGAAGTCTCTTTCTCTCCACGACAGACAGTGGAAACACTACGTTCTCTGAAAAGTAAACATAACACGCCATTCATTTAACCCCAAGTGGACGCAGAAAGGACATCTAATGATATTAGTACCCACCCTGCCCTGTGTGGAAACACGACTTTAACCTATACGACGATGTCTGGACAACATCACCCAACCATCCATATTCCCAACCTTCAGTTGTGACAAACGCATTCGTGTACAACTCGTTCTCAAAATCTGGCAACCCATCGATGCATAGATTGGGATGATTCTTCCGGTTGTCATTACACAGGATTAACGTCGTTGTCCCACACTTCCGTTTCACTTGGAATATCTTATATCGTAGAAATGGTTGATCTCAGCGACTGTAGGGCGTTCACACTCACACATCTCCCAGATGACAACCATCACTATTAGGATCTTGAATATTAGCATGTAGTGCAACCACAGATCGAGAGAAAGTTTTAGCCTATACTGGAGCAGGATCTCGCTCACCAAGGCTTCGCCCTTCCGTTAGATGTGTCGCTAACTCTTTCTCCTCCAAAGGGCGTAGCCTCACTGATTGAGGAATCTTGTATGGCACCCGAACTACTTTTATCCTCTGCGTTGTCAGCCGGACAGCAGGTTCATCGATCGTTGTGCCATCGATCTGCCTCCACAAAACCAAGTTCGCCACTGTACAGATATGGCTCGACGAACTCAGCTCTCCATTGCCTTCAAAGAGCTTTTTCGCCTCATCACCTTTTTGTTTCTTATGGCGTGCATGCCTGTCAGGACGTGAAAAATACTCTTTCATCGGCTCACTTGTCACTATAGGCCTGGGTTCGTCAAAGACTTGCGCACGTCTCGCCAATTCTTCACGCACAAATATCTCTAACCCTTTTTTGAAGTGTGTGCAACAGGAGACAGCCGAAAATCCAAAATGAAGTTTGCTACCGGGTTAAATGATGATATATGATTCTCTAAATGGTCCATAACAGGAGACCTCGTTCTCTCGTCCGCTGGCAACATGTGGCGCTCTTCGGACATTCGCCACAAATGTCCTAACCTAGAAATATCAGCAGTTAGTTAGATCTAGCCTAGCATTCGTTTCCAATTTCGTCAAAAACAGTACAAGAACATGCAAGAATAACCCAGATAGCATAATCACTGTCGAATGAGAGCTTTTTTCTTCTACTGCTAGTGATTTAGATGATCTGGAAAGAAAAAAACCAGAGACTTGGGAATGGTACGGTACATTCGACTTTACAATTAGGTTTTCAGATTAGAAAATATGGGGATATATTGTATATGGATTTGTATGGAATTGACAGATTTTTTTTTAAAAGTCCACAGACTCTTCAAATAGTCCATAGACTCTTTAAATAGTCCACTGATTTCTTAAAATCATTGACATTTACTACAGACTTTCTACAGATTTATGAAAATCCACAAACATTATATAAACGACTCCTACAGATTTCTCAATACTTGTAAGATAAAAAAAGTGTTAAATAATGAAGAACATCCAAATATAATTAACAGAACTGAAAGATACATGTGTCAAAAATGTGAAGAAAAAAAAATAATTTATCATCATTAACATGAAAAGAAGACGTCCCTAAAATAATGATATGATCATTCTTCTCCTTTATGATCACTTTCTTCATTGTCATTGTTTACATTGTTGACATTGGCTTAAGCTTCTGCCCACATCTGATTAGTAATACTCATTCTCCATTGATTAGCATTGTCTCTTTGCTGCACTTGAGTCTGAAAATCATCCCATTCAAAATTATCTTCTTCATTGTCTACCGAATCATCTTCTAGTTTAGGAGGAAATTCATCTGAACGACATTCTTGTCGAAGAAACTTATGCAATCTTGCACATGCCAAAACTAGCTCTGTTTGTGTTTTGTAAGGAAATGGTGGTGCTGATTTTAAAATTGTGAACCATGACTTAAATATTCCAAATATTCTCTCAATTACGTTCCTGAAGGAAGCATGGCGAAGATTTCTCAGTGACAGGATGGTTTCCTTCACCGCCACAAAAATCTTTGAGATGATATCGAGTACCTCGAAATGGAGCCAAAAATCGACGTTGGTTTGAAAATCCCCAGTCCCCTAGGTAATATTTACCTGATCATTAAATACATATATAATTAGTTTGTTTTACATTATATGACATAAATTGTAATAACCTTGTTGCATTTTATGCACGTAAAACTATATTTGATGGCACTATGAGTCCATTTCGTCTAGAAATAGCATCATTTAACACTTTTGAATCATGAGCAGAACCTTCTCATCCATTAAGCACATATAAGAATTGTAAATAAAAGTTACAAGCTACTAATACATTTTGTGATATCTTTCCATGGTGATTTCTATATCTGCTTACCTCACGTCCAACAACTATTGCAGGAATATGTGTGCCATCAATAGCTCCAATGCAATCCTAAAATGATAGAAACATATTTACAATGGGTGAAAAGAATAAATGAAACAACATTTCAATAGTGTTTAATGATATAAGTATTCGTTGATAAAACTTGCATTGCGTACTTTAAAAAAAGGATAAAACTTTGTACTTTCTCTTATGTTAGGTGGTGCGGTATCATGTGGCAGTGGTTTAGCCATAAAATCTAGAGCTATTGTATTCAAGGCCTTCAAGATTTTGTTGAAACTTCTGCTAACAGTGAAATGAGATCGCTCGAATATCATTTGGGGTTCACTATATCGATTGTTTTGACCGACAACCAGTAAAAAGGTTCCTCAAGGCCATATACAACTATATCGATTGTTTTGACAGAAAAATAACCCTAAACCCTAGACTTTATGTCATTTTGTGAAGGTTCCTCAATTACGATAAAAAATCAGCTATTCTTGTGCAGTAGCTATCAGAAAACTATCCAATAGATGTCAGCTAATTGTGTAGTAGCTATCATGCATTAGAATCTGAGATCTACTCAAGACATTAGAATCTGAGATCTATTAAAGGCTATAGATCAACATTTTAGTCTGCAAAATCTACTATCTAAAGTACAAACATATAAATAAGGCCATCAAAAACTATGTGCATAAATTACGATAAAAATCAACTATTTCTGTGTATTAGCTATCGGAAAAATTTCTAGTAGCTATCTGTTAGCTATCAGGAAACTATCCAATAGATATCAGTTAACCGTGCAGTAGCTATCAGGCATTATAATATGAGATCTACTCAAGGCATTTTTTCATGATCCAAAAATATTGCAAATGAAATTGAGATAGACGAACACATAACAGACAAAAGTTACATAAATTGAAGAACTTATAGGTGATCAATATCATTTATACAATCCATAGATAGATACAACTCAAGATCAACAAATCACAAGAACAATAAAAAAATCAAGTATGTATAATAACAATAGCTAATCTATATGAAAAGGTATGTGCATGACGGTATAATCAAGTTTGATTATTGTGATAGGTTGTTAGGGTTTAGGAGTAGCACACACACCCGACTTGGGTTTTTAGGGTTTCATAATCAACGATGCAACTATGAACTTATTGGGCATCAAAAAATTTCTGATAACACAAAAGATTAGGCAAAGACGAAAAAAGAATCGAGAAAGCAAGAAGATGAGAACTAACCTCATTTGCAGCGGGCAGAGGGATGAACTTTGATAGACTTTTCTTACGCTCAAAATCTTTGCTCTGATGGCTGGCAAACTATTAGACTTTTGTATTTATACTTAACACTACAAAGTCTATAATTTTCCATGATTTTCTAATTCCATAAAAATGAATGATATTTTGAATACCCTAAAAGTTCTATTCATTTTTAAAAGTCATATTTGAATACCTCTAGACTTGTGGATTCTATAAAGACTTTTTAAAATCCTAATTGAATACACTTAAACTTTAAAAGTCTATATTAAATACACAAAGACTTTAAGATTTCATAAAATTACCACTAATTTCAGATACAATACACCCGTATACATTGGGCTCGGTTAGGAGGAAAAGAGTAAAGTCAAACGTGTCTCTAAAGCCTGGTCACCGCCTTCTGTTGGGTGGCTGAAGATCAACTTGGATGCTTCCTATGACAGGGTAAAACAGAGTGGAGTAGGGGTGGTGGTGTGTGACTCCTCCTCCTGTATAGTGGGTGGTGCTTGCTATAAGGTGAACCACATTACTTCACAAGAATGCATGAAAGCTGTGGCCGGGAGGGTGGCTTGTGAACTTGCAGTTGAGCATCACTTGGTGCTGGTGTTGCTCGAATCTGATTGCTTAGAGCATATATAGCGGTAGAGATTTCAACACGAGTAAGACCAGAAATCGACGGGCCACGCCGGAGATAGCATGAGCAAGGGAGAAACCGGCGTGCAGCGGGGGAGGTGGAGGCCGGTGACCGCTCGTTGACGCCGAGCACCAGCGCGAGCTCGAGCAATCCTTGCTCGAGCAGCAGCACGAGCAATCCTTGCTCGAGCAGCAGCACGAGCTGCCTGTTGGGCCACGCGCCAGACAAAAGTCAGGGAAAAAAACATTGGCCAATCATTTCGTGCCACGTGGCAATACCGAGTCTAAAATCGGATCCAACGAGCAGATTGATCTGGGCCGTTTGATTTGATTTAAATTTCAGATCCAACGACCCAGATTTAAAGGCAACGGCTACTGGTTGAATAAAACGGGCAGATTCCAATTTTAGGGAAAAATGTAGCAAAAAATCCAAAAAAAATTATTAAAAAATTGCAAATAACACCCTACAATTTTTCTATATATACTACATCAACTTCATTCACATCTTACACCAATTTGTGCACAACAAATTTCTCCACTACCTTCATTTCTAGTTATATACTTTAAATTATGTATTTCCATTATGTACTTTCATTTCTAATCATGTACTTTAAATTATGTATTTTCATTATGTACGTTACATTTTCAAGTAATAAAATCACACCTTCTTTATTCCGTCAACTCAAACAACATATAATGCAAACACACAACATTCAAACAAACAACATTCAAACACACACACACACAAACACACACACACACACACACAAAACATAGAAATAAAATTAGCACAACATATTTAGAGTCGTTCACCGGTCTCAATGAACCAATTGTGCTTAACTAAGTCCTTCTGAAGCTCTCCATGGATATAAGAAGATTGAAGATCCACAAAGAGGTCCCAAAACCGTTGTTCATTATACGGTCCATCTCTTCCAACTGGCTCAAATGGAATTCGATTACCATGTTCATCCACTGGCCCATCATAAACTGTGAAAGCACTTGATGGGTTCTGTAGATCTTCTTCTACATTCTCCTCAAACTCTTCCTCCACAAATTCTCCCTCAACAATCATGTTATGCATTATGATGCAAGCCAACATAATGCTCTTCAACGTTGATTGGTGGTGACACCTCGCTGCATGACGAATAATTCCCCAACGAGATTGCAAGATGCCGAAGCACCTCTCTACATCTTTACGGTATGCCTCTTGTTTCTTGGCGAACAACTTCTGTTGCAGCTCATGGGGAATGGAAATGGTTTTGACAAACGAGGAGTGCCTCAGATATATTCCGTCAGCTAGATAATAAGTGTTGTGGTACGTCATACCGTTGACTTTATTCCTCGCAATTGGGGATTGTCCAGCAAGGAGCGAATCAAATATATCAGATTGGTGGAGCACGTTCACATCATTTTGTGCTCCAGGTACCCCGAAGAAGCTGTGTCATATCCACGTGTCATATGAGGCCACCGCCTCTAAAATAATAGTGGGACGCTTCTTTCGCCTCGAGAATGCCCCTTGCCAAGCTGTGAGGCAGTTCTTCCATTCCCAGTGCATGCAGTCTATGCTTCCGATCATACCAGGAAATCCTCGATGCTTGGCCCTCCTTAGAAGTCGAGTTATGTCTACTGCATTTGGAGCATGGAGGTAAATATCACCATAAAGCTCGCACACTTGGATGCACCACTTCTTCATGCATTCTAGTGTTGTAGATTCACCCATCCTTATGATTTCAGCACACTGATCTGCGGCTGAGCCGTACGCCAACATTCGAAGAGCGCCGATCATCTTTTGTTGTGGAAGAAGTCTGACCAGTCCGACAGCATCTGATCTTTGACGCCAAAATTCGTCATGGTTGCAGAGATCCGTCATTATACGGTTGAATAAATTCATGCTCATACGGTACCTCCGACGAAAGACTTGCTCATTGAAGACAGGGCGTTCGATGAAGTAATCTTCCATCAGATTATGTCCCCTCGACTCCCGCAGCCTTTCTACATTTTGACGGCGGCGAGGTGGCTCATCATCAACCATTGCATCAACCGTGACAGCTTCAGTGATGAAGGCATTAGCAATTTCGGCATTTCGGCGGCGTTGCTGTCGCCTCCTCTTGAAAAAATTGTCGAAAGTGAAGGGATTCATCTTATCTAAATTTGGGAATGTTTTCGTATAGAATGACAAGTGATTTGTATATGGTGTGAGTGAGTATACAAGGACCCGTATATATATAGCTAATTTTGGATCATCTGATGTTTGAAGATAATGACACGTATCGTATACTCATTGGCCGGAAATCTCACCGGGAATCTTATCCAATTTTTTCAACGACAACGACACGTGGAGCCGACACATGTCGATTGGTCGGAAATCTCACCTATAGTCCCGCTCATTTATTTAAACGATAACAACACGTGTCGTATACATATTGGTTGAAAATATAGTCATTAATTTTTTTAAAAAATTCGATGAATAGTAATAGGAGGTGCTATTTTTCCCCACCGCTGCACGAAAAAACTGCACTGCACCTCCTAGTGCTCAAATAGTAATAGCACTTGCTCAAATAATACTTGCTCCTCCTCAAAATAGAAGGAGCAAGAGAATAAACCGGTGCATATGCTGTTACAGTTGGTTCGGGCTTCTAAGGACGCTGAGTTGGATGAGTCTGACTTGGTGGGATAGTTGAAGACATCAAGGTCTATCTTTCAATGGAGAAGCTCAAGCTCTCAAAAGGGGACGCGTGGATAACAGGTCCACCACTTACATAATAAAGACAAGTTAACAGCAGCCTAGAAGAAGCCCAAATGCGAGTTGTCGGTGAAATAGGCCTAGGTATGTGCTGGGTCCTAACAAGATTCCATTTTCCCCTTATTTGTTTCTTAATTATGTGGAGGCACTATACAGGCTAATTGACCTCCCTAATGACCAAGGAAATCTGGAATGAGATAGAAATTGTATGAACTTTAGTTGTTATTAGGCGCGAAGATAGTTTGATTTTAAGTTGCTGCAGAGGGTTGTTAAGGTGAGTGACTTTCATGCTAATAGGATAAATGACGTCATACCCAGGATCATGTCTTCAACCGGCTATAGATCGTAAGTGTATTTTATGTTAAAGTCAGGCGCTTTCGTAGGCTTTAAATAAGTTGACACGTATATAGGTTTAGGATCAGGCGCTTTCGTAGGTCCTAAGTTTACATGAGAAGTCTTAAAAGGTTGAAATTAACTAAGGCATAAGATAGTAAGAACATTACAATTTAAACTTGCATGAAAACATTATGTGTTTATTTCGGTGCTTTCTATGTTATGTGTTTTAGGTGATTGATTGACCAACTTTCTGAATATTAGACTTAGGATTTAGAATTTTAGATAACCAAATTGAATCCCCAATTTAAAATCGTAAATATGTATATATGTTCATACTTATGCATTTGTGTATACTTATATATTATGTGACAGATAATTATATATACTATGTATACGTGTATTTTGTACTTGTGAATATTACTAACTTGGTTTAATGCAGCAATTAATCCTTCTCTAGTGTCCCCGGCTAGAACGATCTCTACTTACAGTTACTACAATGATAGGGTTTTAAATTGCAGGTGCTTATCCTTAACCCGATAACGGTCTTCGTCAGGGTTGGTGAATCAGACTGATTAATGGCTTTATTGTGACGACGTCACATGCGGTTGGTAGAGACAAGCGATAGTGTTTATTTGACGTAACAAGTAGAGATAGGTGGTTGGTTTATTTGTGGGAGAATATGAAAATAAATTTTGGCTTTACCCCGTCCCGAAATTTTTATAAGGGGGTAGATTGTAACACCCCGTCTCGAAATTTACCTTTTTACCAGGATTAAACGGGTTACAGAGGGTTGTAACCGCGCTGTAAATTTTCTCGAATTAATATTCTAGTTTATTATCAGGATATTCTCGGTTCTGGGGAAAATAGAATTAATGTCCTGAGGGGTAGATTATGTTAATACGAGTCCTCCGGTATGTCCGGAATATTTTCCGGAGCTACGAGCTGTTTATTATGAATTTATCCAATTTACAGAAGTAATAAATGTTAATTACTTTACCGTAAAAAGATGACTTTGCGATAAGTCGAGAATTTGGGAGAAGTTCCTTCGGGAAAGTTGTAGATGACTTTAATACGAACCAGTGGGTATGTCTTACGCTTCAATCAGAGTTTGTATGCGAAAGTTATGCGGGATAAAGTGTTGTTACTGCGCGGTAAAAGTAAATAATTAAATACCTAATTACCCCTCATAGTAACTTTTGTTATTAAATCTGAGCCGTCAGATCAATCAGTGATTGATCTGGGCCGTTGGTGTGGGTATTTATAAGGGGAAAGGGGAGTTGACCGGAGGAGTCTCTCTCTTTCTCTCTCCTTCATTCTTCGTTCTTAGTCTCTCCTCTCTCTCCTCGAGCACGACTGTTAATACATTCGCTCGGAGGCAGACACCGGCGAGCCCACCGTATCGTGTCCTCCCTCACCGCAGTCGCCACCATCTCGTCCTGCCACCACCATCAAGCCCTGAGTTTGGAGACGCCGCTCCAGAGGATCGATCGAGGAGGGGGATGTTAGCCGGGTCGGGTTCTCGGCATCAGTAGAGGTTATGGGTGGTGCAGGGAGCAGTGTTTGACGCCTACTCGACTTTCTGTCGAGTTTGGGAGCGTTGACCGAGACCGGGGGAGAAACATCAAGGTTGCTCAGTAGGGGTTCTCAAGCGGACCCGAGAGGTATCTGTCTCCCCTCCCTGTTTCTTAATGTTTTAGTGTTTTGGGACTGTTGAGGGGGTGCTAGGAATTAGTTATGCAGGTGAGGGGCTAAATCCGGCCAAGTAGGCCGAGATTTGGCCGGAGAGGTGATCGGGAGGAGAATGGGTAAATATCCTAGATTTTTACTGCGGTAGATCTGAATTTTTACTGTTTTTACTGTGGGTGTGAATTGTCAGAACTGCCCCTGGTAGTTTAGGGTATTTACAGTGGTGCTACTAGGGTTAAAATTCCTAGAATACCCCTGCTAGTTTGAGTTATTTATCGGACTGCCACTAGGGTAGAAATTACATAAACACTCTTGATATATTTGTATATTTACGGGACTGCCACTGAGGTTAAAAAGACCATACTACCCCTAGCTGTTTTTTATATTTACAGGGGCTGCCACTGAGGCTGGAATTCCTAAAATGTCCTGGTAGTTCAGATTAATTACAGAACTGCCATTAAGGCTAAATGTCCATGCTGTCCTGACAGTTTTGGGCTAATTATAGGAATGTCATTGAGGTGGTAATTCCATAAATACCCCTGGTAATTCTAGTTATTTACAGGGATGCCATGGAGGAGAAAATATCTTAAATGCTCATGGCTGTTTGGTTTATTTACGTGGTTGCCACTATGTTATTTATTTATTTATGCTTGGATGTTGTTTAAAGTTGTGTGTTTGCTTTATTTATCTATTGTTTTGTGTTTGGATGTTTTTGTTATGAATGGTGGAAATGTTAGGGATAGTCCCGACAGTTAGATGGTCGGTGGATACCTTGGCGGAGAGGTTAAACTCCAGATACGCAACGGTTGTTTGCTATCCATACTATTAATCGACTGATAATTAGAAAAATGGGATTTCCTGGTTAGGACGTTAGAAACAAGAGCTACGTGTGGCTTGATCCCTGAGAACAGGGTACGTAGGCAGCTTGACCGTGATTCGGGTGCAGTCACAAATATTATTAGAACCCCTAGATTCTCTAAATTGTTGGTTTGATATCCAAATGCGGGAATCGGGATAACCTCCGGTTATGAGGTCTATTTTGGTACCGTTTGGACTGTTTGAATTTGGTTTAGAAAGAGGGTTATCCTAGCTCAAGAGGGATTTCGAGTAAATCTCTCTTGGGTTGGGTCCCACACGTCCTAATCCAGGTTTATGAGGTTAAACTTGGGTCGGGGCGTGACAGTGTTTTTGTAAGAAGTTCCTTTGTGGTGGACTCCGTAAGATTTACCTCGGGTCAAAGGGCTTAATCCGGGGTGGGTCCTGACATAGGAAGACGATGACTGTTGGGCAGCGTCGAGGCGGTGTACTGTAGATAATCATCAACAGCCTTCACAGTTGATTTTATCTCAACTTTAATCTTCATTACGTCCATCACACTTTCAAGAACCGTCTTCTAACAGCTGGGGTACACAGGGGTCTGTTGGAAAGCAAGCAGTTTGTTGTACTTGTCAATACCAGTAGTGTTGACAACTCTAGGGAAGGGCTGCACCGGCTCAGGTATATACTATCTTTGAGAGCATACACTGCTCTCATAAGGAAATATATCGTTGATAAAGGTCGTTGTTGGATCGTTGGATGAACTGTCTGTCTTAGAAAATTAGCCATGATCATGCGGACCCATTGATGATGTTTCACCGTGATATATCCAATATGTGTACTTCTCTTAAAACTCATTAATCTTCAGGTGGTGTCATACTTTGTTAATCCAAATCGATGCATATCGCTGCGACAATGATATTTCGTGTACGGGAAATAGAAAATTGTATTCTCGTTAGCATTGGTAAAAGTTTTCTCAACAAAGCATTCAGTGTCCTTATCCACATCAGAAAAATTCACAATACTCTTAGAGCTCTAAAGTAGAGAGAAACTCCCTCTTCTAAAGCACCAAAACCCATATTTCCAAAAGAGAGTTTTTTTTGAAAATATTTTGAGGCTGCTTAGCAGAAGAAATAGAGTTTTGGACTTTCTTTGATAGTGAAGATCAACCTTAGACCCACTAGAGCTACCCAAATTCGACACATAATTCATAAGAGCCCTACCACCAATCTTGTTCAACAATGGTTTAGCACCAGAAACCTGAAAAGTAATTTCCCTAGACAAAGAATTACTAGACAAAATGATATTATTAGAAGTGGGTTTAGAGGTGTCAGAAGATTTTCTTTGAGGAGAGACTTGAAGATTCTTCTTCTTCTTCTTCTTCTTCTTCTTATTCTCTTGGCAACTCTGCCAAGCTTTCACAATGGTAGGTTGAGGGGTGGAAGAAATATCATTGACAGGCAACATAGACTCATCGATATCATCACTCTTCTCATTATGAAGAACATAAAATCTAGATCTAGCAACATCAGTCTTTTTAAACTAGACACATTAGCAACTTTTTTCTTATTCCTATAGCTATTAGCATCCAAGGACCCATATCATCTTTAATGAAATCAAATTGAGGAATATCCATAGTAACATCAGAGAAGTATGAGTAGCAGGTTTCAACTTCAAGGCTATTAATAGGCTGGGTTTGAAGACTTAGAATTAGGAGCATTTTCAGGGATAAGTAAAGAAGGACATTTATCCTTAGCATGTCCATAATAACCACACTCAAAGCAGATGAGAGAAATACCCTCATAGACCACATTATAGGCAACAAATTCAACTTCAACAAAAGGCTGAAGAGGCTTATTCAAGTCAATTTCAACACATACTCGAGCAAATTTCCCTCTAGCTTGACCCAGTGTGAGTTTATCAACTTTAACATCACCCAAAATTTACCCAATCTTAGCCATAGTGAATTCCTTAAAAACTTTAACAGGAAGATCAAGAATTCTACCCATAAAGCCATTATGCCAATCACTTCAAGCTTAGGATCAAAATCAGGCCTCCAGTTTTGAACAAGAAGGGTTTGGCCAGCAGGAATTCAAGGTCCCTCACACAGAGCATATCCTCCTCTAAACTAAACTTAACAATGTAAAAATCAGTAGGAAGGTCAATCAACTTCCGCCCATCTTTCACTTGTCATTTTCGTCTCAAACCTCTAAGCAAAAAATTGAAAGAGTTGGTAGAATTTGGCTTATCCATAAGCTTCACAATCATAGCACATCTTTATTTGAAGTCAAGCTTATTGTGCACCTTTTTAGAGAATGATACATTTTGACCATGCTTCCCCTGTGAATAAACACAATCAGCATTAGAAAGAACAAAATCATCAACCATCGTATCATGAAAACGACCAATAGGGTTCTTAAGGGTATTAGCATATGATGAAAGAGGCTGTAACAAAGGAAGATGAACAGGAGAATCAAAATCTTCCACACGAACATCTGCCAAATCTTCACTAACATCACCCCACTCTTAGAACATTTTCGTTGAGAAGAAATCGAATCTATAGCTCTGTCGCTTCCAAGAGGAAGGGCGGAGAAGACAAAACCCGAGGACGCCATTAGATGAGACTGGGTAGCAAGGGATCACCAAAAAATTTGAAAAAAAACGAAGGCTAATCAAAAGACAAACTCATATTTGGATATGGAAGGGAATGCGCGTGGAAGCGCGTTCTAAACTCTGAAGGGCTCAATTTGAAGCATGATAAATACTTTGGTTTACCAGTAGAGTTGGGTTATTTTTAAAAAAAAAAGTTTTCAATTTTTTGCAAGAGAAGATTGACAAGAGAGTGTGAGGGTGGCAAGATTAAACACTAAGCATAGTAGGCAACCACCACATCATGTCCTCTATTTAAGATTTTAGTGGTAGCTTTGTAGCATTGCTTTATGTTGGTCGAGAATGACGTTGTGTATTTGTAACCTCTTGAATTTTTAAAATTTTCAAAATTCATTTTTGTTCTTAGAAATAGAAACTAGATCGCCACGAGTTCGTTGTATTTTTCAGTTAATTTTTTGAACTCCCTCTCTATTTTGAATGATTTTCTAAAGTTTTGTCAAACTATCATTTTTTTTTCCGATTTGGTGATGTGGCAAATTCCCATTGTTTCATTTTCTAACTTAGATACTAAGATTCCAACTGACCATGACGTCAGCAGAAAACCTTCTCAAATCTCAACAGCCCACGTGCTGTAAAGGACAAGTTGATCTTGGTTGTCTGACAAGTGTTAGTTCTGCCCAGTGATATCTTGACATGTGAAAGAGATGCCATGTACGTGTCGAGTTTCTGGTTGGACTAAATCCACTAGTCGACCCTGCCATGTCAGTTTAACTCAGCTATAAATAGCAGACCCACTTCACTATTTCTTCAATAGGTTTTTGAGTCTCTCTCCTCAGATTTTTCTCTCTATAAAGCATATCTTATTTCTCCCTATAGAGTTACGACTAAACTCTCCTCATTTTACACACTACAATATACTTTGTTTACATTCGCTTAGAAGATAGTGTTTTTGTTTACATTCGCTTTGTAACATTCGTTCATGTCTCAGAAAACGGCGCCTAGTGGTTAAAACCCGCCAACGTCGGGACTGGGGTCTGACATGATGTCTTCAGCATGAACATATATGTGCAGTTTGAGGACACTTCTCAATCATACAAATTAAGCCACTGACATTGAAACAGTTTGAGATGCTAGATCTGAAGTGTCAATTTTAGTGAGTTTGGGTTCTCTGTGACAAGTTTAGGATTCATGAAGGACCTCGATGGTGCATTGCAGATGCTTTTGATCAAAAGAGATCTAAACAAGCCACCTCGGTTAAGTTAGTAACACCTAGACTCACTATTCAGGTCGAGGTCCATGAGATTATCATTTGCACAACCAGACTAATTTGACAGCTGACGCACAAACCAAGAGGCCCCTCAATCCTCTATGCCACAGTCAGACTATTGGACTTGGGACTATGTAAACTCGTCGGGCAATAGAAGAGCAAAACGCTCCAAACGAAAGCGAAAATGGGGTCAATTGTGCGTATTGTATACGTGTCGTTTAAGAAGGTAATTTTTTGGTTGCTAAATAGGAGCTTGTTTCCAATTCGTAGCTGGTTTTTTATAACTGAGGTTCTCTTACATCGGATTGTGTTTTAATAAAAGTTTACGTGTCTTTTTTTTAAACAGGAGTTTACGTGTGTTAAAAAAAGAAGGGGGTCTCTACAGAGATTTTAAAGGTTGTGTGTTAGGGCTTTGGGCTCTCTTAAACCCCTTCACCTTCCTTTTTCCTTCTCTCATATTCAGAGCGCCAGAGACCTAATGCCATGGCGACCGATCAAAACATGAGCAGCTGGACCGATCTCCTCCACTCCTCCACCAAGCTTCTCGAGCAAGCCGCTCCCTCCGCTCAGTTCCCCCCTCTCCAGGTTCTCCTCCTTCTGTCTCTTCACTTTTTCCGTTTTCGTTTTCAAATTGAAATTTGGCTCCACCGGAAGGTCAATGTTAGGGTTTCGGCTTAGGCATTGTTCAATTGAGTCTCTAGGTTTTGTTTAGAGCTGCGCTCTTCTAATTTCCCAGAGTAGTTCGTTTTTATTCGTTTTTATTTTGGTGTTGTGCGTTAGTGCTAGTTTCAATCCAGGCCGTTATTGTGCTTTCGGAATCTGAATTTGTTATCTGTTTGGTTGTTTCAGAGAAATTTGGATCAGTTGGAAACGTTATCTAAGAAGCTCAAGGCCAAAACTCTGCGAAATGAGGCTCCTCAACAGTCCATTGCTGCCACCAGGTACTCCAATAATTTCTTGCTCGATAGATGTTGTGCTTCTCAAATTTACTTTACTTCGCGTTGATAGAGCATCTTATGTTGATAATTTTACTTTACCTCATGCTTACATAGCATAAGAAACTAGTAAATTGGAATTGCTTTGGGGTTGACTTTAAGCAAGTGTATGTGGTCGCATTTCCATATCAATACATTTCAGGCTTCTTGCTCGTGAGGGTCTAAACGCAGAGCAGCTTGCACGGGACCTCAAGTCTTTTGAATTGAAGGTAATGATACTTATATGCTGGATTCTTTGTATAAAAACCTCCAAAACAGTTGATTAATTTGTAGCTTCACTCTAAAACCTTGCCCATTCTTATTTTTCAAGGCATTATGTCAAACAAATTCATTATGAGAGAAGAAAACCAATTAATCGAGCCATGTTTGTCTTAAAGAATTCATAACACAATTATGTAAAGTTGTGAATATATTTGTATATGTATATATATAATATGAGGGGAATCTCCATATAGATGATAACAAAGAAAGGCACTTATACTTTGTATCCATTAATATCATCTCAGTTGCTACTTGCCAATCATGCTTCTCTTGATTTCAGACTCAATCAAGTTCAAAGCTGTATTTACCTTTGCATCTCCTCTCGCATATTGTATTTTCTGGGTTTATATCTTTAGGGAACAATTATTTCTGACACTCTGAATTGCATTACTATTTCTTCACCTTTGTCACTAATTATTTTTGGCGATCTGTCCGTTTCTTTTTACACTAAAAGACAACATTTGAAGATGTTTTTCCTGCCGAAGCTACGAGCATCGAAGACTATCTGCAGCAGGTAACTTCTTTTAGTTGAAACTTTTCACTGATGATGTAATTTAATTAGTATGCGGCTATGCACCTCTCTCATTATTTTAATAGTCTGTCCTCTTTGATCTGCTGAAAGATGATATACGTCATTGTTAGCTTTAAGATGTGTAGGGAAGAAAAGGGTTACTGTTAGATATGTTACAATTTAGTTGAAGGATGTCTCTCTTCACTTATTTTATAGATATTTCAGATAGGAGCTCTTCATTTTATGATGTTGGATGATTTAGCTGACTTTTAGGCTTCTATTCTATTTCTGAAAGTATGCATGTCTAGCTTTAGGGAACAATGGAATATATTGCTCCTTGCTCCTTTCTCCTTTGTAGAGTAATGCTCGATTTATGATCTTCTTTCTTAATTTTGTTTTTAAATCTATGTATCGTGCTGTCAGAGTGAGGCTCTTGAATGAAGTTTTGTGAACATGATCATAAGGAGGATAACCTTAGAAGTTTTATGATTGCTTTATTTTGCATTTCGTACAATGCCGACATGCTTTTGACTTCTGTATTGATTAATGAGTAAATGCCCTAAAATGCTTTTATCCGCTTTTCAGATGCATGGTTGTACCACTTTTTTGTTATTGATAATGTTACCTTGACTGTATTATATATAATTTTTCTTCTCTCTTTAGGTCCATGAAATGGCAATGGTCTCAGCTGTTCAGGAAGCTCAGAAGGATAACCTTAGAAGCTTTAATGATCACATGTTAAAAGTTTTGGAGGTTAGTGTATCAAATGATCTTGTTGTGATGCCATTATCACTGGATTTTACCGTGCATAGGTTTATACTGACCATTCTTATTTACCTATATAATATGTATTCCTATCTTGGTGTAGCATTTGAACTTCTTTCTTCATGTTTAATGTTTAACTTTTCTTCTTTATTGGATGACATCATATCTGCTTTAGTGTCAAAGGTAATCCTGTGACCTTTATTATTGTCATATACAGAAAATTGCATAGAGAAGGTAACAACTAATTGAGAAGATGTTGTCTAAAAATCACAGCTGAGCTTATGATTTCATTCTATTTTCAATATTGTGAAATTTGATATTTGGCAGGAGGATTGGCAGATGGAAAAACGTGATTTCCTTCAAAGCTTAAGCCATATTTCAACATTACCCAGGACTAATGTGACTTATACAGTCAGCGCTGGTAGTCATCCTGGTCAATTAACACCCATAGCTTCCAGCCCTCATGGTTCTGGTCCATCCAGCATGGAGCTTGTACCCCTAGATAGCAAGCCCATCCATGAGAGAAAAGCCTCTGTTTATGCCGAAGTTGTAAAGAATCTCAACAATGCAAGGCAGCGTGGTTTACCGTTTAAGGTGAGCTTATTTCTATTTAGTTTTTTTTAACTTCTGAAACATATTTCATGCTGAGAGACTTCTGAGATCATCTGCTGGAACAGTGTTGAGCCCATATTTGTGGGCTTTTCTGGGGATGACAGAACGAAAAAGAAATTCACAATTGGATGTTTAAATTTGAAGCACAGCGTAAGAGAAAATGCTTTGAACTTGATCCAATTTCCAACGCATGAGACTTGTGCTGCTGTTTAATGGCATCCACCTTTTTTTGGTGGCTTTGACCTTTTGAGGTTTTTTTTTCTGTGGCAATTCCTGCAGAAAAGGGATGCTACTAAAGACTGAGCTTAGATATAGTTATGATATACTGCCGAGTCCAGATATACTATTGATATATTACTGTTTATTTGTACTTAGCCGGCTACAGCTTTCAAGGGCGCGTATGAGAGTTTAGGCCTTCATGCATCTGGAGGAAAATCAGTGAACATGCAGAAGATATGGCACCTTCTTCAGGTAACTTCTAGTCATCTGCTCATTAAATAACACGTAATATGTATAATTTATTTTGGGTTGGTAACTGTTATGTGTATGAGATAATCAACTGTTGTCTATATCAATCTATTGACAGACATTGTTGAGTGAAGATATGACCATACAGCGAAGTATTTCAAAAAAGATGTCATTAGTTATCGGTGCAAGGCGCCACCTGGAATGGGGTCATGAAAAATACATCATGGATACAATTCAAAGTCACCCTGCTCAGGTAGAAAATTTTGTTTTGTATGGTAATTGCCTAAATCATAAATGAATGTGCTAAAATGAGTTCCGGTCACATTGTTTATGTGCCCTCTTATTGGCCTATCAATGCTATGTCTCTACTTATTGGATTTTTTATCTTTAAATGTGTTTTTCCTTACATATTTACTTCTGCAATAATTAGTTTATTTTCTTTGCACTCTTTGTCACTTCTTAATAGTCATCTCTTCATCACCATGCAGGCTGCCCTTGGAGGGGTTGTTGGAAATTTACAAAGAATTCGGGCCTTCCTTCGGGTTCGTAATCATCTTTAAATGTTGAGAACTTGCTTGTTGTTACATGATATGCTATCCTTCCAGATCTTTATCTTGCATGGTATCTTGTGTTTCTTTGTAGATTCGTTTAAGAGAGTATGGAGTTCTAGATTTTGATGCAGCCGATGCACGTAGGCAGCCTCCTGTTGATACCACTTGGCAGCAGGTCTGTAGTTCTTTGCTTAACATGTCTGAAGCTACTATATAATCTTGAGTTACTCATCATACAAGTTTCGAAGTATATGTTATATGGAATGGACAATCTCTTGGAAACTTTTCACCCTCTGGGCTGCCTTAGTGGAGGAATTCAACTTATAGCTGTGTTCTTTCTGTGTGGTAGATCTACTTTTGCATGAGGACTGGCTATTATGATGAAGCAAGATCAGTTGCATTATCATCTCGTGCTTCAAACCACTTTGCTCCTCTGGTAAATATATTTTCCCGAATTTCCATATGCATAAACTACTATATTATGGATTAGCCTTAGTGATCACTTTCGTTTTGGACAGTTAACTGAGTGGATCAATACTGGAGGCATGGTCCCTGCGGAGATTGCAACCGCGGCATCTGAGGAATGCGAGAAGATTCTAAGAATTGGTGATCGTGCTGGTCGACTTGCATATGACAAGAAAAAGCTGCTACTGTATGCTCTCATATCCGGTTCTCGTAGGCAAATTGACCGCCTGCTACGTGATCTGCCGAATCTTTTCAACACTATAGAGGATTTCTTGTGGTTCAAATTGTCAGCTGTCAGAGACTGCCCAGTTGGAGCTGCCACCATAGTTATGAATGAGAGCCTGGTACCATACACGTTGGAAGATTTGCAAGCTTACTTGAATAAATTTGAGCCGTCATATTATACAAAGAATGGAAAGGATCCTCTGGTATATCCGTACATTCTGCTTTCAAGCATCCAGTTGATACCAGCTGTCTTATTCTTGTCCCAAGAATCTGGAGAGGAGGGATACAACATTGATGCTGCCCACATATCAATCGTGTTAGCAGACCATGGGGTTCTTTCTGAAAGTGCTGGAGCTGGTCAAAAGATGGGAGTGATGGATGCGTATGCCGAGGCATCTAGCATCATCAGGCAATATGGATCTGCATATTTACGTGTTGATAAACTATCAATGGCATTAGAATATTATGCACAGGCTGCTGCTGCAGTCGGTGGTGGCCATTTGTCATGGTCTGGAAGAGGTAATGTGGATCAGCAAAGGCAAAGAAATTTGATGCTGAATCAACTACTTACAGAGCTGTTGTTGCGGGATGGCGGGGTATATCTTTTACTTGGTTCAAGAGGTGCTGGGGAAGAAGGTGAACTGAGACGATTTTTAATTGATTTAAAATCAAGACAACAATTTCTGCTTGAAGTTGCTCTTTATTGTCAGGAAACTGGGTTGTATGAAAAGGTAATGCTTCTTTCCCTGTCCTTGCTTTCAAATTTTTCAAAAGCTGTATTAAAGTTTTTAAATCTGAGATATGTCTGAAAGAATATATTCTCCCACTCAAGTGTGGCTGTGGTGCCTTGTCCATCTGAAAAGGTGCTAGTAATACTGGGGTTGTGCTATGGTCATGTTTGGTACGATTGGACTGCATTGAGTTTAAAAGATCACAAATTGGACTTCTTGTTTGAGCAACATTGGGACCCCAATGAAGTTTAATATATTTCTGGCAGCTTGATTATTACCTTAAAAACTTAGTTGGGCTCACTCTGGAAAGCTTAGTATACTCAACTCTTGTTATTGTTTTGATGTTTCATGTATTGTTCCCTCTCATCGTCATGCTGTCATTAATAACTATTCTCTTAGATGCACTTACCTTGTTAACCTCTCTTTTTATACAGTCCATTGAAATTCAGAAACGAATAGGGGCATTCTCAATGGCATTGGATACCATTAACAAGTGCCTCTCAGAAGCAATCTGTGCCTTCTCGCGTGGTAGATCAGATGGGGAGAGCCGAACTGCTGGTCTCATTCATTCCGGAAATGAGATCTTGGAGATGGATAAATATTCATCTGAAGTCAGGTTTGTTGACACTACCATCTTCTGTTTACATTATTTACTTTGTGTCTTGATGTGCTTGTTTGAAGTTTAAATAATGTTTCTGTTTACCCTGGTGCTTATATATTGTGAGATGCATGCAATATAAAGAAAAGGATAGACCTTCCCCCAATGATGTCTTGTAATCTATGTTTAGACTTCGAAGAGAGAATTGTAATGATTACTGGTTAGAAGTAAACCCTCCTTTAATAACCAAGTTAGCAGACTTCCCCTGGCATAATCATAGAGTTAGCAATGTGTTAACAATTACAGCCCAGAATGTTGTAGTGTTTACATGGTCATGCTTATGTAAGATAGGATATGCATTTTGTTTTTTGGGTGAATTTATTCATACTACCGTTTTACTATTACTTCACATTGATAATAGATGTTCACTCTTAATCTGAATCCAATTTAGCTGCTGAAAGTCATTTGAATGTACCATGCAGTCCTCAAGAAGGGGAGAGTGTTTTAGAGCAGCAGACTGTTCTAAGACAACTTGAAGCCATACTGTCAATACATAAGTTGGCAAGACTAGGTCATTATGTTGATGCTTTGAGGGAGGTTGCCAGACTTCAATTCCTTCCTTTAGATCCTCGAACACCAGATACTACCACTGATGTGTTCAAGAACCTAAGTCCTCATGTCCAAGCTTGTGTTCCGGACCTTTTGAAAGTTGCACTTTCTTGTCTGGACAACATGGTGGATTCTGACGGATCACTCCGAGCCTTGAGGGCTAAGGTAAGCTTTAAAAATTGGTTCATTTATTATTCTGTGTACCTATTTTTCATAACATATATATGTTTGGCCTTGATCTCTTTTACAGTTTTACTAGTTATTTGTTTAAAGAAATCTATTTTATTTAATGTGGGTGTTTCATATATATGTTTGGCCTTGATCTCTTTTACAATTTTACTAGTTATTTGTTTAAAGAAATTTATTTTATTTAATGTGGGTGTTTCATAGAAATCAAGCAACAAAGGTCCTAATCCTGGACTGTTGCCGTATGAAAATTGAGCTGTGATATTAAGGTCATAGTAATCTCTTTGTTTTTGTTTTGGTCCAATCGTTGTATGCCTGATCAGTTAGCCATAACTTTTTCTTTAGCTTATTTACTTGGCTCAGGCCTTCCCAGTTTGAGCGATGGCTTGGATTAGAGCTGCCATGATTTCTGATTCTTCTCTCCCACTCTCTCCTAAGAAGATGCCTCTAGTATGGAGAAGGGGGCCACTACCTGTAGTTTTATTGTATATTTTTTTATTTTCTGTCTTTTGGGAGTAGGCTATTCATAGTAGCAAAAAATGAGGTGACATTAGGATACTCGTAATTTTTCTGAACTGAAGTTGATCTATAGTATGTGTATATGATTGATGATCCAATTGGTTTTTGCAGATTGCTAGCTTCATTGCAAATAATTCCAATAGAAATTGGCCGCGTGATTTATACGAAAAACTTGCTCGGAGCTTGTGATATGTGAAAGGCAGGATGAGATGCCTGATGAAGGCTAGCTAGCTCTCTCCTGTTTGTTTTGTTTGACAAAGTAATGAGATGCATGATGAACCGAATCTTGCTTCTGAACTGAAATAAAGGCATCATTAAGCATCAAATTACCTCTATTATCAAGCTACGGTGAATCAAGAAATTAACCCTAGTGTCTCTTGTTTTTCTTATTACTATATTTTTTTATAATTTATTTGTGCTGTTACTTCGGAAAGGTGAAATAGTCAGATGTGGGGCGTTAAATGTTGAGTACTAAAGTCCACATGTACTGATTGATGGTATTTGTTGCGGGCAGAGCTTAATCCTAATCCAATCAACTTAAAATGGTTTAGTATTTCTTCAATCCATATCTACATTTTTGAAAGATGAATATGAAACCCATATTTTGAAGGCAAAAGCTATAATACCCGTGTAGTAGCGCACTTCAAACGAGGTCAATAACGAATGGGTAATTTTATAATTACAGAACTACACGGTAACCAGATGATTTTACAGTGAAATGCAAGGGTAGAACTAGAATTTGGCCGACATAAATTAAATTAATTAAAAATAAATAAAACCAGTGTGGATTAGTTTAAATTGATTTAGAATTTTTTTAAACCTAATTCAATCCGCTTTTATATGGGTTAAAACTTTTTTAACCCTAATCTGATCTAATAAAACCGATGTGATTTAAAAACCGATTTCAACCGGTGCGATCCAATGTGGTACCGTGTAAGTGCCCATCCCTGATGGTATTAGATGGATTGTAAAACTGGATTTATCTATTTCCTTTTATTAACCATGTCCCTCATGAACCTGATATTGCTGCTTTTATTTGTTATGGACTTCCTGTAACAACTAGTCACCATTCGTAAAACACAAAATTACACAAAGTCCAGACACTGACGCTAAGATCCTTTACGATTTACAAGATGGAATCAAACTCTCCCTCCTTCTGTTTCTCATACTTGCAATTTTGATTCTCATGATATATTCTTTTATAGCCAAATCGAAAAGGTGTTTGTGAGAGTGAAAGGAGAGAAGATACAAAGCCGAACGAATTGGTTTCAGAAGCAAGCAAGGCAAGCTCCTCCGTCTTAATGGATTCTTTGGGGGATGACCAAGAAGAACAAGCTCACTATGCTTCTGGGTCTTCATCCAAATTACAACCCAGGTTGTGATTTTTCCTCCAAGTCAATCTATGCATGTCTTAAAAACATTGTTGGGTTTTAAATTTGATGTTTCGGTTCTTTCAGAGCAGTTGTATCCAGGGCTTGCTGGAGTGATAAGATGGGCATGGCTGAAGTCGAAGTTCAGAAGGGCACGTTTTCTAAGTCTACTGGAATTGTTCGCTGTGGAAAGCTCTATTACTACATTCATGAAGTCCTGTACGTCAGATAAGCACTTCATTATTCTTTCTGTTTTGATACTCAGATTTGGTTATGATATGTTGTTGAGATTGATTTATTTGCAACTTGTGACAATTGTATAAAGATTTTTGGTTGAAATAGGGGCTTTAGTTCTGTTGGACGAGAGTCATACTGTCCTTTCCTTGGAAGATGTGTATGTGAAGATGTCAAGTGGAAAGTATAGATGCTGTTGGGATGAATTTCGGGCTTATAGGCAACTCAAATCTCTTGGTTACATTGTTGGGTGCCATGGGATTCCCTGGTCTGTGAAGAGGGCTAAGAGTGATTGCGAATCTATTGCTTACCGAGTTTGTTCTGAAAAGGTGGGGCAGTTGGAATCAGAAGAGATCAGGTCTGTCATTGGGTTGTTCAATGAGATGCAGATTAATGAAGCGAGGCCGGTTTTTAATGTGTATCTCCCTAACAGCAAGTTCAGGAAGTCTTGTCCTGGTGATCCAAGCTTTGTACTCTGTTTTACCAGGTATTTGTTCTCGTTACTTGAAATAATGCAACACTATATTTCATTGTCAACTTTTTATTCGTGTGTGCGTGTTTCGTTTTGGCACTAATCCTCATCATCATAAGCCAGGTTTCATCAATTATTTGAATGATTTATGTTAAGTTGCACTACAGTTAGGCACTGAATTATACCAGGGAGTTCTTTTATTGAAGATTCGTTTATATGTCCTTTTATGCAGCACAACAATGTCCACTATATTATTCTCTTTTCTTTTGTTTACTCTTGCAGTTTCTTATACGGGAATGGTTTCAATACGAGATTACAAAATGTTCTTGTTCACATAACTTGACTCCTGCACAACTTCATGCAAACATATGAAGCGAATTCTTCTCCAAATATTTTGTAGAGTAGTAGCAAATAATAAACCTTTGATTTTGTAAATCATTTAATCGATGTGTCCTCTTTAAAAATATGAATTTAGGATTCATAACTAGGTTCAGTAAAGTGTTCTCTTATGTCATTGTGAAATACTGTTTCTTCAAACTGTCATTTTGATGTGTTTGATTATAGAGAAAATGAATATTGACATTACAACATACATAAATTTAGCAATTTCACTGATCAATGATTCATCCTGTTCTAGCGTACCCTCTTTTCTTATTAGCTTCTACCTCATTTTTGTGGTGGTATGAAAGTATAACCATGATGTTAAAGTATCACGCATTCACACTACCTATTACCCTATGTGTTTGATCACCTATCTACTTATTACTGTAGGTTAGTGCAATTCTATACATTTGACTAGTTTTGTTCTGAGGTGCGGTTTTAAGTAGCATCAAACAATTTGGGGGGTTTGTCCTGCATGTACATTTTCACTTACAAATTTTGTGCATCCCTTATTCCCTCATGGTTGCAGGAAAATCCTTTCGCCTTTTGCTTTGTAACTTTGCTTTGAGGTCCATTTGCATGCCCTGCAAGAACATTCTTTCCCATCTGTTTCTTAAGAGAGCTACATTCTACTGTTATAACTCAGGATTGATCTATTATTGTAGTACCTGGCAAAAATTTAATAATTAATGTTTGTATGGCATGTGATGAAGTAGTATTTTATTTGACATCTTGAAAGTTCAATGAGGCTGGATATTGATCCAAGTATGGTGGAAAGTGGATATTTACCTGAACAAATGGGAAAATGATGTGTATATGTGTGTATATATATACACACATCATTTTATATGTATACACAGTTCCTATCCAGAGTGGGGTCCCGCTCTGAAATTAAAGTGCTACGTTCCTAATTTGACACACTTTCGGGTTAGATTTCCAAATCTCCACCGTACATTGTCTAGATTATAGTGTTTATAAAATGTTTACAAAGTTTCATCTGATTTGGAGATGATTTGAGTACTAAATTAGATAAAACAAGTCACTAGAACAAAATCTATACAAGCATAACTGTTGGTGCAAATCACGATTACGGAAGCTCAACTGATGTTCAAATTAGATGGCACTTAGCATAACATCGTGTTCTAGACATTGGAATGTGGAGTTGTGCAAATCTAACCCGAAAGTGTGTCAAATTAGGAGGCCCACACTTTAATTTCAGTGCGGGGCCCCGCTCTAGATAGGAACTATATATATATATATATATATATATTTTAATTTGAGCTTAGATCCTAAAACCAATTTTCTTCCTGTTAACTAGTAAACCAGAATCAAAATGTTAAGAAAAGAAAAACAAAAAAGTAGACCAGAATCTATATCTTTTCTCAGTTGATCTTGGAATCTCATTCTCTTGTAATAGCTTTTGATTTTTTGATTATATGCCTGGCTTCTCTTTTAGGGGATATCCGCCATCCAGAGCAGTGCTTGATGCTCTTGAGGAACAATGTGGGAGCATTCCTTTGAAGTTCTGTAATGTGGATCAGGGACGGGTGAGTTTCTTTTCCTTTGACAAGGTGGAACTTCCTGTCCTTGATTGACATTTGAGTTTGATTTCATCATGCATGGAGTCAAAGGATCCAGCAACAAGATATTGACAACTTTCTCTTGTCTTGTCTGTGTTAGCATCTGACATTGTTAAAAACATACAATCAGCTGAATATGTAAATCCAGCAAGTTTTCACCATTGATTACTACAAGTATTTTGCATGAGCCCTCAAGTCAGCTCTGGAGATGCAAATTTGATGTACTAATAATTGCTTGAAGTTGTTCAGTGACCAAGTTATGGGAGGTCGCATCTGAGCATAATGAATCAGCTTATTATTACTAGGTTGGAGCTGTTTTTGCATAGTAAATCAGCTTATTGTTTGAACTGCTGGAGGAAATTCACTTCATGGTTAGTTGTAGAATTTCATGCAAAGAAAATTGGAAGGGGACAGGATTGTTGTTGATCAAGGGAACCGCTTCAGTTTGACAATTTAGTTAAGGGAGGGGGATCCATTGAGGACTTTCTTGTTGAGTACTAGTTGAAGACTTTTTCGTTTTACTCTATTTTCGATCGTATATTTATATCTCGATCATCTAGTTTGTAGATATATATGAGTAGATCATCTTTACTAATTTTCATACAAATTGAAAATCATTAAGTTGACTATTATCAATTCTTAACGATCATCTTTAACGCTTGCAATTCTTAACACTACAAAGTCTATAATTTTCCATGATTTTCTAATTCCATAAAAATGAATGATATTTTGAATACCCTAAAAGTTCTATTCATTTTTAAAAGTCATATTTGAATACCTCTAGACTTGTGGATTCTATAAAGACTTTTTAAAATCCTAATTGAATACACTTAAACTTTAAAAGTCTATATTAAATACACAAAGACTTTAAGATTTCATAAAATTACCACTAATTTCAGATACAATACACCCGTATACATTGGGCTCGGTTAGGAGGAAAAGAGTAAAGTCAAACGTGTCTCTAAAGCCTGGTCACTGCCTTCTGTTGGGTGGCTGAAGATCAACTTGGATGCTTCCTATGACAGGGTAAAACAGAGTGGAGTAGGGGTGGTGGTGTGTGACTCCTCCTCCTGTATAGTGGGTGGTGCTTGCTATAAGGTGAACCACATTACTTCACAAGAATGCATGAAAGCTGTGGCCGGGAGGGTGGCTTGTGAACTTGCAGTTGAGCATCACTTGGTGCTGGTGTTGCTCGAATCTGATTGCTTAGAGCATATGTAGCGGTAGAGATTTCAACACGAGTAAGACCAGAAATCGGCGGGTCACGCCGGAGATAGCATGAGCAAGGGAGAAACCGGCGTGCAGCGGGGGAGGTGGAGGCTGGTGACCTCTCGTTGACGCCGAGCACCAGCGCGAGCACGAGCAATCCTTGCTCGAGCAGCAGCACGAGCTGCCTGTTGGGCCACGCGCCAGACAAAAGTCAGGGAAAAAAACATTGGCCAATCATTTCGTGCCACGTGGCAATACCGAGTCTAAAATCGGATCCAACGAGTAGATTGATCTGGGCCGTTTGATTTGATTTAAATTTCAGATCCAACGACCCAGATTTAAAGGCAACGGCTACTGGTTGAATAAAACGGGCAGATTCCAATTTTAGGGAAAAATGTTGCAAAAAAATCCGAAAAAAAATTATTAAAAATTGCAAATAACACCCTACAATTTTTTCTATAAATACTACATCAACTTCATTCACATCTCACACCAATTTGTGCACAACAAATTTCTCCACTACTTTCATTTCTAGTTATATACTTTAAATTATGTATTTCCATTATGTACTTTCATTTCTAATCATTTACTTTAAATTATGTATTTTCATTATGTACGTTACATTTTCAAGTACTAAAATCACACCTTCTTTATTCCGTCAAATCAAACAACATATAATGCAAACACACAACATTCAAACAAACAACATTCAAACACACACACACACACACACAAACACACACACACACAAAGCATAGAAATAAAATTAGCACAACATATTTAGAGTCGTTCACCGGTCTCAATGAACCAATTGTGCTTAACTAAGTCCTTCTGAAGCTCTCCATGGATATAAGAAGATTGAAGATCCACAAAGAGGTCCCGAAACCGTTGTTCATTATACGGTCCATCTCTTCCAACTGGCTCAAATGGAATTCGATTACCATGTTCATCCACTGGCCCATCATAAACTGTGAAAGCACTTGATGGGTTCTGTAGATCTCTTCTACATTCTCCTCAAACTCTTCCTCCACAAATTCTTCCTCAACAATCATGTTATGCATTATGATGCAAGCCAACATAATGCTCTTCAACGTTGATTGGTGGTGACACCTCGCTGCATGACGAATAATTCCCCAACGAGATTGCAAGATGCCGAAGCACCTCTCTACATCTTTACGGTATGCCACTTGTTTCTTGGCGAACAACTTCTGTGGCAGCTCATGGGGATTGGAAATGGTTTTGACAAACGAGGAGTACCTCAGATATATTCCGTCAGCTAGATAATAAGTGTTGTGGTACGTCATACCGTTGACTTTATACCTCGCAATTGGGGATTGTCCAGCAAGGAGCGAATCAAATATATCAGATTGGTGGAGCACGTTCACATCATTTTGTGCTCCAGGTACCCCGAAGAAGCTGTGTCATATCCACGTGTCATATGAGGCCACCGCCTCTAAAATAATAGTGGGACGCTTCTTTCGCCTCGAGAATGACCCTTGCCAAGCTGTGGGGCAGTTCTTCCATTCCCAGTGCATGCAGTCTATGCTTCCGATCATACCAGGAAATCCTCGATGCTTGGCCCTCCTTAGAAGTCGAGTTATGTCTACTGCATTTGGAGCACGGAGGTAAATATCACCATAAAGCTCGCACACTTGGATGCACCACTTCTTCATGCATTCTAGTGTTGTAGATTCACCCATCCTTATGATTTCAGCACACTGATCTGCGGCTGAGCCGTACGCCAACATTCGAAGAGCGCCGGTCATCTTTTGTTGTGGAAGAAGTCCGACCAGTCCGACAGCATCTGATCTTTGACGCCAAAATTCGTCATGGTTACAGAGATCCGTCATTATACGGTTGAATAAATTCATGCTCATACGGTACCTCCGAAGAAAGACTTGCTCATTGAAGACAGGGCGTTCGATGAAGTAATCTTCCATCAGATTATGTCCCCTCGACTCCCGCAGCCTTTCTACATTTTGACGGCGGCGAGGTGGCTCATCATCAACCATTGCATCAACCGTGACAGCTTCAGTGATGAAGGCATTAGCAATTTCGGCATTTCAGCGGCGTTGCTGTCGCCTCCTCTTGAAAAAATTGTCGAAAGTGAAGGGATTCATCTTATCTAAATTTGGGAATGTTTTCGTATAGAATGTCAAGTGATTTGTAGATGGTGTGAGTGAGTATACAAGGAGCCGTATATATATAGCTAATTTTGGATCATCTGATGTTTGAAGATAATGACACGTATCGTATACTCATTGGCTGGAAATCTCACCGGGAATCTTATCAAATTTTTTCAACGACAACGACACGTGGAGCCGACACATGTCAATTGGTCGGAAATCTCACCTGTAGTCCCGCTCATTTATTTAAACGATAACGACACGTGTCGTATACATATTGGTTGAAAATATAGTCATTAATTTTTTTAAAAAAATTCGATGAATAGTAATAGGAGGTGCTATTTTTCCCCACCGCTGCACGAAAAAACTGCACTGCACCTCCTATTGCTCAAATAGTAATAGCACTTGCTCAAATAATACTTGCTCCTCCTCAAAATAGAAGGAGCAAGAGAATAAACCGGTGCATATGCTGTTACAGTTGGTTCGGGCTTCTAAGGACGCTGAGTTGGATGAGTCTGACTTGGTGGGATAGTTGAAGACATCAAGGTCTATCTTTCAATGGAGAAGCTCAAGCTCTCAAAAGGGGACGCGTGGATAACAGGTCCACCACTTACATAATAAAGACAAGTTAACAGCAGCCTAGAAGAAGCCCAAATGCGAGTTGTCGGTGAAATAGGCCTAGGTATGTGCTGGGTCCTAACAGGATTCCATTTTCCCCTTATTTGTTTCTTAATTATGTGGAGGCACTATACAGGCTAATTGACCTCCCTAATGACCAAGGAAATCTGGAATGAGATAGAAATTGTATGAACTTTAGTTGTTAGCCAGTTGTTTTTCACTAATGACTATTTTTATTTTCTTTAGAGTTGAGGACCATGAGTGCAGCCTATAATGAAGGAGATCTAGAAACAAGTAAACTTCTAGAAAGGTTGTGTTTCAGTCAGCAAAAGGTTGTGTCTGCTTAATTTAGTGTGTTATGTGTAACGATTGATGCATGTTTTAGTTTCATGATTTAGTCTAAGTTGTTGTGTATTCTTATGTTTTTGATGTGTTAGTTGATTAGTCATCACTTGATCATGTATTCGAACTCATAGATGTCTAGGGCCATAAATGTTTCTATGGAGGGGGAGTTTAATAAGCCGTAGTAATTTAGGATCAAATTAGGCGCGAAGATAGTTTGATTTTAAGTTGCTGCAGAGGGTTGTTAAGGTGAGTGACTTTCATGTTAATAGGATAAATGACGTCATACCCAGGATCATGTCTTCAACCGGCTATAGATCGTAAGTGTATTTTATGTTAAAGTCAGGCGCTTTCGTAGGCTTTAAATAAGTTGACACGTATATAGGTTTAGGATCAGGCGCTTTCGTAGGTCCTAAGTTTACATGAGAAGTCTTAAAAGGTTGAAATTAACTAAGGCATATAGTAAGAACATTACAATTTAAACTTGCATGAAAACATTATGTGTTTATTTTGGTGCTTTCTATGTTATGTGTTTTAGGTGATTGATTGACCAACTTTCTGAATATTAGACTTAGGATTTAGAATTTTAGATAACCAAATTGAATCCCCAATTTAAAATCGTAAATATGTATATATGTTCATACTTATGCATTTGTGTATACTTATATATTATGTGACAGATAATTATATATGCTATGTATACGTGTATTTTGTACTTGTGAATATTACTAACTTGGTTTAATGCAGCAATTAATCCTTCTCTAGTGTCCCCGGCTAGAACGATCTCTACTTACAGTTACTACAATGATAGGGTTTTAAATTGCAGGTGCTTATCCTTAACCCGATAACGGTCTTCGTCAGGGTTGGTGAATCAGACTGATTAATGGCTTTATTGTGACGACGTCACATGCGGTTGGTAGAGACAAACGATAGTGTTTATTTGACGTAACAAGTAGAGATAGGTGGTTGGTTTTTTTGTGGGAGAATATGAAAATAAATTTTGGCTTTACCCCGTCCCGAAATTTTTATAAGGGGGTAGATTGTAACACCCCGTCTCGAAATTTACCTTTTTACAAGGATTAAACAGGTTACAGAGGGTTGTAACCGCGCTGTAAATTTCCTCGAATTAATATTCTAGTTTATTATCAGGATATTCTCGGTTCTGGGGAAAATAGAATTAATGTCCTAAGGGGTAGATTATGTTAATACGAGTCCTCCGGTATGTCCGGAATATTTTCCGGAGCTACGAGCTGTTTATTATGAATTTATCCAATTTACAGAAGTAATAAATGTTAATTACTTTACCGTAAAAAGATGACTTTGCGATAAGTCGAGAATTTGGGAGAAGTTCCTTCGGGAAAGTTGTAGATGACTTTAATACGAACCAGTGGGTATGTCGTACGCTTCAATCAGAGTTTGTATGCGAAAGTTATGCGGGATAAATTGTTGTTACTGTGCGGTAAAAGTAAATAATTAAATACCTAATTACCCCTCATAGTAACTTTTGTTATTAAATCTGAGCCGTCAGATCAATCAGTGATTGATCTGGGCCGTTGGTGTGGGTATTTATAAGGGGAAAGGGGAGTGGACCGGAGGAGTCTCTCTCTTTCTCTCTCCTTCATTCTTCGTTCTTAGTCTCTCCTCTCTCTCCTCGAGCACGACTGTTAATACATTCGCTCGGAGGCAGACACCGGCGAGCCCACCGTAGCGTGTCCTCCCTCACCGCAGTCGCCACCATCTCGTCCTGCCACCACCATCAAGCCCTGAGTTTGGAGACGCCGCTCCAGAGGATCGATCGAGGAGGGGGATGTTAGCCGGGTCGGGTTCTCGGCATCAGTAGAGGTTATGGGTGGTGCAGGGAGCAGTGTTTGACGCCTACTCGACTTTCTGTCGAGTTTGGGAGCGTTGACCGAGACCGGGGGAGAAACATCAAGGTTGCTCAGTAGGGGTTCTCAAGCGGACCCGAGAGGTATCTGTCTCCCCTCCCTGTTTCTTAATGTTTTAGTGTTTTGGGACTGTTGAGGGGGTGCTAGGAATTAGTTATGCAGGTGAGGGGCTAAATCCGGCCAAGTAGGCCGAGATTTGGCCAGAGAGGTGATCGGGAGGAGAATGGGTAAATATCCTAGATTTTTACTGCGGTAGATCTGAATTTTTACTGTTTTTACTGTGGGTGTGAATTGTCAGAACTGCCCCTGGTAGTTTAGGGTATTTACAGGGGTGCTACTAGTGTTAAAATTCCTAGAATACCCCTGCTAGTTTGAGTTATTTATCGGACTGCCACTAGGGTAGAAATTCTATAAACACTCTTGATATATTTGTATATTTACGGGACTACCCCTAGCTGTTTTTTTTATATTTACAGGGGCTGTCACTGAGGCTGGAATTCCTAAAATGCCCCTGGTAGTTCAGATTAATTACAGAACTGTCATTAAGGCTAAATGTCCATGCTGCCCTGACAGTTTTGGGCTAATTATAGGAATGTCATTGAGGTGGTAATTCCATAAATACCCCTGGTAATTCTAGTTATTTACAGGGATGCCATGGAGGAGAAAATATCTTAAATGCTCATGGCTGTTTGGTTTATTTACGTGGTTGCCACTATGTTATTTATTTATTTATGCTTGGATGTTGTTTAAAGTTGTGTGTTTGCCTTTATTTATCTATTGTTTTGTGTTTGGATGTTTTTGTTATGAATGGTGGAAATGTTAGGGATAGTCCCGACAGTTAGATGGTCGGTGGATACCTTGGCGGAGAGGTTAAACTCCAGATACGCAACGGTTGTTTGCTATCCATACTATTAATCGACTGATAATTAGAAAAATGAGATTTCCTGGTTAGGACGTTAGTAACAAGAGCTACGTGTGGCTTGATCCCTGAGAACAGGGTACGTAGGCAGCTTGACCGTGATTCGGGTGCAGTCACAAATATTATTAGAACCCCTAGATTCGCTAAATTGTTGGTTTGAGATCCAAATGCGGGAATCGGGATAACCTCCGGTTATGAGGTCTATTTTGGTACCGTTTGGACTGTTTGAATTTGGTTTAGAAAGAGGGTTATCCTAGCTCAAGAGGGATTTCGAGTAAATCTCTCTTGGGTTGGGTCCCACACGTCCTAATCCAGGTTTATGAGGTTAAACTTGGGTCGGGGCGTGACAGTGTTTTTGTAAGAAGTTCCTTTGTGGTGGACTCCGTAAGATTTACCTCGGGTCAAAGGGCTTAATCCAGGGTGGGTCCTGACATAGGAAGACGATGACTGTTGGGCATCGTCGAGGCAGTGTACTGTAGATAATCATCAACAGCCTTCACAGTTGATTTTATCTCAACTTTAATCTTCATTACGTCCATCACACTTTCAAGAACCGTCTTCTAACAGCTGGGGTACACAGGGGTCTGTTGGAAAGTAAGCAGTTTGTTGTACTTGTCAATAGCAGTAGTGTTGACAGCTCTAGGGAAGGGCTACACCGGCTCAGGTATATACTATCTTTGAGAGCATACACTGCTCTCATAAGGAAATATATCGTTGATAAAGGTCGTTGTTGGATCGTTGGATGAACTGTCTGTCTTAGAAAATTAGCCATGATCATGCGGACCCATTGATGATGTTTCACCGTGATATATCCAACATGTGTACTTCTCCTAAAACTCATTAATCTTCAGGTGCTGTCATACTTTGTTAATCCAAATCGATGCATATCGCTGCGACAATGATATTTCGTGTACGGAAAATAGAAAATTGTATTCTCGTTAGCATTGGTAAAAGTTTTCTCAACAAAGCATTCAGTGTCCTTATCCACATCAGAAGAATTCACAATACTCTTAGAGCTCTAAAGTAGAGAGAAACTCCCTCTTCTAAAGCACCAAAACCCATATTTCCAAAAGAGAGTTTTTTTTTGAAAATATTTTGAGGCTGCTTAGCAGAAGAAATAGAGTTTTGGACTTTCTTTGATAGTGAAGATCAACCTTAGACCCACTAGAGCTACCCAAATTCGACACATAATTCATAAGAGCCCTACCACCAATCTTGTTCAACAATGGTTTAGCACCAGAAACCTGAAAAGTAATATCCCTAGACAAAGAATTACTAGACAAAATGATATTATTAGAAGTGGGTTTAGAGGTGTCAGAAGATTTTCTTTGAGGAGAGACTTGAAGATTCTTCTTCTTCTTCTTCTTCTTCTTCTTATTCTCTTGGCAACTCTGCCAAGCTTTCACAATGGTAGGTTGAGGGGTGGAAGAAATATGATTGACAGGCAACATAGACTCATCAATATCATCACTCTTCTCATTATGAAGAACATAAAATCTAGATCTAGCAACATTAGTCTTTTTAAACTAGACACATTAGCAACTTTTTTCTTATTCCTATAGCTATTAGCATCCAAGGACCCATATCATCTTTAATGAAATCAAATTGAGGAATATCCATAGTAACATCAGAGAAGTATGAGTAGCAGGTTTCAACTTCAGGGCTATTAATAGGCTGGGTTTGAAGACTTAGAATTAGGAGCATTTTCAGGGATAAGTAAAGAAGGACATTTATCCTTAGCATGTCCATAATAACCACACTCAAAGCAGATGAGAGAAATACCCTCATAGACCACATTATAGGCAACAAATTCAACTTCAACAAAAGGCTGAAGAGGCTTATTCAAGTCAATTTCAACACATACTCGAGCAAATTTCCCTCTAGCTTGACCCAGTGTGAGTTTATCAACTTTAACATCACCCAAAATTTACCCAATCTTAGCCATAGTGAATTCCTTAAAAACTTTAACAGGAAGATCAAGAATTCTACCCATAAAGCCATTATGCCAATCACTTCAAGCTTAGGATCAAAATCAGGCCTCCAGTTTTGAACAAGAAGGGTTTGGCCAGCAGGAATTCAAGGTCCCTCACACAGAGCATATCCTCCTCTAAACTAAACTTAACAATGTAAAAATCAGTAGGAAGGTCAATCAACTTCCGCCCATCTTTCACTTGTCATTTTCGTCTCAAACCTCTAAGCAAAAAATTGAAAGAGTTGGTAGAATTTGGCTTATCCATAAGCTTCACAATCATAGCACATCTTTATTTGAAGTCAAGCTTATTGTGCACCTTTTTAGAGAATGATACATTTTGACCATGCTTCCCCTGTGAATAAACACAATCAGCATTAGAAAGAACAAAATCATCAACCATCGTATCATGAAAACGACCAATAGGGTTCTTAAGGGTATTAGCATATGATGAAAGAGGCTGTAACAAAGGAAGATGAACAGGAGAATCAAAATCTTCCACACGAACATCTGCCAAATCTTCACTAACATCACCCCACTCTTAGAACATTTTCGTTGAGAAGAAATCGAATCTATAGCTCTGCCGCTTCCAAGAGGAAGGGCGGAGAAGACAAAACCCGAGGACGCCATTAGATGAGACTGGGTAGCAAGGGATCACCAAAAAATTTGAAAAAAAAACGAAGGCTAATCAAAAGACAAACTCATATTTGGATATGGAAGGGAATGCGCGTGGAAGCGCGTTCTAAACTCTGAAGGGCTCAATTTGAAGCATGATAAATACTTTGGTTTACCAGTAGAGTTGGATTATTTTTTTTAAAAAAAAGTTTTCAATTTTTTTGCAAGAGAAGATTGACAAGAGAGTGTGAGGGTGGCAAGATTAAACACTAAGCATAGTAGGCAACCACCACATCATGTCCTCTATTTAAGATTTTAGTGGTAGCTTTGTAGCATTGCTTTGTGTTGGTCGAGAATGACGTTGTGTATTTGTAACCTCTTGAATTTTTAAATTTTTCAAAATTCATTTTTGTTCTTAGAAATAGAAACTAGATCGCCACGAGTTCGTTGTATTTTTCAGTTAATTTTTTGAACTCCCTCTCTATTTTGAATGATTTTCTAAAGTTTTGTCAAACTATCATTTATTTTTTTTTTCCGATTTGGTGATGTGGCAAATTCCCATTGTTTCATTTTCTAACTTAGATACTAAGATTCCAACTGACCATGACGTCAGCAGAAAACCTTCTCAAATCTCAACAGCCCACGTGCTGTAAAAGACAAGTTGATCTTGGTTGTCAGACAAGTGTTAGTTCTGCCCAGTGATATCTTGACATGTGAAAGAGATGCCATGTACGTGTCGAGTTTCTGGTTGGACTAAATCCACTAGTCGACCCTGCCATGTCAGTTTAACTCAGCTATAAATAGCAGACCCACTTCACTATTTCTTCAATAGGTTTTTGAGTCTTTCTCCTCAGATTTTTCTCTCTAAAAGCATATCTTATTTCTCCCTATAGAGTTACGACTAAACTCTCCTCATTTTACACACTACAATATACTTTGTTTACATTCGCTTAGAAGATAGTGTTTTTGTTTACATTCGCTTTGTAACATTTGTTCATGTCTCAGAAAACGGCGCCTAGTGGTTAAAACCCGCCAACGTCGGGACTGGGGTCTGACATGATGTCTTCAGCATGAACATATATGTGCAGTTTGAGGACACTTCTCAATCATACAAATTAAGCCACTGACATTGAAACAGTTTGAGATGCTAGATCTGAAGTGTCAATTTTAGTGAGTTTGGGTTCTCTGTGACAAGTTTAGGATTCATGAAGGACCTCGATGGTGCATTGCAGATGCTTTTGATCAAAAGAGATCTAAACAAGCCACCTCGGTTAAGTTAGTAACACCTAGACTCACTATTCAGGTCGAGGTCCATGAGATTATCATTTGCACAACCAGACTAATTTGACAGCTGACGCACAAACCAAGAGGCCCCTCAAACCTCTATGCCACAGTCAGACTATTGGACTTGGGACTATGTAAACTCGTCGGGCAATAGAAGAGCAAAACGCTCCAAACGAAAGCGAAAATGGGGTCAATTGTGCGTATTGTATACGTGTCGTTTAAGAAGGTAATTTTTTGGTTGCTAAATAGGAGCTTGTTTCCAATTCGTAGCTGGTTTTTTATAACTGAGGTTCTCTTACATCGGATTGTGTTTTAATAAAAGTTTACGTGTCTTTTTTTTAAACAGGAGTTTACGTGTGTTAAAAAAAGAAGGGGGTCTCTACAGAGATTTTAAAGGTTGTGTGTTAGGGCTTTGGGCTCTCTTAAACCCCTTCACCTTCCTTTTTCCTTCTCTCATATTCAGAGCGCCAGAGACCTAATGCCATGGCGACCGATCAAAACATGAGCAGCTGGACCGATCTCCTCCACTCCTCCACCAAGCTTCTCGAGCAAGCCGCTCCCTCCGCTCAGTTCCCCCCTCTCCAGGTTCTCCTCCTTCTGTCTCTTCACTTTTTCCGTTTTCGTTTTCAAATTGAAATTTGGCTCCACCGGAAGGTCAATGTTAGGGTTTCGGCTTAGGCATTGTTCAATTGAGTCTCTAGGTTTTGTTTAGAGCTGCGCTCTTCTAATTTCCCAGAGTAGTTCGTTTTTATTCGTTTTTATTTTGGTGTTGTGCGTTAGTGCTAGTTTCAATCCAGGCCGTTATTGTGCTTTCGGAATCTGAATTTGTTATCTGTTTGGTTGTTTCAGAGAAATTTGGATCAGTTGGAAACGTTATCTAAGAAGCTCAAGGCCAAAACTCTGCGAAATGAGGCTCCTCAACAGTCCATTGCTGCCACCAGGTACTCCAATAATTTCTTGCTCGATAGATGTTGTGCTTCTCAAATTTACTTTACTTCGCGTTGATAGAGCATCTTATGTTGATAATTTTACTTTACCTCATGCTTACATAGCATAAGAAACTAGTAAATTGGAATTGCTTTGGGGTTGACTTTAAGCAAGTGTATGTGGTCGCATTTCCATATCAATACATTTCAGGCTTCTTGCTCGTGAGGGTCTAAACGCAGAGCAGCTTGCACGGGACCTCAAGTCTTTTGAATTGAAGGTAATGATACTTATATGCTGGATTCTTTGTATAAAAACCTCCAAAACAGTTGATTAATTTGTAGCTTCACTCTAAAACCTTGCCCATTCTTATTTTTCAAGGCATTATGTCAAACAAATTCATTATGAGAGAAGAAAACCAATTAATCGAGCCATGTTTGTCTTAAAGAATTCATAACACAATTATGTAAAGTTGTGAATATATTTGTATATGTATATATATAATATGAGGGGAATCTCCATATAGATGATAACAAAGAAAGGCACTTATACTTTGTATCCATTAATATCATCTCAGTTGCTACTTGCCAATCATGCTTCTCTTGATTTCAGACTCAATCAAGTTCAAAGCTGTATTTACCTTTGCATCTCCTCTCGCATATTGTATTTTCTGGGTTTATATCTTTAGGGAACAATTATTTCTGACACTCTGAATTGCATTACTATTTCTTCACCTTTGTCACTAATTATTTTTGGCGATCTGTCCGTTTCTTTTTACACTAAAAGACAACATTTGAAGATGTTTTTCCTGCCGAAGCTACGAGCATCGAAGACTATCTGCAGCAGGTAACTTCTTTTAGTTGAAACTTTTCACTGATGATGTAATTTAATTAGTATGCGGCTATGCACCTCTCTCATTATTTTAATAGTCTGTCCTCTTTGATCTGCTGAAAGATGATATACGTCATTGTTAGCTTTAAGATGTGTAGGGAAGAAAAGGGTTACTGTTAGATATGTTACAATTTAGTTGAAGGATGTCTCTCTTCACTTATTTTATAGATATTTCAGATAGGAGCTCTTCATTTTATGATGTTGGATGATTTAGCTGACTTTTAGGCTTCTATTCTATTTCTGAAAGTATGCATGTCTAGCTTTAGGGAACAATGGAATATATTGCTCCTTGCTCCTTTCTCCTTTGTAGAGTAATGCTCGATTTATGATCTTCTTTCTTAATTTTGTTTTTAAATCTATGTATCGTGCTGTCAGAGTGAGGCTCTTGAATGAAGTTTTGTGAACATGATCATAAGGAGGATAACCTTAGAAGTTTTATGATTGCTTTATTTTGCATTTCGTACAATGCCGACATGCTTTTGACTTCTGTATTGATTAATGAGTAAATGCCCTAAAATGCTTTTATCCGCTTTTCAGATGCATGGTTGTACCACTTTTTTGTTATTGATAATGTTACCTTGACTGTATTATATATAATTTTTCTTCTCTCTTTAGGTCCATGAAATGGCAATGGTCTCAGCTGTTCAGGAAGCTCAGAAGGATAACCTTAGAAGCTTTAATGATCACATGTTAAAAGTTTTGGAGGTTAGTGTATCAAATGATCTTGTTGTGATGCCATTATCACTGGATTTTACCGTGCATAGGTTTATACTGACCATTCTTATTTACCTATATAATATGTATTCCTATCTTGGTGTAGCATTTGAACTTCTTTCTTCATGTTTAATGTTTAACTTTTCTTCTTTATTGGATGACATCATATCTGCTTTAGTGTCAAAGGTAATCCTGTGACCTTTATTATTGTCATATACAGAAAATTGCATAGAGAAGGTAACAACTAATTGAGAAGATGTTGTCTAAAAATCACAGCTGAGCTTATGATTTCATTCTATTTTCAATATTGTGAAATTTGATATTTGGCAGGAGGATTGGCAGATGGAAAAACGTGATTTCCTTCAAAGCTTAAGCCATATTTCAACATTACCCAGGACTAATGTGACTTATACAGTCAGCGCTGGTAGTCATCCTGGTCAATTAACACCCATAGCTTCCAGCCCTCATGGTTCTGGTCCATCCAGCATGGAGCTTGTACCCCTAGATAGCAAGCCCATCCATGAGAGAAAAGCCTCTGTTTATGCCGAAGTTGTAAAGAATCTCAACAATGCAAGGCAGCGTGGTTTACCGTTTAAGGTGAGCTTATTTCTATTTAGTTTTTTTTAACTTCTGAAACATATTTCATGCTGAGAGACTTCTGAGATCATCTGCTGGAACAGTGTTGAGCCCATATTTGTGGGCTTTTCTGGGGATGACAGAACGAAAAAGAAATTCACAATTGGATGTTTAAATTTGAAGCACAGCGTAAGAGAAAATGCTTTGAACTTGATCCAATTTCCAACGCATGAGACTTGTGCTGCTGTTTAATGGCATCCACCTTTTTTTGGTGGCTTTGACCTTTTGAGGTTTTTTTTTCTGTGGCAATTCCTGCAGAAAAGGGATGCTACTAAAGACTGAGCTTAGATATAGTTATGATATACTGCCGAGTCCAGATATACTATTGATATATTACTGTTTATTTGTACTTAGCCGGCTACAGCTTTCAAGGGCGCGTATGAGAGTTTAGGCCTTCATGCATCTGGAGGAAAATCAGTGAACATGCAGAAGATATGGCACCTTCTTCAGGTAACTTCTAGTCATCTGCTCATTAAATAACACGTAATATGTATAATTTATTTTGGGTTGGTAACTGTTATGTGTATGAGATAATCAACTGTTGTCTATATCAATCTATTGACAGACATTGTTGAGTGAAGATATGACCATACAGCGAAGTATTTCAAAAAAGATGTCATTAGTTATCGGTGCAAGGCGCCACCTGGAATGGGGTCATGAAAAATACATCATGGATACAATTCAAAGTCACCCTGCTCAGGTAGAAAATTTTGTTTTGTATGGTAATTGCCTAAATCATAAATGAATGTGCTAAAATGAGTTCCGGTCACATTGTTTATGTGCCCTCTTATTGGCCTATCAATGCTATGTCTCTACTTATTGGATTTTTTATCTTTAAATGTGTTTTTCCTTACATATTTACTTCTGCAATAATTAGTTTATTTTCTTTGCACTCTTTGTCACTTCTTAATAGTCATCTCTTCATCACCATGCAGGCTGCCCTTGGAGGGGTTGTTGGAAATTTACAAAGAATTCGGGCCTTCCTTCGGGTTCGTAATCATCTTTAAATGTTGAGAACTTGCTTGTTGTTACATGATATGCTATCCTTCCAGATCTTTATCTTGCATGGTATCTTGTGTTTCTTTGTAGATTCGTTTAAGAGAGTATGGAGTTCTAGATTTTGATGCAGCCGATGCACGTAGGCAGCCTCCTGTTGATACCACTTGGCAGCAGGTCTGTAGTTCTTTGCTTAACATGTCTGAAGCTACTATATAATCTTGAGTTACTCATCATACAAGTTTCGAAGTATATGTTATATGGAATGGACAATCTCTTGGAAACTTTTCACCCTCTGGGCTGCCTTAGTGGAGGAATTCAACTTATAGCTGTGTTCTTTCTGTGTGGTAGATCTACTTTTGCATGAGGACTGGCTATTATGATGAAGCAAGATCAGTTGCATTATCATCTCGTGCTTCAAACCACTTTGCTCCTCTGGTAAATATATTTTCCCGAATTTCCATATGCATAAACTACTATATTATGGATTAGCCTTAGTGATCACTTTCGTTTTGGACAGTTAACTGAGTGGATCAATACTGGAGGCATGGTCCCTGCGGAGATTGCAACCGCGGCATCTGAGGAATGCGAGAAGATTCTAAGAATTGGTGATCGTGCTGGTCGACTTGCATATGACAAGAAAAAGCTGCTACTGTATGCTCTCATATCCGGTTCTCGTAGGCAAATTGACCGCCTGCTACGTGATCTGCCGAATCTTTTCAACACTATAGAGGATTTCTTGTGGTTCAAATTGTCAGCTGTCAGAGACTGCCCAGTTGGAGCTGCCACCATAGTTATGAATGAGAGCCTGGTACCATACACGTTGGAAGATTTGCAAGCTTACTTGAATAAATTTGAGCCGTCATATTATACAAAGAATGGAAAGGATCCTCTGGTATATCCGTACATTCTGCTTTCAAGCATCCAGTTGATACCAGCTGTCTTATTCTTGTCCCAAGAATCTGGAGAGGAGGGATACAACATTGATGCTGCCCACATATCAATCGTGTTAGCAGACCATGGGGTTCTTTCTGAAAGTGCTGGAGCTGGTCAAAAGATGGGAGTGATGGATGCGTATGCCGAGGCATCTAGCATCATCAGGCAATATGGATCTGCATATTTACGTGTTGATAAACTATCAATGGCATTAGAATATTATGCACAGGCTGCTGCTGCAGTCGGTGGTGGCCATTTGTCATGGTCTGGAAGAGGTAATGTGGATCAGCAAAGGCAAAGAAATTTGATGCTGAATCAACTACTTACAGAGCTGTTGTTGCGGGATGGCGGGGTATATCTTTTACTTGGTTCAAGAGGTGCTGGGGAAGAAGGTGAACTGAGACGATTTTTAATTGATTTAAAATCAAGACAACAATTTCTGCTTGAAGTTGCTCTTTATTGTCAGGAAACTGGGTTGTATGAAAAGGTAATGCTTCTTTCCCTGTCCTTGCTTTCAAATTTTTCAAAAGCTGTATTAAAGTTTTTAAATCTGAGATATGTCTGAAAGAATATATTCTCCCACTCAAGTGTGGCTGTGGTGCCTTGTCCATCTGAAAAGGTGCTAGTAATACTGGGGTTGTGCTATGGTCATGTTTGGTACGATTGGACTGCATTGAGTTTAAAAGATCACAAATTGGACTTCTTGTTTGAGCAACATTGGGACCCCAATGAAGTTTAATATATTTCTGGCAGCTTGATTATTACCTTAAAAACTTAGTTGGGCTCACTCTGGAAAGCTTAGTATACTCAACTCTTGTTATTGTTTTGATGTTTCATGTATTGTTCCCTCTCATCGTCATGCTGTCATTAATAACTATTCTCTTAGATGCACTTACCTTGTTAACCTCTCTTTTTATACAGTCCATTGAAATTCAGAAACGAATAGGGGCATTCTCAATGGCATTGGATACCATTAACAAGTGCCTCTCAGAAGCAATCTGTGCCTTCTCGCGTGGTAGATCAGATGGGGAGAGCCGAACTGCTGGTCTCATTCATTCCGGAAATGAGATCTTGGAGATGGATAAATATTCATCTGAAGTCAGGTTTGTTGACACTACCATCTTCTGTTTACATTATTTACTTTGTGTCTTGATGTGCTTGTTTGAAGTTTAAATAATGTTTCTGTTTACCCTGGTGCTTATATATTGTGAGATGCATGCAATATAAAGAAAAGGATAGACCTTCCCCCAATGATGTCTTGTAATCTATGTTTAGACTTCGAAGAGAGAATTGTAATGATTACTGGTTAGAAGTAAACCCTCCTTTAATAACCGAGTTAGCAGACTTCCCCTGGCATAATCATAGAGTTAGCAATGTGTTAACAATTACAGCCCAGAATGTTGTAGTGTTTACATGGTCATGCTTATGTAAGATAGGATATGCATTTTGTTTTTTGGGTGAATTTATTCATACTACCGTTTTACTATTACTTCACATTGATAATAGATGTTCACTCTTAATCTGAATCCAATTTAGCTGCTGAAAGTCATTTGAATGTACCATGCAGTCCTCAAGAAGGGGAGAGTGTTTTAGAGCAGCAGACTGTTCTAAGACAACTTGAAGCCATACTGTCAATACATAAGTTGGCAAGACTAGGTCATTATGTTGATGCTTTGAGGGAGGTTGCCAGACTTCAATTCCTTCCTTTAGATCCTCGAACACCAGATACTACCACTGATGTGTTCAAGAACCTAAGTCCTCATGTCCAAGCTTGTGTTCCGGACCTTTTGAAAGTTGCACTTTCTTGTCTGGACAACATGGTGGATTCTGACGGATCACTCCGAGCCTTGAGGGCTAAGGTAAGCTTTAAAAATTGGTTCATTTATTATTCTGTGTACCTATTTTTCATAACATATATATGTTTGGCCTTGATCTCTTTTACAGTTTTACTAGTTATTTGTTTAAAGAAATCTATTTTATTTAATGTGGGTGTTTCATATATATGTTTGGCCTTGATCTCTTTTACAATTTTACTAGTTATTTGTTTAAAGAAATTTATTTTATTTAATGTGGGTGTTTCATAGAAATCAAGCAACAAAGGTCCTAATCCTGGACTGTTGCCGTATGAAAATTGAGCTGTGATATTAAGGTCATAGTAATCTCTTTGTTTTTGTTTTGGTCCAATCGTTGTATGCCTGATCAGTTAGCCATAACTTTTTCTTTAGCTTATTTACTTGGCTCAGGCCTTCCCAGTTTGAGCGATGGCTTGGATTAGAGCTGCCATGATTTCTGATTCTTCTCTCCCACTCTCTCCTAAGAAGATGCCTCTAGTATGGAGAAGGGGGCCACTACCTGTAGTTTTATTGTATATTTTTTTATTTTCTGTCTTTTGGGAGTAGGCTATTCATAGTAGCAAAAAATGAGGTGACATTAGGATACTCGTAATTTTTCTGAACTGAAGTTGATCTATAGTATGTGTATATGATTGATGATCCAATTGGTTTTTGCAGATTGCTAGCTTCATTGCAAATAATTCCAATAGAAATTGGCCGCGTGATTTATACGAAAAACTTGCTCGGAGCTTGTGATATGTGAAAGGCAGGATGAGATGCCTGATGAAGGCTAGCTAGCTCTCTCCTGTTTGTTTTGTTTGACAAAGTAATGAGATGCATGATGAACCGAATCTTGCTTCTGAACTGAAATAAAGGCATCATTAAGCATCAAATTACCTCTATTATCAAGCTACGGTGAATCAAGAAATTAACCCTAGTGTCTCTTGTTTTTCTTATTACTATATTTTTTTATAATTTATTTGTGCTGTTACTTCGGAAAGGTGAAATAGTCAGATGTGGGGCGTTAAATGTTGAGTACTAAAGTCCACATGTACTGATTGATGGTATTTGTTGCGGGCAGAGCTTAATCCTAATCCAATCAACTTAAAATGGTTTAGTATTTCTTCAATCCATATCTACATTTTTGAAAGATGAATATGAAACCCATATTTTGAAGGCAAAAGCTATAATACCCGTGTAGTAGCGCACTTCAAACGAGGTCAATAACGAATGGGTAATTTTATAATTACAGAACTACACGGTAACCAGATGATTTTACAGTGAAATGCAAGGGTAGAACTAGAATTTGGCCGACATAAATTAAATTAATTAAAAATAAATAAAACCAGTGTGGATTAGTTTAAATTGATTTAGAATTTTTTTAAACCTAATTCAATCCGCTTTTATATGGGTTAAAACTTTTTTAACCCTAATCTGATCTAATAAAACCGATGTGATTTAAAAACCGATTTCAACCGGTGCGATCCAATGTGGTACCGTGTAAGTGCCCATCCCTGATGGTATTAGATGGATTGTAAAACTGGATTTATCTATTTCCTTTTATTAACCATGTCCCTCATGAACCTGATATTGCTGCTTTTATTTGTTATGGACTTCCTGTAACAACTAGTCACCATTCGTAAAACACAAAATTACACAAAGTCCAGACACTGACGCTAAGATCCTTTACGATTTACAAGATGGAATCAAACTCTCCCTCCTTCTGTTTCTCATACTTGCAATTTTGATTCTCATGATATATTCTTTTATAGCCAAATCGAAAAGGTGTTTGTGAGAGTGAAAGGAGAGAAGATACAAAGCCGAACGAATTGGTTTCAGAAGCAAGCAAGGCAAGCTCCTCCGTCTTAATGGATTCTTTGGGGGATGACCAAGAAGAACAAGCTCACTATGCTTCTGGGTCTTCATCCAAATTACAACCCAGGTTGTGATTTTTCCTCCAAGTCAATCTATGCATGTCTTAAAAACATTGTTGGGTTTTAAATTTGATGTTTCGGTTCTTTCAGAGCAGTTGTATCCAGGGCTTGCTGGAGTGATAAGATGGGCATGGCTGAAGTCGAAGTTCAGAAGGGCACGTTTTCTAAGTCTACTGGAATTGTTCGCTGTGGAAAGCTCTATTACTACATTCATGAAGTCCTGTACGTCAGATAAGCACTTCATTATTCTTTCTGTTTTGATACTCAGATTTGGTTATGATATGTTGTTGAGATTGATTTATTTGCAACTTGTGACAATTGTATAAAGATTTTTGGTTGAAATAGGGGCTTTAGTTCTGTTGGACGAGAGTCATACTGTCCTTTCCTTGGAAGATGTGTATGTGAAGATGTCAAGTGGAAAGTATAGATGCTGTTGGGATGAATTTCGGGCTTATAGGCAACTCAAATCTCTTGGTTACATTGTTGGGTGCCATGGGATTCCCTGGTCTGTGAAGAGGGCTAAGAGTGATTGCGAATCTATTGCTTACCGAGTTTGTTCTGAAAAGGTGGGGCAGTTGGAATCAGAAGAGATCAGGTCTGTCATTGGGTTGTTCAATGAGATGCAGATTAATGAAGCGAGGCCGGTTTTTAATGTGTATCTCCCTAACAGCAAGTTCAGGAAGTCTTGTCCTGGTGATCCAAGCTTTGTACTCTGTTTTACCAGGTATTTGTTCTCGTTACTTGAAATAATGCAACACTATATTTCATTGTCAACTTTTTATTCGTGTGTGCGTGTTTCGTTTTGGCACTAATCCTCATCATCATAAGCCAGGTTTCATCAATTATTTGAATGATTTATGTTAAGTTGCACTACAGTTAGGCACTGAATTATACCAGGGAGTTCTTTTATTGAAGATTCGTTTATATGTCCTTTTATGCAGCACAACAATGTCCACTATATTATTCTCTTTTCTTTTGTTTACTCTTGCAGTTTCTTATACGGGAATGGTTTCAATACGAGATTACAAAATGTTCTTGTTCACATAACTTGACTCCTGCACAACTTCATGCAAACATATGAAGCGAATTCTTCTCCAAATATTTTGTAGAGTAGTAGCAAATAATAAACCTTTGATTTTGTAAATCATTTAATCGATGTGTCCTCTTTAAAAATATGAATTTAGGATTCATAACTAGGTTCAGTAAAGTGTTCTCTTATGTCATTGTGAAATACTGTTTCTTCAAACTGTCATTTTGATGTGTTTGATTATAGAGAAAATGAATATTGACATTACAACATACATAAATTTAGCAATTTCACTGATCAATGATTCATCCTGTTCTAGCGTACCCTCTTTTCTTATTAGCTTCTACCTCATTTTTGTGGTGGTATGAAAGTATAACCATGATGTTAAAGTATCACGCATTCACACTACCTATTACCCTATGTGTTTGATCACCTATCTACTTATTACTGTAGGTTAGTGCAATTCTATACATTTGACTAGTTTTGTTCTGAGGTGCGGTTTTAAGTAGCATCAAACAATTTGGGGGGTTTGTCCTGCATGTACATTTTCACTTACAAATTTTGTGCATCCCTTATTCCCTCATGGTTGCAGGAAAATCCTTTCGCCTTTTGCTTTGTAACTTTGCTTTGAGGTCCATTTGCATGCCCTGCAAGAACATTCTTTCCCATCTGTTTCTTAAGAGAGCTACATTCTACTGTTATAACTCAGGATTGATCTATTATTGTAGTACCTGGCAAAAATTTAATAATTAATGTTTGTATGGCATGTGATGAAGTAGTATTTTATTTGACATCTTGAAAGTTCAATGAGGCTGGATATTGATCCAAGTATGGTGGAAAGTGGATATTTACCTGAACAAATGGGAAAATGATGTGTATATGTGTGTATATATATACACACATCATTTTATATGTATACACAGTTCCTATCCAGAGTGGGGTCCCGCTCTGAAATTAAAGTGCTACGTTCCTAATTTGACACACTTTCGGGTTAGATTTCCAAATCTCCACCGTACATTGTCTAGATTATAGTGTTTATAAAATGTTTACAAAGTTTCATCTGATTTGGAGATGATTTGAGTACTAAATTAGATAAAACAAGTCACTAGAACAAAATCTATACAAGCATAACTGTTGGTGCAAATCACGATTACGGAAGCTCAACTGATGTTCAAATTAGATGGCACTTAGCATAACATCGTGTTCTAGACATTGGAATGTGGAGTTGTGCAAATCTAACCCGAAAGTGTGTCAAATTAGGAGGCCCACACTTTAATTTCAGTGCGGGGCCCCGCTCTAGATAGGAACTATATATATATATATATATATATATTTTAATTTGAGCTTAGATCCTAAAACCAATTTTCTTCCTGTTAACTAGTAAACCAGAATCAAAATGTTAAGAAAAGAAAAACAAAAAAGTAGACCAGAATCTATATCTTTTCTCAGTTGATCTTGGAATCTCATTCTCTTGTAATAGCTTTTGATTTTTTGATTATATGCCTGGCTTCTCTTTTAGGGGATATCCGCCATCCAGAGCAGTGCTTGATGCTCTTGAGGAACAATGTGGGAGCATTCCTTTGAAGTTCTGTAATGTGGATCAGGGACGGGTGAGTTTCTTTTCCTTTGACAAGGTGGAACTTCCTGTCCTTGATTGACATTTGAGTTTGATTTCATCATGCATGGAGTCAAAGGATCCAGCAACAAGATATTGACAACTTTCTCTTGTCTTGTCTGTGTTAGCATCTGACATTGTTAAAAACATACAATCAGCTGAATATGTAAATCCAGCAAGTTTTCACCATTGATTACTACAAGTATTTTGCATGAGCCCTCAAGTCAGCTCTGGAGATGCAAATTTGATGTACTAATAATTGCTTGAAGTTGTTCAGTGACCAAGTTATGGGAGGTCGCATCTGAGCATAATGAATCAGCTTATTATTACTAGGTTGGAGCTGTTTTTGCATAGTAAATCAGCTTATTGTTTGAACTGCTGGAGGAAATTCACTTCATGGTTAGTTGTAGAATTTCATGCAAAGAAAATTGGAAGGGGACAGGATTGTTGTTGATCAAGGGAACCGCTTCAGTTTGACAATTTAGTTAAGGGAGGGGGATCCATTGAGGACTTTCTTGTTGAGTACTAGTTGAAGACTTTTTCGTTTTACTCTATTTTCGATCGTATATTTATATCTCGATCATCTAGTTTGTAGATATATATGAGTAGATCATCTTTACTAATTTTCATACAAATTGAAAATCATTAAGTTGACTATTATCAATTCTTAACGATCATCTTTAACGCTTGCAATTCTTAACACTACAAAGTCTATAATTTTCCATGATTTTCTAATTCCATAAAAATGAATGATATTTTGAATACCCTAAAAGTTCTATTCATTTTTAAAAGTCATATTTGAATACCTCTAGACTTGTGGATTCTATAAAGACTTTTTAAAATCCTAATTGAATACACTTAAACTTTAAAAGTCTATATTAAATACACAAAGACTTTAAGATTTCATAAAATTACCACTAATTTCAGATACAATACACCCGTATACATTGGGCTCGGTTAGGAGGAAAAGAGTAAAGTCAAACGTGTCTCTAAAGCCTGGTCACTGCCTTCTGTTGGGTGGCTGAAGATCAACTTGGATGCTTCCTATGACAGGGTAAAACAGAGTGGAGTAGGGGTGGTGGTGTGTGACTCCTCCTCCTGTATAGTGGGTGGTGCTTGCTATAAGGTGAACCACATTACTTCACAAGAATGCATGAAAGCTGTGGCCGGGAGGGTGGCTTGTGAACTTGCAGTTGAGCATCACTTGGTGCTGGTGTTGCTCGAATCTGATTGCTTAGAGCATATGTAGCGGTAGAGATTTCAACACGAGTAAGACCAGAAATCGGCGGGTCACGCCGGAGATAGCATGAGCAAGGGAGAAACCGGCGTGCAGCGGGGGAGGTGGAGGCTGGTGACCTCTCGTTGACGCCGAGCACCAGCGCGAGCACGAGCAATCCTTGCTCGAGCAGCAGCACGAGCTGCCTGTTGGGCCACGCGCCAGACAAAAGTCAGGGAAAAAAACATTGGCCAATCATTTCGTGCCACGTGGCAATACCGAGTCTAAAATCGGATCCAACGAGTAGATTGATCTGGGCCGTTTGATTTGATTTAAATTTCAGATCCAACGACCCAGATTTAAAGGCAACGGCTACTGGTTGAATAAAACGGGCAGATTCCAATTTTAGGGAAAAATGTTGCAAAAAAATCCGAAAAAAAATTATTAAAAATTGCAAATAACACCCTACAATTTTTTCTATAAATACTACATCAACTTCATTCACATCTCACACCAATTTGTGCACAACAAATTTCTCCACTACTTTCATTTCTAGTTATATACTTTAAATTATGTATTTCCATTATGTACTTTCATTTCTAATCATTTACTTTAAATTATGTATTTTCATTATGTACGTTACATTTTCAAGTACTAAAATCACACCTTCTTTATTCCGTCAAATCAAACAACATATAATGCAAACACACAACATTCAAACAAACAACATTCAAACACACACACACACACACACAAACACACACACACACAAAGCATAGAAATAAAATTAGCACAACATATTTAGAGTCGTTCACCGGTCTCAATGAACCAATTGTGCTTAACTAAGTCCTTCTGAAGCTCTCCATGGATATAAGAAGATTGAAGATCCACAAAGAGGTCCCGAAACCGTTGTTCATTATACGGTCCATCTCTTCCAACTGGCTCAAATGGAATTCGATTACCATGTTCATCCACTGGCCCATCATAAACTGTGAAAGCACTTGATGGGTTCTGTAGATCTCTTCTACATTCTCCTCAAACTCTTCCTCCACAAATTCTTCCTCAACAATCATGTTATGCATTATGATGCAAGCCAACATAATGCTCTTCAACGTTGATTGGTGGTGACACCTCGCTGCATGACGAATAATTCCCCAACGAGATTGCAAGATGCCGAAGCACCTCTCTACATCTTTACGGTATGCCACTTGTTTCTTGGCGAACAACTTCTGTGGCAGCTCATGGGGATTGGAAATGGTTTTGACAAACGAGGAGTACCTCAGATATATTCCGTCAGCTAGATAATAAGTGTTGTGGTACGTCATACCGTTGACTTTATACCTCGCAATTGGGGATTGTCCAGCAAGGAGCGAATCAAATATATCAGATTGGTGGAGCACGTTCACATCATTTTGTGCTCCAGGTACCCCGAAGAAGCTGTGTCATATCCACGTGTCATATGAGGCCACCGCCTCTAAAATAATAGTGGGACGCTTCTTTCGCCTCGAGAATGACCCTTGCCAAGCTGTGGGGCAGTTCTTCCATTCCCAGTGCATGCAGTCTATGCTTCCGATCATACCAGGAAATCCTCGATGCTTGGCCCTCCTTAGAAGTCGAGTTATGTCTACTGCATTTGGAGCACGGAGGTAAATATCACCATAAAGCTCGCACACTTGGATGCACCACTTCTTCATGCATTCTAGTGTTGTAGATTCACCCATCCTTATGATTTCAGCACACTGATCTGCGGCTGAGCCGTACGCCAACATTCGAAGAGCGCCGGTCATCTTTTGTTGTGGAAGAAGTCCGACCAGTCCGACAGCATCTGATCTTTGACGCCAAAATTCGTCATGGTTACAGAGATCCGTCATTATACGGTTGAATAAATTCATGCTCATACGGTACCTCCGAAGAAAGACTTGCTCATTGAAGACAGGGCGTTCGATGAAGTAATCTTCCATCAGATTATGTCCCCTCGACTCCCGCAGCCTTTCTACATTTTGACGGCGGCGAGGTGGCTCATCATCAACCATTGCATCAACCGTGACAGCTTCAGTGATGAAGGCATTAGCAATTTCGGCATTTCAGCGGCGTTGCTGTCGCCTCCTCTTGAAAAAATTGTCGAAAGTGAAGGGATTCATCTTATCTAAATTTGGGAATGTTTTCGTATAGAATGTCAAGTGATTTGTAGATGGTGTGAGTGAGTATACAAGGAGCCGTATATATATAGCTAATTTTGGATCATCTGATGTTTGAAGATAATGACACGTATCGTATACTCATTGGCTGGAAATCTCACCGGGAATCTTATCAAATTTTTTCAACGACAACGACACGTGGAGCCGACACATGTCAATTGGTCGGAAATCTCACCTGTAGTCCCGCTCATTTATTTAAACGATAACGACACGTGTCGTATACATATTGGTTGAAAATATAGTCATTAATTTTTTTAAAAAAATTCGATGAATAGTAATAGGAGGTGCTATTTTTCCCCACCGCTGCACGAAAAAACTGCACTGCACCTCCTATTGCTCAAATAGTAATAGCACTTGCTCAAATAATACTTGCTCCTCCTCAAAATAGAAGGAGCAAGAGAATAAACCGGTGCATATGCTGTTACAGTTGGTTCGGGCTTCTAAGGACGCTGAGTTGGATGAGTCTGACTTGGTGGGATAGTTGAAGACATCAAGGTCTATCTTTCAATGGAGAAGCTCAAGCTCTCAAAAGGGGACGCGTGGATAACAGGTCCACCACTTACATAATAAAGACAAGTTAACAGCAGCCTAGAAGAAGCCCAAATGCGAGTTGTCGGTGAAATAGGCCTAGGTATGTGCTGGGTCCTAACAGGATTCCATTTTCCCCTTATTTGTTTCTTAATTATGTGGAGGCACTATACAGGCTAATTGACCTCCCTAATGACCAAGGAAATCTGGAATGAGATAGAAATTGTATGAACTTTAGTTGTTAGCCAGTTGTTTTTCACTAATGACTATTTTTATTTTCTTTAGAGTTGAGGACCATGAGTGCAGCCTATAATGAAGGAGATCTAGAAACAAGTAAACTTCTAGAAAGGTTGTGTTTCAGTCAGCAAAAGGTTGTGTCTGCTTAATTTAGTGTGTTATGTGTAACGATTGATGCATGTTTTAGTTTCATGATTTAGTCTAAGTTGTTGTGTATTCTTATGTTTTTGATGTGTTAGTTGATTAGTCATCACTTGATCATGTATTCGAACTCATAGATGTCTAGGGCCATAAATGTTTCTATGGAGGGGGAGTTTAATAAGCCGTAGTAATTTAGGATCAAATTAGGCGCGAAGATAGTTTGATTTTAAGTTGCTGCAGAGGGTTGTTAAGGTGAGTGACTTTCATGTTAATAGGATAAATGACGTCATACCCAGGATCATGTCTTCAACCGGCTATAGATCGTAAGTGTATTTTATGTTAAAGTCAGGCGCTTTCGTAGGCTTTAAATAAGTTGACACGTATATAGGTTTAGGATCAGGCGCTTTCGTAGGTCCTAAGTTTACATGAGAAGTCTTAAAAGGTTGAAATTAACTAAGGCATATAGTAAGAACATTACAATTTAAACTTGCATGAAAACATTATGTGTTTATTTTGGTGCTTTCTATGTTATGTGTTTTAGGTGATTGATTGACCAACTTTCTGAATATTAGACTTAGGATTTAGAATTTTAGATAACCAAATTGAATCCCCAATTTAAAATCGTAAATATGTATATATGTTCATACTTATGCATTTGTGTATACTTATATATTATGTGACAGATAATTATATATGCTATGTATACGTGTATTTTGTACTTGTGAATATTACTAACTTGGTTTAATGCAGCAATTAATCCTTCTCTAGTGTCCCCGGCTAGAACGATCTCTACTTACAGTTACTACAATGATAGGGTTTTAAATTGCAGGTGCTTATCCTTAACCCGATAACGGTCTTCGTCAGGGTTGGTGAATCAGACTGATTAATGGCTTTATTGTGACGACGTCACATGCGGTTGGTAGAGACAAACGATAGTGTTTATTTGACGTAACAAGTAGAGATAGGTGGTTGGTTTTTTTGTGGGAGAATATGAAAATAAATTTTGGCTTTACCCCGTCCCGAAATTTTTATAAGGGGGTAGATTGTAACACCCCGTCTCGAAATTTACCTTTTTACAAGGATTAAACAGGTTACAGAGGGTTGTAACCGCGCTGTAAATTTCCTCGAATTAATATTCTAGTTTATTATCAGGATATTCTCGGTTCTGGGGAAAATAGAATTAATGTCCTAAGGGGTAGATTATGTTAATACGAGTCCTCCGGTATGTCCGGAATATTTTCCGGAGCTACGAGCTGTTTATTATGAATTTATCCAATTTACAGAAGTAATAAATGTTAATTACTTTACCGTAAAAAGATGACTTTGCGATAAGTCGAGAATTTGGGAGAAGTTCCTTCGGGAAAGTTGTAGATGACTTTAATACGAACCAGTGGGTATGTCGTACGCTTCAATCAGAGTTTGTATGCGAAAGTTATGCGGGATAAATTGTTGTTACTGTGCGGTAAAAGTAAATAATTAAATACCTAATTACCCCTCATAGTAACTTTTGTTATTAAATCTGAGCCGTCAGATCAATCAGTGATTGATCTGGGCCGTTGGTGTGGGTATTTATAAGGGGAAAGGGGAGTGGACCGGAGGAGTCTCTCTCTTTCTCTCTCCTTCATTCTTCGTTCTTAGTCTCTCCTCTCTCTCCTCGAGCACGACTGTTAATACATTCGCTCGGAGGCAGACACCGGCGAGCCCACCGTAGCGTGTCCTCCCTCACCGCAGTCGCCACCATCTCGTCCTGCCACCACCATCAAGCCCTGAGTTTGGAGACGCCGCTCCAGAGGATCGATCGAGGAGGGGGATGTTAGCCGGGTCGGGTTCTCGGCATCAGTAGAGGTTATGGGTGGTGCAGGGAGCAGTGTTTGACGCCTACTCGACTTTCTGTCGAGTTTGGGAGCGTTGACCGAGACCGGGGGAGAAACATCAAGGTTGCTCAGTAGGGGTTCTCAAGCGGACCCGAGAGGTATCTGTCTCCCCTCCCTGTTTCTTAATGTTTTAGTGTTTTGGGACTGTTGAGGGGGTGCTAGGAATTAGTTATGCAGGTGAGGGGCTAAATCCGGCCAAGTAGGCCGAGATTTGGCCAGAGAGGTGATCGGGAGGAGAATGGGTAAATATCCTAGATTTTTACTGCGGTAGATCTGAATTTTTACTGTTTTTACTGTGGGTGTGAATTGTCAGAACTGCCCCTGGTAGTTTAGGGTATTTACAGGGGTGCTACTAGTGTTAAAATTCCTAGAATACCCCTGCTAGTTTGAGTTATTTATCGGACTGCCACTAGGGTAGAAATTCTATAAACACTCTTGATATATTTGTATATTTACGGGACTACCCCTAGCTGTTTTTTTTATATTTACAGGGGCTGTCACTGAGGCTGGAATTCCTAAAATGCCCCTGGTAGTTCAGATTAATTACAGAACTGTCATTAAGGCTAAATGTCCATGCTGCCCTGACAGTTTTGGGCTAATTATAGGAATGCCATTGAGGTGGTAATTCCATAAATACCCCTGGTAATTCTAGTTATTTACAGGGATGCCATGGAGGAGAAAATATCTTAAATGCTCATGGCTGTTTGGTTTATTTACGTGGTTGCCACTATGTTATTTATTTATTTATGCTTGGATGTTGTTTAAAGTTGTGTGTTTGCCTTTATTTATCTATTGTTTTGTGTTTGGATGTTTTTGTTATGAATGGTGGAAATGTTAGGGATAGTCCCGACAGTTAGATGGTCGGTGGATACCTTGGCGGAGAGGTTAAACTCCAGATACGCAACGGTTGTTTGCTATCCATACTATTAATCGACTGATAATTAGAAAAATGAGATTTCCTGGTTAGGACGTTAGTAACAAGAGCTACGTGTGGCTTGATCCCTGAGAACAGGGTACGTAGGCAGCTTGACCGTGATTCGGGTGCAGTCACAAATATTATTAGAACCCCTAGATTCGCTAAATTGTTGGTTTGAGATCCAAATGCGGGAATCGGGATAACCTCCGGTTATGAGGTCTATTTTGGTACCGTTTGGACTGTTTGAATTTGGTTTAGAAAGAGGGTTATCCTAGCTCAAGAGGGATTTCGAGTAAATCTCTCTTGGGTTGGGTCCCACACGTCCTAATCCAGGTTTATGAGGTTAAACTTGGGTCGGGGCGTGACAGTGTTTTTGTAAGAAGTTCCTTTGTGGTGGACTCCGTAAGATTTACCTCGGGTCAAAGGGCTTAATCCAGGGTGGGTCCTGACATAGGAAGACGATGACTGTTGGGCATCGTCGAGGCAGTGTACTGTAGATAATCATCAACAGCCTTCACAGTTGATTTTATCTCAACTTTAATCTTCATTACGTCCATCACACTTTCAAGAACCGTCTTCTAACAGCTGGGGTACACAGGGGTCTGTTGGAAAGTAAGCAGTTTGTTGTACTTGTCAATAGCAGTAGTGTTGACAGCTCTAGGGAAGGGCTACACCGGCTCAGGTATATACTATCTTTGAGAGCATACACTGCTCTCATAAGGAAATATATCGTTGATAAAGGTCGTTGTTGGATCGTTGGATGAACTGTCTGTCTTAGAAAATTAGCCATGATCATGCGGACCCATTGATGATGTTTCACCGTGATATATCCAACATGTGTACTTCTCCTAAAACTCATTAATCTTCAGGTGCTGTCATACTTTGTTAATCCAAATCGATGCATATCGCTGCGACAATGATATTTCGTGTACGGAAAATAGAAAATTGTATTCTCGTTAGCATTGGTAAAAGTTTTCTCAACAAAGCATTCAGTGTCCTTATCCACATCAGAAGAATTCACAATACTCTTAGAGCTCTAAAGTAGAGAGAAACTCCCTCTTCTAAAGCACCAAAACCCATATTTCCAAAAGAGAGTTTTTTTTTGAAAATATTTTGAGGCTGCTTAGCAGAAGAAATAGAGTTTTGGACTTTCTTTGATAGTGAAGATCAACCTTAGACCCACTAGAGCTACCCAAATTCGACACATAATTCATAAGAGCCCTACCACCAATCTTGTTCAACAATGGTTTAGCACCAGAAACCTGAAAAGTAATATCCCTAGACAAAGAATTACTAGACAAAATGATATTATTAGAAGTGGGTTTAGAGGTGTCAGAAGATTTTCTTTGAGGAGAGACTTGAAGATTCTTCTTCTTCTTCTTCTTCTTCTTATTCTCTTGGCAACTCTGCCAAGCTTTCACAATGGTAGGTTGAGGGGTGGAAGAAATATGATTGACAGGCAACATAGACTCATCAATATCATCACTCTTCTCATTATGAAGAACATAAAATCTAGATCTAGCAACATTAGTCTTTTTAAACTAGACACATTAGCAACTTTTTTCTTATTCCTATAGCTATTAGCATCCAAGGACCCATATCATCTTTAATGAAATCAAATTGAGGAATATCCATAGTAACATCAGAGAAGTATGAGTAGCAGGTTTCAACTTCAGGGCTATTAATAGGCTGGGTTTGAAGACTTAGAATTAGGAGCATTTTCAGGGATAAGTAAAGAAGGACATTTATCCTTAGCATGTCCATAATAACCACACTCAAAGCAGATGAGAGAAATACCCTCATAGACCACATTATAGGCAACAAATTCAACTTCAACAAAAGGCTGAAGAGGCTTATTCAAGTCAATTTCAACACATACTCGAGCAAATTTCCCTCTAGCTTGACCCAGTGTGAGTTTATCAACTTTAACATCACCCAAAATTTACCCAATCTTAGCCATAGTGAATTCCTTAAAAACTTTAACAGGAAGATCAAGAATTCTACCCATAAAGCCATTATGCCAATCACTTCAAGCTTAGGATCAAAATCAGGCCTCCAGTTTTGAACAAGAAGGGTTTGGCCAGCAGGAATTCAAGGTCCCTCACACAGAGCATATCCTCCTCTAAACTAAACTTAACAATGTAAAAATCAGTAGGAAGGTCAATCAACTTCCGCCCATCTTTCACTTGTCATTTTCGTCTCAAACCTCTAAGCAAAAAATTGAAAGAGTTGGTAGAATTTGGCTTATCCATAAGCTTCACAATCATAGCACATCTTTATTTGAAGTCAAGCTTATTGTGCACCTTTTTAGAGAATGATACATTTTGACCATGCTTCCCCTGTGAATAAACACAATCAGCATTAGAAAGAACAAAATCATCAACCATCGTATCATGAAAACGACCAATAGGGTTCTTAAGGGTATTAGCATATGATGAAAGAGGCTGTAACAAAGGAAGATGAACAGGAGAATCAAAATCTTCCACACGAACATCTGCCAAATCTTCACTAACATCACCCCACTCTTAGAACATTTTCGTTGAGAAGAAATCGAATCTATAGCTCTGCCGCTTCCAAGAGGAAGGGCGGAGAAGACAAAACCCGAGGACGCCATTAGATGAGACTGGGTAGCAAGGGATCACCAAAAAATTTGAAAAAAAAACGAAGGCTAATCAAAAGACAAACTCATATTTGGATATGGAAGGGAATGCGCGTGGAAGCGCGTTCTAAACTCTGAAGGGCTCAATTTGAAGCATGATAAATACTTTGGTTTACCAGTAGAGTTGGATTATTTTTTTTAAAAAAAAGTTTTCAATTTTTTTGCAAGAGAAGATTGACAAGAGAGTGTGAGGGTGGCAAGATTAAACACTAAGCATAGTAGGCAACCACCACATCATGTCCTCTATTTAAGATTTTAGTGGTAGCTTTGTAGCATTGCTTTGTGTTGGTCGAGAATGACGTTGTGTATTTGTAACCTCTTGAATTTTTAAATTTTTCAAAATTCATTTTTGTTCTTAGAAATAGAAACTAGATCGCCACGAGTTCGTTGTATTTTTCAGTTAATTTTTTGAACTCCCTCTCTATTTTGAATGATTTTCTAAAGTTTTGTCAAACTATCATTTATTTTTTTTTTCCGATTTGGTGATGTGGCAAATTCCCATTGTTTCATTTTCTAACTTAGATACTAAGATTCCAACTGACCATGACGTCAGCAGAAAACCTTCTCAAATCTCAACAGCCCACGTGCTGTAAAAGACAAGTTGATCTTGGTTGTCAGACAAGTGTTAGTTCTGCCCAGTGATATCTTGACATGTGAAAGAGATGCCATGTACGTGTCGAGTTTCTGGTTGGACTAAATCCACTAGTCGACCCTGCCATGTCAGTTTAACTCAGCTATAAATAGCAGACCCACTTCACTATTTCTTCAATAGGTTTTTGAGTCTTTCTCCTCAGATTTTTCTCTCTAAAAGCATATCTTATTTCTCCCTATAGAGTTACGACTAAACTCTCCTCATTTTACACACTACAATATACTTTGTTTACATTCGCTTAGAAGATAGTGTTTTTGTTTACATTCGCTTTGTAACATTTGTTCATGTCTCAGAAAACGGCGCCTAGTGGTTAAAACCCGCCAACGTCGGGACTGGGGTCTGACATGATGTCTTCAGCATGAACATATATGTGCAGTTTGAGGACACTTCTCAATCATACAAATTAAGCCACTGACATTGAAACAGTTTGAGATGCTAGATCTGAAGTGTCAATTTTAGTGAGTTTGGGTTCTCTGTGACAAGTTTAGGATTCATGAAGGACCTCGATGGTGCATTGCAGATGCTTTTGATCAAAAGAGATCTAAACAAGCCACCTCGGTTAAGTTAGTAACACCTAGACTCACTATTCAGGTCGAGGTCCATGAGATTATCATTTGCACAACCAGACTAATTTGACAGCTGACGCACAAACCAAGAGGCCCCTCAAACCTCTATGCCACAGTCAGACTATTGGACTTGGGACTATGTAAACTCGTCGGGCAATAGAAGAGCAAAACGCTCCAAACGAAAGCGAAAATGGGGTCAATTGTGCGTATTGTATACGTGTCGTTTAAGAAGGTAATTTTTTGGTTGCTAAATAGGAGCTTGTTTCCAATTCGTAGCTGGTTTTTTATAACTGAGGTTCTCTTACATCGGATTGTGTTTTAATAAAAGTTTACGTGTCTTTTTTTTAAACAGGAGTTTACGTGTGTTAAAAAAAGAAGGGGGTCTCTACAGAGATTTTAAAGGTTGTGTGTTAGGGCTTTGGGCTCTCTTAAACCCCTTCACCTTCCTTTTTCCTTCTCTCATATTCAGAGCGCCAGAGACCTAATGCCATGGCGACCGATCAAAACATGAGCAGCTGGACCGATCTCCTCCACTCCTCCACCAAGCTTCTCGAGCAAGCCGCTCCCTCCGCTCAGTTCCCCCCTCTCCAGGTTCTCCTCCTTCTGTCTCTTCACTTTTTCCGTTTTCGTTTTCAAATTGAAATTTGGCTCCACCGGAAGGTCAATGTTAGGGTTTCGGCTTAGGCATTGTTCAATTGAGTCTCTAGGTTTTGTTTAGAGCTGCGCTCTTCTAATTTCCCAGAGTAGTTCGTTTTTATTCGTTTTTATTTTGGTGTTGTGCGTTAGTGCTAGTTTCAATCCAGGCCGTTATTGTGCTTTCGGAATCTGAATTTGTTATCTGTTTGGTTGTTTCAGAGAAATTTGGATCAGTTGGAAACGTTATCTAAGAAGCTCAAGGCCAAAACTCTGCGAAATGAGGCTCCTCAACAGTCCATTGCTGCCACCAGGTACTCCAATAATTTCTTGCTCGATAGATGTTGTGCTTCTCAAATTTACTTTACTTCGCGTTGATAGAGCATCTTATGTTGATAATTTTACTTTACCTCATGCTTACATAGCATAAGAAACTAGTAAATTGGAATTGCTTTGGGGTTGACTTTAAGCAAGTGTATGTGGTCGCATTTCCATATCAATACATTTCAGGCTTCTTGCTCGTGAGGGTCTAAACGCAGAGCAGCTTGCACGGGACCTCAAGTCTTTTGAATTGAAGGTAATGATACTTATATGCTGGATTCTTTGTATAAAAACCTCCAAAACAGTTGATTAATTTGTAGCTTCACTCTAAAACCTTGCCCATTCTTATTTTTCAAGGCATTATGTCAAACAAATTCATTATGAGAGAAGAAAACCAATTAATCGAGCCATGTTTGTCTTAAAGAATTCATAACACAATTATGTAAAGTTGTGAATATATTTGTATATGTATATATATAATATGAGGGGAATCTCCATATAGATGATAACAAAGAAAGGCACTTATACTTTGTATCCATTAATATCATCTCAGTTGCTACTTGCCAATCATGCTTCTCTTGATTTCAGACTCAATCAAGTTCAAAGCTGTATTTACCTTTGCATCTCCTCTCGCATATTGTATTTTCTGGGTTTATATCTTTAGGGAACAATTATTTCTGACACTCTGAATTGCATTACTATTTCTTCACCTTTGTCACTAATTATTTTTGGCGATCTGTCCGTTTCTTTTTACACTAAAAGACAACATTTGAAGATGTTTTTCCTGCCGAAGCTACGAGCATCGAAGACTATCTGCAGCAGGTAACTTCTTTTAGTTGAAACTTTTCACTGATGATGTAATTTAATTAGTATGCGGCTATGCACCTCTCTCATTATTTTAATAGTCTGTCCTCTTTGATCTGCTGAAAGATGATATACGTCATTGTTAGCTTTAAGATGTGTAGGGAAGAAAAGGGTTACTGTTAGATATGTTACAATTTAGTTGAAGGATGTCTCTCTTCACTTATTTTATAGATATTTCAGATAGGAGCTCTTCATTTTATGATGTTGGATGATTTAGCTGACTTTTAGGCTTCTATTCTATTTCTGAAAGTATGCATGTCTAGCTTTAGGGAACAATGGAATATATTGCTCCTTGCTCCTTTCTCCTTTGTAGAGTAATGCTCGATTTATGATCTTCTTTCTTAATTTTGTTTTTAAATCTATGTATCGTGCTGTCAGAGTGAGGCTCTTGAATGAAGTTTTGTGAACATGATCATAAGGAGGATAACCTTAGAAGTTTTATGATTGCTTTATTTTGCATTTCGTACAATGCCGACATGCTTTTGACTTCTGTATTGATTAATGAGTAAATGCCCTAAAATGCTTTTATCCGCTTTTCAGATGCATGGTTGTACCACTTTTTTGTTATTGATAATGTTACCTTGACTGTATTATATATAATTTTTCTTCTCTCTTTAGGTCCATGAAATGGCAATGGTCTCAGCTGTTCAGGAAGCTCAGAAGGATAACCTTAGAAGCTTTAATGATCACATGTTAAAAGTTTTGGAGGTTAGTGTATCAAATGATCTTGTTGTGATGCCATTATCACTGGATTTTACCGTGCATAGGTTTATACTGACCATTCTTATTTACCTATATAATATGTATTCCTATCTTGGTGTAGCATTTGAACTTCTTTCTTCATGTTTAATGTTTAACTTTTCTTCTTTATTGGATGACATCATATCTGCTTTAGTGTCAAAGGTAATCCTGTGACCTTTATTATTGTCATATACAGAAAATTGCATAGAGAAGGTAACAACTAATTGAGAAGATGTTGTCTAAAAATCACAGCTGAGCTTATGATTTCATTCTATTTTCAATATTGTGAAATTTGATATTTGGCAGGAGGATTGGCAGATGGAAAAACGTGATTTCCTTCAAAGCTTAAGCCATATTTCAACATTACCCAGGACTAATGTGACTTATACAGTCAGCGCTGGTAGTCATCCTGGTCAATTAACACCCATAGCTTCCAGCCCTCATGGTTCTGGTCCATCCAGCATGGAGCTTGTACCCCTAGATAGCAAGCCCATCCATGAGAGAAAAGCCTCTGTTTATGCCGAAGTTGTAAAGAATCTCAACAATGCAAGGCAGCGTGGTTTACCGTTTAAGGTGAGCTTATTTCTATTTAGTTTTTTTTAACTTCTGAAACATATTTCATGCTGAGAGACTTCTGAGATCATCTGCTGGAACAGTGTTGAGCCCATATTTGTGGGCTTTTCTGGGGATGACAGAACGAAAAAGAAATTCACAATTGGATGTTTAAATTTGAAGCACAGCGTAAGAGAAAATGCTTTGAACTTGATCCAATTTCCAACGCATGAGACTTGTGCTGCTGTTTAATGGCATCCACCTTTTTTTGGTGGCTTTGACCTTTTGAGGTTTTTTTTTCTGTGGCAATTCCTGCAGAAAAGGGATGCTACTAAAGACTGAGCTTAGATATAGTTATGATATACTGCCGAGTCCAGATATACTATTGATATATTACTGTTTATTTGTACTTAGCCGGCTACAGCTTTCAAGGGCGCGTATGAGAGTTTAGGCCTTCATGCATCTGGAGGAAAATCAGTGAACATGCAGAAGATATGGCACCTTCTTCAGGTAACTTCTAGTCATCTGCTCATTAAATAACACGTAATATGTATAATTTATTTTGGGTTGGTAACTGTTATGTGTATGAGATAATCAACTGTTGTCTATATCAATCTATTGACAGACATTGTTGAGTGAAGATATGACCATACAGCGAAGTATTTCAAAAAAGATGTCATTAGTTATCGGTGCAAGGCGCCACCTGGAATGGGGTCATGAAAAATACATCATGGATACAATTCAAAGTCACCCTGCTCAGGTAGAAAATTTTGTTTTGTATGGTAATTGCCTAAATCATAAATGAATGTGCTAAAATGAGTTCCGGTCACATTGTTTATGTGCCCTCTTATTGGCCTATCAATGCTATGTCTCTACTTATTGGATTTTTTATCTTTAAATGTGTTTTTCCTTACATATTTACTTCTGCAATAATTAGTTTATTTTCTTTGCACTCTTTGTCACTTCTTAATAGTCATCTCTTCATCACCATGCAGGCTGCCCTTGGAGGGGTTGTTGGAAATTTACAAAGAATTCGGGCCTTCCTTCGGGTTCGTAATCATCTTTAAATGTTGAGAACTTGCTTGTTGTTACATGATATGCTATCCTTCCAGATCTTTATCTTGCATGGTATCTTGTGTTTCTTTGTAGATTCGTTTAAGAGAGTATGGAGTTCTAGATTTTGATGCAGCCGATGCACGTAGGCAGCCTCCTGTTGATACCACTTGGCAGCAGGTCTGTAGTTCTTTGCTTAACATGTCTGAAGCTACTATATAATCTTGAGTTACTCATCATACAAGTTTCGAAGTATATGTTATATGGAATGGACAATCTCTTGGAAACTTTTCACCCTCTGGGCTGCCTTAGTGGAGGAATTCAACTTATAGCTGTGTTCTTTCTGTGTGGTAGATCTACTTTTGCATGAGGACTGGCTATTATGATGAAGCAAGATCAGTTGCATTATCATCTCGTGCTTCAAACCACTTTGCTCCTCTGGTAAATATATTTTCCCGAATTTCCATATGCATAAACTACTATATTATGGATTAGCCTTAGTGATCACTTTCGTTTTGGACAGTTAACTGAGTGGATCAATACTGGAGGCATGGTCCCTGCGGAGATTGCAACCGCGGCATCTGAGGAATGCGAGAAGATTCTAAGAATTGGTGATCGTGCTGGTCGACCTGCATATGACAAGAAAAAGCTGCTACTGTATGCTCTCATATCCGGTTCTCGTAGGCAAATTGACCGCCTGCTACGTGATCTGCCGACTCTTTTCAACACTATAGAGGATTTCTTGTGGTTCAAATTGTCAGCTGTCAGAGACTGCCCAGTTGGAGCTGCCACCATAGTTATGAATGAGAGCCTGGTACCATACACGTTGGAAGATTTGCAAGCTTACTTGAATAAATTTGAGCCGTCATATTATACAAAGAATGGAAAGGATCCTCTGGTATATCCGTACATTCTGCTTTCAAGCATCCAGTTGATACCAGCTGTCTTATTCTTGTCCCAAGAATCTGGAGAGGAGGGATACAACATTGATGCTGCCCACATATCAATCGTGTTAGCAGACCATGGGGTTCTTTCTGAAAGTGCTGGAGCTGGTCAAAAGATGGGAGTGATGGATGCGTATGCCGAGGCATCTAGCATCATCAGGCAATATGGATCTGCATATTTACGTGTTGATAAACTATCAATGGCATTAGAATATTATGCACAGGCTGCTGCTGCTGCAGTCGGTGGTGGCCATTTGTCATGGTCTGGAAGAGGTAATGTGGATCAGCAAAGGCAAAGAAATTTGATGCTGAATCAACTACTTACAGAGCTGTTGTTGCGGGATGGCGGGGTATATCTTTTACTTGGTTCAAGAGGTGCTGGGGAAGAAGGTGAACTGAGACGATTTTTAATTGATTTAAAAACAAGACAACAATTTCTGCTTGAAGTTGCTCTTTATTGTCAGGAAACTGGGTTGTATGAAAAGGTAATGCTTCTTTCCCTGTCCTTGCTTTCAAATTTTTCAAAAGCTGTATTAAAGTTTTTAAATCTGAGATATGTCTGAAAGAATATATTCTCCCACTCAAGTGTGGCTGTGGTGCCTTGTCCATCTGAAAAGGTGCTAGTAATACTGGGGTTGTGCTATGGTCATGTTTGGTACGATTGGACTGCATTGAGTTTAAAAGATCACAAAACAACTAGTCACCATTCGTAAAACACAAAATTACACAAAGTCCAGACACTGACGCTAAGATCCTTTACGATTTACAAGATGGAATCAAACTCTCCCTCCTTCTGTTTCTCATACTTGCAATTTTGATTCTCATGATATATTCTTTTATAGCCAAATCGAAAAGGTGTTTGTGAGAGTGAAAGGAGAGAAGATACAAAGCCGAACGAATTGGTTTCAGAAGCAAGCAAGGCAAGCTCCTCCGTCTTAATGGATTCTTTGGGGGATGACCAAGAAGAACAAGCTCACTATGCTTCTGGGTCTTCATCCAAATTACAACCCAGGTTGTGATATTTCCTCCAAGTCAATCTATGCATGTCTTAAAAACATTGTTGGGTTTTAAATTTGATGTTTCGGTTCTTTCAGAGCAGTTGTATCCAGGGCTCGCTGGAGTTATAAGATGGGCATGGCTGAAGTCGAAGTTCAGAAGGGCACGTTTTCCAAGTCTACTGGAATTGTTCGCTGTGGAAAGCTCTATTACTACATTCATGAAGTCCTGTACGTCAGATAAGCACTTCGTTATTCTTTCTGTTTTGATACTCAGATTTGGTTATGATCTGTTGTTGGGATTGATTTATTTGCAACTTGTGACAATTGTATAAAGATTTTTGGTTGAAATAGGGGCTTTAGTTCTGTTGGACGAGAGTCATACCGTTCTTTCCTTGGAAGATGTGTATGTGAAGATGTCAAGTGGAAAGTATAGATGCTGTTGGGATGAATTTCGGGCTTATAGGCAACTCAAATCTCTTGGTTACATTGTTGGGTGCCATGGGATTCCCTGGTCTGTGAAGAGGGCTAAGAGTGATTGCGAATCTATTGCTTCTCGAGTTTGTTCTGAAAAGGTGGGGCAGTTGGTATCAGAAGAGATCGGGTCTGTCATTGGGTTGTTCAATGAGATGCAGATTAATGAAGCAAGGCCGGTTTTTAATGTGTATCTCCCTAACAGCAAGTTCAGGAAGTCTTGTCCTGGTGATCCAAGTTTTGTACTCTGTTTTACCAGGTATTTGTTCTCGTTACTTGAAATAATGCAACACTATATTTCATTGTCAACTTTTTATTCGTGTGTGCGTGTTTCGTTTTGGCACTAATCCTCATCATCATAAGCCAGGTTTCATCAATTATTTGAATGATTTATGTTAAGTTGCACTACAGTTAGGGACTGAATTATACCAGGGAGTTCTTTTATTGAAGATTCGTTTATATGTCCTTTTATGCTGCACAACAATGTCCACTATATTATTCTCTTTTCTTTTGTTTACTCTTGCAGTTTCTTATACGGGAATGGTTTCAATACGAGATTACAAAATGTTCTTGTTCACATAACTTGACTCCTGCACAACTTCATGCAAACATATGAAGCGAATTCTTCTCCAAATATTTTGTAGAGTAGTAGCAAATAATAAACCTTTGATTTTGTAAATCATTTAATCGATGTGTCCTCTTTAAAAATATGAATTTAGGATTCATAACTAGGTTCAGTAAAGTGTTCTCTTACGTCATTGTGAAATACTGTTTCTTCAAACTGTCATTTTGATGTGTTTGATTATAGAGAAAATGAATATTGACATTACAACATACATAAATTTAGCAATTTCACTGATCAATGATTCATCCTGTTCTAGCATACCCTCTTTTCTTATTAGCTTCTACCTCATTTTTGTGGTGGTATGAAAGTATAACCATGATGTTAAAGTATCACACATTGACACTGCCTGTTACCCTATGTGTTTGATCACCTATCTACTTATTACTGTAGGTTAGTGCAATTCTATACATTTGACTAGTTTTTTTTTCTGAGGTGCGGTTTTAAGTAGCATCAAACCCATCAAACAATTTGGGGGGTTTGTCCTGCATGTACATTTTCTCAGTTGATCTTGGAATCTCTTTCTCTTGTAATAGTTTTTGATTTTTTGATTATATGCCTGGCTTCTCTTTTAGGGGATATCCGCCATCCAGAGCAGTGCTTGATGCTCTTGAGGAACAATGTGGGAGCATTCCTTTGAAGTTCTGTAATGTGGATCAGGGACGGGTGAGTTTCTTTTCCTTTGACAAGGTGGAACTTCCTGTCCTTGATTGACATTTGAGTTTGATTTCATCATGCATGGAGTCAAAGGATCCAGCAACAAGATATTGACAACTTTCTCTTGTCTTGTCTGTGTTAGCATCTGACATTGTTAAAAACATACAATCAGCTGAATATGTAAATCCAGCAAGTTTTCACCATTGATTACTACAAGTATTTTGCATGAGCCCTCAAGTCAGCTCTGGAGATGCAAATTTGATGTACTAATAATTGCTTGAAGTTGTTCAGTGACCAAGTTATGGGAGGTCGCATCTGAGCATAATGAATCAGCTTATTATTACTAGGTTGGAGCTGTTTTTGCATAGTAAATCAGCTTATTGTTTGAACTGCTGGAGGAAATTCACTTCATGGTTAGTTGTAGAATTTCATGCAAAGAAAATTGGAAGGGGACAGGATTGTTGATCAAGGGAACCGCTTCAGTTTGACAATTTAACTAAGGGAGGGGATCCATTGAGGACTTTCTTGTTGAGTACTAGTTGAGGATTTTTTTGTTTTCTCCTATTTTCGATCACATATTCATATCTCGATCATCTAGTTTGTAGATATATATGAGTAGATCATCTTTACTAATTTTCATACAAATTGAAAATCATTAAGGCATTTATAAATGTGATTCATCGATTATAAACTTGAACGGTTTTTGTTTGACATATTTGGACCATCCATTGATTTGATCTATTTCGATGTCTTAACGATTATCAATTTGATTAAAAATTTATAGAAGTGATTTATTTATATAGATCTATAAAATGAACGGTTGAGATGTAAAAATATGATTGAAAAATGAGTGTAATAAACTATTAAATAGAAAGTCATCAACAAAAATGTCCTCAATGAATCCTCTTCTATTTAACCAATGCCTTTGGATTTTTTTTTCAATTAGAAATGTCTGCCGACTTTCGAGTTGCTTGTTTTCTTTTACAAGTGAAAAATTAATTATGAGTTCTCTATCTACTGATGAATTGACATTTTTCTTTTCTTTTATTTTTGTTGTTAAAATGAGGCCTTATAGTATAAAGTGGTCTTCTTTAAGGTCTCAGAGGCCTTAAAGAATGGCCAGTAAAAGGCAGGAAAAAAGCTTAACTAGTAATCTCAGATTTCCTGGGTCTCGAAACATTAACAAGGTTATCAAGAAGTGAACATGGTATATGGCACAGTATGAAAACACTGCTGAGTGTGACCTATCAATTTAATCGGTCATCTAGACTCATAAACTAAGGTAATGTGCACAGTTGGAGACTAAGAAGGCAAACTTGTCACCTCACTCACCTGCCATATCAACTTGAAAAATACCAAGTTGGAGACTAAGTAGTGCACTTCTATAAAGATGTTGCTCGGTGCATACTGGGTTTGCACTTTGCTGCTTTATTACATGCATGACTTCGATCCTCAGTGGATGAATACCTTTTATGTAGTCCAAAGCTGGATCCCCTTGGTGGTGAATTAGTACATCTACCATAGGAGACAGAGACTAATTTGATAATGCCATTCTGATATAAAAAAAAATTGATAATTGTTGTAGGAACCTATGTCAATCACTCTAGCCAAGTCTTGTGCATATCTTCTAGCAACATTCAGCCAGCGTTGAGCGCCTAAAGGTCGTACATGTAGACGCACAGATCTTAATTTAGTTTGAGACCATCTACAAAAGGTGATCATCTAGTATTTTTGTTTTTTTTGGCAAAATCTAGTATTGTTGATTGGAGATGCTCTTTTAGGTCACTGACCATGCCATGACACCACACATAATGTTTGTAGGCTATTGGGGGTTTTTATGACCACAAGGTAGAATTTCTATTTTTCTAAATGTCACATATATATGAGCATAAGAACTAAGGAATTAAACTTCTCACTTAGTAGAGCGAGAGCTCGTTCCGTCATCCATTGGTTGAAAAAAGAGTCAAATACTTCTAAAAAAATAATTGAGAGATTCAGATGGTCCTTGAGGTATGCGCAATGGTTCCATGACGGTAAGGACATGAAAGGCAATACAGTGGACCAATGCAACCCTTTAGCACCAAGTCGAGCTCTTGACCGCTTGTAGGTAACATATGTCAATACAAGCTCTGCAAGCACAAATAAGAACTTTTCCTGGCACCTTCATTTGCATACCACTACCAGAACAACTAAACCTTAAATTTCGTCGGCTGAAGTCTTAGCCGACAACACGTCGTCGGCTAAGAAGTCGTCGGGCAAAATCCGTCGGCTAAAGTCTTAGCCGACGAAATTACTGTTCATCGTCGGCTAAAGTCATTTATTTAGCCGACGAATAAATTTTTCGTCGCTTAATTTCTGGACTTTAGCCGACGAAATTTAATAAAATTCGTCGGCTATAGCTATTATTTTTATTTATTTATTTAACTTTAGCCGACGAATTTTAGGGTATTTCGTCGGCTATAGTTATTATTATTTTTTTTTAATTTTAGCCGACGAATTTTATTAAATTTCGTCTGCTATAGCTATTATTTTTATTTATTTATTTAACTTTAGCCGACGAATTTTATTAAAATTCGTCGGCTAAAGTTATTATTTTTTTTATGTAATTATTATTTTTTTATGTAAATATTATTTTTTTAAAAACTTTAGCCGACGAATTTTAGGGTATTTCGTCGGCTATAGTTTTTTTTTAATTTTAATTTTTTCATATTTTTTTCTTTTTTAATTTATTGTATTTTTGATTAAAATTTTTACTTCTTTTTTGTTTTTACACCGAAAAAGGAGTAAGGAGGAGGAGGAGGAGAAGGTTAGGAGAGGGAGAGGAGGAGGAGAAGAGGAGAGGAAGGAGGAGGAGAATTTAGAGAAGTAGGAGGAGGGATTTGAAGGAGGAGGAGAAGGTTAGGAGAAGGAGGAGGAGGAAGGAAGATGAAGAGAAGGAGGAGGAGAAGGTTAGGAGAGGGAGGATGAAGAGGAGGAGGAGGAGGAGGGAAGATGAAGAGGAGGAGGAGGAGGAGGGAAGATGAAGAGGAGGAGGAGAAAAATGAAAGATATAGAAAATTTTAAACTTTAGTCGAAAAATTTTAAAAATCCCCGCCAAAAAAATTGAATTTTTAATTAATTTTAGCCGACGAAATTAGGGTAATTCGTCGGCTAAAGTTATTTATTTTTTTTATTTATTAATTTAACCTTAGCCGACGAAATACCCTAATTTCGTCGGCTATAGTTATTTATTTTTTTTATTTATTAATTTAACCTTAGCCGACGAATTACCCTAATTTCGTCGGCTAAAACCCTAAACCCTAAACCCTATACGTAGAAGCTTCAAACGAAAAAAAGTCGTGAAATAAGATATGACTGGAATGATGAAATACGTCTATAGTTGAAAAATCACGTAATTCCGGTAAAGTCTCGGTACCGATAATTGCGGTTAACTCAATTTTCCATTCTTTCTCCCTAGAGGTAGCCCTATCTCTGGTAGTTATTTTTCATAAAATTTTTATACCACTGGTTGCGTCTCATAGATTTGAAACTATTTGCAGTTGAAGGTCCGGGCAAAATACGTAATTTAGACGGTCAAATGACAGTTTCCGTGCATTAAGGGGTTTGACTTACGTGATTGACCGTAAGGATCGAGCCTTTAACGTTGTCAGATTAAATTAAATTTTTTCCTATATACATATTTCAACATAATGATCATATCTGACGGTCGGAATATTGTTTCTCAACTTTGATCATCGGAATCACAACATGCGTACTAATGTTGTATAACTTGTTTACTAAGCTTTAAGTAAATGTTTCATTTCTAAAACAAACTGTACGTAGAAACTTCAAACACAAAAAAGTCGTGAAATAAGATATGACCGGAATGGTGAAATACGCCTACGGTTGAAAAATCACGTAATTCCGGTAAAGTCTCGGTACCGATAGTTGCAGTCAATACAATATAGAGGTTTGACTTACGAGATTGACCATCTAGATGAAGTCCTTAAATTTATCAGATAAAGTTGAATTTTTTACCAGAGATATATTTCAACATATTGATGATATCTGACGGTCGTATTTTTGTTTGTGAATTTTGATGACCGGAATCACAACATGCCTACTATTTACCATTATTTATCTATATGGGGAGGCCTATCATGGAGGGGTAAATGTCTCAAAATTTTTAGATGGACAGTTGCGTCTCATTATGGTGAGTGTTTGTTGTGTTGAAGGTTCGGCCAAAATACCTCATATAGGTGTAGATATGGACATTTTCGTGTGTTAAGCGTTTAGAAAAACTTCATTTTGAAGCCTTAAACGAACTCGGATGGCCAAAAAAGCCTATATGTCATGGCATTAGCGATGAGTTTGACTCGTAGGGCCGTTCTGCTTCCAGATTGGTATCACAATAGTCAATCGGACACCGAAATATCCGTAGTGCAATTTTGTAACTAAAAGTTACTTTAGCCGACGAAATTTTAGCCGACGAAATACCCTAATTTCGTCGGCTAAAGTTCACATACTATAGCCGACGAAAAAAACACTTTAGCCGACAAAAATTTTTTTTGTCGGCTAAAATTTAATTATAGCCGACGAAAAAATTAGTTTAGCCGACGAAATTTTTTTTCGTCGGCGGCTAAAATTTCACTTTAGCCGACGAAAAAAAATTTCGTCGGCCTGTTTTTAGATATTTCTTCGGCTATAATCTTTTTTCTGGTAGTGTACCGTAATTTCTACCTAAGATGCAGGCACACATTACCAGCAGAGGAAGATGCTAATGCATTTGGCATCACAATATCTCGTGCTAACCCGTAATCAGCAGTTTGACAGAAGAGTTACCCTCTTATTTTTTCACATTGCTATGTGACGGTAATTAATTTCTATATATAATGTAATTTTCTATTTTTGAAACATGGCTGTGAAACCTTTGATATTGTAATGAAAAATAGCAATTACAAACATGGCTCATCTGCAAGGGCAACGGTAGAAAAAACCATGCTAGATAACCCCGAAAGGAACCAAAATAAAACAAGGAGAAAATACTTGTAAGCCCATTAACTTTCATGTGTTCGATAGTTTACTCTAATATATTTCAATTTCAATCGGTCACTCCATTAACTTTTCAATGTCACACAATCAGGAGTCCGTTAAGTGACCATTAAATCTTACCATTATCTTCAATTTCTAATTAATTTTAGGATAATTTGGAACTTTCAAAAATCATTAAAAATAGCTACGATGTCCAAACGATGCTCCAAAAAAATCCTACAAACTCGTAACAACGTCTACGTTAAATCGAAAGACAAAACTTGTCAAACTAAAGTATGAAAATAATTTTTGAAAGCTACTAAAATTTCAAGATAGAATAATAGAAATTGAAATCAATGTTCTAAAAATCGGTCTAGACGGCTGCCTAGGCGCCCGGAGACCCCAAGCTGTGACAATTTTTGACTAATCAATGGGTATATGCGGCCGGCCGATTTTTCGCTGTCTGGGCGGCGATTAATCGGCTGGGCGGAGACTAATTGGCTGGGCGACTGAGAGGGTTTTTTTTATCAGAAGAAAGAAAAATAAAGACAAAAGAATTCAATTGCTTTGTTCCATATATCTAATTTGAGTTATCATTGATTCTTTGGATTTAATGTTCAAGTTTTTTAGGCTTGGTTTTCATCAAACTGCTGCTATCAGAGTTTTTGGTTGACTATATGGTGCAATCTTTTGAGTTTGAAGTTATGCTAACCTGGGCAGATAAAATTTTTGTTGCTTTTTCCTATTGCAAATGTCATTTTGTGCCAAAATCCAATTGATTTAATATTATTGTTGTTAAAGTTTTAACGTTTAAGGACATGTGCAATTTATTTTCATTATTTTTTGCCCTTATATATATTTTTATTTATTTTGAACATTATAATACTTATTTTAAATGTATTTATATATTTATTTGATAATAAAAAATAAAATAAATATAAAAATAGAAAACCGATTAATCCATGATTAATCCCCGATTAGTCGTCGATTAATCTTTTGGGGGCTATCCGCCTTACTAGCGCCTAGCGTTTTTTAAAACTTTAATAAAAATAGGTCGAAATATGTATTTCGTTGAAAAATAGAAAATATTACAATATAACATTCCCTGTTATAATTGCTAACTTATTCATTAGGGAGTGTTAAATTGTAACATTGTCTATTTTTCGAAAGAAAATATATTTCAAACTATTTTTATTTTATTTTATTTTTTCAAAAATTATTTTCAAACTTTTAGTTTGTCTAGTTTTGCTTTTTGAGATAAGATTAACATAGATGTCGTTACAAATTCGTAGAATTTTTCAGAGTATATCGTTTGGACATCAGAACTATTTTTAATGATTTTTAAAAGTTTCATGTTATTCAAAAATTAATTAAAAATTAAAGTTAACGGCAAGATTTAACAGTCGCTTAACGAATTGATCTAATTATGTGATATTGGAAAGTTAATGGAGTGATCATTGAAATTAAAAAATATTAGAGTAAACTGTCGAGCACATGAAAGTTAATAGAGTGACCAGTATTTTTTCCATAAAACAAATATAGAGTTCAACCAAACAGAAAATAAAACTAAAACTAAAATCAAAAGACCATAACTAACTAACTAACTAACTAACTAACTAACAAACTAACAGAATTAGGCATATATTAAAGAGGTGTGATTTATTTGAATAACATATTGTTTCCTTATGACTAAATGATGAGGAAGTATGAATTCGGGTAGTATGAACTGAAGTTTCGTTGCATATCTTGAAACTAGGGGTGGACGCGGTTCGGTTCGGATCAGTTTGAGGCTTAAACCGCAACCAAACCGTTTTTTTTCGGTTTTCGAATAATTCGGTTACACAATTTTTCGGTGCGGTGCGGATCGGTTTCGGTGTGACCGATTTATTTATTTCAACAAATAAGGGATGTCCAAATTTTTTGTCTTACAATTTCTATAAGCCATGAACAAATTTTCAATGCATTTAGAGTCCATACAAATCTACAAATTTCATCAGAATATCAATTAACTAACAAAAACACCATATTTGATAACTTAATAAATCAACATATATCAACTATCATGCAAACACAACAACTTGCAAACTACAAACGTGAATATAAATAATTTTTTATATATTACAAATCAAATTCAATCAATGAAAAATTAAAAAAAAAATAATTCGGTGCAGTTCGGTGTAAATCGGTTGAATTATAACCCCAAACCGCAACCGAACCGCTTTTATGAGGTTCTGTGCGGTGTGACCATAAAACGACAGCGTTTTAATTCGTTGCGGTTATCGAATCATGTTTTTCAGTGCAGTTTGGGTCGGTAACCGTATTTTCAGTGCAAAACATCCACCCCTACTTGAAACGTCTAAATAAATAATAAATAATAACAAGCCCACGTTGTCTAATCTAAACAGATAAGGGCCAAGTAGTGAATGATTGAACATTCTCTTCTAGTTATCTCTCACGTAGACTGGTAAATAGACTAGATCTTATTCAGACCTGTTCCGAATCTGTGGGTTTTAAACAAGTTTTCGATTAAAAATTTGACCCGTTGATCCATTAAGGACTCATATCCGTTTACTATACGGATCAGATCTAAATCTTTGTTGATCTGATTCGTTAAGAACCCGGATCTGTTTGAAAATAATTAAATAATATTTTTTTATAGATATAATATTATTAATAAACATTTAAAATATGATAATTATCTAGATAATCTAAACATTCATATCTAAATTGTCTCTAAAGTATGATGTGATGAAGTTGAAGGTTACTAATGCCTATATTATTATGCTAAAAGCATTGGAGGTCAAGTATTTTAATTATATTAGTTTACCGTTAAGGAGTATTTTGGATATGTAATTCAACTTTTGATATAAACCTTTATTTTATTATAATATTTAATCACTATTTTATGATAAAATTATGAAATTATTATGTAAAATTTGAAATATATATTATTATAAAAGAATTAGGTTAACAGGTCGGGTATCCGTTAACCTGTCGGATCCGGATTTGAATTGAGACTATTAAGGATCCGGCGGGTAACGGGTCAAATTCGGATCTAAAGTTTCTATACAGATCCGCATCTAGGCCAATCTTATTTAGATCCGATCCATTTACAAGTTTATTCCCACGTCAACACTTTCTTTTGTGTATATATATTTGGTACTTTGCTTTTGCACATGAACAGTCTTGGAGATGGTTTGGATTACTTTCCCTCAATACAATATCTTTCTTAACAAGAGTCTTGCATGATTATACAGTTTGTTATCCATCCATTGTTTCCTCCTGTCTGATCTTAAGTGCTACATTCTCTGTATATTGAATACAAATGTTACACATGAGTAAAGATACAAATGTAATGCCTTGATATATCATATCGATACAAAGAATCATGTTTGAGCCTCATCTTGGTTGCTAAGCAATTGATTTGTTTTTAGACGAATACTAAAGATAAATAAATGATTTTACTGAAGGAAAATAATTATTTCATTAGTAAAGTTTCGGTGGTGAATTTGAATAATCATAATGAAGTGTCATGTGTACCCCTACCGTCCCCAATAACCCTACGCAAACCCCTACTGCCCTTATATATATATATATATATATATATATATATATATATATATATATATATATATATATATATATTTGTGACAATGTTGCAACTTTATTAAAATAGAGAAATATACATAAGAGTTGAGAAAAATATACAAACAAAGAAACAAAGGTAACTATAAAGGAAAATGAGCAGCATCTAAACTAAGGATACTAGATAAGGAGCGAGGATGGGTAGCCCAGTTAGTCGGGCACTTTCCATTTCGTGCCAAACAGGCAATATGATCCGCTGCATGATTAGCAAATCTGCTGATCCAAAACCAGCTAGAGCAGGGTAAAGCAACTGTCTGAATCCTAATATGATCAAGTATAGGAGTAGTCATCCAATCTGCTGATGTAGAGGAATGATCGAGAACTTGGACAAGTTGGGAAGAGTCTGATTGAAGTGAAAATGAGACTCCTGTAGGAAAAGATATACATCCGATGTGCCATAAACAAAGATAAACTTGCCGCCATTGCTTCAGCATAAAAAGTTGTTGGAGCAGCAAGTGACATATGTAACCCGTCAATCAGAATACCTTGATTATTGCGAGCTACTGAAGCAATTCCAGCCCATGAATTCAACCACGAAGCATCACAAGTGATGTTGATGCCCAGTAATTCAGGTGGTTGCCATTTTGGTTTGGGAGGAGGTCTAATCGGAGGGCAGTTTCTTTGACTTTCTGAGGTTGTCTATGAGTAAGATTCAAGGAATTCTTCTGCAACCATGGAAGCATTTGGTGGTTTGCAATTAAAAACACAAAAACACCTATGCTTCCATATATGCCAAAGGATGAAGCTAATGCGGGTGAGAAGGTTGTTTCTATGTTTTTTAGAAGTGGAAGGAGGGAAGTCTAGGAGGTGGAACCATTTATCAGAGGAGGACGATATCCAATCGGATGCCTTGACCAAACTGATCGAGCCCAAGGACAAACAAACACAATATGTTAATATGTTTCACGGTCTCTGAGAGTTGTCCACAGAAAAGACAAAGCGGATTTGTGAGTAGTCTTCTAGAATAAAGGTTTGATCTTGTTGCAAGGGTGTTAGAGAGTCCGCGCCATAGGAAAATCTTGATTTTAGGAAGAGTAGCAAGAGACCATAGTCGTTTTCATCAATGTTTTAAAAGATTAAGACGTAACCGAGGTAATGGCACGAGAGCTTCATCAAGGTGCTTGTCTTGAGACGTAAGGCGTAAGCCTTTTGAAAAATAACTTGTGTTCATGTCATTATTACTCCTATATGTAGAACATAGATTGCAATCAACACAAACATTATATATTGTCATCCATTCCTAATAATTACTCAAACAATGCAATTCAAGCAAATCACCAAATATAAAATTCATCCAAAGACTCAAGTTGAAAGATCAAAGTTCCACTAGAACTCATTGTGGCTGGCTGCAAAATCTTTCTTCTGCGTTCATTGCCATGCAAAAATATTTCTATAGTATCCCTTCACTAGAATTCATTATGATTGGCTGCCTGTAACACATAACTCGTAATGAATAATATGAAAAACATCATTCTTTGACAATTCTTATCCGGAACAATTAATCCACAACATAAACAGAGCTTCACCTTATCTGCTAAATGCTAACAAACTTCATCTTTATGCTAAATTCTACAAGAATTATTAATTAACAAAGCAATAATGATTTCTAATTTATTTACTAAGCCAACTCCACTCCTTTGAAAGCATAGCTCCAATTTATAACTAATGCCCAATTGCCCATTGCAATATCAAATCCATATATTAAAAACAGATCTAGTACAATTATGATTTGATAATTGAAAAAGTGTATAATCTATAACTATACCTGTAAGTTTGCAATCAAAAACCCAAGTCGCCTTCCTTCTTTGACAACAGAACTGAATTCGTGAGGAGGGAAATTGAACTGAAAACCAAATCAAACACATGAGAGTGACACAACCCAATGAAAGCCATTGAATCTCCTTCTTCTCTCAACTCACGCTGCAACACTTCACTTATTCGGAGACAACTATTGAATTATTGAAACTTTGAGAGTTTGAGATACTGTGTTTGCAGGAGGGAGGCTGAATCCATAGCCAAACAATGAAATGATATACATAGTATATATACTCTTATATGTCAAAAACCCAAAACGACCCGGCTGCTTTACAAAAAATAAGTGTTCGCCTTTAGCGCCCTGATGTGCGCCTTTAGCGCCCTGATGTGCGCCTTTCGCGCTTTTTAAGATTTCCACAGCGCCTCTGCCCAACCATCGAAGCTGACTCAATTGTAGCACCGTCTCGCGCCTTTTGAGCCTCAAGGAGCACCCGAGGCGCGTTTTTAAAACAATGGTTTCCATACAAGAGGATGAGAAATATGGGAAGTATGAGGTTGAATTCCATTTGAATTGGTGTGACATACCCTAAGCGAACTGTGTAACTTCCTGAAGTAGTAAAAGGCCAAAGTAATTTATCTGCCACTGTCGAGTTCACCAAGGGAATAGCTTGAATTGCTCTCATCTGGGAAGTAGAAATAAAGGTTTGAATGGGAGCAAGGTTCCAAGAAATATCAAACCAATTGATGAGAGAAGAAACTTTGAGAGTGGAGAGTAATCCATTAGTGGGATTTGGTAGCGTTTCATGAAATCTGAGAATCCAGTTTGTCCTCTAAACAAGAATTTTAGTACCATTCCCAACTCTCCACAAAAGATTAGTCCGCAAAAAAACCTGACCATGGATAAGACTTGCCCATAACCAAAAGGGGGAGTTGCCTATATGAGCGGATGAGCCTCCAGGAAAGAAGTGTTAGGGAAATACAGACCTTTTAGCAGTTGAACCCAAGTAGCTGAGGGATTATTCAGAATTCTCCATTCTTGTTTAGCAAGGAGTGCTTGATTAAAATCCTCCAAATTTCTAAACCTCATTCCTCCCAGAGACTTTGGTAAGCAAAGAGTGCTCCAGCTTTTCCAATGAATACCTCTCCATTCTCAGTTGCTCCACCAAAAATTAGCGAAATCTGCGTTGAGTTCTCACAAAATGTTTTAGGAAAACGAAAACAGTTCATTGGATAAGCCGGTATAGATGTAGCTACTGATTTAATTAAAACTTCCTTTCCAGCTTGAGTGAGTAATTGGTGTTGCCATCCTTGGAGCTTACCATTAATTCCTTTTTTAACATAAGCTAAAGCCGCACATTTTGATCTTCCCAAACAACTGGAATTCCCAAATATTTTCCTGGATTTGTGACTGTGCCGATACCAAATTGACAAGAAATAAATGCCTGCAAAGTGTCGTGGCTGAAGTACAAAGATGATTTGGAATGACTAATTTGTTGACCAGATGCATCACTATAAGATTTCAGTAAGAATGTGAGCATACGAGCATTGGAAGAGGTTGCCTCAAAGAAGAACAGAGAGTCATCTGCTAAAAACAAATGGCTAATTGGAGGACAAGCTGGGTTTATACTAACCGGGGTCAACCAAAGAAGTGAGCAACCTTTAGAATCAGGGATGATAGCACGTCACTGATAAAGAGAAACAGGTAGGGTGATAGAGGATCTCCTTGCCTAAGACCCCTAGTTGGTTTGAAGAATTCTGAAGGTTTGCCATTCAATAAGATTGAAAGTGACACAGTCCGAACACAAGTCATGAGCAGAGAAACCCAATGGGGATGAAAACCAAGCCGGGTGAGAACCGCCTCAAGGAAGTCCCATTCCACCGAGTCATAAGCTTTGTTTACATCCAGTTTGAGGCCAAATGCTCCTATTCCAGGTTGTCGTAGAAGTTTTAGGTGATGAAGCATCTCATGAGCCACTATGACATTGTCTTGAATTTAGCGTCCACTTACAAAAGCTTCCTGGTGTTCTAAAATTATCTCCGGCATCAAAGTCCTTAATCTGTTGGCAAGAACTTTAGAAACTATCTTGTAAGCAAAATTACAAAGTCCAATTGGCAAAAACTGAGAAGCATTTTCTGGACTAGGAACTTTTTGGATTAATACTAGGTGTCGTGTTGAGTTCCCAAAGCATAGAAGCATTCAGCATGGAAGCTGCATTGCAAATGACAGAATTGACAATTGTCCAGTACTTTTGATAGAAGATGCCAGGGAATCCGTCTCGTCCAGGAGATTTCAAAGCGCCAAGTTGAAAAACCGCACTTTTGATTTCTTCCATGCCCGGGAATCCGTCTAGTCAGACCCCATACTTCACTGTTAGGCACCCGGATTAACCATCTACTGTACGGGTGAGAGTTTGATACCGAAATCCTGATACCGATCCCGACCGTCTCGTACCGAATTCTGAATTTAATAATCGGTTCAGGATCAGTATAAGCCAAATAGATACCAAATGTCTCAAATCCTCCAAAATTTATAATTTTACTAGTTTTAAAGAAAAAAAGTATGTATTTATAATGAAGAATTAATCATCTTAAAGTGATGAAATCGTCTAATTATGTTAGTTTGTTGATTTATGTTAAGAAAAAGTGTTAAATATTGTATAAATATAGTACAAAAGTGATTGTTTAATTTATAGATATAAAGTCCTAACTTAAAACCTTATGTCCTGATTGGTCTCGAATTTTTCGGTATCAAGCCTTAAAATCACACATCCCGTCCCGTACCGATACCGAAAAAAAATCAGGATCGGTATCGGGATAGGTCAAATCACGTACCGTACCGTACCATACCGATCCCACCCCTAATCTACTGCCCCCAATATATTCTCACATTGCCCCGGTATACTGATAGGAGCATTTTATGCGACGTTCTTAATATGTTTTTATTCCTATTTATGCTTTGTTTATCCATTATTAGTATAATATTTGTTTGTATTTATCATATGAGTTTTTCTGTAGAGAAATGGTTAAAATGTGCGTAAAGTAGAGAAATGTGCACTAAATTGTTAAAAGCCGACTTATGAAGTTATCGTGATATTTCTTATGATTCTGTGAATTTATACATTGTCATTACTTGATTAATTTTCTTTAATGTTTAGGTGACATGTATATGGATTTAACGAAATAAGAATCATGAGAATCAGACTTATGGAATGCAGCAAAAGAAGCATGGAAAGAAAAGAGGCCGAAAGCATGAAATCAGAACAAAAACAGAGGATTTCCAGAAACCATAATGCAACTTCAAAAGTTTCTCTAGGACAATCTAGAAGGAACCAAGAGATATGCAATATATGGATGAAAAGCTCCGGATGTCTAGTTTCTAAATCTTTTAGAATCGCAGCAATCCAAGTTCTGAGGAAGGAGTTATGACAGAAACAATGGCCGGAGGTCAGTCTGCTGGAAACATGACAAATTTTGCTGAAGTTGTCTACCGAGTTCGTGAGTGTGTTTCTTCACTAAAATACTTCCCAAGCATGCCAAGTGATTGATGAAGAGCTTAATAAAGATATGAGAAGTTGTTTAGAAGAATAAGAATCGAAGAAATCACCATGGAGAAGCTGAAAACAGCAACTAGGAAAGTTATCCCGGTCAAAACAGGATAACTTGTTCTACCGAGCCTATGGAGGGGATTCGGCTGTCCTAGGTGTACCAAAACGTGTAACGGAGTCCTTCCTTGATCCCTTAATATGTAGGGGAGTCCAAAATTCAGAAATAAGTCATTAGAGTATTATCCAAGTCAGCCATTGAATAAGTTAAAGTCTAGTGCAACAAGGAAAAGCAAGAAGCCCAATCCGATATGGACAAGATTGCAGCCGAATTTGCTAGGGTTTTCTCCCTATAAATACACATGTAATAGTTCAGTTTTAGGTGTCAATCTTTGTTTAAGCCATAGTATAGTCAAGCTCTACCTAAAAACCCTCTCAAACACAGAGAAAGATCAAGTTGTCGCCAAACCATACCGCCGCCATCACCGCCGATTCCTTCCATACCCTTGGCCGAACCTTTAGGTAGGTTTTAGGTATGAAAAACCTCAATTTGCTTGTATTTTTACTCTATGAACAGTACTTATATATATATATATATATATATATATATTATTTCTGGATTTTTATGGTTTTATACGATTTACATGTTTATGTTTCTTCTTTGTGATTATTTCATGAACTTGTTGATTGTGTAACGAATAGTATGCATGTTAGGACTTTGCATAGTTTAAGTTATTTATATTTATGTGTGTAATAGGTGTCTAATTGATTTATTGTTTACCAGATCATGTAATCGATCCTAAGGGTAGTCTAGGTACCAGTCGTTTCAGTACTAATGAGACAAAAAATCTTTCTAATACGATGAAATAATATCGTCGCATGAGATTTTTCCTCTACTAATACCCACGTGCATTTCTCTCCCTAACCATGCGCATGACATGCTGATATGTACACCAGCCATGCCCGAATGTGTTTATTATACAAATCTGTAAAACCAAAGCTTCTACTTAGTATGAAATTCAAGTTGGTATACTTTTGTTGATACGCAAAAAAAAATATAAATATATATATATATATATATATATATATATATGAGGAAAAAAAGGGAGGTAGCCGAATTAAATAAATAAAAAAGGGGAAAAGACAGAAAAAAGAAGGAGTCCTTATCAAGGTATTAGGCTCCCACACAAGAGGTATTTGAGTTTACTTATAACTCATATAAGTGACCTAGCCTATTGGGACTCATCTACCAGAACCCTATGCAATATAAAAGGGGGAGAACATGCAGAAAAAAGGGCACACACGCAGGGAAAAAGAAACAGACGCAAGGAGGCAGAAGAGACGCAGGAAAAGCAAAGAAAACAAGAAAAACCCTTGAGGTACAGCTGATTCTCTCATCCTCTCATGTTCTTGGTAACTATGTTCTCTGGCCCTTGTTACTGGTGACTATGTTTTCTGGATACTATGGTCACTGTGATTTCTGGCTCTGGTTCTATGGTTACTATAGATTCTTGGTTCTGGTTCTTGGTTACTATGGTTCTGGTTCTTGGTTACTATGGTTACTGTTCTCTATGGTTACTCAAATCCTTTAGGGATTCTTGGCTCTGGTTCTACGGTTCTATGGTTACTTTGAATGATACTTGGCACTGGTTACTGTGGTTTCTATGGCTCTACTATGGTTCTACTACGGCACTACAATCACCATATGGTTCCCTGGGTGTTTTGATACCTGTTACTGTTACAATTTGGTTACTTGTTCCTAAAAAAAAAGAGATTCTGTGATCCTACAAAAAAAGAGAACAACAAAACCAAATCCAATACTCAAGACCTCTGATACTGTCCCTATTCCCGTTAAGGCCATATCCTGTTCCAAGTCCCTATTCCTAGAACACCAACACCTCTCCAAAATCACTCCTCAAATCCCCCCAAACTCCCTGTTCTACAGCACCATTGACATACAGGAAGAACAAAACATAGACCTAATTGTGAAATAAAGCATGTATTCATCAGAAACAAAAAAAAGCATAGGGACTCACCTCCTCGGTATGTTCCTGTAACAGCACCCCAACCTTCACCAAGCCCACGTTCACCTTCTCGGAGAGATTTCACCTGCCCAACACAGAAAGCACACGTTTCAATTTCTGTCTTTTCTTCACAAATTAAAGAACAGAAGGAAGAACAAAAAAGAAATTGAGCCCTCACCTGTTTCTGGTGTGTCGAAACCAAACCGGAAAGCTCGAAGGCCTGGCCTGTGAATCCATCTCCAAATCCGCCCTCGACATTGATAACAAAAAAAAGAAACTAAATCAGTTCAACAAAAAAAAGAGATCAACGAGGCTTTCAAATTAGAATTGAGACATGCTCAACACTTTCTCAAACTCAAGTCCAAGTTCAGCGGGAGGTTCCGAAATAAAAACAGAACAAAAAAAATCGCCATCCTCACCTGATCTGTGCGAAGCACCAAACTGCAGACTTCGGAAGTTTCGCTCATTCCCACGCTTGAAGACTCAGAAGATCCATGGGAGCCCCAATCTTCAAGCCCAAATCTCCGGAATCCCTTCTCAATTCGACAGAAGCCACAGCCTCCTTACTGGTCCAAGTCGGGGCGTCAAATCGAAGTGATGTAGGGAGACTGAGAGATGCCCCTCAATTCCGAAGAACTGCATCTCTCCTCCCAATCACCCAAGACCCTTCTGCCACTAGATCTCGCACCTCGGACCTTCTTCTGGGCTCTAATCGCCACAACGGTAAAAGGGAACAGAGAGAAGAAGGCAGGAAGTGAAGAGGGGAAGAAGAGAGAAGCTCGAAGTCTGCCCCATCTCCGATCTGTTGACAACCTCTCTTTCTCTCTCTCTCGCCTGGGCTCCGAGAAGAAAGAACAGAAGAAACGAAGGAAATGGCGAAGTGCAGATGAAAGAAAGGAGAAAAGGCCGAAAACTGGGCCGGGCCTCCGAAAAAAAACTGGGCCTCCAACTAGGGCCTGGTCTCTTGGGCCAGTCGAAAAACAAATGGGCCTGGTAACCAAATCTAGCCTATTGGGCCTCCAACTAAAAAAAAGAAAAGAAAAGAAGAGAGACTCATGGGCCTCCGAATATGTTGGGCCTCCAAATTAATTGGGCCTGGCAACCAAAAGCTTGCCATATGGGCCTAACAACCAAAAGCCCACTCCACTTAAAACAATTGGGCCTATACTGGGAGTCCAATTTAAAAGCTTGCCTCTTAAAGTTATGGGCTTCCAACCAAAAAAGAAGATATGGGCTTCGGTTGTCTTCATTATGGGCATTTGACACAAAAAAGAAAAGAAAAAGAAGACATATGGGCTCCGGTCATCTTCATTATAGGCCTTCAACAAAAAAAAAGACATTGGGCTTCGGTCGTCTTTCTAATGGGCATTCAAAAAGAAACAAGCCCACTTCACAGGGCCATCATCAATACAAGACCAACTCCACAAATTTTTCAGTATGAAGCCCGATCCAAGACCCAAGGCCCAAATAAAAGATCTGCGGGCCTCTTGCAAATAAAATGGAAACAGGCCCACTTTGCTAAAGACAGCAGTACAAAAGCCCGGTTTAAATTCCAAGGCCCAACAACAAAATACGATGGGTGCCCAAATCAAATAAAAATGTCTCCAAGGAAAGTCTATGGGCCTCTCACAAATAAAAGAGAAATAAGCCTACAAAAGTCAATGCAAGTCCAAATGCAGCAGTGTAAAAAGCCTACTTCAAGTCTCAAGACCCAACTGCAAAAGCCCAGAAAATAAGCCCACATAAGTCATTATCAAATTACATGTCGAGTTCAAATCCAAATGCAGCAGTGTAAAAGCCCACTTCAAGTCTCAAGGCCCAACTGCAAAGCCCAGGATGATGGGTGTCCAAATCAAATCAGCTGGCACCCCACCACATGAAGTGTCGACAAGAAATACAATTGATGGATTCAAAATATGTACATCTGTCAAAACCAAATCCGGGCGTGAACTACAATGGTTTGATTCCCACAAGGGATATGTAGGCAGCCTGGATTTAAATCTGGATACAACCATGGCTAAAACCAAATCCTGGTTCTTTTCAAGCCAATTTTCTAAATACATGATCGAATCCCTGACCACCAGTCAAAAATTGACCAGTCCAAATGACTTCAGTCAAATTCTCAAATCCACTCTAAATTTCGAACTACACCGGTTTGTTCCCTTCACAGGGTATGTAGGCAGTCTAGATTTAAATCTAGATGCAACCACAACTCCAAATAAATTCTCGGATTTTCTAAAGCCTCGCTTCATAGCTCATACGCCTTCAGATACAAATCCCAAACACTACTCTCATTTCAAAAATCACAGCCCTCCAATGAGTCATTCACTTGTTGGGGATCCTGAACTACGAATGGCTTGATCCCTCCCGGGATACGTAGGCAACCCATTCGGGTGCAGTCGTAATACCAAACAAACTCACATCGGTTTCTTCATAAATCGAATCAAGGGGTGTTCCCTTGTAACGAGGGATTGTAATTAAGAGACACGTTCTGTCTTGAATGAGTTGACCCGGACAACATTAAAACTCTATTTTAATCAATAAGATAGAGTGAAATTACGCTGGGTGACATTCCACATTATGTTCACATTTTTACCCAACAACTTTACTTCATATATGTAGTTGTGCTTTGCTTAATTTCTCAAGTGGTTAAATTATACGAGGGCATCAAGTCTAGTCTTTTTTTCGGAACTAGCTTCGTACATGCATTTCCATTTTCATCGTAATTATCTGGTGATATGAGCAACAAAAGAAAGCAACTCCGTGTGAGAACCTCCACCTTCCACCATAGATCCTCTCGCTGCAGCACCCAACTCTCTTGCCTTCTTCCTTACCTCATCAACTTCTCCACAGGGTGCCATTAGTTTCTGCACACCATCTGTCACCATTGACGACGTCACAAGCTCGTTCCTTCTCTCCCAGTCCCTCATAACCACACCAACTTTGAGAACCTTGGTCACCAAAACTGTGTTCCTCGGTTGGTCTGAGTGCATTGGCCAACATGCCATGGGCACTCCCAAAGTGACGCTCTCCATGCATGAGTTCCATCCACAGTGACTCAGAAACCATGCAGTTGATTTGTGCGACAGAATGTCCAGTTGGGGAGCCCAGTCTCTGACCACTACTCCTCTATCTTTCACTCTCTCTTCGTACCCTTTTGGAAGCTCAGCCCTTCTAACCTCGTCTCCCTCAATGAAAAGGTCACCTTTATCAGCGTCCCTCAGTACCCAAATGAACTTGTGGTCGCTTTGTTCCAACCCGATAGCCAGCTCCTTGATCTGCTCGTCTTTCATGCATGTTGTTGTCCCGAACGACACGTAGATCACCGAGTTTGGTTCTTGTTCATCAAGCCATTCCAAGCAAGCGTGCCTTGTACCATTTTGCTCCGGTACTGAAACTGGGTTGAACGGCCCTACTACCCAATGCTTCTTGTCATCACCGAGCTTGTTCAGTAGATCGACGTACTCACCTTCTATGGTTCTGCTGGCATTGTAAATGTTCCCGGAGTTGAACACTGTGTATTGATATTGTGCAACCATAAAATTCAAGAACTCGTCGGGGAAGCAATCCTCGAGACTCGGGACGTTATCAGGGATCTTACTCTTGACTTGTACCCCTTCGAGTTCAGGGGGACATCCGATTCCTTCCCACAAGTATAAGAAGACGGCGAAGGCGGAGACGGAATGGAAGGTGTAAGACTCGGTGTTGACTATAGAACAAACGTCTTGGATGACAGAAGCCATGAGGGAGTCGTGGATGACGACCACACGCCTTGTTTGGGAGGCTAGTTTTCGGAGAAGTGCGGCGACGGGGTGACGGAGATGGGTGGTGGCTTCAAACGTGGGGAGGAGATGAGAAGGGAACTTGCTTGGTGCATTGGGGTTGGGAGGAGGGCAAACGAAAGGAGGGATGATGAAGTCATGGAAATGGATCGTGTTTCTGACGATGTCTGATGAGGAGGTTTGATGATCCCAGCCTTGGACTCGGAGCTTGGCTTGACGGTTGTGATTGAGAGTTCCGACAAAGTGGACGGGGATGTCGTAGGCGGAGATGAGGCGGGAGAGGTGGAGGAGCTGGTTGAGGTGGCCTTGTGCTGGTAAAGGAATCATGACAACCACCACTTGATTGTTTTGGTGGTTGGAAGCCATGAATATTACCAAACTTTTATTCTGGCTAAGAGTCTATGAGGTTGTGGGCTGTCATGTATGGCATTTGGGAAGATATATAGACACTTATTAACGTACGAGATGATGATATTTATGCTATTGGTGCTATAGTAAGGTTATGCATGTTGTTTTCGTCTATCGACCAAATTAGCTTTAAGCTTGTTGATAAAAGTTGTATACATAAAACAAGGGATCGAAAAATCTTAAGCATTTGTCGTTAATTAATGTTAGCTGTTTGTAGCAGAGGACATATATGCTTCTTTTTATACATAGATTTGTGTATGTACATCTCGCTCTGATAATTGAGATATATTACCAACCACCAGCCGTCGTTGAGCCCTTTCCGTTTTATCGATGAGCAGCCATCGCCACAGTGTATTCTTATATATCGATCCATCTGAGCCACCCAAAAAAACAAAAAGAACAAATCGAGTCGGTAATTAACAGCAGCCTCTAGAAGACCAGTGCCCTAGTGTCTTCTTCCCTTTATTAATTTCAAGTGTTGCATGCAAAAATCCTCAAACCTCCTTGCTTAGCCTAGCCTAGCCTAGCCTAGCCTAGCATGATGAGGACGTCACAAATTAAGGGAAAGTGATCTAAAACACAAGAAATGATTAAGTATGAACATTAGCCGATCGAGGGACCAACGAGCATGATTGGGCCGATCGAGATCAACATTGGTTTTAGCTTACACTACAAATCTAATCAATTGTTTGCCCTAAGCATCTGCAACCAAAATGATAGAGTTCTTCCAAGAAAAAATTCGGCCAAGTGAGTTGGTCCAAGCATCTCTCTCTCGAGGATATGCACATGTGACATATATTGTTTGGATGAAAATGATATAAAAAACAAATTGGTTACAGAAAGAAGTCAAATCGATTGCTTCCTATTGGCAATTCGATTGTCTACTTTGCTTTCCCCAATCAAAAGCAAGGGACATAAGTTTAGTCTTAGCCTCAACTAAACAGATTGGTGTTCCAGATCATGTCCTTACCTCTGAGACGATGGGCGCTTAGAGCTGGTTTGATTGCAGCCTTGACCTGGTACCATGGTTTTAAGCGGTTGCTTGTTGAAGGAGACTCTCAGATTCATATAGATCGACAGCATCAACAACATAGATTGTCCTTGGCGTATTGCTACACTAGTTCAAGCAGTTGCTTGTTGAAGGAGACTCAGATTCATATAGATCGACAGCCTCAACAACAAGATAGATTGTCCTTGGCGTATTGCTACACTAGTTCAAGACATTGGTACGCTAGCTAGCTGAATTATTAGACATGCGATCCTTTAAACATATCAAGAAAGAACAAAACTTCCTATTGGATACACTGACTGTTGAGATATAAATCTCACATCAGAAAAAATGAGATATTATATGTGGTTTATAAGATTTGACATACTTTCTTCATTGTCAATTGGGTTTGGAGTTAAACATCAAACTACCTTATCATGGTATCAAAACAGGTTACCCACGTCCACATACGAAGCCTAAAGATCACACGAACTCCACGTCAACCCAAAATGGTTTTCACGTGTTAGGATTGAAAATTCGCTACATGTGTGATGACGTGTTGAGATATAAATATCATATCAGAAAAAATTTGACCTTGCATGTGGTTTATAAGGGATTTGACTACTCTCTTCATTTTCAATTGGTTTTAGAGTTGAATCACAGACTACTTTATCATGGTATCAAAGCAGGTTACTCACGTCCACCTGTGTTAACGTTACCGACCACACGTCACATAATCCCCATATGTTGTCCACGTGTTGGTTTTAGAGTTGAACCTCAGACTACTTCATTATGGTACCAAAGCGGGTTACCCACGTCCACATGTGTTATCGTTATCGGCCACACACACTCTAGGTCATTCTCAGATGTTGTCCACATGTTAGGCTTGAAGATTCGACACACGTGCGGAGCCGTATTGAGATATAATCTCACATCAAGAAAATGAAACATTGTATGTGGGCTTATAAAGGTTTGGGCTACTCTTTCCATTACCAATGAGTTTTAGAGTTGAATTTTATACTACTTTATTACTGACAAGTGGCAAAAGTTGGACATGTTCAACAAACTCAAGCTTATTGGCACAATTCTCTACCATTCTGTGCTGGAAATACTTATTTTGATATGTAAGTTGTAGGTTGCATTAGGGGCTTTTAGATTTTTTTTCGTCTGCTAAGATCTTAGTTGATGGAAATTCCATCGACTAAGGTCCATCAGCTAGGTGACATCTGCTAAGATATTAGTTGACTAATCATTTTAATACCGTCAACTAAGGCATATCCTAGACAAAAAATCTAGGTCCATCGACTAAGATCTTTATAGACAAAAATACGTCGTCGGCTAAGAAGTCGTCGACTAAGAAATAACCTAGGAGACAAACCATTTCTTACCTACAATACCAGGATCAGTACTTTGGCCGACAAAAAATTTTCGTCGACCTGTTAACTGCATTCGTCGGCTATGACTTTAGCCGACGAAATTAGAAGCAATGTTTAAGACTAAAGCCGATGAAACCATATTTCATCGACTAAATTTTAAGACTAAAACCGAAGAAACCATATTTTCGTTGCCTATAGTCTGAAACTTTGGCCGACGAAGCTTTTAATATATTTGTCGGCTAAAGTATTTAATTAAAAAATATAAAAATAACTACAGCTGACGACTTATAGAAAATTTCGTTGGCTAAATACTGCTATAGCCGACAAAATTTCTAAATTACCATTCCAAGCAACCTACAAATTACGCCAAAATATCTCAAATTATAACCAACAACACCATCAATGGTGACAACATGATTTTCATTAAAATATTTATATAAATTGTTCATGAACACATAAAACTGTAAAGGCGTAGGCATGAGCGGAGCTGGAAGTCCTTGAAGCTAGGCAGCTGAAAAATCATGCAAGTACTGAAACATCTGTTGTTGCGCCGCCTGTTTCGTGGCATATACCATGACATTATACTCCTGTAAAGCGACAATATATGCTGTCTGGGCGGCGACATAGGCAGCATGAGCAGCAGCCTGAGCTTGCGACTCAGCGGCAGCCTGAGCGGCTTGCTCCTCCCGTAGTCTCTGAACTTTCGACTCTAGTTGAGTCGTCCTGCTGCTGGTCGAGGCTGTTTTCTTTGAAATTCTTAAGTGGTCTTCAGTACTCCCTCGCCCGTTTTTCCTAGACCCCAGTAATAGAAGTTGTTTCCCCATCCATCTTCTAGGAGGCGCACCGTTTCCTATAATCCCATCAAATGCCTTGTCATCGAACCGTCATTCGTGATCATACGTAAGGAGAGTACGGTGATCCAATTTGCATATCTTGTTGCAATGACTGCTGCTCCCCTCATCGCTAAGGCACTCTAGACAAGCCTTGTATCCCCTAACAACGTTGCCCGATAACATCCCATGGGCAGGAAAATCCCTGATGGTACGAACAACCATGGCATGCATCTGGAACATCTCGTGCATGTACCTATCATAAGTGGGATGACCAAAGTTCCAAAAACACTTAAGCTCTTCAATCAAGGGTCTCAAATACACATCAAGACACTTCTCTGGATAACTAGGCCCCAGAATCAACAAACTTAACATATTGTATTCCTTCTTCATGCACATCCATTAAGGAAGATTATGCGGTACCAAAATCACCGGTCATACACTGTATTGAAGACTCATGTTGCCAAAAGAATTGAACCCGTCAGATTAGAGCCTGAGCCTCACATTTCGGACCTCTGACGCAAAATGAGAAAATTCCCTGTCTATATGCTTCCAAGCCTCACCGTCAGCAAGGTGTATAAGGGTATCTTCGTCATGTAATTCCCTATCAGCATGTCATCTCATAGCTTTGGTCATGTGCGATGACATATACAAGTACCTTTATAGGTTTCCTATTGTCTGCAGGAGTCAGCTTATACCTGTCATTCTAACATACCGGACATGCGTCAAGACCACTAAGGTCATTCCCTTCTGGATCTTTACCCCAAAAGAGAATGCAGTCATATCTGCATACATGGATCTTGATGTAGGAAAGCCCAAGATCTTTTAGGATGTATCAGACCTTATAATGAGTGGTAGGAAGACGATGACCGTGGGACAGCATTGAAGCAGTGTACTGTAGATAATCATCAACAACCTTTACTGTCGATTTGTCTCAACTTTAATCTTCATTACGTCCATCACACTTTCAAGAACCGTATTATGAGAACCGGGGTACACAGAGGTCTGTTGGAAAGCAAGTAGTTTGTTGTACTTGTCAATACCAGCAGTGTTGACAACTCTAAGGAAGGGCTGCACCGGCTCAAGCATATATTGTCATTGAGAACATACACCGCTCTCATAAGGAAACATATCGTTGATGAAGGCCGTTGTTGGATCGTTGGATGTACTGCCCGTCTCAAAAAATAGCCCATGATCTTGCAGACCACTTGATGATGTTTCACCGTGATATATCCAACATGTGAACTTCTCTCAAAACCCGTTACTCTTCAGGTGTTGTCATACTTTGTCAATCGCAAATCGATTCATATCACTACGACACTGACATTTAGTGCACGGGTAATAGAAAATTGTATTTCCGTTAGCATTAGCCAGCACATATTCAATAAAACTAATAACTCTTTTACCATATCTTTTGTCCCATTTTGGAAGTGAAATCCAACTCTTATCCATATCCTGAAAAGATAACAAAATATATATGTATAATTCTAATTAATTAATTAATTAATTAATTCCATATATAAAATTTCAAATCATTTAGTATTCTACAACAATTAATTAATAAAAAGTTAATAATTAACATATATATATGTTTTACATATATATACTAATTACTAATTACATAGCAATATTATATATCAACACATCAATCATCATAAAATCATAATCAACATATAATCAACAACTTATTAATTAATTCATACCATGCATTAACATGATATTATAATTAAATTAATTAACATATATATATATATATATATATATATATATATATTAATTCATACCATGCACACACACACACACATATATATATATAGCTCCACAAACTAATTTTGGACAGATTTCGATGACACACAACAATTTCGACAACACCCAAACTTTTTCTCCCGTTTTTTTTTCAAATGAGTTGCTGTCTAGATCTGCAAATATAAGGACTTTTAGCCGACGAAATTATTTATTTTGTCAGCTAGACTTTTATAATTTCGTCGGTTATAGTTTACAGACTATAGCCGACGAAAAAATTAGTTTAGTCGACGAAAGTTTTTTTCATCGGCTAAAAGTCTACTTTAGCCGACGAAAATTTAACTTAGCTGGCGAAATATTATTTCGTCGGTCTGTTTTTTTTCATCGACTATAATGTTTATGCTGGTAGTGATACCTACCTCTACGTGACCTAGTTTGGTCGATTATTTCAGACATTAAACTCTCACATAGATGAGACGTAACTGCCCATATAAAAATTATGAGGCATTTATCACCTGACGATAGGGCTCCTCATATGGAATAATAAGTATAAATAAGGTTGGCCGTTATTATCGGGACTAAGACATTACCCGAATCACATGTTTTTTAAACCATATCCGTAATTCACCATTCCGATCACATCAGGAATATCTTAGCCGACGGAACATTGTTTTCTATTGACTAAGACGTTCTTAGCCGACAAAAATTTACCAACGAAAGAGTTCCATCGTTTAGGAATATCTTAGCCGACGGAAATTCCCGACGAGCTGCTTTCGTCGACTAAGAGTTTCTTAGTTCACGGACTGTTATCCCTGGCCAACGAACTGTTCTTCGTCGGCTAAGATATTTCTAGCCGACAAAACAGTGACTATTTCGTCGACTAAGAGGAAAAATCTCGTAGTGTTTGTACCTCTTCAAAAAACAGAAAAAGGGATGTAAATCTTGTCAATCTACAATTCCACATACAAGTTTTTTTGTGTACCTGGACCTGGCGGGTTTTTTTTCAAAGGAATGAAACCAAAACTGCCAAATTGAAACCCCTAAAACACCCCAACTGTATAGAATGAAAGTCAGCCAGAGCAGAAGAAGAATGATCAAGTTCGGAAAGAGCATCGGCAAAACAATTGGCCTCACGCCGAACATTATGGAAGGTATTAAACGAAACTAAAATTAAGGTCACCATGGTGTTTGAAAATCCTTAACTTGTTTTATTCCTAGTAGCGAAAGGAAAAAATAAAACGACGAATCAGTCTCTAGAGCTACCACCACAGACTATCTGGATGAAAAGCAGGGAAACATGAGCTAGGGCTAGGCAAGCAGTTGACCAGTCTCTTTGGATCCTAGCAAGGCCATGAACACTTATTGGAGGCAACACCGTGAGGAAAGAAGTTGGCTTCTCGGGATCGAAGACATGGGCAAATGAAATACTCACATTCTTGCATCGAACAAGATATGTTTGATGAATACGCCAGGGTCGTGCACTCTTTCTACCGATGCAATTGATTATTAGACTAGAATTACCTTGCACTTCAAACTTAATAAAATTAAAATTGCTAGCTGCAGGAATTTCATATTTAAGCGCAGCACATTTCCATGATTTCTAGCACTTTCCACCAAGGGAGCACCAAAATGATCTCAAAATTGAGTTTATGCGTACCCCAACATGGGGGAGTGTGCCACTTAATATGCGTTAGGAATTCGACCTAGAATTCCTTTTGCTGAAGTGGACAACTACGAAATAATATCGATAAGCGATCGATAAATAACTAACACGAACACACAAGTTGTTTACGAGGTTTAGCAAAGAAAAACTTTACCTACGTCCCCGAGCTGCTGGGTTTCACTATAGAAGAAGAATAATAATACAAGAACAATAATATAAGATCTCAACCACGATATACCACTACTACGCCATATGCCTCTATTTATAGATATATATACTAAAAACCTGTAAGACATTGGAAACATATTTTCAATAGACATAAGAAATCATTAACAAGTAAGATTAGATAAGACACAATCTTTATTCCTGGTGGAATCGAATCCACAACCCAACAATCTTCCACTTGAAGCTGATTACACCTGTAGTCACCATTCTTCAATACTCTTCAGTCATAGCAACACAAAATTCCATCATCACAACCAACATCTCCTTTTATTTTAGGAGACCAACTGAAGCCAAACATAGCTTCAGTTTTCTTATTGGCACAAACTTAGTGAACATATCAGTATGATTTTTCACTTCCTTGAATCTTCAACAATTGCAACACTTCATTCTCCACAAGTTCTCGTATGTAATGATACCTCATAGGAATGTGTTTAGTCCTTGAATGAAACACAGGGTTCTTTACCAAGTGAATTACACTTTGACTATCATAGTGCATAACACAAATTGCTGGCTCTTTACCCATTTCTTCCAAGAAAACTTTTAGCCACACCATCTTCTTGCCAACCTTCGAGACTGCTACATACTCTGACTTTGTTCTAGACAAGACCACACGCCCTTGCAAATTTGGACCCAAAATACTGCAGCACTACCCTCAGTATACACATAACCAGTAGTACTCTGATAAATATCATTACATCCTACCAAGTCTGCATCCACATACCTGTGTAGTTTAGTACTACCTCTCTTGCAACAAAGAGACATCTCAGTAGTACCCCGAAGATACCTTATGATCCACTTCACAGCCTCCTAATGTTGCTTTTCTAGATTACTCATGTACCTACTCACAACTCCCACGACATGAGCAATATCGGGTATGATGCACACCATAACATACATCAAGCATCCAACTGCTGACGTATAAGGTACATTCTTCATATATTATTTTTCCATTTCGTTCTTGGGTGTTGTTCCTTCGATAATTTAAAGTAACCTGCCAACGGTGTTCCTTCACACTACCAGGATAAGCACTTTAGCCGACGAAAATATTTCGTCGGCCTGTTCATCAGACTCGTCGGCTAAGGTCATAGCCGACGACACGTCATCGGCTAAGAAGTCGTTGGCTATAACTCGTCGGTTAAGGTTATAGCCGACGAAATAAAATCCGTCGTCGGCTAAGTTTAACAATTAGCCGACGACATAATATAAAAAAATTCGTCGGCCAAAGTCTTACTTTAGCCGACGAAATATCAATATTTCGTCGGTTTATACATAAGACTTTGGCCGCCGAATTTTTTTTATTTTTCGTCGGCCAACTTAAAAGACTTTAGCCGACGAATTATTGTACATTTCGTCGGCTATAGTCCAACTTTGGCCGACGAACTTTACCATATTTCGTCGGCTAAACGTTGGGGCAAAAAAAAACTACTATAGCCGACGAATTACGGTAAATTTCGTCGGCTATAGTACCTTTTATACTAAAAAAAATTACAAAATTTCTAAATTACCATCCAAGCAAGCTGCAAATTACACCAACAATTTCATAACCAACAACAAACACCATCAAAGGTAGCATAAACATTTTGCATTAAATTTTGAATTTATAAATTGTTCATAAACCTAAAAAAGTAAATAAATAATTGTTCATAAACCTAAAAAACTAATAAATAAATAATTGTTCATAAACCTAAAAAACTAAATAAAGTCGATATCGTCTAAATCAATATCTGCGCCAGGATGACGTTACTGGGGAGGTTGAGGTAAGGGAATAGGCGTGGGCATGGGCGGAAGCGGAAGTCCCTGAAGCTGTGCAGCTGAAAAATCTTGCATGTACTGGAACATCTGCTGCTGCTGTGCCTGTTAGGCGGCATATACTGCTGCATTATATGTTGTCTGGGCGGCTTGCTGTTCCCGTAACATCTGAACTTCCGCCTCAAGCTGAGTCGTTCTGCTGCTGGTAGAGGCTCATTTTTTCTGAAATCCGGGAGTGGTCTTCAGTACCCCTTCGCCCTTCTTTCCTAGATCCCGACAGTAGAAGTTATTTCCTCGTGGTGGGAATGATGTGCCCATGATCCTCGGCCCAACGCTGAGATCCGAAGTGTCGATCCGGGACATGGCTTCGGACATGTCTTCCTCTTGCGTGTCAGGCCATGTCTCCCTGACTATAGCAGCCATCACCTCGTCACTAGCCTGCCTCACCCTCGCCTAATTTGATAGGAAAAAATAATTAATTAACATTTTAAAATATATATATATATATATATATAATTTACTAAATTTTAAAACGTAAAACGACTTACAATATCCTCTTGGGAGTCAGGATATGCCTTCTCGTACGTATAGACGTACCGGTTGACCTCTGGATGTTCCCTGGCCGCCTCCTCCATCAACGATGCGAACGGTCTAGAACCGGCAAGATGGTTTCTTGTGTTGCGTTGCCGGTTTTGAGTATTCACCCTACAAATGAATCAAATTAGTAAAATATTTTAAAACGTATTAAATATAATTTAATATAATAAATTATTATTTTTAATTACCTGTTTATGTGGGTTGTTGAATTCTGATATCAGAAGCCAACGCCACTCGTATTCCCTGAACTGGAACTCAAGGGGGGCCATAACGTTCGTTCCCATGCGTAGTCTAGTGGGTCCGTAACTCGTTCTTCCACTCCTTGTACCTGTAATACACAAAAAATTATAAATATTATTAATTATACATAATTTTCTTTTGTCATTAACTTTGCAACGTACCTTCCCCCATGCACAACGTCCGCCCAGGTGTTCCTCAGGTACTGGGGAACGTCAAACCACACCTGCATTAAAACATTTATTAGTTTAGGCGTTCATAAATGTACAATGTAATAAATAATGTTATATGTGAATTTTTTATACTTACCGACATTGCGTTGTGGACCATGTCCTTAACCTCCTGTGGGACCTCGTCCCAGTCTGACCACAACATAGGAACTCTATCCCTAATAAGCGCTCCCACGCGGCCAGAGTACATCCTCGTCTTGCCGCCCGATACTACGTTCGCATCCCTGTCAGCATCAATGACGATCCTTCCCGAGGTACTCACTGTCTTCTCTAGAGCCTTCCCTGTGACGGGACCTCTCTTCTTCCTTGTCGGCTTGGCTCCGACGGTGCCTATCATAAATTGATTATTAATAAATTATTTTTATTATAACATTATAACATAACAAATTATTTATATAATCATTACCTGAGGGCGTTGGGGCGGATGCGACGGACTCCGACTCTGTCGTCGATGATGATACCCTCGCAGAAATTAAATCCGTATCAAACGGCACGAACATGTACACCGCTGATGGGGTCACCTGCGGGGGTAGTGGATAAATATACCAATGTACTTAATACACCCAATTTACTAAATATACCAAATACACTCAATTTACTAAATATACAAAATTCAATAAATACACCCAAATATATTAAATTATACCAATTAATTGAAATAATTCAATATAATTCAACATTATCACAAACAACATTATCACAAACCCTAATTATCATATAATTCAATATATTGAAAAAATTGAAAATAGCTCTATAATACAATATAAACATGAAATTGCATACCTTATTTGTTTGGGAGATGGGGGAGGCGGAGTGGAGTGGAGGTCGGAATTCTTTGAAAAAAGTGAAAGAAAATCGAGAGGAGAGGTAGAAACCGTGCGGCCGAGAAGGAAAATGAGGAGAAAATAGGGTTCTGTCGACTGGGTCCGAATATATAGGAAGAAGTATAGCCGACGAAATAAAAAATTCGTCGGCTAAAGTGGTACTATAGCCGACGAAATTACTAAAAAATTTTGTCGACTATAATCCCACTTTTAGCCGACGAAATTACTACGAATGTTTAGTAATTTCGTCGGCTAAAGTACATTTTATAATTATTTAGTAAGTTCATGTACAATTTATATGTTTTATCTTGTGAAACGAAAAACCGACCGTCAGATATCATCATTATGTTGAAACATGTTTGGGGGTAAATTTTCAGCATCATTGGACAAACTTAAGGGCTCGATCCGCATGGTCAATCCCGTTAGTCAAACCCCTAAACACAAACAAACGGTGATTTGGCCGCCTAAATTACGTATTCTGTCCGGACCTTCAACTACAAATAGTTTCATATCGAGGAGACGCAACTAGTGGTATAAAATTTATAAGAAAAATAACCGTCAGAGATAGGGCGTCCTCTATAGAGAACGAATGGAAAAAATGCAAAGACGACAAGTATTGGCACCGAAACTTATCGGAATTACGTGATTTTTCAAGCGTAGACCTATTTCATCGTTCCGGTCATATCTTATCTCATGACTTTTTTTCTTTTGAAGCTTCGTCGTATAGTTTGTTTTTAAAACGGAACTTTTACTTCACACTTGGTAAATTAGTTATACAACATTAGTAGGCATATTTTGATGGTGACGATCAATCTTGTGAAACGAAAAACCGACCGTCAGATATCATCATTATATTGAAACATGCGTGGGGGTAAATTTTTAGCATCATCGGACAAACTTAAGGACGCGATCCACACGGTCAATCTCGTTAGTCAAACCCCTAAACACAAACAAACGGTGATTTGAACGCCTAAATGACGTATTCTGTCCGGACCTTCAACTACAAATAGTTTCATATCGAGGAGACGTAACTAGCGGTATAAATTATTATTATTTTATTCATTTAACTTTAGCCGACGAATAATTAGGGTATTCGTCGGCTATATTATAGGGTTTAGGGGTTAGGGTTTACAGTTAAGCCGACGGACAATTAGGGTATTCGTCGGCTAAGATACTTTTAGCCGACGAAATATGTTGTATTTCGTCGGCTAAAACTGTCAAATAGATAAAAAAAACAAGTGGTTTAACCGTAGGCATACCAATTTCCTGCATATATAACCAACATTAAGATACATTTTGAATTCAACGACATGTACCATATAAAACACACATCAATTTGTATTACAAATTCAAACTAAGAAGGCTCGTAATTGGAATCATCCGATGAGTCTTCTTCGGTGTGAGAATTAATTTCTGGCAATCTATGTATTTCTACATCACAAGAGTCGTCGTCTGTTTCTTGATTTGGATCCACATCAATAAGCTGAGCGTCTAAATCACGAATTCGAACCGAACGACCCGCTTTAAAATTATTAAGGCGAATTGTAGAGGAGTCAGGAATACCTATTGCACTGTGTTCTTGATACGCAACATCTTCCTCGTCTTCAGCCTCTCCAAGTGTAGCCGCCCGGTAAATGTTTCGAGGGTGCACAAGATTGACGACTTTCCACGCGTCACCCTTAACAAGGTCATCAAGATAAAACACTTGTTTCACCGATGTCGCAAAAACAAACGGGTCATCTTCGTAACAGCTTGTAGCAGTGTTCACCGATAAAATCCCGTACTGATCAATCTTCATGCTCTACGAGCTTCTAGTATCACACCATCTACACTTGAACAGGAGCACGGTCATGCCTTGCCCATAAACGAGTTCTACCACTGAATCAAGAACACCGTATAATCAACTCCATTCCGCACACCATACGCCATAGCCCCAGAATTTTGTGTTCTTCGTCTGTTGTCTCTCTGTTCACATATAAATTGCACGCCATTCACCTTGCACATCGGGTAAACTCTTGACATTATCGGCTTCATAGCTAGAAGTCTTAGTTCGTGAGACCAATTTGGGTGACCATCAAATTGAATATGGTTCATCTGCAACTAAATATTCAATGTATTGTAAATATGAATAATTATGCAATGAATGAGTCATGAAAAGGAATAAAGAATTACATACCCAGCCGCCAAAATAGTTCGCGAACTCCTTGTTGTGGTAGTCGAGATCACCTTGAATGTCTGGACAGTATATATGGATCTCTTTCCAGTATTCAACTTCTGGACAGTTAATCAATACCTTCCAATGGGCTATGACTAGCTCATGTGGTTGCAACTTGTAGGACTCTGGTAAAATTCCATAAACTTTAATATCATTAAAGACTATGAAAAGGTTAAACTTCTGTTCATCAACCGGTATGGTTTGTGGAGTTTCCTTCAATGCTCCTAGATACAACTTCATGTAGGTGACGCACTCGTACGTAATATATGCTTCAGCTATACATCCTTCAGGTGCAATGAATAAATTTTTTGTCATATGTTACGATTATACATTGAACATGTACAATAAAAACATGAGGTGTAAAAAACATACCTTTCCAAAGGATACATCCAAGTATAGTGTACTGGACCGGTAAGCAACAATTGCTTGGGAAGATGGATCATCAGGTGCGGCATGATGTCAAAAAATTTGGAGGAAATATCCTCTCAAATTTACACATGATATAAATAATGTCCTGTTGCATTTCCCGGAGATCAGATTTTGTCAATTCCCTTGTGCATAACTTCTGGAAGAATTTTGACAACGCTACTAACGGCTCCACCACCTGACGGGGAAGGAACGGTAGAATGAAAATTGGGAAGAGACGTTGTAGCAGAATATGACAGTCATGACTCTTTAACCTGTACATTTTATTGTCCCGAATGTTTACACACCGGGCTATATTTCCTGCGTAGCCTGAAGGATACTTCACAGAACTCAATCACCTGAAAATTACGTTCTTCTGGTCAGGCTTCACGGTGTACGGAGCTTGAGGCATTTTTTTCTTCCCTTCTTTCAACCACAAATGTCTTCGTATCTCCATTTTTTTAAGATCAATGCGTGCCTTCGGACCGTCTTTCGTCTTTCCCTCCAAGTTCAGCACGGTTCCCACCACACTGTCACACACATTCTTTTCTATGTGCATCACATCTAGGTAGTGCCTGATCAACAACTTACTCCAGTATGGGAGTTCCTAGAATATGCTCTTATGTGTCCAAAATTTATACCTGTCGGGTCTGTCAGGTATTGCCGCCACTATATTAGGATGATTGGTGAGCTGCTAAAATTTCTTCCCCCGACCATCTTCTAGGAGGCACACCAAGTTCTACAGTCCCATCAAATGCCTTATCATCGAACCGCCATTCGTGATCATACGGAAGGAGAGTACGGTGACCCAATCTACATATCTTGTTGCAATGACTGCTGCTCCCCTCTTCGCTTAGGCACTCTGGACAAGCCTTGTATCCCCTAACAAAGTTGCCCGACAACATCCCACGAGCAGGAAAATCACTAATGGTACCAACAACCATAGCAAGCATCTGGAACATCTCGTGCATGAACTTATCATAAGTGGGATGACCAACGTCCCAAAAAAACTTAAGCTCTTCAATCAAGGGTCTCAAATACACATCGAGACACTTCCCTGGATAACCGGGTCCCGGAATCAACAAACTCAACATATTGTATTCCTTCTTCATGCACATCCATGGAGGAAGATTGTATGGTACCAAAATCATCGGTCATACACTGTATTGAAGACTCATGTTGCCAAAAGGATTGAGCCCGTCGGATGAGAGCCCGAGCCTCACATTTCGGACCTCTGACGCAAAATGAGGAAACTCCTTATCTATATGCTTCCAGGCCTCCCCGTCAGCAGGGTGTATAAGGGTATCTTCACCGTGCAATTCCCTATCAGCGTGCCATCTCATAGATTTGGCCGTGTGTGATGACATGTACAACCGTTCCAGCCTATCCCTCAACGGGAAATACCTAAGTACCTTCATAGGTTTCCTATTGCCTGCAGGAGTCAACTTATACCTGTCACTCTGACATACTGGACATGTGTCAAGGTCACCAAGGTCATTCCCTTCTGGATCTTTACCCCAGAAGAGAACACAATCATATCTGCATGCATGGATCTTGATGTAGGAAAGCCCAAGATCTTTCAGTATACATCGGACCTTATGATGAGTGGTAGGAAGACGATGACCGTGGGGCAACATCGAAGCAGTGTACTGTAGATACTCATCAACAGCCTTCACAGTCGATTTTGTCTCAACTTTAATCTTCATAACGTCCATCACACTTTCAAGAACCGTTTTCTGACAACCGGGGTACACAGGGGTTTATTGGAAAGCAAGTAGTTTGTTGTACCTGTCAATACCAGCAGTGTTGAAAACTCTAGGGAAGGGCTGCACCGGCTCAGACATATATGGTCCTTCAGAGCATACACCTCTCTCATGAGGAAACATATCGTTGATGAAGGCCGTTGTTGGATCGTTGGATGTACTGCCCGTCTCAGAAAATTGCCCATGATCATGCGGACCCCCTGATGATGTTTCACCGTGATATATCCAACATGTGTACTTCTCCCAAAACCCATTACTTTTAAGGTGCTGCCAAACCTTGTCAATTGCAAATCGATGCATATCGCTGCGACACTGACATTTAGTGCACGGACAATAGAAAATTGTATTCCCTTTAGCATTATTCATCACATATTTAATAAAACTAACAACTCCTTTAGCATATCTTTTGTCCCATTTTGGAAGCGAAATCCAACTCTTATCCATATCCTGAGAAGATAACATAATATATATGTATAAACGCTAATTAATTAAATTTACGAATCATTCAATATATATTATATCTGCAGTTAACGTACAATTAATTAATATATATATATATATATACATGCATATATATAATAATTACTAATTAATATAATCAAATTAATATATATATATATATACATATATATAACAACAACTTCATATATATTATCAAACCCAAATCGATCAACTCAATCACACTCAAAATACAATATAATCAACTCTAATTAAAACTCAAAATCAATGCATAACGAAAATAAAACTCTTAAATCAACTCAAAAACAAGATATATACACAAATACGTACCTATATATAGCGCCACAAACTAATTTCGGACTGATTTCGACAACACCCAACAATTTCGCCAACCCCAAAACTTTTTCTCCCGTTTTTTCTTTCACATCAGCTACTGTCTAGATCTGGAAATATAAAGACTTGTAGCCGACGAAATTATATATATCGTCGGCTAAACTTTTAAAATTTCATCGGCTATAGTTCACACACTATAGCCGACGAAAAAAACTATTTTAGCCGACGACACAACATTTCGTCGGCTAAAAGTCCACTTTAGCCGACGAAAATTTCTCTTAGCCGACGAAATTTTTTTTCGTCGGCTATGATACTTATTCTGGTAGTGTCAGGCTTTGATCCATCCATATTGAACCGCCTAAGCACATTCTCAATGTACTCTGCTTGTGAAAGCTCTAGAGTACCAGCCAATTTATCACGAATATTGTTTATACCTAAGATTTTCTTCACCCAAATCCTTCATCGCAAAGTGGCTTGACATCTCTCTCTTCAACTTCTCAATCTCTTTGAAGTATGCCCCACCTGTCAATATATCATCCACATATAGTAAGAGAATGATATAATATTTGTAAAACCTCATAAAATAACATCAGTGATCAGATTGACATTTTGTGTAGTCATTCCCACATATGAACGCGTCAAACTTCTTGTACCACTACCTTAGGTCTTATTTTAAGCCATATAATCTCTTTTGCAGTTTGCATACCAATCTTCCTTACCATGTGCTATAAACCTTGTGGTTGCTTCATGTATATGACTACCTTCAAATCACCATGAAGAAAAGCAGTCTTGATGTCTAGCTGCTCTAGATATAGAACTTCAACTTTCACTAAACCAAGCACCATTCGAATTGTGGTATGTTTCACAACCGGTGAAAATATCTCATCAAAATCGATTTCCTCCCTTTATTGGAAACATTTCACAACGAGCCTTGTATTTTAACGTTTGCTTCCATCAACTTGTTTAATCTTGTAAATCCATTTGTTATGTAATGTCTTCTTACATGTCGGTAACTTTGTTAGCACCCAAGTATTATTGGACATGAGAGCATCCATCACATCTTGCATAGCACCCTCCCACTTAGCAGAATCTTGATGTTGCATTGCCTCATCATAACTCACGAGTTCACCGCAATCTGTTTATAACAAATAGTTAGGACTAGGCAAGTACCTTCAGCTGGTACACTTTTTGTACATTTTGATGGTACTCTAGGCATAAAAGGAGGTGTCACTAGCTCATCACTAGGAACATGTTCTTCAAGTTGTGCGACCTCAGGGGCTCGATATTGTTGTCGTTCCTCCTTATGACTTGTCTTAGATACATCATCATTGACCAACACTTCCAATCTTCAAACTACCGATATTTTCTTACAAGATTTTCAGGCTCTGCTGATTGCCTATTCTTGTATATCACCTCCTCATTAAAGATGACATTTCGATTTCTCACAACATTCTTGCTCTGCATATCCCAAAATCTATAACCAAACTCATCATTGCCATAGCCTATAAATATGCACTTTCGAGACATGGGATCCAACTTGCTTCTTGCACCGGACTCAATGTGAACATACGCCACGCAACCAAAAACTCTTAATTGTGATAGGCCTATCTTTTTTCTGCTCCATTTTTCCTCAGGTAGTATTTAATTTAATGGCACTGGCAGTCCGCATTAATTAAATAAGCAGGAGCATTAATGACATCATCCCAAAACATTTCTGGCAAACCTGTATGTATCCTCATGCTCTTTGCATGCTCATTTAGAGTTCTATTCATACGTTCAGCCACTCCATCCTGATGCTCCTTGCACGCTCCATTCTGCTGGGGAGTTCCAAGATTTGTCTTCTTCATCCTGATCCCATTCTTGACACAATATTCTTTGAAATCATTACTACAATATTATCCTTCATTGTCTGACCTCAGACACTTGATTTTCAATCCAATCTCATTCTCTGCGATCGTCTTCCACTTCTTGAAAGTAAAGGTGGCAAACAGGCTCACCCAGCCTGGCCCGACCCGTTTAATCGAGCTTTGAGTCGTGCTTGGACCGGCCTACGACGGCTCACATCTTAACGGGCTCAGGCCGACCCATTTACTCAAATCTAAGGCCCAGCCCGACAGACGGTCCAAGCCCATAACATATTGGGCCGTGCTCGGGCTGGGTGTGGCCCATTAACGGGTCTGTTTATAGTTAAAAATAAAATTTAGCCCAGAATTGATATCATAGTATACCAAAACAAAAACAAATGAAAAATAACTCATATTTTCTATCGATCATTTGTTTTCTTTGACAACAAACTAAAGAAATATATGATATATGAATCATATGATCATTATTTATACTTAGTAATGTTTTAGCAAAACTTTTTAAGGGTCTAAGAGAATCAAAATGAATAATTATTAGTATTTATAAGTTATTGTTCACAGTTAAATTTTTTTTATATTATTTATTAATATATAATCTTCATATTATAAAGAAAAAATATATATTTTAAAGAGGGCCGGGCCATGGGCCTTAAATTATCGTGCTTGGGTCGAGTCGGTCCTATAACGGGCTCAGGCCGGGTCGGGCCCGTGGGCTCATTTTTCTAGGCCCGGCCCGACTCATTAAGATAACGTGGTTGAACCGTGCCGGGCCGGTAGTTTGCTCGTGCCATGCCAGACCACTTTTAAACGTGTCGTACTCGTGCCGTGCCCGTGCTTTACGGCTCGTTTGCCATCTCTACTGGAAAGTACTAAAAACTTATCATTTATATTTCATGAAATAAACCCATGATATCCTTGTGGAGTCATCAATATATGTCACATAGTATTTTGAGCCACCCAACGATAACTTAGATGCAGGCCCTCACACTCCAGTATGAACCAACTCCAGCTCTGTATCTTTTGGTGCCTTGCCACCCATTGAGAAGCTGAAAACTTTTTGCTTCCTAAATATGCAGTCTTCATAAAGCCTAATCTTCAGAGTTACATCATGCAGTTTCCTCTTTGACTGAAGTACACTCATACCTTTCTCGCTGATGTGCCCAAGTCTTCGATGTCATAGGTTTGCATATTCTTTTTTATCAGCGATCGTAGAGCCCATTGTTCTTAAAACAACTTGAGTGATTCCGAAACCAGGGTAAATAATGAAAACACATAAAAATCAATTTGGAATCCTTTGTTGTCATTTATACCATTAGTAAATATGATTCGATCAATCCAGGGACTTAAGGGTGCTCATGCAATAAGAGTTTATGACGTTTACACAACAAATGTAATTACACATTTACAATTTACATGAATTTAATGAGGGGTTCAGAGATTTGGTTCTACTTCCTACAAAAAATAAAATAAAATTTAAAAACTTCCTACAAAAAATAAAATAAAATTTATATACATGTGAACATCTTCCACACCATCGACATAGAATTCAGTGACCAAAAACACATTTTGATACTTTCAATAGCATGATCGGGTTATCAAATAAGCAAAAGTATAAGGTCCTAAACACAAGCCTATGAGTGCATGCATTTAATCGTCGTCCAAATAGAACGTCTAGAATCAAACTATTTCACATGGTGTCTCCATTCATACTATAAGTACAGTCAACTAACATGCAAAACATGCAAATCATTACGTAAAGAACAAACCTAAACAAGCATTCAATTTCACATATGATGTCAAAAGTCAAACAACTTGCAAAACATGTTTCAGACTACAAATTGGGGCAGCCCTTGCTACTTGGATTATAATACGAAGCTATTAGGTGCCGAATGTTATGACCTAGTATTCATCAACCTGCAAAATTGTAGTCAATAAAACCGGAAATCATGCTTTCAACAATTACAAATACGACAACATCAATCATACCATATCATTAGACATCATAATCATATTTATTTGTTACTGAAAATGTTCATACTTCATCAAACAAACACCAACCAATTTGAAATATTTTACACATATTGTAAAGTCAAACTAAAATGCAAAAAGAAATGAAAAGAAAAAAGTTCAAGAGACGATCCCACATGTTTGAAGTTCTTGATGACAATCTAAGGCTTGTGAATAGGGGGACTGCCGTTGAGCACTTCTACACTCCCTGGAACGTCCTAGCCAGCGTTGTAACTCCACTTCTTGCTTCTAGAGTTAACCGCAAGAGAGAGGGAGGAAGAGATACGAATTCTGTGTTTTCTGGTGAGGGAAAAGATGGTTTTTTGTGAAGCCAAGGCAGTGTTTATATAGTGGAGCGGTCAACCCCTAGGAGTGCTCACATCCCTTGATCTTCTTTTGATCCAACGGTCCTTGTTTGTTGCATAAAATGTTGAACTTTATCCCTTGGAATTCTCTAGAACATCTTGAGAATTTGTGCTTCTTGATATAGCTTAAATCATGACCGGATACATTGCTTAGCCTCCAAGTGTTTGTATGGCAAAGTATTTCATTCTCCTTGTAAATTGCTGATTTTCGACAGACTTGACCTACTTCTAGTAAAACAGTAATATCTTTTCGTGAAAATAGATATGGATGAGATGTAAACTGATATGAAAACTAGACATAAGTAGTTTTCCATCCATATCTTACAGGTTTTCTGGTTCATCGTGAGCAGTCTGCAATCGTTTGTCCAAGTAGACCTAAATTTCCACGCAGATTCCAAGTTTGATAAGAATTGATCTTCTTGTGACTTATCCACCCAAACTTCCTATTTTAAACAGAAAATCAATTTATTATGATGTAATCGGATCAATAGAGATTTAGATAAATATTAATAGAAGAATTAAATACAATAAAACTTCCCTATTTTCTGATTTGGATTGGATTCCATTTCCTTAAAGGAAGGGATAGGATTCGACGGCATTGAGTTCTTCTTGGACTCTCCAAATCTCATGTCAAAGTCCCCTAGGGACTGCCATTCCTGTCTTGGTCCATGAGAGCGCAAGAGCCTTGAGTCCTTGTCGGGTTTGTAATTCCAATCTGGCCCAATTGCATGTCTCACAATAATAGAAAGTTTCCACGAATAGTTACGTAAAGTCAGAATAGGAAAGATAAAAAAATATAGTAAGTTTTCCGAATCCGAAACAATTTTCTTATAGTGAAAGAGGAAAGTTTCTCGTTTCAAAAAAAGAAAGTTTTCTAAACGACTTATCATTTGATTGTACTCATTTCCAAGTTCCAGTGAGACTCCTTGTTCTAGTACGATTCTACTCTCGGTGATGTCTCTAAGTCTCGATGAGACTTCTGATGTGACTAAGATTTCTTTAAGTATGACTCTTGTTTTCTAGTTGGACCAGGAATCATACTTTGAATATAATTCTTCTTAATTCCTGTGTTTTACGCTCATTTGTCTCTCTTTTGGTCTTTTATGACTCTACAATAATAAAATATGTCAGAATTGATATTATTAAGGAAATAACATATCTAATAGGGTAGAAAATATGTTAAGAATGTAGTATGTGTCTATCAAATTCCCCCAAACTCAGCTTCAGCTTGTCCCTTTGCAAAACCAAAACAACATTTAGACTGGAAAACACTAAAAATGACTCTAACGCCCTCAAATATATTGTCTCATAATCTCCAATCTCTTGGCATCAAAATTAGCACTCAATGTAAGCTAATTTTCATGCATAGATCACAAATAAACACATAAATAAACGCATAGGACATGGTAGAACAATGGTGATATTTAAGCTTAACATGCGTAGGATACGCATGATTCATTCCTCACAAGGTATATGCACTCATTTCACTCGAATTTTTTGTTCATTCAACAAGTATGCAAGAGAAAGAATTTTGAGGCATTCACAAAGCTTACATTTATAAAAGCACAAATAGAGTAGAAATAAACCTCATGAAAGAATATCAATTATCCACACAAATCCGACCCATATGCTCAACTCTTGGAATAATCTCCACATATAAGGTCTACCCATCTTTAAGATCTAAAAAAACATAAGGTTAAAATAGTTGGCAATGCTAGGGGTATGAATTGAAGAACAAAAAATCACAAAGTTCCTAAAGACCTAGCTGAGAGTACACCAGTTGTCACCAATAATAGGGGCCATATGTCATCTTATTGGGTCCTTCATCATTTTAACCACCTTACACGTCATGAAACACAACAAAGGTCAAATGTTTTTTTGACCTTCCATATTTCCAAAATTCTCATTTCACAATAAGGAACTTAATTCGAACTTTTCTTTCCTTTTCTTATACTTTGCCAAAAATTTTCTTGAGTTTTGATTTCCCCGGCTTAACTTTTGCTTTTTTGAACAAGTCTCCTTCCCCACACTTGATTTTTATCATCACTTACTTCCACGAACCGTCATTCAAACATGCTCTACTAGATCCAAAGGACAAAGATAGAGATATAACTATACTAAGCTCAGTAAGTAATTCACGGGTGATGATAGAAAAGCTCAATATAGACTCAAGAGACTAACTAAGAGGTGTGCCGCAAACACAAATAGGAATAAAAGCAATTTGGCAATAATGTTTATCTAAAACTTAATTTAATCCTTTCCAAAATCAAGATATATTATGCTGTAAGTTTCAAAGATTCGCACGAGTGAGTTATAGTAAAAACTGCGATCCATTAAAAGTTATGGTGAATAATCGAATCAACACGAAACAAACAATGAGGTTTTCAAAATAATTTAGTCTAGAAAAAATAGATAATTCTTCAATGAATGCTCAGAATGAATAGCACATATATAGGCACAAAAAGCTCACATTAGGTTTATATGAATCAAAACTCATCTTAGCATGCTCATTTCTGTACCAAAGATTAAAACCATAACCACTACATATCACATGATTTCCATTTAAAACAATTAATCGCAGAATATCAGTTGGAAATTATTTAAATCTTGTGATTTTTTTTATCAATAATTTTAGAAATATTAATCATCATAGACAGTTTAAGGACTCATACGACTCAAACAACAAAACAAAATTTTTTAAAATTTGACATATTTTTGGGTTTTTCAATATTTTGACTAAATAAAGGTGTAAACTCTTCCCCCACACTTGAACTCTACATTGTCCTCAATGTAGCACAAGATACAATCATGCAATATAAAGTCTAAGCAAGGAATATAGTTTACAAAAAGAACAAACTAAAAATAAAATCAAAACAGAAAATATAAATAAATGGGAAAACTTAGGAAGAGTTCAAGAAGACAAATCTCTGTTGATGGCTCATCCAAAACTACGTTTGAATTGAGTTGCCTCCCAAGCAACGCTTAATTTTAGAATCTTATAGCCTAGATTTTGTACCTCCATTTAATTCTGTGTGAGTGGCACCTCTTGGAGGGGTATGTCCTCCACCAATTGTTCCTCAATTGGCCTCTAACTAAGGCTTCATCTTGTGGCCATTCACCTTGAATTTATTCACTTCCAGATTTTTCTTTGTATTTACGTAGCACCATGGGAAAAAAATAGTGACAATGAACGATCCGACCCATTTAGAACAAAGTTTACCAGAAAAATTATTTTTAAGTCGCGACTAAAACAAACAAGTTCCTCATAGATCATTTTATCATTAAAAGTTCAAGTCTTCTCTTCGTAGATCCATGCATAATAGTAGGCCTCATTCCCGATGTCATGAAACTCGTTAATGCCTAGACTTAAACGATCTAGGTATTAATGCCTAGACTTAAAAGATCCGTGGTTTCAGCTAGGACATTCAAGTGTTAGACGACTCTACAAGAGTTAATACGGCCGCTCTCAACCTCAAGTGGCCTTAACAAGGTACATATGAAGGGTTAAGGTCTATATTAACTAAAGTGACCTTATCTATATGTCGATTTAACATACAAAATATAGAACTGAAAATAAATAAAACAAAGAATCGTAAGTTAAAACATTTAAACATTTAAACATTTATAAGTTAAAACTAAAAAAATTGCAGAAAACTTTTTAAATCCCTAGCAACGGAGCCAAAAATTGGCGTGATTCCGAAACCGGGTTAAATAACGAACACACATAAAAACCAATTTAGAACCCTTTGTTGTCATTTATAGCATATGTAAATAGAATTCGATCAATTCAGAGGCTTAAAGGCGCTGCTGCAATAAGAGTTAGTGATATTTTACACAACAAATGTAATTACACATTTATAATTTACATAAATATAAGGGGGCTTTTGGAGATTTGGTTCTACATTCCTACAAAAAATAGAAAATGAAAGTTATATATATGTGATCATCTTCCACACCATCAACATAGAATTCAACAACCAACAAACACATTTTGATACTTTCAATAGTATGATCACGTTATCAAATAAGCAAAAGGATAAAGGTCCTAAACACAAACCTACGAGGACATGTATTTATTTAGTTCTTCTTAATCATCATCCAAAACAGAATGTCTAGAATCAGACTATTTCACATGGTGACTACATTCATACTACAAGTACTGTCAACTAACATGCAAATCATTACGTTAAGAACGACCTAAAACACATTCAATTTCACATACGATGTCAAAAATTAAACAGCTTGCAAAACATGTTTCATACTACAAATTGGGGCAGCCCTTACTACTTGGATCATAACGCGAAGCTGTTAAGTGTCGAATGTTATGACCTATCATTCATCAACCTGCAAAATTGAAGTAGTTAATAAAACCGAAAACCATGCTGTCAACAATTCCAAATTTGACAACATCAATAATACCATATCATTAAGACATCAAAAACATATTTATTTGTTTACTGAAAATCATAATTCTTCATTAAACAAAAACCAACCAATTCGAAATAGTTTACCCATAATGTAATGTCGACTTGTTTTTTTAGTTGGCGGTACTCAGTTTGGTCATACTACAAAACCAGCGCTCCTAAAGGTTCTCCAACAATTTCTCATTGTCTGGAAGGTGCCAAACACTAAAGAGATGGTGTTTGATGAAACGATGACAGCGGTCACTCAGCGTGTATTTAGAGAGCGTCTTAGGCTAGCTGGGTAGTAGTGACGGAGAACGGGGCTATTGAGAAATCCTCGAAGCCCGTGAGGCCGCCCCCTGTTCCCATTCATACCCATCAAAAGGGTCCTGATGGCAAGGATCTCCCTCCTCACTCCTTAATAGTACATTCGGTAGGAGATAATTCTACGGATGAAGAACTCGTCTCCAAGGTGGTTGAGCAGGCAAAGCGTAATAAGAACAAGGCTTAAGATTCCGCTGCTCCAGTGCAGGAGAAGAGGAAGCAGCAAAAAGATGGTGCGGTCAAGGCTACCGATAAAGCTCGGGGTTCAGCCACCGAAGTTATGGTTGTGTCTTCCTCTTTAACCGAGTCCATTATGGCTGAGGATTCTGCCACTCCAGTTGTGGTAGAGAATTTAACTGAGGGTTCTTCCTTCCCAGTGATCGATGAGCTTCCATAGGCCTATACATCTAAGCTACTACTTGTACAATCCTTCTGCCGATTTGCTAGGGTGGCAGGACTGGAATGCCATGAGCAGCGGGATCTTGCTTTTGTTGCCTCTAAAAAGGAGGGCTTGATGGAGGTCCTGGTCCAAGCCTTCAAGAATGTTCACAAAACTGGTGGAGCGGACTCTGTCCTCCGCCAATAGTTGAAGTAAGCCAAGGAAGGTTGGGTCTCGACGAATAGGAAGCTGAGAGCGCTTCAGGTTCACTATGACAGTGTGACAGCCGACTTGGCTGATCGGGAAGCGAAGCTGTTGTATACCACCACCAACTCCCTCGAGGACGAATCTAAAGTGGCGTCAATGCAGACAGAGGTGGAGCGGGTGACTCGGCTCCTCGCCTCCCACAACCACGAGGTGAAATCTCTTAAGAAGGATCTTTCTACGAAGGAGTCAATAGAATCCCTGAAGTGCACTCTCGCCGCTAAAGACAAAGGGGCTGAAGAGATGAAGATCACCTTTGAGGTGGAGAAGGAAGTGTTGGTAGGCAAGGCGAGAGAGGAGGCTACCGCTACCAATATGAACTACTTGGCTGACCTGGGCTGTATTGACTTCGAGAAGTATGTGGCGCACTTATGGGCCAAGGCTCAAGAAGAGGGTCCGCCAGGGTCCACGCCTCTTCCATTTTTGAAGTTTTAGGGAAAAATTACTCTTCTTCGTCTGGTTTTTCTGGTGATAGCGATAGATCTGATTCTTACACTGAAACTCCTTCTCCTACTCCCCATTAAGAGATCAGGAAGAGGCACCGTTAAGGGAGAATAAAACGCTTCTTAGAGAGATAACGGAGAAGGTGGAAGGTGGTGGGACAAATGGGTGTGGGGAGGTGGTAGATGTCTGAGTAGTCAGACAACGCTACTTAAATCCTCTTTTTTGTAATGCGCCTTAGTAACGTAATTAGGAAACTTTTGTATATTATTTTGCAAAATATCAATGACAATTGTTTCTGCTTTATGAGTTGTCTTTGCATTTCGCTTTATGGTTTGCCTTTGTCTATATTTTTGTGTGCGGAATGAAATCGCTTAGGGGTATTATTTTTTTCTTAAGTGTGTAAACAAGTTTAGCTAGGTTAAACACTACGTAAGAACAATAACTTGGATAATACCCGTTTCATTCAAAAGTGGAGCTAAGCCAGCTTTACAAAAATATATAGAGCTGTAAATAACGGCTTAAATGGCTTAACTAAAGTAGCGGTCTAAGCATACTTCGAGTAACATCGCCTTAAGTATTATTGTTCCATGGGTGAGTACAGATATTCAGACTCTTATCTTTGATGTAGAATGTACCTGGGCCAACCGCTTTTACAATCTGATATGGCTCTTCCCAAGTTGAACGTAGTCCCTTTGTCTTTAGGATGACCTCTTTCATCACCCATTCTCTCACCTGAAAGCTTCTATTTCTGACTCGCTTGTTGTAGTAGTTCGCCTCACTTCGCTTGTTTTGCAGGTTATGGAGGCGCGTCTTTATGCTCTTTTTCTCCACCAAGTCCTTATCGAGGAGGAGTCCTTTCTTGTTGGTGGTGCTATTAAACAATGCTACTCTGACAGTTGGGCACACGATCTCAACTGGAAGGATGGCCTTCGGGCCATAAGTGAGGCAGAATGACGTCTCTCATGTTTCCTTGGTTGGAGTTGTTCTTAGCTTCCAGAGTATTTCATATAGCTTTTCTGCCCACAACCCTTTATGGTCGTCTAACTTATTTTTAAGTAGCGTCTTACTTTTCTTGTTGGCTGCTTCCACATGGTCATTCGTCTGCGGGTGCTCTACCGATGCAAATTTAATCTGAAGGTCCTTTATCGCTGCCCACTAGATCAGTTCGTCATTGTTGAATTGCACTTCATTGTCGGTGATGATTGTATTGGGAACTCCAAATATGCAACAAATGTTCTTCTAGATAAAGCGCTTCACTCTACTAGTAGTAATGTTTACAAGTGGTGTCGCTTCTATCCACTTAGTAGTGTAGTTAACCCCTAACTTTGATGTATTTGTACTGAATCGGAAGCGAATCAGAATCTCCTCGAAATCGCCCGGAATCATGGTTCCAAGAAAAGGAGGTTTGGAAGCGTGTTGGAATCGCATGATTCAAGTTAGGAAGCACGACAGCAATTGAGAGAGAGCTAAGATGAGTCACTGATATGGAAAAAACAACATAGTTGAGGATATGTGATGACAAAATAATGATAATTGGATGTGGAGAGACAGTCTGAATCACAAGAACCCACCAGATCTAAAAGTATGGTTCGATTGAAGATAGTGGCGGTGGCTTGAGCTTAAAGAAGACGACGACGGTCTGTGAAGTGTGCCGTTAGGAAGATCGGGTCTGGACAAGTACATGAGGATCTTGCCGGACTGACTACGGTGTCGTTGGTTCTAGGCAGATGAACACAGATGACGAAGTGAAGCAACGACTGCATTTACTAAAGGCAAAACCAGTCTTTGAGTGTCCAAAAGAAAAACCTCTGGGTGTCCAAAGCAATTCCTAGTCTTGAAGAAAAATGATGATAGCGATCTAAACAGGAATGAGACAAAATCATAACATTTTCTTTGGTCAGATAATTCACTATGGTCAAGTAGTGGGTTGGACTAAATAGGGTCTGATTAGATGTAAAGGACACATGGACTGTAAGAGAGACTAATAGCTTAACATGTACCCAACTAAGTAAATTTGTATTTCAACCAATTAATGCTATTTTTTTGAAAACCAATTCATTGAGACAAAGTACTAATAAATGTTAGTTAAGATGTAAATTCTATTTTAGTATAAATTATTTATATATAATTATGTTATTACGACACTTCTAAGACGCTTCGCTTCCAACCATTTTTGAAAACAAACCGCTTCCTCGCTTCCGAATGCTTTTCTTCCACGTTTCAGCTTCTGAACCCACCACCACCACCACACCCCACACACCACACACCACACAACACCGCACACCACCACCACAACCAACAACCACCCCGAAGCAGAGCTGAGAGGAGAGGGAGAAGAGAGGAGAGAAGAGGGAGAATAGAGGAGAGAGAGAGGAAAGAGGGGGAGTTTTGGTTTGATCCGATCCAGATCGAACCTTTTTAAAAATTGAATTTTTTGGCGAGATTATTTTTTCAAATTTTTACAACTTAGCCGACGGAATCATTTACTCCGTCGTCTAAGTTTTTGTTAGATTTATTTATTTATTTTCTATTAAAATTGTTCTGTCGGCTAGATGTAATTTTTCGTCGGCTAAGAGTTACTTAGCCAACGGCATAGTGTTTCATCTCTTAGGTTGTTACAAATAATTATTTATATTTATATATAAATATTTTGTCGGTTAGGTTAAATATTTCAATCGGCTAAGCGTTACTTAGCCCAAATAATATTTTTCCGTCTCCTAGGTACTACTTAGGAGACGGAAGTTGTTCTGTCGGCTAAGTAACGCTTAGCCGACAGAAATATTATTATTTTCCACTAGTGGCCCAGGGGTTGGACTATGTCTCCTGAAAAGCTTAATAGTGGCCCTTGGTCTTATACCAATTTCTTTTCTGCCCGCTCCAGCTTCTTGTGGCAGTGAATTAACATAATGGTTATTGCTGACCCGCTGTCTATTAGCACGCTCCCTAGGCTGAACTCTCCTGCTATGACTATGTCGCATAATAAAGTGTCATCACATGGCCTGTTAGTTCCATGTTCTTCCTCCTCAATGAACTCAATGGGCTCGTACCCTTGCTTTGTCATTTTTACCGCTCTATCATACGAAATGTGATTGACGCTCATCCAGTGATACTCTCTAGCATATCGCTTCTTGCTCCTGTTAGACATGTTCGTAAGTGGCGCCCCGCCGTCAATCATGTTGATTCGCTTGAGCTCGACGTTAGACACCACTGGCGTCCGTTGATTTCTTGGCTCCACCCTTTGTAACTTTCCATCTTGCTGCTATGACCCTCTACAAATGGCTGCAGTCGTTTGTATCGTGGCTAGCATCCTCATGATGTTTGCACTATTGTTTCCCCCTTCTGTCTTTCTCTAGGAATCGACTGGTGGGGTTCGCGGGATTTGAACCATGTATCTATCAAATATTTTCCTCGTACTTGCCTACAGCGACCGCGTTGACTTGTTGACGTCTGCCTCCATATTTTCCTGCTTTTTATGGTCGTGTTGCTCTCCTCCCCACCTTGGGCGCTGCTTAGCCTGCCAGTAATTATTCTTGTGGTGCTTATCGACTTCTCTTCCTTCTTGATGCCACTCTCTTTTGTTGTCCTGCCTTCCTACTCCAGATGGCGATGCTGGGGCGTAAGACCTAGTAGGTGTGACAGTGCATTTGTCGTCTGCCTGAAGGGCCCTGTCTTTCCCTTTCTCGTGCTATATAACGTATTCTGTTTGAGCTGTGCTGATCGCATCTGCCAACACTTCATCGTAAGTGGCATCTTTAAACTTTTTGTTCAGCTGGCAAAAGTACTCCCCCTTAAGGAGTCCCTCTTTTAATGTTATGAGTCTGACAGTCATGCTGAAGTCTCTATACTTTAACGTTGCTGCTTGCCACTTGATTACGAAAGAGCGCAGTGACTCTCCTGGGATTTGCTTGATTTTGAAGAGGCGCTCAGCGCTGTACTCCCCCACAACATTCAACATGAACCTATTGAAAAAGGCGTGTGTCATTAATGGAATCAATTGAGTTAGGGGCTTGCTCGAAGAACCAGCTCATCACCTCTTCTTCCAGCATTTCACTGAACAACAGACACAAGGTGACATCATCATACTTCCTTCCTCCGGTGACCTTCCTGAAGACATCCATATGGGCATAGGGACAATTTTTCCCATATAGACAGACATTTTAGGACTCTTAAAATTTGTTGAGCGATTTGAGTGGCGGATTCTGTGAGTAAATGGGTCTGCCCTTGCCGTGAAAAGGGGGGTTGCTCTGTATGGCAGTGTCTGTTGTGCCAATTGCCTCTCTATTTCAGCCAACCTCCATACCCACTGTGGTCTAGCTTCTGCTTCTTGTCCCTCTCTAGCTTATCTTGGAGAGTTGTTTTGCTCCCTCAATCTCACTAGTGATAGCGGTCTCCGTCCTCTGAGCTCCTCCAGCTCTAGAGGGTACTCAATATGTGCCTTCCTCAGGCACCTTTTATTGCCTGCCTCTTCGCTTCCTCGTGAATGAGAGTTAATTTTGGCGGTCTCGTTTTCCGCCATTCCTTCTCCCTCCTTTCTCTTTGCTGTTTTTTTCTGATAGTAAGCGAAGACTCTTTTCTGTTGCTAACCTCATTTTTCATTCTTCTTAGAGATCCTTCATAACCAATGCAGCTTTGCAGTGTCATCGTGACTAGAGTTCTCTCATTGTCCACTGTAGTAATTGCACCTGGCCTCAGTAGCAGCGCCCCAACAGCTTGTCCCCCAAATAGCGACGTCTCGAAACTCAGCTTCCTCACCACGTTATCTTTGTCTTGTGGAGGCACATTTGCTTGATTGACTTCGTCGTTAGCCATGATAACGTGATATGAAAAACCTTTTATTTAGAGGTTTCCCACAGACGGCGTCAATGTTTGTGCAAGTGTATATATGATGTCTATGTAGCGAGACTTGTACGCTCCTGTTACACTATCAATAAGAACACAAAGCGTCACTCACAGAACAAAGACCGTCGAAGGGCAATTTTCGACTTTCTGATGCTTAAGTCAATATGAATATTAAGATAGTAGCAGTGTATGGGAAATCAATGTGTAGTTAATGAGATGACAGATAATTACTATTTATAGGTTGTTGGTGGGAATGCTTCCTCTTGCATTTCGATGTGGGACTGACATGGTTTGGATCGCCATAGAGTTGTCCCAAGAGGCAATATTGTGGCCACACGTGCGAGCGCGTTCCAACTCCATTCAAGTGGTGGCTTTTTGTAGCTGATGCTACTGTCTTGTGATCACACGTTCTAGTTATAGCGGGTTCGATGATTACGGTCATCTTAAGTGCTATCAAAGTGGGCCAGCTAGGCATGTATGCCAATATGATATACATACAACAAAATAACTTGAGAATTTGTACTGGTCTCTTTGTGCATGAATTGTATTGTATGGTATGTTCTGCTCTATCTATTTTATAGGTGATATGTTATGACAAAATGGCCAATAAAAAAGATGTTAGAGATGAAATGTATTAATTTTGGTCAAATACTGAACCAAAACAGTCGAGTCATTGAAATATCAAACATATGGATCTTTAACATAACCAGAACTCATTGCTCACAACCTTTGTATCGAACTGACAAATTGCAGTCTTGGCTGTCTGTTTTCTCGATGGTGAGTCTTTGCAATCTTTTTTTCTGAAAGAAAGAAGAAAGAACTCTTTGCAGTCTTTACACAACCCAGCTTGTTTACCATAAGATTTATTATGAGATAACGAATGTTAACAGGAGAGGGCAGAAGTAACGGGAGGGGTGACGATTTTCTTTTTTCCATGTGGTTGTGTGGTATCATTGCATTTGTTTATTAATCTTGGGCTGACAATGTCCTAAGGTAATAGGTATGTAGGACCTAATAGTACGTAGGACCACTGTACAATGTCACGTGGTTCTACTGTTGTATTGAAAAATTTCTCATGCTAGAAGGTCTTAATAAGACTTAAGATTTATAGTCTTAATCTTATAACATATGTCATGTCACCTAGACAGGTCATTAATTTTAAAAAAAAATCTTGTCATGTCACCCTTAGGTCAAAATACAATTTTATCCCTATCAAATCCAAATTAGGTAATAATTATACCAATTTTTTTTTTCATCTAGATGTTTTAGTTACCTTTTTTATTAGTTGATTTAGTTACTTTACAAGAATTTATTAAATTTATTTTTTAATGAAGTCTAACAATATAATAATTTAGCAGATTTTAAGAGTCACAATTACGATATTAATAAATTTTTTTTAATCTTTCGTGAATCAAAATTTAATTTTAAACTTTATAATTCATCATTATTTTTTACTTTTACAGTTAGAACTTTATATATAGGACCCCTTCACTAAGGGATATTTTTTTGACATATACTAGGGATTAGAGATTACACGCACTTTTTGGATCAAATTTGCCAAACATAAAGCGTTTATGCTTTAACTTTTAATTCGCAATTTTGAGCACCTTAACTATTACCAATTTGGATGAAATTTTACAGAAGTGATCTACTCATATAGAACTAAATATTGAACGGTGGAGATGTGATTTTGTGATAAAAAAGTTGATGTAAACTCTGATCCCTCATATATGTCTAAAAAGGCATTTCTCATTGGAAGGGGGTGATATATATATATATATATATATATATATATACACACACACACACACACAATCCCCTTTTAATGATGGATCCCTTTTTGACATATATGAGGGATCAATGATTACACCAATTTTATTGATCACCAAATCACATCTTAACAAGCCAATATATAGATTTATATATGTAGATCGTCTCTGCAAAATTTCATCCAATTCGGTGATCGATAAGGTGCTCAAACATGTGAATTAAAATTATAAGCATGAACGGTTCATGTTTGGTAAATTTGTTGCGTCAATTGATTTCAGTTAGTTCAAAGTCTTAACGATCACCAAATTGGATGAAAATTTGCAGAAATGATCTACATACATGATTCTAAGTATTAAACGGTGAAGATGTTGATAGGCGATCAAAAAGTTGGTTTAATCTCAAATCCTTCATATATAACAAAAGAATGGATCCCTCATTGGAATATATATATATATATATATATATATATATATATATATATATATATATATATATATATATGCATGCGTGTATTCAATCGAATTCATATTTTTGAATATAAGTATAATATAAGGGACACTCTCTCTGTTGTCTGATCTGTTTTAATGAGCTGCAACGGCTCAGATTAAGTTAGCAGATAAACTTGCTTCTAACATGAGTTAACCCAACCTGCTATGCGCAACCCTTTTGTTTCCCAATTCTCAAACTCATCGATTTCTTCCTCTCTTTGGCGCTCACAATGAAAAGACCGCGAAACAAAACGAAGAGAAGCTCAAGAGGCCACTCACAGAGAGAAAATTTGAGAAACCACTCAACAGATAGAAAGGTCGATAGTCATCTATGGTTCCCTTTTATTTCCAAGTCAAAAAGTTATGACGATCTTCTGCTCTCAATAAATTTCTTTCCAATTTCGTTTATATGAGCTCTGGGTTTATGATGTTTTAATTGTTCAAATCAGCATGGATGAGGAATGATCTTCAACTTGACTAAAATGAAAAAGAATAGTGAGTTGAGGATTTAGAAGATCAAATAAACGAAAACGATCAAGGTGTGAAAGTTCCACACATTCTTAGGTGTTAAAAGCCTATAGATCTCATTGCAATCACAGACGGCATGAAGCAGAGCTGGGTTAAAGTGAAGGAACTTAATCAAGAATATATTGGCTTCATGATTTGATTTAACACTTTCTGTTTCAAATTGAATGATAGACTCTTAACTAGTTTGACACTCCTAAAAGCAGGTTTCAGTTCTTGTAGTCTTCTATTCTAAATATTTTGGCAATGTTTTGATAGAATGAGATTTCTGTTAATAATTTTGTACTGAATCTTTAGCTGTATATGGCTGTAAACTGATATTTATTATATGAATTTTCGTGTTGGAAGTTGCAATCTGGTTTGAATTGAATTTATATGATGTGTATAGCAGTTGCTATATGTTTTTAAGCTTAAAAAGTTTGGCTAAAGTTATCTCATGAATCCACTCCAGAGATGAATTCAAACATTTTTACTTTTATTTGTCTTCAAACTGGCCTTAACATTAATATGACAATAGAAAATGTAATGAGGACACACAATGCAATACATTAATCAACTACATACATGAATAAGAAAATTTTGTTTTGACATATTGTATAATTGCAGATATCATTTGTAATCACTATTACTTTGTATGGATTTCATTGTCTTTGATTTTTTCAAGCTCTAACTTCTATATCATTGTTGATGTTCAAGAAATGGCAGCTGACAAGACATCAATAAACCCCATGAAAATTGAAGCTACTGAGATGTCAGTACATGTGGAATTAGAGATTAATGAGATGCTTGAGATTAAAGAGATGCTTGTAGCTGAGCAACCAGAAATTGATCCAATTCAAGTTGTCTATCCGTCCCTAGAAAATATCTCTCTACTTCAGTTTTCTATCCTCAAGGTCATCAATTTACAACATGGGAAGAGGCATATTGAATGATAGAGTAATTTGCTTATGAGCTAGTAGTTCAAGCTTTACATCCTCAAATTGATGCAAGGAGCCCGACTCAGCAGCCAAGGTTACTAGTATGCTTCTACAGATGGACCCGACTGAGGTTTTGGTTTTTCTCTAAGAAGCCAAAGTTGCAGACTTTTATCATCACATTTTGGTTACTTGTAGGCTGTAGCATGTTAAACTGGGAACCCTAGACTTGATTTCTTTTGCATTTTTAGTTGCGTTTGGTCTGTTAGGATTTTTTCTATTGTTACATTGGCTATGCGTTTTGGTTAAATGTCTTCAGTTCATTATTTATTCGAATCCTATTTTCTTTATTTAAAAAAACGTCATCATGTGTCTGTTAGTATATTTCCAGGTATATTGCATTGTATTCTAGTATGTAGGAACCTAACTAAAGGCTCACATTGTTAAAATGAGTAAGAACACCGGTAAGGGCTCACTTGTATAACATCTTGTTATATATCCATGCATATGTTATGCATGCTTGCCATATGATTTCACAAATGAAATCTATGACATATAGAAATGATCTGATATACGTTTTTATCAGTTAAAAAATTACTTCCAAATCTCAACAAGAGAGTAACATTTATTATGAGTTGTGCTTATATGAATTGTACAAAACATCCTCAAAATAGCCAATGTAAGGAGCAAGAGACTAGCATTGCACAATAACAAACATGAACTGTACTGATATAAAAAAAATAGGAAAACAAATGTGAGAACATCAATGCTAAGGCCTGCGCACTGCTTGATCACCGACTAGGATCTTGCTCCATTGATCTGGCATCGATATCCTCTTGATTTCCATGATTTATATAGTTGATTTCTCATTCTCATCTTCATCTTTATGGCTATCATTTCTTCTAATCGTGATTCTATGAATTGAGGTACTTCAGCATTGCTAACAATAAAAAATAAACCAATCGAGCAATTCCTGATTCTGAAATGGTTGTTACTGATCTGGGACCTGAAAGAAAATTAAATGATCCATTGATTGGTAAAGCATGTTTCAAGAAGATGAACCCCCTGAAACTATTGTTTGTAGAGCAATTAAACTGCATAATGGCTAGTCAAGAAGTATTACATCAAAGCAAGAACAAGCAAGTAATTCGAAAGCCAAAAACAACCCATAAATCATGAGAGATCTTATAAAAGAAAAAATCACCCATTTTCTCGTTATGTACCATTCCATTCATGTTACCATATCATGTCATTTCAATATGGCTAATATTCCAAGAACATACCTCCAGATCCATTTCAATATTGTTTTTATAAAAATAACTCATTTTGCATTTTTATTTATCATTTCATTTTGTTACAGTACCTCTCTTTGTTATTGAGGTATAAGGGAACAAGTAAAAGCTTAACTAAGGGAACAACTAATGACTTCCTATCACGCAACAAAATGCCATTTTGATCAAAATCGGAAATCTACAAGTTATCATGCTCCAAAACAAAAACAGTGACAAGTTATCGAACTCTGATAATATACGACAATTTATCCTTTTTAAAAAGCACTAAACTCAAATCTACTTTAAAGCTCAACAGAAAAATAATATAAGAAAAAAAGACCTCACCAATTTTTCACTGAATCTAAATCTCTGAAACACACCTCGTTGATTGGTCCCTATACTGCTCCGCATACTCCTCCATCAGGGCATTCCTCGTCTTTTCAGGCACATCCCTCTGAATCCTAGCCTCAATCTCTACAATTTCACGAATTGGGGATTAATTATTTTCTTCTTTAGAATTTGAAGAGAAGAGTTCTCTGACCAAAGAGAGGAATAGATCGATGGGTTTAAGAATTGGGAAACAGAAGGGTCGCGTACAGGTTGGGTTAACTCAGGTTAGAAGTGAGTTTATCTACTAACTTAATTTGATTCGTTGCAGCTCATTAAAACAAATCAGTACCTCTCATACAAATCTTAAACCTTAATAAAGCCTAAAATCATTTACTAGTTTTGATCCTCCCAAATAAACCACGCCTCCACAAGTGAGCTTCTATTTTGACCAAAAGTGAGCTTCATCTCCCTGATATGCCCGACAAAAAAGGACACTTATAATAGTGAGGGCCAGTAGATTGTCGGGTAGGAGAAGACATCGATTGCCTGTCAAATTATTGGTAAAACTGTACTTAAGTATCAGCCGCTTCAAAATATAAAATAATTAATAAAACCTTGAATACATTTATCCTAGTTCGACCATTCAATTCAGTTCAGTCTTTCGTTTAACATTAATTTACTGCAAGGGAAAAAAGACCTCAATATAATGTAAGCCTTGCGCTTTGTTCATACATCCGATGAAATTCAATTCTCGAGCTTATCCGCTTGCCAACATTTCAAGGGCTGCAAAGGTTCTTCAGATCCTCCTCCTTGGCATACCAGTTGGGTATTATCTTGGATACATGAGGATAGAGATCCTTGTATGAGTTTCTTATAGTTCCTTCTGCTACTCCAGTAGCAAGTGAGATATCTGCACACATTGGCCATTTCTCAAGTTCACATGTTATGAAGATATGTTGGTGCATATTTAGATTGCATGAACATGACCTGTACAATGTAAATAATGAAGATATATAATAGTAGACCAAAAGAGGAACAATATTGAACCTTTCAGAGGCTTCTTATCATCTGAAAGTTGAGTTATAATATATATAACTGCAGCTGCTATTGATATAGGGCTCCTCCTGAAATTCAGCGATGAAACATATTGCTATAGTTAGTAGCCAGTACTGGAAGGCACAACTCATTACACCAATCTGAAAGACTTTACAGTCAATCCTTGGCTCCAAATTGTCCAAGAAAAAAAGCAAATAAAGTGCAGGAAAATGATAAGGTAAACCATAATTCTCATCAAATCTCATGGCACGAGTCAAATTGATAGGGTCAGATGGAAAATGTATAAGAAAACCCATTTTAATAGAATCTTTAATCAATGAATATGAGAGATTCACCATTTCATACGTCATGTAGGGCAGTTTGCATTAAGGGAAGTTTTATAGTTGAAACAGAAATACAGAACACCATTTTGTTGGGTACTTGTTCCAACCAATCATTAGGATGCTTCATCATTCCCCTTTTACTTTAAATTACAAGCAAATTTTAATCTCTACTTTGGTATTCTCGGTTCTCCCTCAACTACCATACTGTCCAGGTTATTCTTAGTTTTTAAAAAAAATCATATGAGATACGTACATAACATGGTCTTTATTATTATTGAAAAGAAATTAATATATTAGACGTAGAACAAGACATTCGGTATAATGTACCTATGTGACCATGCTACCGCTAATCACCTGACGAAAGGAACTGCCCTTAACACCTGTTTTGGTTTCTTTGTTTCTTATGAAGAAACGAGTTAAGAGCTGTGAAAATAATAGACTATTTTCATCATCATCATCATCATCCATACATAAAAAGAATTACCTTATATCGAATTCTTCAGACTTCTGAACAGCTTCTTGAGCAGCTTTGACCGCTTGATTATTCATACCAAGGTTGGAACAGAAACGCCTCTGCAAGTTAATATTATGTCAGTGGCAATATACAACAATGAGAAAAGAACTATGATTTCTAGCTCCATATGTAGGTGAGTCAGATTCAAGGGTTATTTGCTACTTGAAATCAAAAGACCCAAGGGAGAAGGCAAACAAATTCTCACCATAAAGTCCCCGGCATGTATTGTTCCCATCTCCACTGACTGACCCTTCTCCAATCCCAGCTGTTTCACTATGTATTCTTTTGCTCGCCCAATTTCTTTCTTTGTGGCTCCATTAGCGACGGAGCAAATTTCTATTTGAAATCCACAGGTTCACGTAAGCTCATACACAAAGGAAAAGACAATTCAGGAAGCATCCAGATGTTAAAATAGATCAATAGCTGTACCCTTTACAGTGCGGGGTTTGTCTTCTTGTCGACAAGCAATGTATAGGCAAGCAGCCAATAACGCATCCTGATTTCTTCCTCTACTAGACTTCTGATCTTCCACCCTCTTATATATCTCATTAGCTCGATCCTTCATATCAATCATAAAAGCACAATTAGGTATGATTAACACTAAAATCATTCAAGAAACTAAAAAGCAAGATTAGTGAAACTATTGAACTTCAACATTCATGTATTGAGGACTGCACTTGTGATCATAGGCTCTTGTTGAAAGATTTTGTTTTAACAGCTATCAACAAGGAACAGATGATGTAAAATGGTAACATCAATAATCAATATGAACTCAACTTGTTCTCAAACTCCTTATGTGTCTATAGAAGTTCTACCCTCCATCAACCTTAAAAATCTAGAAATCTAGGGAAACCCCACTCTTTTATTTCCTTGATAGCTGTAAAAGATTTTGTTTTTACAGCTATCAACAACAAGGAACAGAGGATGTAAAATGGTAAAATCAATAATCAATATGAACTCAAGTTGTTCTCAAACTCCTTATGTGTCTATAGAAGTTCTACCCTCCGTCAACCTTAAAAATCTAGAAATCTAAGGAAACCCATTCCACTCGACTCTTTTATTTCCTTCACAAGCCAAATATTCTACTCATACTAGATACGCCACAGGAAGCAATAGTGAAAATATATATGATCCAGTGATTGTCCATATATTATTATCCAACCAATTCCCCATTCAATACCATTTGATTCAAAATGGAGGCCCAAAACTGTAACGGGCAGCTGAAACAAAATTCTTCCCAAGGAAACAACTATTTGAACATCTAGGCACACTTCTAAATCTATTTCATGTGTGGTGCAGTTGTTACTACAGTTGTAATTATTTATCATGGATACTTGAATATTAGAAAAAGAAATTAAGTTCTTTAAAGGTCAATGCATATGTGAAATGAAGTTCTTCTAATTTCATTTGTGGTGTTGTAGTTGCTACAGTTGTATTATTTATCATGGATACTTGAATATTGGAAAAAGAAATGAAGTTCTTAAAAGGTCAATATGCGAAATGAAAATGTATAGTACTAAACTAAGTTTCGCCCCTCGGAAAATTTTCAGAAGATTGTAAATATCATATGGATACAGATTAATATACAATAAATTTACTCAACTCAAATGACTTTCGTATATTGTTTATAATATGAGTCTTCTCACTCACAATCACAAACAACAATAAGTAATTTAAATATGAAAATCCTTTCTATATTATTTTTCTTCTTTTTTAGAACCCGTAAATTTGTAAGAAAGGATCACATTACAATAGATCAGAAGAATTCCTTAAAACAAAACTAAATCACTTGATACAAGCACAAACACCAGAGCTTTTTATTTCATACCATACAATCATCCAAATTAATTAGGATTTGCCAAGTCATATTCCACAGTATAGGAAAATTATTATAAAACTGTATAGGCAGATTGATTGATGTTCCTATAAAGAAGCAGCTAATAGTGAGAAAATAGCATACCTTGATGGTTGCAACAAGGCCCAACCTGAAACACAATGTTTTCACATCAGGTCTTTTTCCTTGCAGTAGCTTACAGTCTCATTTTTAAATAATTGTAGCATAAAAGGGAAAATATTCAAATGCTTAGTAATCTACATACATCACCTCATCACTAAAGGGGAGACGTGAGAATTACACACATAAATAATAAAATCATAGTCACTGATATTAGAGGCGTTATATCTGAATAAACCTACTATCATACTTCTAAATCAGTAGCAAATTATCAGTCAAGCTGGAACAGAATACTTACCTATATAGTTGTGAGGTTGTAAATGTGTCCACTAAATACATCAAATAACCCATTAGCAATGAAAGGAGAGCCAATACAGAGTAGTGTAGGCATTTAGTTGCAGGATTAAGAAATACTTGACTATTACAATCTGGTAAATGCTAGTAGACTATAACCAGAGTGCAGTAGCCAAACTTGAGCTATATAGCACTGCTTGATAGGAATTGTGCACTAGAACCTAGGAGCTGCTACATTTACTCAAAATATATGAAATGTGATGTATGTTTCTAGTCGGTGAGATTTACAGATACCAATCATCCCCATCGAAGAAACAAATTGAGTATAAAAACCCACCAAAACCAAAGATCACATTACAATTCCACAGTAATATCCTCCATTAAATGCCATTACAAGATTTAACAGAAGAAAATATTTATTTTGACTATTAGTTTCATATATATTTACATTGTGGAGAGTAAATCATGTATCCAGTCATCTACTGCATGTAGTTTCAGTGAAACAACAAAACTTACTGCCCTTGTCTGATTAGACAAAAAAAGGGTTCATTTTGCTCATTTTCATTGCCAACCAAACATCTGTGATTAGACATATAGATTAAAAACTCAACCCTACCACCATTTGATTGGAATAGATCGATCAGAGAGGCTCTATTTTCAGATATTGGCACAATTGATGATTCTAAAGTTTGAGGAACTGCCAAACCCGAATCAATTCTCCTAAGAATGCATTATAAAAATTCATTTGAACCAAGTTATATCAATTCTCCTAGGAATCACACACAACCAACCATCCAATTATGATTCCTAGTTTCGAATCCTCCACACACATCCAACTACAACCCGCAAACAAACCCTAAATTTCAAATTCAAATATGAAAAATGACTCAGGCCATAACGGTTACCTATCGGACATGGTGGCGATTGTTTTGAAGGCGAGTATCAATCCCCGATCGGGATTGGAGCCGCGGTTCTGCCACCTACCCAAAGACGAAGACAGAAACTCGCCGGAAGCTCCATTGGGCTTGGCGATGACGGTGGACAAACCGCCGTCGGCCAAGAGCGGGTTGGTGGGGCCGCCGACACGGACTGGGTCGTTATCGCCGGACTCGTTGGCGAAGATTCGCCACTCCGAGGTCTCGTCGATGGAATGGGACTCGAGGACTAATCCGCACTCGGAGCACACGGTATCGCCGGCGGAGTGATCGCACACCACCTCCGTCTGGCGCTTGCAGTCGGAGCAATACGCATCGGACATTTCACGCCGGAGACGGTGGGATGTTGGTTTGGGTGATCTTTGAGAATAAAGACAAAAAAAGAGAAGAAGAAGACAAATGCACTCAGATCCTCTTTTCCTCCTAATATTGCCTCATAAGCCAATCTCGGCCATCCATTTTTAATTAATGGTTTAGGATGTGTTTTGCTTTATTTTTAGTGGAATTCTCGTCCTTGTCAAAGTTTTTTTTGTTTTACCTTTTTGAAACAAACTCCTTCTCAAGTTTTGCTGCAAAAACCAAAGAATTTTGTAATGAGAAAAATAAAAATTGGTGCAAGGAATTCGAATAGAGATCTCTCATACACGTCTCAACTTAAAACAAATGCAATATCAATTCAGCTACCCAAATTTTCAAGGTATTGAACACATGTATGAGAAACAAAAAACCCAGAAAAAATGAAAAAAAAAGTTCCATCAAAACATCTAAATAAGAAGGCAAAAATTTACTGAAAAATTATACTGCTTCCATTTACCAGAAACAAAGTCACGAATTACATGAACACAGATCTTGCAGGTGGAGTTGATGGGGAAAATTGATGTGAGATGAGAATAGATATGATAGCTATAGGTATTCACATCCTAGCCATTAATTAAATACGGATGGTCGAGATTGTCTTATGAGACAATATTAGTTGATAAAGATTAGGAGAGGATCCGAATCCGAAATGGGAGAGGTGAGGATATTTATAGACCAGCGGGATCAGTTAGGACAGACGGTTTCATGGTCTTGCTCTTGTGTAAGCATCTGTAATTTTAGTCGGATTGGGTTCGGATTCTTAATTTTAGTCGGATTGGGTTTTGGGTCCGTTTCCTTTACTATTCATCATTTGGGTCCTCTGTCCCTCGCGATACTATGCCGTTTTACAACGATAGGGCCTAAAAGTGATCAAACAAATGGCCCAAGACAAAGACAATAAGTGATTTGTTTGGTACATGTGACTAAATGTATTGTGCTCGGGATTGCTCAGGCGCGGGAGCGTCGTGCGAAACGAAACGGTAACAGTCGTCTGATTTTAAATGAATTAATCATTTTCGTTTAATCTTATCTGTTGGATCAATTCATTAAAAATCGAACAGTTGTTGCCGTTTCGTCCCACACGACGCTCCCGCGCCTGAGTAGTCCCGATATTGTGCTTTAAGTACTAAGTGGTAAAGTGGTTTGTCATCACCATAAAAAAAGGTACTAAATGGTTTGTCATGTATTTCGAGTGTGGGAGTACAAAAATAAATGGTCCGTACTATCTAGCATCTTTTTTTGCTCTCAACATCTTTAGCTGGTGTTATGCTCATATTTCATGTCATCTGGGTTTTGATATTGCGTTAAAGATTGACTTTTTTACGGTTATAAATTGGGAGCTTCTATTCATATCTTTAAAACGGCTATTTAGAACTATTTGCTAAATAGACCTCCAATTTACTTTTCAATAAAACGGAAATGCTACCTACACCTCCTAGTTTTCCTAAAACACTCATCGTTCAACAAAATCAATAAAAGATAAACGATTATATAAAAAAATACAATTTGATCAACAAAAAAAATCAAATATTATCTAAAAAAATAAAGTGATTCATATTATGAATCTTAAATCTTATCGAGAAGAATTAGACATTTGTTATTAATTTGTTTCATCTTATATTCTTATTTAGCCGAAATCCAATCAATTTTTTAGATCCATTCAGCTAAACATCTTTGAAAAAAAAATTGTGAACCTATATTTCAAATTCATATGAAATCATCTATGGTCTATCGATCTTCGATTTAAAAAAATATGATCTATCAATTACATTATCTAAATAGATTCTTAATCTGTATTTCTTTTAAAATAAGATCTTAATTTATAGTTGTAAACATGTATTGTCTGTAAAATAAAAATAGTTTTTACGTGTCCTTATTATTAATTTAATATGAGTTGACAAAGTCAATAAATACTTAATAAAAAAAGAGGTCTAAGTAGTTATTTGATATGTATGTATAAATAGAAACTCCCTTATAAATTTGATATGTGATTGATTGGTTATGTTGTGTGTGTACAGATGAATTCGATCAGATGATTCGGATCGTGTGAAGGGTTTGATTATATTTGTGAGATATGTGGTTTGGCTTTGGAAAATTTGATTGGGTTGTCTAGTTGTTGGTTCTGTGGTTTTCTTTTGTTTTTGGATTCTGTAGTTATCAAGTGGTTTTCTTTTCTTTCCTTAGGCATTGATGTCTCACCAAACGTGGTTTACAGTAGTGTTGAGTAAGCCTACTCAAAAGAGAGTAGGACAAGTATTAAAAATAGAGTGACTCAGATTGTCCTTGGTACCAAACTGCACTAATAGCACAAATGATATCTATTAATAATAAACCATTTACCACAGTACAAGTTTAGTAACAACAATATCAAATGTAGATACCTACACGATGTGCTAGACTGCTACAGGTGGACGCGCCGACCGTCTCAATTAAGGGCCTGTTTGGTACAGCTGTGGCTTCAAAAATAAGCTGGTTGTGGCTTATTCTGAGAATAAGCAGCTGACAAGCAAAGCTGCTGAGTGTTTGGTAAACTGGCTTTATATAAGTGCTGTGAATAGTAAAAACAGAGGTAAACTGTTTGGTAAAGTAGCTTTTTAAAAGTGCTTTAAATTTGTAAATTACCAGTTTAGCTTTATAATATATTTTTGTTTTATTTATTTGGTAATGTATTATAACATAATTGCTCATGAATCCTTATGTCTATAATTTTTTATGATTTATATATGGAGTTTTATAAATCATGGTTACCAAGAGAATAATATTACACACTATCATAAACATATGAATTACATGTTGTTTCATACAGGAAAAGAAAGCCTCAAGCTGAAATTTAAGTTCAGTGTGCAGATGGTGATACAAATTAAGAACGATGCTGCAAACCATTGAAAGAATAAGTGGACTAGTTGATAAGCCAAATTGCATCAGATTCCGAAACAATTCATCTTCAACATCTGGAAGGTGTGAGAAAATACATCTGACCAATTCATGCATGGTGTGGCGAGCAATTCTTTGCAATAATTCACCTTTTGTCCCAGCTTGATGAACAATCCGGAAACATGTGTTCACTATCCTGCAAACATGTTGATTACTCAACATAACAGATGCTTTACTCCTCATGCAGGCCAGAAGAACTTGTAGTATCTTCATCAGTACCACTTCTTCTGATGCAGGATCGGTCACCTTGATTCCAGTTTGCAGCTTCAGACGCCCCATCTTTGAACAATATGCTATTAACAGAGCCCACTATTTTTCCCAACTTCTATCTAAAGTCAAGGAACTATAGGCAAGGTATCCCTTCACAATCTATAGAGGCAGTGACACTGATACCTATCAGCATACCAAATCAGTTTAATGAACTTTAACAAGTAAATATATTTAAAAAGCCAAAAAAGAAGAAGGAAATATGCATAATCCTCATTTTCATACTCTCCCTAATACATCATAAACAATGACAATTTCATAACAATTACCACCCAATTCCAACAACCATGGTTAACTCAGTGCCACAATGCGACAATCATAACATCTGAATCTCAGACTATAATCAATATTATCTGGTGGAACGTCTTGCATATCTACTAACAGATGAACAATTAATCATCCAAAATCACAAAGCCTTCGTCAATTTCAGCCTAGCATTATAGCCTAAACATAAGGATTGTAATCTGAACTACAAAAATTAAAGCTAAAATAACAGCTCCAAGCTCCAGAACTCAATTAGCTCTATCTATTTCATCAATGTAGACCTAATTTCGATTCAGATGAGAAATGTGCTCGGTTATCAAATACTTCTACAACTACAAACTCAAATTCCAAAGTTCAGTTCATCTACTCACCCGGTCCTCCTCCGCTCCTGATTTTCACGTCTTCGGAGATCGCCGCCTGAAAATCCTCGGAATCCGATTGTAATTGCGAACTTGAGGTTCGACCTGTGTAGCAGATCGGGCATGGAGCCATTGGATCGATCAGGATCAGAAAGAAGAAACGAGAGCGATGAAATCGAAATGCGAGTTGAGAGAAGAAAGGTGTACCTGGTGGATTTGAGAGTGAGAAGTCAACAAAATCGAAATTCGTAATGGGTTTTGTTAGAGCCAAAAGTAAAAAGCCCATTTATGGAAAAACAAGTGGACCGATACCTGCGGTCAGGAAGGTCAGAGAATGCTCAGAAAGTCAAATACGCTCGCAAGGAGCACATTAACGAAACACGCTCGCGAGGGAAGTTAGTTTGCTTGCAGGAGGAGACGCGCTCGCGGAAGGGGCTATGTACTCAGGAAACACGCTCGCGGGGGGAAAAACGTTCGCGAGAGTATTATAAGAGATGAAACACGTGTCCACAAGAGGTTGAGTTACAAACAGAAGAGTTTTGGGCTTAGAAGATTGGGCTTTAGGAGGTTGTTTTGCATTACAAGGAGGATTCTTAAACCCTAGCAGTATGGTGTCGTGCCTTGATTCACAAGTAAGGGAAAACCCTAGTATTCACTATATAAAGGGGTTAAGATACAAGAGAAAAGAACAACTACATCTATCAACAAACAGACAACAACTTCGCCACGCGAAAGTCTTCAAGCCTCTCCGGAGCATCTAAGCCTGATCCATCAGCAATCGTAGCCTGATCCGTCAGCTGCACAAGGGACTTAATCCGTTAAGTCTGACAGGTTTCAATCCGGTCAAATCTCACTACTCCCCTGTTCAATCCGTTGAGCAGTTTTACTCCCGCAACCAGTTCTGGAGAATCCGTTCGCCAGTCCATATCCTGCATATCTTGATACCCGCTGCTTAGTTTCATTGCATACTAAGTAAGATTCGGCCATCCGCAAAGGTTGGAGAAAAATCCTAGAGGGACTTTTCCCTTGTAGGTCTGAAGAGAGAACCCAGCACAGAGGAAGAAGATCGGCGTCTGTCACGATCGCTGTGAAAAGAAGTCAGAAGAGGGACGCGAGCAGTATCCAACTTCAAGGTTGTACCTGACCCAAAGGTACTGGCACGCCTAGCACAAATATACAAGCCGGTTGTTTGAAGGACTGCAAATTCTACACCAAGTTTGGTGTCATGGCTAAAGAAGGTCAATCACAAAACCTTGCTGAGCAAGTAGGAGCATTGAGCTCATCATTGGAAAACCTGACAAAAGGTTTCCAAGAGGTCCGAGATCGAGTCCGACAGCAGGACAGAAAGGCCGAGACTCAGGACCTGAGGTATAAGGACTTAGCAACTAAGATGGATGAAAATCAGCAGGCGCTGAACAAGAAGATGGATATGTTCATGGAGGCTTTAAATGCCATAAGAACTGAACAGCTTATCCACCAACAGCCTCCAGAAGAAGAGTTGCTAGAAGAAGTAGACCACCAGGTGGACAGAAGGACTGTGAACCGAGAGGGATTCGGCCCACTTCGTGTGGGTGATGACCAGTTAGCGGTGCACAATAATCAGAACCCTGGAGGAGCTAGAGGGCGACAGAGGGCTCCAAGGCAACAACCATGTCGTTCGTCTACACCTGTCCAGAGGGGACCTCAGCTGGATTGGGATGCAGTTCAGAATATGATACAGGAAGCAGTAAGGGCAAACCCCATTGTTGCTGTGCTGTAAACAATGCATATGTGCATCCATATCCAGAATGGGTGGCTGAAAGTCCATGGCCAGAGCATTATCGACAGATAAGGTTCACCTCATTCTCAGGAGAGGGGTCTGAAGATGCGACCACCCACATCGCAAGGTTCACAGGTGAGTGTGGACCGTATGGCGCAGACACTGTTTTTAAGCTGCGTACGTTTGGGGCTTCATTATCAGGGTCAGCACTGACATGGTACACCAAGCTGATACCAAGATCAGTTCCTGACTGGAACACAATGGAGACCATGTTTAGAACCACAGTTGGAACTGTGGAACCAGAGGTTGATTTGTCTTCTTTGACTGCTATGTATCAACAACCTATGGAATCATCAGTAGAGTTCCTTAAGAGGTTCAAAGTACAGCAGGCCAAGTGCAAGACTCCAATCCCAGAGCCTGACCTGATCAAGATTGCAATCAGAGGATTGGAGAAGAGGCAGAGAGCAAAGCACCACGATGGAGTGTTCTCTAGCATGGCTGACCTAATGAACAAGGTTGGCAGTTACCAGTACTTCCTGAATGAGCTAGACGAGGAGGCAAATAATTCCAGAAACAATTTGGCCCTCATCCCAGGAACGCTGAAGCCTAGAATGCCTCCAGCAAGGCATAGGACAGTAGGGGCGATCTATTCCCACATGGATCCTTACTACTCGGCTCCACAAGCTATGCCCTATGCAGACCCGTACATGATTGGGTATGAAGAAGAGGTGGCAGCAGTGGAGTTAGCTGGGAAACAGCCGATTAAGTCCCAGGTGCTAAAGATGTCTAAGGAGCCAGTAAAGATTTCGTTCGCCGCTTTTGCCAAACCGGAGTACGAATCCTATACGTATAATGCACACAAGGCACCGGAGAATCTGGAGGACTTGACAGCGTTGGGGAAGGTGAGGAATGATTTTGGACCTCCCCTACCCCCGAGCAGCTCAAAGGAAAGAAGTATTGCAGGTTTCATAATCTTTGGAACCATAATACGTCAGAATGCATTCGCCTAAAGGACGCTATCCAGACATGGATCAACGAGGGAAGACTTGGAGCGAATGAGGAAAAGACTGCAGCTTGGGTGGACATTGATCATTTTCCTACAATCAATATGGTTGACTTAGTGCCATGTGACGGGAAGAAGGAGAGGCCACTACCAGTGAAGCCAAAGTTCAGGGAATACACCTACGATGCTAGTAGGGCTCATGTTATTCTGGATAAGCTGATTGCAGCCAACGAGGTGGCCATCCCATGGGGAGTTTATCCCCCAGAAGAAGCAATAGCTGGTAAGACATACTGTAAATATCATAACTTGTGGACTCACAAGACTTCTCAGTGTGTGCAGCTCAAAGACCAAATACAACAGTGGGTCAATGAGGGATCCATCACCTTCTGTGATCCATCAGTAGCAGATATTGCTGTAGTTGATCTGGTCCAGGGTAACAGATAGCTGACTCTCGACTTGAGTACTGGAAAAAGAGATGAGGAAGTTCCTAAGCGGAAAGAGTCGGGAGAAGTTGCATCAGCGGTTGTGTTGTGCGCCAGGTGCAAAACGGAGTGTGGTATTGCTGAAGAGCCGCGGCAGGAGAAGAGGAGTGCTTTAATTACACCCCCTGAAGCGTATCAGCCATACAGTCCAAAACAGGTGGTAAGACCAGCGAGTCCTGGTCAGAGGGATTCCAACCTCTACCTTCGCTTGCGCCAGGCAAGAATGGAGGGGCAGAAGCCAATGGTCAGCCCACAGGACGTCGTGACCAAACCTTACATACCGCTAGCTTCCAGGAATATACTTAAGGGCAACGTCTGGATGGTCAGAGAAAAAGGAAAGGTGGTAGAGGCTACTCCTACTCAGACTAGGAATGTGCAGCGAAGGTATGGTAAGACCAAGAGGCTTTTGGAAGCGTTGGATAAGGGTCTGGTCAGCCCAGACCGAATCAGAGAGACTCCTGAACAGTTAAAGCGAAAGCTGGATTTGTTGTCAGCCAGACCTTATTGCCCTGTCAGGAATGTTAGTAGTATTCCAAAGACTGCTACCACGGAGCATAGTGGACAGAAGAGAGTCTCGCGCGGAGAAAATAGCGGTGAGCGAAAGTCTGTGTGGTCAAGGGTTGGCGTTGACAAAAGTCAACACACACGGGGATCAGTTTGGTCGCGCGTAGGTCAAAAGGTGGTGGATAAAACATCTACTTCCACCTCTAATGAGACACCTGAGGCGTCTCCAGCAAAAAGGGTTAGGATCTCAGAAGGTCCTAACATAGAAGATAAGAGGGAGGTGTCGAGAACGAGATTTGAGTGGAGACCAAAAGCAATTCAGCTGCAGGAACAAGGGTCTCGTAAGACAAGTGAGGCTGAACCTATAACTGAGGTTGAGCAGCAGAAACCTTCTCCAGAGGTTTCATTAGTAGAGCAAATGGCTGAAGAGTTTGCCCGTGCAGAAGAGGATTCAGGAATTGGTGCACTTCGCGTTACAGAAGACGAGATGGAGGAAGACGAAGAAGAAACTGGGGGCATGGATAAAAGTTTGCCATGCAGCATGCTTTACGTAGAGAATGAGCATGGTGAGATGGTCACAGACCAATCAGGGTCTGCCCAGGTTTACGTGACAACCGAAGCTACGATGCCAACCCTAGAGAAAAACACTTATTGCAATATGGTGTACGTCTTACCTTCTATGTACGCATTGGACGAGCCAATTTCGTCTGAGGTTTTCCTCAACATGTCGGAGGGAGAGAATGGAGCGGAATCATCTGCTCGCGGGGAAGAGCTTGCCGCGAGTGAAGATAAGGTAGACGTGGACTCTGAGCTAAGAAAGAAATATGTTTTGTTCTCCAAGCCTACCTTCGCCTTGAGGCATTATTTACGACCATTGTACGTGTCTGCTGACATGATGGACAAAAGGGTCAGTAAGATATTGGTGGATACAGGGGCTGCTGTAAGTGTGCTCACCGTGCAGACTATGAATTATCTTCAGATCCCAAAGGAAAAGATTCTGGAAAGCAAGATGAAGGTAAAAAGTTTTGCTGGTAACATAGCCCAGACATTAGGAGTGGTGATATTGAAAATTAAGGTTGGTCCATCAGAGATGTATCAGACTTTCTTTATGGCTGAATGCACAGCTCCTTATACTCTGATTCTGGGTAGAGATTGGCTTCATCAGGCCAGTTGTGTTCCATCTTCTCTCCATCAAGAGCTTGCTATCTGGAACCCAGAGACTGACGAGTCCGAAGTAATCAAGGCTGACCCTAGACCATTCTCAGTAGCAGCTTGCTTTGTTGAGGCAAGTTATTACTGTGAGGATATGAGGCCTTTGAAAATCAGTGGTGTTACAAAGAAAGGACATCCATACGGGGTGACATCCACTGAACTTACACAATGGGGATTGGCACAACTCCAAGCAGACGCCAGTAGACCAATCTCCATGGTTTTATCCCAAAACAATCAATGAAGCCACAACTCAGCAAGGAGGAATTGGAAGCCTACGCTTCCCTGCACCAGAGATTATCTATTTTTAGGCAGGAGCAAGAGGCTTACCAACACGTGGCAGCAGTAGAATGCGTTAATGATGATGTTTTGGAGTATGATGAAGAAGAGGAGGAGATTATCCAACCAGCTCCGGCTGCCTTGGATGATACTCCACCTAAGGTTAAGGATCCAGTAGAGAAAGTCAACCTGGGGACCCCAGAGGAACCAATGGAGGTTGGAATAAGTGTATATTTAGAACCTGAACAAAAGCAAAGGCTCATTGAGCTACTACACGAATACAAAGATTGCTTCGCGGAGAAGTACGAAGACATGTCTGGACTAGCACCAGAGTTGGTTTGTCATAAACTACCAATTATGGACGGTTATCGGCCAGTCAGGCAAGAACCTAGGCGAATGCATGCCGATACAGCGGCTTCAGTAAAGGAAGAGGTAGAAAAGATGCTCAAATCTGGAATCATTCGACCTGCAAAATATGCTAAATGGTTGTCTAACATAGTGCCAGTCAGAAAGAAGAATTGTAAGATGAGGGTGTGTGTGGATTACAGAAACCTAAACACAGCCACACCCAAGGACGTGTATCCTATGCCAATGGCGGATATGTTGGTTGATGCAGTAGCAGGGCATGAGCTGTTGTCATTCATGGATGGCACCGCAGGATATCACCAGATTCCTGTGGAGGAAGAAGACAAGCACAAGACAGCTTTTAGATGTCCAGGCTTTACAAGAGCATTTGAGTATCAAGTCATGCCTTTTGGGCTTAAGAATGCTGGCGCCATATATCAAAGGGCGATGAATCTTATCTTCCATGACATACTGGGGAAGATATTGGAGGTTTACATTGATGATGTGGTAGTGAAGTCTAAGATTAAGGCAGACCACATAGAGGATCTGAGAAAGGTTTTCATGAGAATGCGGAAACATAAACTCAGGATGAATCCAGCTAAGTGTGTCTTTGGGGTTCAGTCAGGCGATTTCTTAGGGTTTGTGGTTCATCAGCGTGGCATTGAAATTCCAGCGGACAAAGTCAAGTCGGTAATAGAAGCTCCAGCTCCAACTAACAAGAAGGAAATGCAGCAGTTATTGGGAAAGATTAACTTCTTGAGCAGATTCATCTCGAACTCAGCAGGAAAAATTCAGCCCTTTACATCACTGTTAAAGTTGAGAGCAGATACGGAATTTCGTTGGGAAGCGAGTCATCAGGAAGCGTTTGATAGGATAAAGCAGTATTTAACTTCGCCGCCAGTTCTGATGCCTCCACGGCCTGGTCACCCTTTAAAGCTCTACATTTCAGCGTGTGAGACGTCAATTGCTGCACTCTTAGCACAAGATGAACGCCAAGGTGATGATAAGGTGGTTGAGCATGCTGTATATTACCTTAGCAGGACATTAATCGATGCAGAAACTAGATATAGTGGCATGGAGCGGTTGTGTCTTGCGTTGTATTTTACTGGCTGCTAGTTACGTCATTATATGTTATCTTTCACAACAGTAGTGGTGGCACAAACAGACTTGGTGAAATACATGCTGACCCGACCTATTCTCCGGGGTCGTATTGGCAAATGGGTATTAGCATTGTCTGAGTTCTCGCTACAATACACACCTTTGAAGGCACAAACCGGACAGGCTGTTTCAGATTTCTTGCTTCATCATCCCGTGGAACAGGACTTGCAGTACAAAGAGTTAGACGTAGTGGCTATTTTAATGCAGCCTTGGTAGTTATACTTTGATGGGAGCAGCACTGAAAGTTTGTCTGGCGCTGGGATATCCCTGGTAAGCCCTCTGGGGGTTCGTCACGCTTATTCTTTCCAACTGGAATGAAAATGTACCAACAATCAGGCTGAATATGAGGCGCTAATAATCGGATTGGAAATGTTGCTCGCAATGGGAGCAACAGTGGTAAGTGTGTTTGGCGATTCTTTGTTGGTGATCAATCAGCTTAAGGGCTTATACAAGTGTACAACATTCACCTTGGTACCATTTTGGGAAAGGGCTACAGAGCTACTGGAACAATTCAGTGATGTCACTTTAGATTACATCCCAAGGGCACACAACTTTGCAGCGAATGAGTTGGCACAAATTGCCAATGGCATAACATTAACTGATGGAGTCTGCGAGCGGATTTTGAAGGTTGAAAGGAGAACGTTACCTTCCTTCATGGCTCGTAGGGTAGACGCGGATGAATGGTATGTTGCTACAGTGGAGGCTATTGATACAGATTGGCGTCAGCCACTCATTGATTACTTGGATAATCCATCTGCTCCAGTGGATAGGCAAGTCAGATGCTTTGCCACTAACTATGTGTTACGAGGTGGCGAGCTCCTACGAAGAGGAGAGGATGGAGTTGATCTTAGATGTATCTTTGGAAAAGAAGCTAAACGAGTAATGAGGGAGGTACATTTAGGAGTTTGTGGTTCACACCAGGCTGGACCAAAAATGAGGTGGCTTATCCGTCGTTATGGTTACTTTTGGCCTTCAATCTTAAAAGATTGCATTACGTTTGCTCAAGGATGTCAGGAGTGTCAAGCGTATGGACCAGTGCGGCATGTTCCAGATGTGCCGATGCAGCCCATTATTAAACCTTGGCCAGCAAGAGGACGGGCGTTGGATTTCATAGGGATTATTCATCCGGCTTCGTCCCAACAGCATAAGTTCATCCTGCTGGCAACAGATTACTTCACAAAGTGGGTGGAGGCTGTACCCTTGAAAGATGCATCTGCTCGTACAGTTTGCAGCTTCATCTTCAGCAATATCATTAGTAGGTATGGCATTCCAGAGTGTTTAGTAGCAGACAGGGGGGCAGCATTCCTAGCAAAGGAAACTGAGGACTTCATTGCAGACTATGGGATTAAGTTTCTACACTCCACACCGTATTACGCTCAGGCGAATGGCCAGGCTGAGGCCAGCAACAAAGTCATAATCAATATCTTACGAAAGATGTTGATTGATAATCCTAGAGATTGGCATAATGAGCTTGATCATACCTTGTGGGCGTACCGGACATCTTAGCGGTCACCTACAGGAACTACACCCTATGCCTTGATGTTTGGGCATGATGCAGTTTTACCCATGGAGATAAATGTCAATTCCTTAAGGGTTCGCGAGCAACATCAGTTAGTAGGGGAAGATTATGTTCAGGCCATGTATCAAGAGCACGAACAGTTGAACACTACACGTTTGGAAGCCCTAGATCATATTATGGTTGAAAAGCAACGGGTCGCTCGCGCATATGATGCCAGGACACGTGGCAGGAGTTTTGGCGTTGGCGACTTGGTTTGGAAAGCAGTACTTCCCTTCGGCGAGCATGTTCGCGGCAGGGGTAAGTGGTCTCCCATGTGGCAAGGGCCTTTTGTGATTGATCAGATCGTGGGTAAAGGTGCTTACTATTTGCGAGATTTGGAGGGAGAAGTCCATAATAACCCTATTAATGGAAGACATCTGAAACAGTATTTTCCAAGTGTTTGGGCTTATGACGATCCTTTGCCTCCACAGACCACAGAACAGCCTGTTTCCCAGGAAAGGGGGCAGAGTTTGGGGCCTTAGGGTTCGTTCGTTTGACTTATCGCAGAACTGGGGTCTTGTCAGTTTCATTCATGTTGCTCAACGCTTAACCTGTTCAAGGTTTTGCTTTTTGTGCACCTGATAAAACTGGGGGCACCATAGTTATACATGAACCAATTAATGTGGTTTTTAGAAATTTTTGGGAAGAACAAGTTGTGTTTTTTTAAGCCCTGATTTATTTTTTGAACCAATACCTGTGGTTTACACATTGAACATAAACAATTTGTGTTTATCGATTCATAATACTCATAGATACATATGATTCCAACAAATACAGTGTTGAACAAGAACAGAAATGCTTGAACGATAATCTGTTACAACTCTTTTCATAAGGCTTTGTGGCCTCAAACTTTTACAGTCCTAGTTTCATCTCACACCTTGCTCGGCCAGCATGTTGAAAGTGAGCCGAGGATGGTGGAGTTGGAGTGACTTGAGCAGACCTGATAATACAAGAAAGGCTCGGCAGAGGAATCCTGTCGGCACAGAAGCCTTTCTTCCCATATCAAAAGTCAATTCCCTCACCAAGTAGAATTTGGTTCCAATGGTGCAGCTTGAAGAGACTTCTGAGACAGGCATATCAGATCTTATGCCTGAGGTTAGGTTGTGAAACCTACCCAGGATATAAGGTTTGGTTGTGAAGCCTAAAGGATGGGAAGATTGAAGAAAGAGGTCTGGAGGAATTGCTTTGAGACTGTTAGGAGAATCCATGTTTTGGTTGCTGAAGGTGATGGGAAGAGTTGGTCACTATTTATAAGCGAAATGCTAGGTTTTCACCTAAGGGATTGGATGGTTTGCTGTTCATTCATTGGCCAGCATTTATCACGCGTGCTGAGTTAGTTGAATGTGGTAAATGCGCAAGTTAATGGTGCAACGTTGCAGTTAAAGCGTGGGACAGTTTTCGAGAGGTCAAAGATATGAAATTAATCATAAAGACTCTTTGCATTCAAAGTAATACTCGCGAGCAGAGTTGATACAGATGGTCAGTCAAATAAATTTGCTGATATGTTTAATATTAGCTAAGGCAGCATCGAGGGCCTTTTAGGCATTTTCTTCGTTAATCAGGGAATCTTCGACTCTGTCTTCCACCTTGTCAGTCGCCTGTTGAAGAGTTTGGTAGGAATTCTTTTCTTGTTCCAAGAATCCTAAGTGTTGTTGGGCCTCTTCCTCTGTAACTGCTAGCTGAGCCTCAATTTCAGCTTTTTGTCGTCTAAGCTCAGCAATTAAATCAGGGAGCACATGAGTAGCGTTATGGATAAGTCCAGTAAGACTGGTAGCTTTGGCAGCCCGTTCAGCTTGGAGTTTCTCAGTTTGCTGACGATACTGAAAGGCCTCCAATCGGGTTACTTTGGCACGCTCAGACAGAGTTGCAGCACTGGTTATGAATTCCCATAGACGCCGCAATTTCTTCAAGAGCCTTTCGTCAGCTTGAACTCTCAGGATACGAATGACATCTTCAACTTGGGTCCTAGTGTGTGGGTGAAGAAGATCCTCGTGCTCCAGGCTGCGAAGAAATGCTTTTGCGTCAGAAATTGAGCGGTCTGCCGAAAAAGGGTCCAGCATTTGTTGAACTTGTTCTACAATGGAGGGCATAGCATGACCGGAAGAGAAGGTAACTGGGAGGTTTTCCGGAACCTGGTGAGCAAAAAAAGGGTTAGTGTTTGTAAAGATACAAACAAAGGCCATAAAATGAAGGAGAAATTTACCTTTGAGCTAATTTCAGTTGGGAACCCTGGTTGAAGCACTGGTTGAGCAGTATCACTCGCGCGATTGTCACTCGCGGCAGTAGTTTCGCTCGCGAGAGAGACTTCGTTCGCGGGGGGAAGGTCTTACGCGTGACTTTCGTTCGCGGGAGGAATTTCGCTCGCGGGCGAAATGTTCTTCGCGCGAGTATCAGCCACTATAATCTGTGGCGAGCAGGAAACCGTCTCGTGGGGGATTGCTCGTTCGCAGCAACAGTCTGGAGAGGGACGAGCTTAGATCTTCCTCCACAGATGTCTCCCATCATAGCAGCAATCTCCTGAGAAGCAGCTGTTGAGTCTGACCCGGAGGAGGAACTAACTTCAAATACAGGGATTGATTTCTGAAACATAAGAGGCACAATTGAGCTCAAAGTTTTCAAGATATTTCCAATTGAATGGATAAGCTAAGGGATACCTTTGGAATTGCTTCAGTAGGAATCTTAGTGGCCAAGTTGACTGAAGGGGGGTTGCCTCCTGGGCTACGGTAGAGGTTGCTTCAGCCAGAACGGTTAGATTTGGGGCGCTGGAAACAACAGGATTTTGGCCACATTCTTCAGGGGATCGCACGGCTTCAGGGCTAGACTGCATAGGCTGATCCACCTATAGGGCAATTATAGGATTAGTTGACTTGCCCACATAAACATACGAGGTTCCAGATTGAATGAACCCATACCTGGGGTTGAGAAACAGTTTCTTCTGTAGGAAGACTTGGTTTTAGCTTCTTGAGAGGGCGACCTCCAATCTTGTTCGCACACTTTTTGGTTCTTTGAGGACGCTGCAAGGAAAGAAGGTGATCAGGAAAATATATACAAGTTAGGAAGTACTTCTGGTTATTTTTCCCTTGTTTAAAAATACCTGGGGGGCAGGGAGTACTTCTGTTCGCACCTCAGGAACCAAGGAGAGTTCAGCGCTTTGGCGAGGGCCTTCAATAGCAAACACAGCCAGGTATTCAGCATGACGGAAGTGCTTCTGATACGGCTGGAAGATCTTTCTGAACACAGGCAGGTGATCCGAGTTCCATCTGTCCTCGTTAATTGAAGTCCACCACCTAGTGAACTCATCAGTGGCAACAGGGCTTAAACGTACCCCAAGGCTGGGATAGGTGTTCACAGGCCGTATGATGTCCTTGAAGCAGGAGGGAATGGATTTCGGATCGGTTCCAGCATTGTAAGTTTCTCGCTACGAAGTGAAATGGTTGCGGCTAGCCAATGGGGGGTATGGAATTTTTTGGTGCATTCCAAATTGTCTAGCGAAGAAGTTGGGTGCATAGACTTCGACTCCTGCCCTGCCTGGCAGTTTGAGATCGCGAGTGGAGAGGAGGCGTAGGAAGAAAAAGAGTTGCTGGATGTTTTGATGATCACTGTGAACAAAACCTTCATCTACGAGTGAAGGGTATGTGCGTCTGCAGATAAGGGTAATAGAATCGGAAGGCAGGACTTTCATGCTGTACAGATAGTGGAAACAACGTAAATAACTGATGGCTGGAGGATGTGAGGCAGACACAATGGTTTGGCCTAAGACCTTGTCTTTTAGGAAGCTGGTGATAGAAGAAGAACGGAAAATGGGAAAGTAGGTTTGTAGCCACAAATCTAGGATCCAAAGAGGACCACTAACAGATTTGTGCTTAAAAGGTTCTAAAGACAGGAAGTGTAGTGCCCTGTATAACAACCCGGTAGCTAGCTCTAGGAGGTTGAGAGGGATACCATTATAGAGTAGCTCAGCAGTTCTGGCCCAAGCAATGGTGGGTTTATTGGTGGCGCTGCATTTAACATACTTTAGGAGCCAGAATTCCAGGAATGCTAGGCCACTAAGATCATCATCAGAGCTCCCATAGCGACTGACCCATGCGGTGTAGGAGTTGGGGCGAGACTGATCAGAAGGGATTTGATGCTCCAACGCGAGGTCGTTAAGAGGGCTTGGTGCGTCAGAGAAAGGTGATGCCTAACGGGCCTGCTGGGAGATGGAATGTATTGGAGGATGTGTCCCAGAAATAGACTGCTGCTGTCAGGGGAGCTCTGTTGCAACCAGGCTTCAGGGAGAAACAGAGGTCGATGGAGTCGGCAATTCCAACGGCTTGCCATCGTGCGAGATCTTTACTGCGGCGTTGGTGGTACCATTGAGTTTCGGCATCGTTGGTGTTCGGCCATTGCCCAATCTTGGTTTGGGCGTCTGATTTTTGCCAATCGGTGAAGGAAGTTTCATCCTCGCGAAAGGCCAAAGGAGGAATTCGGGAGACATGTTGGAGGTAAGGCAATCGATATTGGTCAGGAAAAAGATTGACCCAAGGACCCAGGTCACAGGAATTGTCAGGTTTAACTTTCAACCAGGAGCATTCTGGTCTTTGGGCAGGTTGGAAATCGGCCATGACTTGTACAAAGTCTCTAGCTTCATGCTCAGAGGGGGTTATGGGTGAGGTTTTCAAAGCGAAGAAAGTATGTTTGGGAGCCATTGATTTGGAAACAGTGGAAGAAAGCAGAAGCGGCGGCGGTTTGTTTCAGAGGGGTTTGAAAAGAGTTGCAGAGGGAAATGATGGTTGAGTGTTCTGAGGAGTTTGATAATGAAAGGACGTTTGCTTTTGTTTAAATCGATGCCTAGGTATAACTCTTTTCGATTTCTGCAAACGGGCTTAATCTCAAGAGCTGGGGGGCAATGTTAGAGCCAAAAGTAAAAAGCCCATTTATGGAAAAACAAGTGGACCGATACCTGCGGTCAGGAAGGTCAGAGAATGCTCAGAAAGTCAAATACGCTCGCAAGGAGCACATTAACGAAACACGCTCGCGAGGGAAGTTAGTTTGCTTGCAGGAGGAGACGCGCTCGCGGAAGGGGCTATGTACTCAGGAAACACGCTCGCGGGGGGAAAAGCGTTCAAGAAGTTGAGTTACAAACATAAGAGTTTTGGGCTCAGAAGATTGGGCTTTAGGAGGTTGTCTTGCATTACAAGGAGGATTCTTAAACCCTAGCAGTATGGTGCCGTGCCTTGATTCACAAGTAAGGGAAAACCCTAGTGTTCACTATATAAAGGGGTTAAGATACAAGAGAAAAGAACAACTACATCTATCAACAAACAGACAACAACTTCGCCACGCGAAAGTCTTCAAGCCTCTCCGGAGCATCTAAGCCTGATCCGTCAGCAATCGTAGCCTGATCCGTCAGCTGCACAAGGGACTTAATCCGTTAAGTCTGACAGGTTTCAATCCGTTGAAATCTCACTACTCCCCTGTTCAATCCGTTGAGCAGTTTTACTCCCGCAACCAGTTCTGGAGAATCCGTTCGCCAATCCATATCCTGCATATCTTGATACCCGCTGCTTAGTTTCATTGCATACTAAGTAAGATTCGGCCATCCGCAAAGGTTGGAGAAAAATCCTAGAGGGACTTTTCCCTTGTAGGTCTGAAGAGAGAACCCAGCACAGAGGAAGAAGATCGGCGTCTGTCACGATCGCTGTGAAAAGAAGTCAGAAGAGGGACGCGAGCAGCATCCAACTTCAAGGTTGTACCTGACCCAAAGGTACTGGCACGCCTAGCACAAATATACAAGCCGGTTGTTTGAAGGACTGCAAATTCTACAGCAAACAGGTTTGGGGTCTGCAAAATCGAAATCAAGAATCAACCGAAGTCAACAAGTTCAGAGAAGCAGTTACCCAAGTATTAAAGATCTGGAGGAGGCGGAGGAGGTACCGTCGAGGACTAGCGAGAGGGAGAGGATGTCGCATCCCGGGGACTATTCTCGGTCCCGGAACACGACGGTAACCGCCGTAATCCCGATCTAGCGAGTAATCAATACATCTTTCGACGTATTGATGACCCTCTGGACCGAAACCACAAGGCTATGAATGAAACAAGCAACACATGAATAATAATATGAATGTCAAATACAGAATGACAAATGATCAGAGTAGCATACAAATGTTTTACAAGTGGAAGATAATGGAAAATACCCTTCCACCAAAACTGGCGCTTCATATCCTGATACATCTTTGTGGCTCCTGGATGCATGGTGAAACTAGTCCGGTGTGACTCCTCCAACACTAGTTTCCGGATGTAATCATCACTAGGGACAAAGGCACGTCCCTTGTACCTGATAAGTCCATCATCACTGACACTCCACTTGTTGTCGGCTTCACCTGAGTAGACCTGGGTACTCCCCCACCTGCTGTAGGATGTGGGGCCTGAGTGACACACTAGCCAAGAATCCGTGAGAATCCCCAAACCGTACGTCTAAGTCATAATCCTCCAGTGTCTCCAAAGCTTCCATGCGAGAGAGGAAAATACTCGCAAGCTCATACCTCGGCTTCCTGCTCAAGGCATCGGCAACAACATTTGCTTTGCCTGGATGGTATCGTAGAGTGAACTCATAATCCGTAAGATACTCCATCCATCTCCGTTGTCGTAGATTAAGATCACGCTGGGTGAAGATGTACTGTAGGCTCTTGTGATCCTTGTAGATCTCAAAGGTGGCTCCGTAGAGATAACACCTCCAGATCTTCAGAGCATGTACAACAGCTGCCAACTCCAAATCATGTGTAGGATAGTTCTTCTCATGTGGCTTCAATTGTCTAGAGCCATAACAAACTACCCCACCATTTTGCATCAGTACACAACCTAAACCAGTCCCTGAAGCGTCTGTATACACTTGGTACGGATCTACACCATTGGGGAGAACGAGGACTGGGGCTGTGGTCAACCGGTTCTTCAACTCTGCAAAAGCCTCTTCACATGCGTCACTCCACTCAAACTTGACTACTTTCTTTGTCAAGTTGGTTAGTGGCGTGGCAATCTTTGAGAAGTCCTGCACAAACCGACGGTAGTATCCAGCTAAACCAAGGAAACTCCTCACTTCTGTAACATTCCGAGGATGTTCCCAATCTAAAACTGCCTCGATCTTTGAAGGATCCACTGACAAGCCTGAAGCTGAGACTACATGCCCAAGAAACTGCACCTCTGAAAGCCAAAACTCGCACTTTGACTTCTTGGCGAAAAGCTGGTGATTCCACAAAGTCTGTAGAATGGTGCGAAGATGATACTCATGCTCTGCTTGGGTCTTGGAGTAGACTAAGATGTCGTCGATGAACACGATCACAAACTGATCCAGGTAAGGTCGGAAAACTCTGTTCATGAGATCCATGAAAGCTGCGGGAGCATTCGTCAATCCGAATGACATGACGAGGAACTCGAAGTGCCCGTAGCGTGTACGGAAAGCTGTCTTCTCTATGTCACTATCCCGTACCCGAAGCTGATGATAAACGGACCTAAGATCAATCTTTGAAAAGAACTGAGCTCCTGCAAGCTGATCAAACAAATCATCAATCCTCGGAAGTGGGTACTTATTCTTCACAGTGACACTGTTCAACTTCCGATAATCTATACAGAGTCGAAGGGTCCCATCATGTTTTCTGGCAAACAACACCGGTGCTCCCCACGGTGATGAGCTATACCTGATAAAACCCTTGCTCATAAGATCCTCCAACTGAAGCTTCAACTCTTGCAACTCAGCTGGTGCCATACGGTAAGGTGGAATCGAAATCGGCGTGGCTCCTGGAACCAACTCAATCTGAAACTCTACCTCCCGATGTGGCGGTAATCCTGGTAAATCTTCAGGAAAAACTCCGGGATACTCATCAACTACCGGAATGTATCAGTCCCCACTAGATCCATCTGTCTCCTTTGACGATCTCACAATGCTGTAGCAAGTCAAAGTCCTCCTCCCACGAAAACATGGTCGCAAGAGTGGACTCGGCTGTGTGAGTCGCTCATCCATTCTGATCACCATAACCTTGTCCTTGCCTGGAGTCCTCACTGTGACTGTCCTCTTCTCACAGTCTATGAGAGCTCGATACTTCTCCAACCAATCTATCCCAAGTATCAAATCATACCCATCAATGTCTAACGGGTAAAGATCTGCTAGTAACTTTCCTTCGTTGACCAGCAGCTGACACTTGCGAAAGATCCTGTCTGTAGCTGCCCCCACTCCAAGGGCAGAACTGAAACAATATGTGCTACCCGTGGACTCAGACTCTAGTCCCAAAGCATCCGCAAACCACGTGGCAATAAAAGAATGAGAAGCTCCTGTGTCAAACAAAACTCCAGCCTCTGAATTAAAACAATGATCATACCATCTAAAGCTGTCGAGGTATCCAAAGCTAGCTGACCTCCTGCAAAAGCATAGACCTGTCCACGTCCCCTAGCACTGCGTCCACTCCGGCCTCTAGTACGTGAACTCTGGCTGGCCTGACTGCCCTGACTCGGGGCAGGCTGCTGCTAAGGTGCCTGAGGGTACGACGGCTGTACATAGCCCTGCTGGTACTGCTGCTGTTGAGGAACCTGGGAGTAAGACTGCTGCTGCGATCCCTGCTGATACTGCTGCTGACCCTGTGGCTGGATACGGCTGGAAGAACCTGAAGCTGAAGCCGTACCCAAGTCTCTGTTGGGGCAACGCCAACGGGTGTGTCCCACCTGACCGCACTCATAACAGGTATAGGGCCCAGACCGGCCTCCTGAGGACCCACTGCCACTACTGCCAGCACTGACATTTCCGCCAGAAGGTCTCCTGTTGTTCCTCTTGGTCATCTTCCTGTCTCTGCTCCGAGAGTGGGATCTACTGCCATACTCATCTCTGCCCTGGGGAAAAGTCGCCTGGTCAGCCTCAATCTTGTAGGCGGAGCTCACAATCTCCCGGTAGGTGCGAGTGGTGTTGGAAAGCAACTCGCGGCGAACAGAATCCCGAAGACCAAACTCAAACCTCTGAGCCTTCACCTTCTCGGTGAGGCCTGGGACATACTTCTGCAGCGAAGTAAACCGCATCACGTACTCGTGGACTGTCATGCTCCCCTGTGTAAGGCTGAAGAACTCGCCTATCTTCTGGTCCCTCAAGACCGGGGGAAAGTACTGCTCGTAGAACAACTCCTCAAACTGATCCCAAGTCATCTGATCAGGATCATGGCGGTCTGCAATGGTGTCCCACCAACTATCAGCCTCTCCTGTGAGGCAGTGGACTGCGAAAGCTACTCGGTACTCAATAGGGGTATTAACTGTCCCCTGCAGCTTCTTGATATGCTTGAGCCAGACCTCAGCATCTACGGCCTCTGTAAGACCGGTGAAGTTAGGTGGCCTAACTTTCAGGAAGGTCGCCAAGCAGTTGGACCTCCTCTCCAACTCCAAGTCCTGCGGAGTAGGAGGTGGAACGTTCCCCATGGCTCGGAACGCTCGCGTGACCTCATCCATCTCGCGGCGAGGCGGCATCGTGACTGACTGAAAAGAAACAAGGATTAGTCATCGAAACAATGTCCAGTGAATAAAGATAATGAGAATGTCAACAACTGGAACATGAATGAACTTTTGACTTCCGTATTAAGGAATGCATCATGAGATCATGCAATGACGTCAGCATCGCACACAAATAACTCGAAGTATACGACTCGAAGAAAACGAACTGGTCGTACACCAATGACATGGAAGGTACCAAAACGATGCTCTGATACCAAGTAATTACTGTCACATCCCGGGGACTATTCTCGGTCCCGGAACACGACGGTAACCGCCGTGATCCCGATCTAGCGAGTAATCAATACGTCTTTCGACGTATTGATGACCCTCTGGACCGAAACCACAAGGCTATGAATGAAACAAGCAACACATGAATAATAATATGAATGTCAAATACAGAATGACAAATGATCAGAGTAGCATACAAATGTTTTACAAGCGGAAGATAATGGAAAATACCCGAGACAGAAACAGTACAAGAAAAAGTCTCGAAACAATGGGCCCGAAAAGTGTCTCAAAGTATCCAACAGAATACAACATCAGAAATACGGAAATCAAGAAACATGGAAACCACACCAGAATGGGAGTCCTCGAAATGTGAAGTGCACGATAACCGTCGACGCTCCGCGATCTAGTCCAGCTCCTCTAGTGACGGGTGCTGTAGACCTGAAAAGATGTAGAGGTGAGCAACTCGTCCTCGCTAACCCAAATGGGGCCAAAGCCATCCAAGTCGGGGTTTAAAACCCATGAGAAAACATTTCGTATATATGTATATGTAGGTACTCGTAAGTACGAAAGAGCATGTGGAAATGTAAATGCACGCCACGCACACAAAGCTCGGTAAAACATGTGACCACATATGAAAGAACTCTCTGGATCTGAGCGGCCGAAATCCCGGGTTTGTCTTTACTGCAAACCGGGGCCAACTATCTAAGCGCCCGAGTGCGCAGAATAGCGAGAGCGTCCATTTCCAGCTAACGCCCAACAAATAGCAGGCCACACTTACGTCACGTTTTACTCTGTACGAGACGAGCGTAAGCGGGATAAATGAATTAAATAAACAGGGCATAGCCCCTCCGGAGGTTTACGGTCATCGACACCGCAGGAGTGCTAGAATACTAGGTCCCATCGCTCTCAGGCCAAGCACCGGAAATCAGGACGACGGTACTACTTTTCGATCCAAAACTCACACACACACACACCAAGTGCTATAAGAAGCATGTGGTCAAGCTTAAAACAATGCAACAATATTTTAGAGATATAAAGTGAAAGAGCCGCCGACCCAAGAGGGTTTCAGCTCATCCATTGGGCGTGCTCCCCCTACTACCTGGTATGATGGTACAGCTGGCTGCGCTCCAACTCCTGGTCCTCCTGAAGCCTGCGTAGACGAGCTCCTGAGTCTGTGGGTGAGACAACAGTGATAGTCAGGTATAAGTAATTCGAGGATCTACTATCTACGACTAAGGCTTGATAAACACTCTTTGTTTATCCTTCTGACATTAGGGTTTGACTTGTTTGACACTCCGATTTTCGAACCGGCTAGAAGTCGGGATTATTTCTTATTCAGTACTTACGTCGTTTTTGCCACGTTTACAAGCTAAAAGTCTTTAAAACGTTTAACCGTAGTGTTCGAAAACGTAAAATAGGTGTTCTACGGCATAAGTTAAAAGTCAACTTTGGAATAGTAAAAGTCAACGGTCAACAGTAAAGTCAACGGTCAACGGTCAAAAAAGTCAACGGTCAAAAGTCAACCGGTCAAAGTCAAAAAGTCAAAGTCAAATAGTCAACCGGTCAAAGTAAACAGTAAAAAGTAAACAGTACAAGTAAACTGTAAAAGTAAAACTGTAACAGTAAAAAAGTAAACAGTAAAACAGTAACTGTAATTATTTCAAACAGTCAGGGGCAAATTGGTAACTCTGCCCCTGGGTAAATGGTAAAAGTAAAACTGACACGGTAAAAACCAGAGTTTTTACCGTGCCGGTTCTAATCGACTGTTTTCCGCCGGATTTCAAGCTTTTCCGGCCAGATCGAGTCCCTAGGCCTGTTTTTCCTCCTTCTACACAACCTAGGCTAACCAACAACACTTCAAACATCAAGAAAGATCAAGATTTATACCTAGAAGCTTCCTCCACTGTTTCTCCGGTGAAACTCCTCCGGCGGAGCTCCGCTGGCCTTCTCCTTCCTCCTCCTTGCTCCTGGGCGGCTCCTGGTGGCGCCTGGGAGTGTCCTAGCTCTCCAAAGGTGCTTGTATGCTTCGATCTGTGTTACACAGTAAACCGGAACTTCTCCTCGTTGCTGGGCGGCGCTGGTGGTCTAGTTGAGGTCGCCGGGGCGAGGCGAGGCTGATGGGAGTGGCGGTGAGACACGACGCGCGCCGGGGCGGAGGAGCTGGTGGCTGCTGTCGAGAGCAGAAGAGAGAGAAGAGAAGAGAAGCTTTCGCTCGAAAAGGAAAGCAGAAAGTGGAAAGTGGAGAAAGGAAAGGACCGAAGCGGAAAGGTAAGGAGAAAAGGAAAGGTGGAAAGTGATGGGTGAAGAGATAGGGTTTTAAAGAAAAATGAGTGGCCACGATTCGTCGATCGAATCAACGGCCACGATTCAATCCCAATTCCCAAAATAATTTCAAAACCAAAACCATTTTCGAAAATTCATTTCAAATAACCAAACATCGAATTTAAACGTAAAAGTCGTACGAAAAATTACGTGAAGTGCCGGAAAATATTCCGTAAATACTTTCACGCATGTGGTGACGTGTGTCTTAACGTAAAAACGTTAGACGAAAATGACGACGTACTGAAAAGTAATCGGAATTAAACCCTAAGTGTGTCGGAAAATTAAATTAAAATTTCGGGGTCTCACAGAGGATTCTGGTGGTGGCGGAAGGCGAGAGGAACGAGAATGAGAGAACGCAGAGAGTTGAGGTAAATAAGCGACTTCTGGATTTCAAAAGCTGGGGGTCGGAGGCTTTGGCTTTTTGACATAAAATAGAGGTGCTTTAAAGCAAAGCTGGGTGTTCTGTGATGAACCAAACACTCTAACCAACTTTGTTTCAAAGCAAAGCTGACAAAAAGCCTTACCAAACGGGGTCTAAGACCGTCCCGCCCTCCACCGACTCGACCATAAATCCAATCCAAATTCACCGGAGGTCGGAGTGAATTTTTCGGCCGATCTTCAATGAAGATTTCGACGACAATAAAAAGCTACTACCACTGACAACAAAAGCTACTACTGCTCACAACAAAAAATACTACGGTAGGTAACAAAAACTACTATCTCTAGAGTCAAAAGTTACTACCACCAACAAAAGCTACTACCGTCAGCATCAAAAACTATTACTACAAAAACCAAAAAATACTATCAGTGGCACTAAAAACTACTGCATACTACTACAATGACCAAAACCTACTACCACTGACACCAAAAGTTACTACTGCTAGCACCAAAAGGTACTATTGCCAGCAACAAAACTACTACCCCTAGCTACAAAAACTTCTACCCATAGCTACAAAAGCTACTAGCACTGACTACAAAAACTACTACAGCCAACAATAAAAACTAAAAATACTACAATTGAGACCTAAAGATACTAACACCAATAACAAAATGTACTATCACCAATAATGAAAGCTAATACCATTGAGAAATAAAGATATTATCGTTACTATCACCAATAATGAAAACTAATACCATTGAGAAATAAAGATATTATCGTTAGCAACAAAAACTACTAACAGAAGTAATGAAAGCTACTACCACGGAGAACTAAAGATACTACTCAACAAAAGATACTACCATTAAGGACTAAAAGATACTATTGTTAGCAATGAAAACTATTACCACTAGCAATGAAAGCTACTACCACTGAGAAGTGAGAACTAAATATACTACTACAAGCAACAAAAGTTATTATCACTAACAACAAACAATATTGCGCTTACAAAGTCTACTACAATACTTCTTCAAAGCAACTTTAGTGGTTTTGGCATCCTTGATCAGCACATGACTTCATTTCAAAAATTTCTTAGTTAGCCGAATGATCTCTAGATTAACAGATGCTTCAATATCCAAGTTCACATGATTTCTATCATACAATTATACTATCATACAAATATAAAAAATCCACTGCCATCATGATGCATCTTCTCCCTTACAGATCAATCATTCAAGTTGTAATTCTCAATTGAAGCCCCAATTTCCTTCACAAGCCTTAATATCAACAAAGAATGAAAAACCTTCGACTCCTTCGTCAACGAGTTGGCCAAATCAACATCTTCGCCACCGCATCTTCACCACCGTGATCACTACAAAATCATCACCGCATCAAAAAATCCACAAAACCGAATCGATTCCACTCCATCAGTCTCTTATGTGCAAAGGAACATGTATCTTATCACAAATCTGAAAAATTTAAAAATATACTATCACAAAGATAAAAATACATTGTCACTGTGTTCAAAATATACTACCAACTAATAGAAAAACTAATCAACCTCTGTGGCTTAGAAATTAGCCATTGCCTCACTAATAGGCCTGCAATGTAAGTTTATTAAAACACCAATGTCAAGAGATCATACGTTGGAATGAAGACCATACTGCATCATCACCTAGTAGTTCATCAAAAACTGACATACTTGGGGGCTGTAAATTACCTCCAGCTTTGGCATACACGATGAGTTTGGAGCTGACACAAAGACAAAAAATTTGGCATTCACATGAAGAAAATGAGGACGCTCTAATATCTTTTGGAGGAATGGAGACAAAGTTAACGACAGTACAAAATGACTATGTTATATATATGGTTTGACAAGACGTTCACAGTGACAATACAAGTCTATTTGTGTGTGATCACCATAAGGAGTTTGTAGTTTGCCATCATGGAGCCAAATTTTCACAAGCATGCAAGACGGTTCCAAGGTTCCTTAAGGTTTAAGTTAAGCATCCATGGATTCATACATGTACTACTGATACTAAAGAACATGTTAGGATGTCAATTGTCCAAAAATAATAAGAAAGGCCTATGGAAAGCACCAACCAAGTCAGCCCCTGCATAGAAAAATCTGGAAATTTCAGATTTGGCTTATTTTTGAGCATTTTCATGGCTAATTCACGCCTCCTTCCATGGGTTAGAGTCATATTCACCATACAACACATTGAAGCCATTATATTGGATTATAGTTGTGTAAAAGAATCATGTCATTCGCTGCTTTGAGGAGTGAGTTACGAGGTCTACAAGTTGGCACCGTGAAACAGCCATTCCATAAAAACTGAACTGTAATGAGTTTTGGTGGACTTGTTTCTTCATATTAACATGTACTTATCACTGATGTTGTTTATGCTTCAATTTGGGATATTGTAGAGCATTTTAGAATAAAGAATCATCCAAAAAGACCATGAGAGGAACAACTTACAAGTTTAAGAAGTTGGCCACAAAGTAAGGAAAAACTGGAATTTCCAGAAATGGGTTTCTTAGAGCTGTTTGTGAAACCATTGGTGCTATCTTCTAGGGTTTCTTTGGCCACTCGCTTCATCAATCCTCCAAGGACATATATTGTACTACGTTCTCAAGCCAAGAATCGATCAGAATCATCATCCGAGCATGGTGTAAATCGTGTCTAAAGTTGATCTCCTTAGCAGCAAAGTTCATCAGTTTTTTGACAAGGTTTTTTATGTGGAAATGATTTCATGGCAATCTTAGAAGATTTTCAGAGTAAGCTTGGACGGCACGATATCAAAGATCAACAGTGATTTACACAATAACCAAGAAGTGGTTGACAAGGGTTCATTACACACAAATGAAGTTGGTTTCATAGAATTAAATTTCTGCATTGCTTTCATTTTTCATCAAGTGTTTTGGATCAAGGCATGTGATTTAGTTACCATGTTTAATTAAACATGAGAGGCTTCTTATCTGCATCCAGTTATTCAACGTGCGTTTAAGGCATGTTCTCGTTAGAATGTATTTCATCATCTCCAAAGGCAAGTGAAGACAGTAAGTGGCTTTTGACGAACGATGCATGGGGACAATAGGCATTTTCAGTCAATACCCATGACTTCTCCTTCAAGACCTAGGGGCTATGTTTGGACCAAAATAATATTTCTCGGTGAATGCTGACTCCGCGAGCCCATTGAACCGATTCCTACGGTTGAAATATCTATACATATTTAATTTTCTTTTGGGGTCATGCGTAGCGTGATTTGCAAGATTGCATGGAAATATTTCATAATCATTTTGGGAGATTTCTTTCCTATTTGATTCAGCGTATCTAATTTGCCTTGATCCCAAATGAATGGCGAATCCTAGGGTTCATTATATAAAGGGAACGATGGTGAATAGAGAGATAAACATCAACTTATCAACAAACAAACCTTTGCATCCTGTAAAACAAGTTTCTCTTGACCGCCTCTACCAAAAAGATTCATTGGGTTTTTTTATTCCACCAAAACCCTATCTGTAGGCATTCACCACTTCTACCTCACCAAAACCTGACCAGTCGGTAGTTCCCGCTTCTACCCCACCAAGCCTCATCCGTGAGCAAACTGACTCCCCACTTCACAAAGACCTATTCATAGGCGAATACTCGCAAAATCATTAGTAGAGTGAATAACTCTAACAAATATCCTCAGTTTGTCAGAGAACCTTTTAACGAACACACTGCAGTCTTGATTTATAAATGTCCGCTTCACGAGAAGTAGAGAAAAAGCGTAGTTACTCATCCTCAGCTAGGTCTATAAAGAACCTGAGTGTCGACTTGATTAACGCTCGTACTTTAGTCATTTGAGAAGAAGTCAGAAGGTGAACAACCCCAGAAAATAAGATTTCATCTAACCCATAAATGCTAGCTCGCTTCAAAATTGGTTTTTTTGAGAAAAAAATTATTTTCACGTCGAACAAAATCTTTATGAATTCGATCGCAAAAATCATCAAAATTGTCCTTGTCGTAGATGATAGGATCACAGGGTCTTCATAATCTGGATTAGGTTTCGTGTATATTCGAGTTAAATTGAGATACTCCCATATATTCTCCAGCAAACCGTCAAGGTTCCACTCTACCGGACAGGAAATTTAGAAAGAAAAGAAATCACCCAGTCATATTATTACCCCAAAGCAGCCTCGTCCATTACAAATCTCAAATCAATATCCAATCAACCTCACGTATTTCTCTCTCTTCGCTCTGTGAGCTCTGAACCTGAACCTAAATGGACCGCTTCACTCTCGATTGACAACCCTCGCCTAGGGCGACCTGGTCTCCGACGGCGTCAACGACCCGCGGGTCCGCCTCATGTACTTGTCCAACGAGGGCGACCTGCAAGGCATTCGGGACCTCCTCGACGCCGGCACCAATGTCAATTTGACTCCACGTCGTCGTCGTCCATAGAAGATCTGATATCGTCCATCTCCTCATCTGTAATGTTGAGTTCCCTCACAACAAAGACCTTGGCCACCTTGTCTCGCCGCCGATGAGAAATGGTCTCGAGAGCTGGTCCGGGGTGATTTGAGATAGTGAGAGGAGAGAGACATGAGAGGTCGTGGATGCGGATAGATCAGAGAAAGATGAGGGGAGAGATTTAAGGTTATTATGGTCTTTTACTTAAGATTTATTGAAATGGACTTTCGACATAATATTATATCAGACAGTCAGATTTTCGTTTTGTGAATTCTGATCATTAGAATCACAACAACTTACTAATGTTATATAACTTGTTTATTAAGTTTTAAATAAATAAATAAATAACTTTGAAAATCAACTCTACACAGAACCGAAAACCTCTAAAACATCGTGAAATAATATGTGATCGGATTGGTGAAATACATCTATAGTTGAAAAATCACGTAATTCGGGTAATGTCTCAGTGCAGATGTAGCGGTCAAACCTATTTATCATTATTTATCCCTATGAGAAACCCTATCTTTGAGGCGTAAATGTCCCAAAATTTTTAGATGAGCAGTTGCATCTCCTCATAGTGAGAGTTTGTTGGGTTGAAGGTTCGACCAAAATTCCTAATTTAGATGCAGATATGGACGTTTTCGTGTGTTTAGTGGTTATAAGATTAGGGTTGACCGTTTCGATCGAGTCCTTATCATTGTCGGATCGAGTTGAATTTTTTACCATAGATATATTTCGACATAATGATCATATCAGACGGTCGGATTTTCGTTTGTAAATTTTGATCATCAGAATTACAACATGCCTACTAATGTTGTATAACTTGTAAAATGTACTTCAGCCAACGACATGTGACATTTCGTCGGCTAAGTTCAAAAATATTAAGCGGTGAAATTCCCACAAAAAAATTTGAATATTTTTTCGTCGGTTCTATATCTTTCATCTCTCTCTCCCTCGTCTACTTGCTCCCCAACCACCGCGGCGCCTCCTCCTCCTTCATCCCTTGGCTGCGCCTCCTCCTTCTCCTTATTGGTGCCTCCTCCTCCATGCACTTAGCCGGTGACAACTCCTCGCCGCTCACTCCTCCTTCTCTCGGCGACATTGGTGGAGGTGGCGAAAAAAAATTAATCGAAAGTAAAAAGAAATAAAAAATAAAATAAAAATATATAATTATTTTTTAATTTTAGACGACGAAATTCGAACGTTAGCTGACGAGTTGCAAACTTTAGGCGAAGAAATTCAAACTTTCGTTGTCTAAAGTTTACTCGGTCATCTATTTTGACCAATATGGAGAGTTTCCGGCGACGAAATATTTGTTCGTCGGTTAAAGTCCAAACTTTAGGCGAATGAATTTTTCTTTGTCGACTTAAGTCGAGACTTTAAGCGACAACTTACATTTATTTCGTCAGCTAAAGTTTGGCCGACGATCTTTTGTCGACGACTCCTTAGTCGATGAAGCCTCGTTGGCTAAGACTTTAACATACAAAATTATGTAACAGGTCGATGAAAGATTTTTTTCGGCTATAGTTGTTTTTCTGGTAGTGTAATAAACTCACACACCATACATATGTCAATGAGGTTTGAACTCATGACCTCAAAGTAGTTAGTTAATACATTAACTAACCGGTCTACGACTCACCAATGTTCACAACTTCATCCTTCAAACACTACAAAATTAGGGATTGTGGTCTTGTGGTGTTCAATTATTAGAAACAATGTCAGGACCCACCCTGGGTTAACCCATTTAACCTGAAGTAAACCCTACGGGGACCACCTCAAGGAAAAGTTTTATCGAAAACCCTCCTTGAAATGGACAACCCTACCGGCAATCCAACGAAAAACTCTTCCACAAGAGAATACAACTAAACACAATATTGGGGTATTAAGAGCATTCTATGTGGAAGCAATACCTAAATAGACTAAATAGCGACAGGAGATTAATTTGACTATGCCTCATCTTCAGTACACATGACCTCCTCACTACAACCCTGCAACACTGGGCATTTGAAAATGAAAGGCCTAGGGGAAAACATTTAAAAACACAATGTCAGAGTGAGTGAATAAAAAGAATATCCAGGCGTGTGAAAAGTAATCAGTTCATGTTCTCCCTTTGAATTTCTAGAAAAATCCATATGCATGCCTCGTCGGGAAAGAATCTCAAATCATCGTTCCGGAAACCAAAACATAGAATGCCAATCTCATTGGCTTGAAAATCAACAGTAAAAATAGGGGAAGAGGTTTCATTATGACGGAGAGTCTCCTAGACTAGGGTCGGAACCTTTAAGGCTACTAAGTAATATGACGACCCTTCATGGCAGAAAGATTCCACCATGACAATGAGCCTCTCAGGCTAGAGTCGGAACCCTCTAGGGCTACTATTGCCCCTCTCCACTTCGAAAGTGAGGGGGGCGTATGGCTAGCTAGTATCTTTATATATATGACGACACTTCATGGTGATGAAAACAAGCAAATACAAAAAATCATTATTATATGACTATTTCCCCGTATATTAAAACATGCATCTCATGCATAAGGCACGGTTCCCTGACCGTCCTCAAAACTATGGCCATAAAACAATGCATTCCAATTTAATCAATAAACTCTGGTTTCAGCCGACATAATATAGGGGCTTACGGAAGGGGAGCAACTCACCTTCCTAGCCCCACCGGCTCATTAAATCAATAAAAATCCATGTCATAAATATATTTAATAAAAACGTAAGTGCATGCATGTTATTGAAAACAAGGGTCCACTCACAGTACTTAATGCGACCTCCTCACTGCTCGGAAAGCCCCTCGAGCGCAACCTCGAAATATCCACATGGTCGAGTCCAAAAGCATGCTTGACCATTGACTGTAAAATTAATGAGCACATCAGTCGTTTAAACCGTTGACTTGTACTTGTCTTAGTTTGACTAGGAAATCCTATTTGACCAAGAGTTGATCAAATTCCTTTCTTTTTAACAACTTTTTCACCAATACGCTTAATTCTGATTGTCGACTCGAAATTAGTTTCCGATTTCAAAACCGTAACACCTCAACTTGCCTTACTATTTCATTTGGCGTTAGGTTATTTCATAACCTAACTTGAGTTGGCATAACTATAAAACTCTTTGATAATTTACAAATCACCAAACTCAATTAATACTTTTCCAATAGGGTCAATTAATACTTCTCGAGTCGGTCTTTTTCTTAAATTGACCAGGAGTTGCCACTTTGACCAAATCCATTTAAATATCTGATTAACATAATTTAACCGGTTAACCAAAATTTACTTTCCTTTTTACTGGTCAACTTTCCATAAGTGGAAACCTTCTAAAAAGGGAAAGTTTTCCAAAATGGAAACTTCTTAATTATGATAAGCTTTCTGTAACTACTCGATTTACAAATTAATAGAAACTTTAGGACTTATAGCTTAACGAAGGAATCGTTTCCTACCTCTTCGGTTGTCTGCCGGAAATTCTGTTACTTCGCCGGATTCCGGCAAGTTACTGGAATATTCTGCCAGATTCCGGCAACCTTGCCGGAAAAACTGCCATGGCTTCGCCGTAACTCCAATTTCCAAGTTCTCGACAACACGCAAAGGAAACAACAATTTAAACTCAATTTCAACAGCAACAAAAACAACACAACAACAAATTATCAACAACACAGCAGCAGTACAATTCGAAAACACAGTTGTAGGGGACAAGAGTTTACCCACTGCCTCTACTCCCAAACTTAGCCCCATAACCAAATCCTAGCAGCTCCAAACCTCCTCCAGCTGGACCTCCTCTGCCTCAGTCGCTCTCTCCCCACACGAAACGACACTACAACACCTCGGGTCACCCACTGCCAAAACACCAAGGCACTGCCTCGTCCTAGTTCAATGGTGGCAGCTCCAATCTCACTTGAATGTCCAACTGGACCCTCCAAACTCGCTGGAGGTCAAGAATCCGAAATGCAGAAAAAGAGGAAACAATGAAAATGGAGCACATCGAAACAGGGCTCAAACTGACTTTTCAAGGACAGGGAAAGGAAGAATAAGTGAATAGGAGAAGAATAGTACCCTCCACACACCCTAGCCCCGCCTGGTTTTCCAGATTCCGGTCGTTGACCGCCGAGCACAGTGGCCCTCGATCTCCTTCCTCAGTGGCTGCCTCGGTGAGCTGAGGGTAGGGATAAGAAGAGGAGAAGGAGAGGAGACGTTTGGAGGTGGTCCGCCGGCCAGTGGTGGCCAGACGGTGGTGGTCGTCGGAGACAATGGCGGAGCTCAAGAGGAAGAAGAAGAAGAAGACAGAGTTGACCGGGGGGGAAGTTTTGACCGAGTCAAAACTCTCTCTCTATTTATAGGGAATTGAACGGTTGAGATTTGAACTAGAAAAGATCTAACGGTCTTGATTTAAAAAAAGTGAAAAGTAAAAGGTTAAATGGTAAAAACTATTTACCAGAATAGTAATTAAAAGTTACCAGAAACTTCAGAAATTCACAGAAAATTAACGGAAGCTTCGAAAAATATTCTGAAAATACCGGGAGACTCGTGTCGACACGTATTAAAACATCAAGTCATTAAATAAGGAATTTGAAGAGTTTAGAAAAACTCAAAAATAAACTCGAGCGATAACTTTATAATTCACCGGTCACAGTAAAAAACTCTCGGTAACTCGTAACCCACTGTAAAAGGTAACTTCTTGGGTACGGGGTGTTACAAACAACCTGAATTTGGGTTGGTAAATATATATTACAATACATTATATATATGCGCATGTTTGCTTCTTTCCTATTATATAATTCAGAGCTAGCTTACTTTATTTCTCTAACCATGGCATGTTACATTTTCCTTTTGATTAGGCTATATTCGTCATATTATATATTTGTATATTATAATTACATTTAATGCTCATTTAATACTAATTCTAAGTGGTTCTTGCCCATCTCAATGAAATTATGTTTCTCTTGCATATTTGAACATTTCTTACTGAAAAGACAATGTTGTCTGTAATAAATATCTATAATCAACTCTCCTCTGATCTCTCTCTCATAATCCTGAACTGAAAAAAAAACATCTCTCTCGCCTCTACTGAGTTTCTCTCTCTCTCTTCTCCTTCACCATCCTCACCTCCGTCGTGCCGCACTAGATCTCTTCCTCTGCGACAGAACATTTGCAAATCTGAAACTTTTGTGATTCCTTCCAAGAGACCGAGGCCTCGTCGATAAGATCTTCAACAATTACTCCAACAACATGAAGAAGCCTCAATGCTGATGAGGCTCGATCTCTGTCTCTAATCTCCGACGACGACCGCGTCGAGCATCCAGAGATCTCTGACGACGATCATCTTCATCATCCTTGCCTCTGCTGCGTTTTTCTCTCTCTCTCTCTCTCTTCTCCTTCACCATCCTCGCCTCCACCGCACCGCACCAGATCTTTTCCACTAGCGACGGAAACTTTGCAGACCTAAAACCGAGGCCTCGTCGCTCGGAGCTTGGTGCTCAACATCAGCGCTCGTCGATCAAAGCTCGTCGATCGGCGCATGTCACTCTTAGTTTGGCATTCGTGGCTTAGCCCTAAATGGGTCACGATCGGTGTAATCGTCTTTGGTAGCGGTCGGGAAGTGTCTGGGGACCAGTTTTGGTCAGATTCTCATTATACTGGGTTTAGATTCTTATTAATATAAGTTATTCTATACATGTAATGAGATTAGTATACTGGAGTTAGTAGATTTGGATTTGATGTATATTGGGATGGGGTTAATATACTTGGATTTGATGTATACTGGGGTTCGTAGACTTAGATTTGTAGTATATTTGGGTTAGTAAATATGTATTCTTATTCTATGCATGACGAAAATTTAATAGGAGCAGTAATTTTGTACCAGATGTGATTTTTCGGTTTAATGCGGGCAGTAAATTTCCACAATATCCAATAATGTTTATTGCCCCCAATAAACCTTCCTCATAAGTTTATTGCCCCTAGTAAATAAATCCGGCAAAATTCTGACAACCCTTAATTTTCCGGTGACCGACAATGTTCTAGCGATTGATGATTTTCCGGAGGGCTGTGGCCGGTGAGGCTTCGACAAAATATTTTCTTCTTAAATGTGTATAAGAAAAAGAGTAAAGTTGTCTCAAAAATATAATTTTATTATGAATTTAATAAAGATTTGTGTATTTGACATTAGTAAATTTATCTTATATTGAAATAGACATTTGACTATTTAATTCATTGATTTGATATTTGACCTTTATTTTTTATGCAAGTGATTATTTTCCCTTATAATTATATATACAAATTATTTGTCAACTTTGTCTGAAAGAGACCCAACAATTGATTGATAAGCAAGAATTATATAATATATAGATAGATGGTTATTTGTAGAATATTAATAGATGACTAAATGCCCTCCAGATTGGAGTTGGCATATGCTTAATTTATATACACTGAAAAAAAAACCAATCCAATCATGCATCTAAAGAAATTGAAGCGTAAAAGTTTGGACTTCTTCCAAAATCATGCTTAAAATTATAAATCCTTCTCAAAAAAACTATAAATTAGTTAGTTAATTTGTACACTAAAGCTGGTTGAGACCAAGTGGTGTCATGTCAACCCAATTCTAAGATGACAGCTTTAAAATTATTACAAATTCTAATCAACTTTGATAAAAACAATCAAAATTTTGATACGCGATACCCCGAATTTAATTGCTAATACATTTGCCCCCTCACCCCTGAGTCTTCATTTTCTGGCTCCGTCATTGCAGCTTTAAAAGAAAACGGCTCAATCGGGATCTCAACATCGGCTAGGTAGAAGAACAAATATAGGAATACACTAGCTATACATATGATTGGTCGTGTCTATGGTAAATGAGTGTCACATAAGCTATATATTTAGACTACACTCGTGGATATATATATACTAACAGAGATATCGAATAAGTATCAGGCTTATTGGAAATTTCCAATTGGAAAAAATCCATTCAAACCCATTTCTAAATCAATATATTTTTTGACTCAATTTAGTATTTTCTATTTAGAAATAGGGAAATCCATAGTAAAATAAAAGAATATAAATAAAAAGAAAAGAATATAAATAGTCTATCTATACATATAAGAAGGCTATAACTATAAGAAAGAGGGCATTCCTCAATCCATGTGTGTAAAACCTCTATACCTTGGGGAAAGTTGGGCGCCTGTATACAAGTTGGTAATCAGAATTCTCTTGTTTAGGTCACATAACATGAATTCGTGCACTAGTTAAAGATAGATTTGAGAACGATCATCATCAAAATATGATATTGAAATTTTACTAAATTTTCATATATATAATGTTTGTTTTACGTAATCAGTAACACACAATGTTCTAAAAAATATCGTCTAGAGCCGATTAATTCCCGCCTAGACACTAAACAGTGCTTCATCGTTTCCCCTAGAAAGCAAGAAAATCGATTAATCCCCGACTAATCACCAGTTGTCCTCCAAACTAGCGCCTAACGTTTTTTAGAACATTGATAACACATACACTTTTGCTATGTGTATGTCTAGCAGCAAAGAAGAGATATGGGGATGGATAGAGGGCTTGAAATTCTTGAATATATATTTCTAGCTTCCAAGGTGAGGAAGATATAGATCGATGGGTAATGGGTTATTCCATTTCGAACAAAACGAAAGTCTTGCGTCGTTATTCTCCAAGTTAGTTAAATACGGTACGAGAATTAAACGTAAACAATGCGTACATGTATAATTCGTTACATTTTATTCAAAAATACGTTTAAAAATTCGGCCAAAAAATACGCATTTGGTAACTTTAAAAATACAGTACCTACGTATTTAAAACGGGATGCAAAAAATAATACGTACGTAAAAATTCGGATACATTTTATACTAATTTGTTTTAATATATCACTATTAGAGAAAATTTTACACCTTTAAACTCTTAATTAATTGAGTCTATAGTAGAGTTATTAGAGTTCTACACAAGCACAAAATGTTTATGAAATAGTTTAAAGCAATAAATATTTTATTTTATAAAAAAATTAAAAAAATATATGTTTTTTTTTCAATTATAAAATATGTGTACACGAATAATACGTGTACTATATGTTTGCCGTAAAAAAAACACGTATCTTTTCGTATCTTTAGAAAAATACGAAAAACGCGCTTTTTCATAAATTAAAGATATTATATACGAATTAACGGGTTATTCTATATTCTCATATTTTTTAAGAAGGGCCGGTACGGCTGCCCTTAAGCCTTGATTAATGAAACCATAGAATACAAGGGAGGGCATAGAGCCTAAACCCTAAATTACAATAAGTAATGTATTCTAATATGCACTAGTTAACAACAAGTGTGTCATTGATAACTCTGTTTGCTTTGATAAAGCGGTGACATAACAAAAGGATAATTGTACTAAGGACAAGCATCATAACGGCTAATAATGCAATCTTCCTACTATCTTCTAAAAATTAAAGATGCATTGTTTTGATGAAAAGGAGCAAAACTGATGTTGTTCATGGCCGGTAGCTTGAAAGGCACACAAGAACTCAAGTAGCCTAGCTAGGGTTTCGTGAGGGAACAACTGTCGTCCTAACTCTAAACTCGGACTCTAAACTTACAGCTACTTGATAATTAAATTGATCAGTTTCTAAACGGGGTATCTTCAATACACGGCCGTGTTTGTACACGATATATGTGAACGGTTGAGATTAGAGGATATAATATTGATACATGACTGGTCAAACATATAAATTGTTATGAATGACTAATATTGTGTCGTGTACATACACGGTCGTACATATAAGAATTTCTCGTTTCTAAACATACAATTTTGTAAGTTTCCCCTCTTGATCTGTTATATTAATACCATCATAGAGGATACAAATTCAACATCGTGCTAAAAGCCTAGAACAATGCCAAGCTAGACTCGATCTAATCTAAAACCAAGTTCTCAAGCACACAATTTTTGAAGCATTATTTGGCTTGACATTCTTGATATTATATACACTACCAGAACAACTATTTTAGTCAACGAAATTTTTTCGTCGGCTAAGTAAAAAATTTTGTCGGATAAGAAGTCGTCGGCCAAGAATTTAGCTGACGAAATTACTGTTCATCGTCGGCTAAAGTCATTTATCTAGCCGTCAAAGAAATTTTTCATCGCTTAAAGTCTAGACTTTAGGTGACGAATTTTTAGACCTTAGCCTTCGTCGGCTATAGTTATTTATTTTATTTGTTAATTTAACCTTAGCCGAAAAATTTTAATAAAATTCGTCGGCTATAGTTATTTATTTTATTTATTTAATTTTAGCTAACGAATTTTATTATAATTCATCGGCTATAGTTATTTATTTTATTTTATTTATTTATTTAACTTTAAACGACGAATTTTATTAAAAATCGTCGATTATAGTTATTTATTTAACTTTAGCCAACGAATTTTAATAAAATTCGTCAGGTATAGTTAGTTATTTTATTTTTATTTTTTTATTATTTCTTGTATTTTTGATTAATTTTTTTTCTTCTTTTTATTTTTCTGCCGGTGGTGGAGGAGGAAGAGAAGCGGAGGAGGAGGCCGAGAAGGAGAAGACCGAGAAATATAGGAGGATGAGGAGGAGGAGAAGGATGAGGAGTTTGCCGTCAGAGAAGGAAGAGGAGGAGGAACAAGAGTAGGAGGAGGATGAGGAGTTGCTGTCGGAGAGGGAAGAGAGATGAGGAGGAGGAGGAGAAGAAGAAGAATGAAAGATATAGAAAAAATTTAATATTTTCAAAATCCCCGCTAAAAATTTTGAATTTTTAATTATCTTTAGCCGACAAATTTTAATAAATTTCTTCGGCTATAGTTATTTATTTATTTAACTTTAGATGACGAATTACCTTAATTTCATCGGCTATAGTTATTTATTTTATTTATTTAACTTTAACCGACGAATTACCATAATTTCATCGGCTAAAACTCTAAACCCTAAACCCTATACGTAGAAGCTTCAAACGAAAAAAAATGTTGTGAAATAAGATATGACTGGAATGGTGAAATACGTTTACGGTTGAAAAATCACGTAATTCCGGTAAAGTCTCGGTGCCGATAGTTGCGGTCAATACAATTTTCTATTATTTCTCCCTAGAGGTAACCCTATCTCCGGTGGTTATTTTTCATAAAATTTTTATACCACTGCTTGCGTCTCATCGATTTGAAACTATTTTCAGTTGAAAGTCTGAGCAAAATACGTAATTTAGACGTTTAAATGACCATTTCCGTGCGTTAAGAGGTTTGACTAACGGGATTGACCGTAAGGATCGAGCCTTTAACGTTGTCGAATCAAGTTGAATTTTTTCCTATAGACATATTTTGACATAACAATCATATCAGACAGTAGGATTTTTGTTTCTCTAGCTAGTTTGATCATCGGAATCACAGCATGCTTACTAATGTTGTATAACTTGTTTACTAAGTTTTAAGTAAATGTTCATTTTCAAAAAATAAACTCTACGTATCAACTTAACACGCTAAAAAGTCGTGAAATAAGATATGACCAGAATGATGAAATACGTCTATGGTTGAAAAATCACTTAATTCCGGTAAAATCTCGGTGCCTATAGTTGTGGTCAATACAATTTAGGGGTTTGATTTACGGGATTGACCGTCGGATCAAGCCCTTAAATTTATCGGATCAAGTTGAATTTTTTACCATAGACATATAACATATTTCGACATAATAATCATATCAGACTGTCGGATTTTTGGTTGTGAAGTTTGAGCATCAAAATCACAACATGCCTACTATTTACCATTATTTATCCCTTTGGGGAGCCCTATCATCGAGGGATAGATGTCTCAAAATTTGTAGATGAGAAGTTACGTCTTATCATGGTGAGAGTTTGTTGTGTTGAAGGTTCGACCAAAAATTTCGTCGGCCTGTTTTTAGTCATTTTGTCCGCTGTTTTGAGAGGCGTTGGAGGTCTTTGGTGATATGCAAAATCCTAAGGTTTCTCCTGATCGTGCCGGGTTTGTCGGCATGCACGCTCACTGCTTGCGCTTTCCTTGATTTCAATCTTTGCTAGTAATGGTGAATGTGCAGGTAATGTTTTATTGTTTATGAGAATGGAGAATGAGGGAGTTGCGCTTAATGAGGTTACGTTTGTGTATATTGAGTGCTTGCAGTCGAGTGGGAATGGTGGATATATATATGAGGTACCACAAGTCTTCAAAGAGTGGTGATTCCATGGTGAGGATGAAGATGAGAGGTTTGGTAACTTTATTTGAGGGCATTTTAGTCAGTTCAATAACTTAACAAAACCTGAAGGAAAAAATATTCCAGTCTGAGAGTACAAGTGTATAATAGTAGACTTGTATCTATACATTGATCGATCCTCTCCTTGCTTCTGCTACATATATGGAAAAATCTGTAATACATATATGTCCAAGAATATCATGGTTTCACAAGAATCAGAATATGACGACGGCCAATGATTAGACTATCTAACGTCTTGAATTATTATATTTCATGCAATACCACAGAATTTGTTAGCCTCCCCTGAATATTTGTATGTAGACAGTAGATTTGTATCTATACATTAATAGATAGAACTCACCCCAAATTAGCCTGCTACCTTCATCTTCCTCTCTCTCTGTTATAAAAGGTAGAAGGCCAAAACCTAATGTCAGTAAACACATAGAAATCTCGATCATCAGCCATTTATATATACTCTCTTAATTTCCGCTCTCTGTTATCTACTTCCCCTTTCCTTTAAGTTTACTGTTGAAGCTGGGTTAACAAGCATCGAAACTGCTAGGCCGGCCAGTTCATAAAGCTTAACGTTCCAGAAATCCGAAAACTGGAATATATTGAAATTAGTTGGATAAGAAAAACTAGAACCCTTCTGCAAAAGAAACAAAATGGTATACCACCAGCGCAAAAAAGGCGAAAAGCCTACGTCGGAAGAAGATGATCAAGACTGTCAGACTCTTGCTATGGAGTGTGCGACCTCTAGTTATTACAAAAGATCAAGGCCAAAGCTTTTCACCTTTCTCTTCATCGGTCTTCTCTCTTGTAGCTTCATATTAGCCCCTCGTCTCATATTTTCCTATGTCCCCTCCACTTTCTCTCTTTTACGTAAGTTCTTTTCCCCTAGATGCTTTTCCCATATTTTAGTTATGAAGTATCCGACATGTTTCATCTGTTTCACATTTGTAGCTCTTTGTGTTTCTGTAGAACCACCGGAAGTAGAAAATGAAGGCCCGAGCACTACTGCTGTTATGAAAGCAAAGGCTCCCTTATATTCTTCCATGTCAAATGGTTTGTGCTTTCTGCTTCTCTTCTGGCTTTCTCTGTAGATTGTTTCTGGCTTTCCGCTGTTAGTATTGTTACGTATATATATATATATATCTTTTCAAAGTTTCATCTATAAACAAAATATTATTGATTGGCCAAAAAGAAAGAAAATTACTAGTATTGTTATAATTTTGAAGTAGAAATTCAGTTTCGTTGACGTCATCATTTTCTCATGGCCCAGCAGTTGGCTGCTGGCTGCGGTCTAGCCTTAAACTTAGACTACATATTTTTTCAAAAACTTTATCACATTAAAGTAGACTAATTAGTTTGATATTTTGACATATATGCCTAATGGGAAACTCACACTAGTAGAAAAAACTCTTAGCCAACCGAGTAATAATATTTCTGTCTGCTAAGTTATCACTTAGACGACAAAACTTTTTACCTGACCGACATATATATATATATAAATGATTAATTTTAATAATTTAGTCGACGAAATGTTTATATATAAATATAAATGATTATTTATAATAACTTAGGCGACGAAAACTTGTTTCATCGACTAGGTGATTACTTAACTGACGTAAAAATTCAATTAGTCGACGAAACAATTTTAATATAAAATAAATAAATAATTTAACAAAAACATAGTCGACGAAATAAATGATTTCGTCGCCTAAGTTTCAAAAAATTTGAAAAAAAATACAACAAAAATTCAGAAAAAATTGATTTTTTTTTGTAAAAGCTCTGATTCTGAATCAAAACTCAACCTCTCTCTCTTTCTCTCTTAGCCGCACCAACCACCAATACTACCACTACCGTCGTCGGTGGTTGGTTTTGGTTTTGGGTGATGGTGGTTTTGGTTTTCGTCATCGGCATCAAGGAATGAGAGGAGGAGGTTGGTGAAGGAGGTGACATCACAGTTAGGGTATAAAGTTATTATTGTGGTAGGATATAAAGTCAAAAATGATGAAATGGTAAAAGTTTTGACCAATTTTACATTCATTCATGACCGTAAGTAATTAGTTATTTCATTAATTAATGACCATTAGATATGATTATTATAAGATAATAATCAAATGGTAAAAGTTTAATTTGACCAATTTGGCGAGTCAACTATAAAATGAAAATCTATACAAAACAAAAACATTCATAATCGATTTGCCGTAATTCCGTTTTTCGAACCATCAATATTCACAATTCGAAAAATGAATACTCTATTGTCTCGACCAAAAAATGGAAAAATTCCTTTTTTACATACTCATGCTCATTGAAAAAATGTATATGCATAGACACTTTAAAAATTCAAAAAGACTTATGCGACACTTTAGTTAAAAACTTATGCGACGAAATAAAGTATTTCGTCTCATAAGTACGGTGTAAACGTAAGAGAAATAATTATTTTCGTTGTTTAAATTATAGGTTCGTCACATAGGTTACAACTTAAGCGACGATAATGGATTTCGTCTCATAAGTGGTCGCTAAAGTGATGAAATTTTTTTCGTCTCATAGGGTTGCCCATAGGGAGAAAGAATGATAAATTGAGTTGATAGCAACTAGCGGCACTGAGACTTTAACAGAATTACGTGATTTTTCAACCGTA